>JBAMNC010000277.1:992500-2192500 GCA_037902135.1 Cetoscarus ocellatus
AAAAGAAAGTTGGCGTATCCCTTTGATATTTGTAAGCTACAATTCCAGCTTAAAAAGCTCATTTTCAGTTACCATTGATTCCTGTTTGCAGACAAACGGTCCACACAGTGGCAGTATAACCAGCAAACCCCCTCAAACCGCTGTTTAGGTGAAATACTGCGGAGCTACAAGAACACACTAATGCACAAGTCTGCTGTGATCATGACGCAACAGCTTTGTGCCAAACATTTGAGAAAGACGAGTAGACAAGCTTAACACCCTGGGCTCTAATTTCGTAGACCAGGCGCAGGCGGGGAGCACCTGCCCTGCGCCGTGCCAACGGGGTGTGTCCAGGGAATTTTGCAAGTTTCGTGCACGGCGCAGTCTGGCACAGGGAGGCGCACCCACACCTATGTCTCTCCCAGCGGCGCAAGTAGCAGAGAGGGAGGAGAGAAGGCGTGAGTGGGTTTAACACAGTGTGATCTTCACCAATCAAATGAAGCCCTCTCCTTGCCTTTAAATGCGCCGCGGGCGAGGCACAGGGACAATGTCACCTTGGTGGAGAAGAAGGTCAGAGCCGCTGTCACTTTTGCAGCAACTGGGAGAGCGCAGGGGCCACCGGAGGCCACGATGCACGTCACCGTGTGGACCACCTCGGGGACAGATGTAATCTGTTCCTGTGTCATAAATAGGAGTACAAAATTAAGTGATAATTACATTTAAACACAGCAGCAGGCTAATCCATTCATCATGCTTGTGATCCACCTGCATTCCTGGTCTGTCATCGCCAAATAGCAGAACCTTTGGTGAAAATATATCTCCTCCACATCCTCCTTGCAATAATGTACTCCATCTTTTTAGATCACGTTACGAATAAAGATTAAAAGAGGGAAATATGGGCAATCACAGGTAAATCCTTAAGACACCGAGTGACTTACATTTATTCAGAGAGCGTCTCTCTCTTTGTCTTTTCTTTTGAATTTCGTGAGATGAGAGAAGCCGGATACTCTGTATCGGATGATGATAGCTATGACAAACGTCTCTGATCTGACATCAGATGTGACGGGACAGTTAATATAGATACAAATGTATGTGCTGGTTCAGATGGTTACATTAAATAGTGGTTGCTGTGATTGTTTATTGCATTGAAATGTGCCTGACACTCTGGATACCTGCCTGTGGGGTTTTGGTGACGTGTGCGCACTGTGCGCCTGTCAGCCAAATTACCACTGCCTGGGGTGCGCCTCGTCTGTGCCGAGAATAGACCAGGTTGGAGCTGGCGGGCTTTCAGCGCACCTTCCGCACAGTTTTTTGGCACAAAATTGTCACTGCGCCAAGCTGAATCTTTCGACACCTCCCCCTGGTGCGCCGTCACACCCATCTCGGTGCAGCCGGTCTACCAAATTGCCAAATTGGCTGCGCACTGTGACGAAATTACAACTGCGCGGGGTGCGCCAGGCTCCGCCACCCTGCGCCACCCTGAGTTGCGCCATGAAATTAGAGCCCTCAGGCTTAAAGCAAACTCCTCTGGATTTCCTCTATGGATAAACTTAAACTTGACTGCACTCATGAATTTCTCCATGAGTGCAGCCGTAAGAAAGGGTCCATATGACTGTAAATTATAAGGACACTGGTTAAAAAAAGAGAGAAAAATTGCAGCCATATAAAGTGAAGTGACTACAGTAAAACTACAAACAAGCAGCTGGAGGGAAAAGCTGGAATCCTGAGCATTGGGGTGTTGAAAATAATCCAATAGATACGTGGACATGGATGATTCTGCACTGATGCAAAGACTGTCACTGCATATAATCGATTAAGGTGTATGATTATTATTATTAAGTTGTTTGTGTACAATAATAATATACTAACAAGAAAAATATCAACGCTGAAGTATTTTTTTGTTAAGAAGCAAAGTTCAAGATATAAACTAATATTCTGGTCAAGTATGGGAAAGCTTAAGCTATTAAATTGATCTATTTTAGTTTAGGATGAAAATAGATTTTTTTTTTTACATCGATTTCAAGAGTATTTTCAAAGTGGTGAAAAGGGGTTTATGTTTTTCAACTGCCACTGTATTCATGGAAAAAAAAGCAGCCTCAGTCCTTCCACAGACTGAGGGAGGAAAACATGTTTTAACCCTCTGATATGCTATATAGTCATTAATCATCATCAGATCAGCTGACTTTAAAATGTTAAACCTTTGACTTTTATATTTCTTTAAATAAAGAGACATTTAAACACAGAGTGCTTTAGTTTCATTCAAAAGGTCAACATTATACACATGGATTATTAAGAGCCACTAAAAAGTTAACTTTATGTAGCAGCTTGACAAGCTCTCCTCTAACAGAGCTGATGGATGAGCTGGGACTACACAGGGCTGTCACATGAGAGAGACTGATTGTGTTTTCAATGACTCCTGTCAGGGTGGAGATCGACTCCTCTCTGCAGAGTCTGAGACACACCTCCATTAAAGACGTCTCCACCCCCTGCAGCATGTCGGCCCTCTCTGCCTGTATCCTAAACACTGGAGTCAGGGATATATATATATATATATATATGGTGATACAGTTTACATTAAGAAATACTTTAATAAAATGCTGTTAATACTGGTGCAATTTTGTTAATGTGGATTAAATATTGGATATCAGGTCTACTGTACAAACCACTATCAGGATCAACTATATCAGTAAGGCATTAACTGTGGCCCAGTACTGCACTCATCATGGATTAATGCTGGGTTTTGAAGTGTATATGTGTATGTATATGTATACGTAAATGTATATGTATATGTATATTTTAAATATTTATAGAATAAGGTGTATGACTTCAACCTGCACTCTTGTTGAGGGTCTTGAGTTAACATTTGTTATGATTTGGCACTATACAAATAACGATTGATTGATTGATTGATTTAAGCATGTAGACAAGGGCTGTTTTAAAAACCCCAAAACAACATCAGCAGTATGTGCTGATTCTGCCAAAAAATAGTATATGATATTCAAGATGCAAACATTTGCATAATCTGCTCACAGATGTAATACTGAGGGAAAAACTACGAGTATGCATTGGACCACTCTACCCTGCGTAGTGTTTCCCACAATGCAAAGCACCAATAAGGGGGTTGAAATGGTGGATGGCAACATCATAAATCCATGTAAATGCTAACCAGAGGATTTTTTTCTTGCCACCATGATAGAGGGATTCATGATTGGCTACATGGATTCATGTTGGGTGTTGGATTTATGTATTTGTATATGTTTATGTGTATTTTATATCTATAAATATATATGTTCATATGTGTATCCATAAATTGAAGAGTTTGTCTTCAGTCTGCTCTATTGTAAAGTGTCTTGAGGAGACACTTATTATGAATTGGCGCTATACAAATAAAGATTGATTGATTGATTAATGGCCTTGGCATTAGTAGCAGTAGCATTAATTCAGTTACAGTAATTGAGCAGTTAAATGAGGTCTGAAGCTGAGATTTATTTATTTTTTAAAAAATGGGACAGTATGCATTAATGGACATTTACATGTAAATAGATGGGATTATAGCCAGGAGGCTAATTTCCATCCCCAGTCCCGTTGGCAAGTTGGTGACAACACACAAAACAAAAACAGTCATCACTAATAGGAATAAAAACCCACAGATAATATAAAAAGACAAACAACATACATAAAACGCAGACAACCTAAATGACATACAGTCCAGAATATAATGGGCTGGGAGTTGGGGGACCATGGGAATTATAAACAATGAGTCACAAAGTGCTAGAGTGCTGATTAAAGTGCCATAGCACCAAATGAATCAAATCTTAGTTGACTGACATTTTTAAAGTTGTTTCATAAGTATGGAAAAATTAAAATGTAAATGTTCCTACCGGCACCATGTTGCCCCCCGCCCCAGAATAGATGACAGTATGTGGTTCAGATAAGCAGCTTCCTTTAATCTTTTCAATCACAAATCAATCCTGACTTCACCATCAGCTCCTCAGTTTTGTCAAAGTGAGTTGAAATATCTCAGACATACAGACGCCTTTATAATCTCTTTATTGGATAACACGCTGAAAAGTCATTTCAGTTACAAAAAGCCTGTTCTTCATTTCTTAGTCAAATTTTAAAACTGCAGTTTAGCGCGGCTGAATGCTCTGACCTTGCTTCATAAGTGTGCTGACGTGTGTGTCTTCATAGCACAAAACAATCCACCCTCTCTCTCATTGATTTTATATTTAGAACAGGATGTTGGCCTTCAGTCTGGTATTACATCACAATTATGACTTTTTGTGTTCAGAGGAGGAGCTGGCCTTGGTGCTGATTCATTTCAGCACTGACATCTCCTCAAATAAGCTGCAAAACTCATTTCTCTGCTCAAGTAACACAGGAGAGATAAAAAGTTTAAAGTTTCTTCTATTATTGGGTATAAATACTTCCAAACACAACTTTAACCTGAATTATCTTCAGCTTTTTCCAAACCTCCTAAACCCTCATCATCATCATCATCCCTCACACCACCTTGAATGTGGAGCATGTTATCTGGAGCAGTGCAGTGGTTGGGCCTCGGTCGATCAGTGCTCCGTTTTAGCCGTTTTTAAACAGAACACTCTCGTTTGGGGAGCTCAGACGTGGATATTTATATCAAACGGGTCAGCTGAGAGGGAGCAGAAACACTGAGCTACGTCTGAGAAATGACCTTCTGAGCCTCCGTGTTTAAACAGAGTCATGTAACGAACAAGATGGAGTGAAGAGTTCATTTCTTAAGATCTGAGTCAGAAAAACTTCTCTGCCACCAGACTAATGATCTAATATTGGAATGTTGATGATAGGTCATACACAGATGCAGCCACTTAAAACTTCCCCACTTTCCCTGACAGGGTCTTGGCTTGTCCCTGACAGGTCCATGACAGTCATAGATTGTAAACTTTAGGCCATATTTTGGTAAATTTGTGGTGTAAAAATTTGCTCACAGTTGATTTGGCATCTGATTTTCAACCAAGGAAAAGGTTGAGGCTATGACATCTTGTTAGGGAAGAGCCATCTCATGGAGACACCCTGCAAAAGCATGAATGAGCATGTTTTCATTGGATTTTAGGCACAGCCTCAGAGAGGTGGGGAGGCTTCCAGTGGCTGGAAACTGGCTGGAAGTTGGCAGGCAGGTGGCAGGGAGGGGAAATTGAAGTGGCTGGATCTGTATGCCCTGAAAAAACCCTGAAATTTTCCTGAAATTGATCCGAGTAAGTCGGATGTGTGGACATAAATAGCAGGGATTTTCATCCAGACTCTACCATACAATCACCCTGCTGACCCCTTGATTATACCCTCCACCAACCCTCCACTGTTGGACATGCAAACAGGAGGACTTCCTGCTTGTGATGGCCAAACGGTGGACATGCAAGTCAGGGAACTGTCTGGGATGATTACACTGGAGGCCTGTCCACATGTTTTTTTTATAAATACCATAAACACAGCATCGCTTCAGTAAATGTGTCTGTCCACACGAAAACACAGAAAATGCTGTAGTACAAATGACAGGCCTGTCTGTAGCGGTGTTACAGCACCACAGACAGGCCTGTCATCAAAACCAGAGAAGAAGACATGGAGAAAGCTCATAAAACATGTGCGATGTAAACAAATGTGGCGTCTGCTGTTCCCTGTGTCCTCTTGTTGCTCAAGGCAGTTGTAGCAGAAGATGTTGCTTTAAAAGCCAAAACAAGCTCAGAAGCTTCTGCAGCATGTGCACGACTGTATTCTGCCATTGTTTCTGTTGTTGTTGGGGTTGGGCATGCAGACTAAGATAGAGGCGGGGCTATGAGATCATTGTTTCTGAAAATGTGCGTATTCGTTGTAAACACAATAGCAGCATTTTGGATTTTATTCACTCAAAAATGTGCGTTTTCAGGCCCCAGAAAAGCCATTTTCATGCGGACAAAATTCCTTTATGGTTAAAACCTTTTGCAGATTCTCCTAAACTTGTCCCCATGAGGATGGCCCCTGGGAAGTTTCAGGGTTGCATGTGTAAAAAGCGTTATAGAAACATGGATTCAATCTACTGATTTATTTTCTAATAATTTCAAATTGATAGTAAAAAGAAACAAAGTTTATTAAGCAGACTTTATTAAGCAGTTTTTTTTTCTGATGTCTTAACCAACTGGACACACTACAAAGTTTAGCAGCACTTTCCAAAAGTGACTGATATTAAAATAGGCTGAGCGTATTTAAGATCGATTCAGCAGACAGAAAGAGGAGACAGTCTTTAAGAGGAACAAGTTCACATTATCAGCTGTGAATATTTTCAAACGTCTCTTTTTTTAACCGAGCAAAGTGGAGATTCTTCAAATGCCTTTTGGCTTGAAGTCACTTTCTGCAGAAGGATGATGCTGTCTCTGTGTCTGCGGTGCCAGGGGGATGAATAGACGAGGGCAACTTGGCTGAACATCTCACTCTTCAAAAGGACTCTCCAAACAAACACGTTTAGGCTGAGAAACAGACGCTGGGCCGCCCGAGGAGACACAAACGTCACTCTGTTTGTGTCTCCGTGGAGGCAACGCAACGCTAAGGGCCGACTGCCACTACGGGGGGGAATTCTGGAGTGACAGCTCCGTTATTTAACGCTACAGAAAAACACTGAGGTCAAAGGCTGGTTTAATGACACTGCCGGGCAACAAAAAGACTGCAAATGATTGATACAGTTAAGCTGAGAGGCAATACATGATCAATATCTAGTTTTAAGGATTTTGGAGAATGGTCCATTAAGAGAAAATACCCAGTATGCAGCAGTTCTCTGCCCAGAGGTCAGAGGTCAGAGGAGATTGTCCAGAAAGATTTGAGACAACAGAAAGGCTTCACAAAGGTATGAAGACACAACATATCAAGTCTTGAAGCAGATGAGCTACGGAGCAGAGGACCACATCAGGTGCCACTAGTGTGAGCTAAGAACAGGAAACTGAAGCTATAATTACCTCCACAAAGGAGGTTGTGTTTTTGCCAGCGTATGTTTGTTTATTTGTTTGTTTGTATTTTAAAATTACTCAAAAAACTACTGGAAAGCTGACATTTTCAGGAGATGTTGGTGATGGCCCAACTTAGAAATCATTAGAATTTGGTGGTGATATGTATATTTGTCTGGATGCAAAAAATTCCCAAAGTTTCAAAAAAATTCCATAGGTTAACATCAGGTGGAATTTTAAAAAATCATATCTCTGCCATTTTTTGATTGATTCCCTTCCACTTTCACAGGATAAGATGGGGTCCGTGTCTCTATCATCAAGGTAAATTTCAGCTGGTTCCGATCCAGAGTGACGTCACAAAAAAATATTTAGAATGAGAAATCTCAGTGACGACATTCAATAATTCATACAAAATCAAAATATTAAGTGATGTTCCCAAAACTTGTTGTGTTCATCCAGGATAACAACCTCCATGTATGTGCTGAGTTTGGTCCGGATCCTGGCTCTATTCTGGATCTGGTGATCCAGAATTGTATCTTTTACAGGGGTTGTGGAAAAGCCACTGCCATAACTGAGCTGTTTGGTGGGGGTCTGTGCTCTCTGAGTGCTTTTCTAATTCACTAAATAGGACAACAGAAGATTGGAGAAATGTTGCCTGGTCTGAGGAGTCCCCATTTCTGCTTCTATATTCAGATTGTAGGGTCAGGATTTGGCTTAAGCAACATAAAAGCATGGATCCATCCTGACTGGTATCAATGGTTCACTTTGGGCCCCTGAGTACCGACTGAGCATTGTTTAAACCCCACAGCCCACCCGAGTATAGCTGCTGACCATGCCCATCCCTCTATGACTACAGTGATAATGGATACTTCCAGAAAAAAAACACACACAAAGCTCTGATCATCTCATACTGGTTGTTTTAAACATGACGAGTTCACTGTACTCCAGTGGCCTCCACAGTCACCATGTCTCAATCCAATCTAGCAACTTTGAGATGTGGTGGAAGAGGAGATTTTCATTATGGATGTGCATCCAACAAGTTGCAGCAACTGTGATGCTGTCATGTCATTAAGGGCTGAAATCTTAGGAATGTTTTAGCACTTTGTTGAATCTTTGCCATGAATAATTAAGGTAGTTCTGATTGTGGGCACATTTGGAAATAGCAAGATGTACCTAATAAAGTGGCCATAACTGTACAAACTTTATTAATAGATTTAGAAATCTGAATTAATGTTAGAGCAGCCTGATGATATTTAGCATAAGAACAAACAGCAGTGTCCCCACAGGGCTCCTGAACATGCTGAGTTGTTGTGACAGGGAGCAGAGTTTTCATGTCCTCAGGTTTTAACACTTTTCACAAAACATTTCACACCGAACGTCTCTGCTGGTTCACAGACAGACAAACACTTCAGGGAAAACTGGAGACTAACATCAGCATGTCAGTGAGACGGTAACAACCCCAAATAAGTTGCACATCTTTGACTGTTGAAGGAGAATCAACCAAACAAGAGAACAGCAAAATAATCAAACAGAATCGAAGTCATGGACCAGGGGCTGGAGGAGATCTGAACCCGAACTACACCAAAGACTGAGCCAAAAATAAAACAAGACCATGTTTAGAACCAAACCCACAGACTTGAGTAAATACTGGATAAAGCCAAGTGAGACATCAGCTGTTTGGTTGCTGAAGGGGGCTTTTGAGTCCAACTAGCAGTGGCGTCTATGTTGGAAACTAAACTGTCCTAAATTAACTTCAGATCATCCTACTAACAGAAGACAGGTTTTTACGTGCACATCAGACAGACTTTCACTGATTTTCAGTCTTAAAAAATAAATCAGGCACTTTAGGTCTTCATTACTGAAAAAAGAAGCAGCAGCATGACATGTTTTACTTCTCTTTTACTGTTGTAATGTTATTGTACATTGCATTTCTTTCTTTCTTTTCTTATTACTTTTATTATTTTTATCATTTCAAAAGCCTTCTTTGGACAAGTGTTGCAAATTAACACGTGCTGAAACACTCAAACAATTAATCTGGTTTGTCCAATGTAATTGTGATGTCCACATCAAATAAACAATAAATAAATAAATAAATAAATGTGACCAAAACAGCTTGTCCTGTGATGAGAATGGTGCATATGCTCGAATCCCATCTGCAATGGAAAACCGATTCATTGGACTTTGGACTGCTAAAGAACCATCATACCACACCTTAATAAAAACATAAAACAAATGGCATGTCAGGTACCAAATGTCTGGACAAAAATGCTAACTTTACACCTAAGCACATTTATTGAACTCATAAATTAGGCTGCATGGTGGTGCAGAGGGTGCTGTTGCCTTTCAGGAAGAAGGTTGCTACTCCCTGATTGGGCCTTTCTGTGTGGAGTTTGCTTGTTTGTCTTGTACACGCGTGGGTTTTCTCTGGGTTCTCTAGTTTCCTTCCACAGGAACAGACTGGATAGGTTCAGGGTCTGTGTCCAAAGCTGAGAGGGCTCTCAACATCAGTTTCAGAGCACTTTTCACTGGGGATTAATGTTGCCAGATGACAGATTACTTCCACTTCCCTCAGTACTATCTGCAAGGCCGTAACATACTGCTCTGTGTGAGTCATATTTTCTTTTAGTCACTGAACTATCATGCAGAAAACATTTCAACAAAGCAAAAGTAACATGTCCTACCACTAATGGCAGCTAAAGACCTGGAAATAGTTCCCTTCAAAAATAGGCAGCCCATTTTCATCTCCCCCATTATTATTTACAAGCAACCAGTAGAAGTAAAGAGGTGACACTGATGGGCACGGCACTCCTCCAAAAGTTGAATCATTTTCAGCGCTGCTGCAACAAAAAGAAGCTAAAAGTGATGGTCTACTGTCTTTTGTGCCTTATCCTACATCAACCATCAACAGAAATGACACCATTTAACATAAATTCATACTTTTAGACCAGTTAAACCATGTTAATGGCAGTTCAGCTAAATGCTTCTTTATTAATGAACATCATTCCTCTCCAGATTATATTCATAATAGATATTAATCTTAATATTAGATTGATCTCTCTATCCATGGTTGTATTGATTATACATCCATAACTATCTTTACAACCATATAGACATGAGGACCCTCTTGAAAGTGAGATGCCACATCTCAAGGGGCTAACCTATGATGAATTTGGAATTTCCCCCTGTGGGACTAATAAAGGAATATCATATCTTATCTTATCTCTTATTTATTTTCAACAAGGACAAATATGATGCTTTACTAATAAAGATTGATTGACTGACTCTATATTCAGCAGAGACAAATGTGATGAGGACAGATTTATGATTTGGGCGTCCATGGGTTTGTCGCTATCATAAGTTCTTATTTTTAGTCCCTTTGTCTCTGCCTGGATGAAGACATGTCTGAATGTTTGTATATATAGTATGTGTATATATGTGTATCTATATAATAAAGAGTATGGCTTCAAACAAGCACTACCTGCACAACAAACAGCAGCTGTGGACACAGGCCCTGAGTGATGACTCTAAATTGCCTTTAGGTGTGTGCATGAACGTCTCTGTCTCTGTATGTCAGCCCTGTGACTGACTTCTGATTAGTCCAGGGTGTACCCAATTTATCCCCCTACGCCTGCAAGGATGGACAGATTGAAGTGCAGAGAAAAGGCAGAGACCAAACACTTCTGTGATTTTTTTTATGTCTTTGCAGAACTTAATTTTTTGCTGCTAAATTAAGTTAAAGATCACAAACATGGATTTTAAATATACAACTGTTTTTCTGTAAATGCTCTTCAAATTAACCCAAACATAATCATCGCTGCAGTCCAACCAATCATCTTATAGCTTTTAACCCCGACCTTGTTTTTTTAAAGAGAGATGAAGTTACATAATGTGAGAGCTAATGAAGCCAAGCCGACTCCGCAGGCTTCATCTTCATATACACGTCAGTTTAAACAAGGCTGATTGAAGCAGACACACAAAAGTTATCACCCTGCCCTTAATCTCATTTGCGAAATGTGAGCTGGTTCCTTCACTCAGGCTGAAGAACATTGAGTGAGTTCAGATAAAGTGTGTGAAGTGGACTGGAAAATTAAAGAGGATGCACCGTGTCATCTCAGCAAAACCAAAGATGGAAATGAGAGTTTGACCATTTGTTTCTGTCTGAATCAGTGCTGAATCAGCCTCTGGACCAAAAAAACAGTTCTTTTGTATTTAACCTCGCTTTTATTCATTTACCTTAAAATGTCAGCTGGCTTTCTCAGAAATGGTTCGCTAAAAGAACTTTTCCTTTTAATGAAAGAGTCAAGTCTGGTTCATATATTCAGTTTTGATGACTGCTGAAGTGAGTTCACAGTCCTTAATTTTAAAAACTCCACTCCTGTCACTTTAAAGCAAAATTAATTCAAGTCTTTCAGTATGCATCACTATTAACTGATGACTTATCATCTATCTGATTATTGTACTGTGTTTTGTATGAATTTGTGTGTTTGTACTTGTAACTGTGTGATGCTGCCATTCTTGGTCAGGTCCCCAATCAAAGTGGTTTTCTGATCTCAATGGGACTATCCTGGCTTAATGAGAGTTTAATTTAAAAAAAAAAAAAAAAAAAAAATATATATATATATATATATATATATATATATATATATATATATATATATATATATATATATATATATTAGTTTATGTAATTGACTCTTTTTTATTGTTTTTTGTTTAAATTTATTTATCCATCTTATTTTAAATAATTTAACTTGGTCAGTTATAATTTAATATATTCATTTATTTACTTTCATTTACTTTGTATATTTGTATGTTGTATTTGTATTTTTATATGTATATATTTTTTATCATTATTTACTTTAGAATGCACTTTTTTAAGGTACTTTGCATGGCCCTGGAGGTGGTGTATGTGCTGCGGGTTTGGGGGGGGGGGGGGGGGGGGTCGCTGACAGATTGCATTTGGCTGTTCTGTTTTAACTGTTCGTTTTTTTACTTTGTATATGTCACTCGTATGAATGACATGTAATTATGTTTAAAAACCAAGAAACAACCATGGGGACCTCCCCCCAAAAACCAAATACATTGGTATCAATATCAGAATCTGTGATAAATATCATGCATCTCTAATTTTTACTAATCTCAGGTGCAATTTGTCTGGGACCAAGAGTCAAATTCTCAGGTATAAAGATGCAGACAACCATAAAAAGTGCTCCCTTGCATGTCCTGAGTCTGACAGTAATAGAAAATGAACTTTGTCCTGAGTTGAGGTCACAGACAAACAGTTTAGGCCCGATTCTGACAATGTGAGGTCTAAGGCTGCACACAGTGCTTTGGCTCATGTGAGTGTACTTTTGTTAAAAATGAAAATGCATTCACAGAGAAATGCTGCACTGCAGAAGAACGAGACTGGAGTTTCACACACACACAGTCAGTCATGCACACTCAGCTCTGTCCTGGGCTCGGTCAACCCATCTGCTCCTCGTTCTTGCACCGACTGCTCCCACCTCAATAGCCAGCACTGATGGTACATCCCATTTCATCTTGCAGGTTGGCATGTCAAGCTGCATCACCAGGAACGCCCTTTAATTCTGAATTTCTACTTGGTAAGTCAAACAATCTTTAGATGTCCCACGTTTACAAGCTTATAACTGGAAATTCCCTGCTTTACATCCAAGTTCTGAGGTAGATGTAGTGCAGTTACCTCAGGTTCTGAGGTAACAGTAATGCACCATGAGAGGGGATTAGTTTATCTCCTCATTTCACCTCTGAGACGTTCCCAGCGGGGGGGTAATTATCACACCCTGGAACGGCACTGAGAACGAGCCTTCAGTCAAATCAGTCCTGTCAGGGTGCTGTCATTGTGAGCTGTCTTCCGCCTACTTTCACCATCCAAGTCCATTTACCCTTCATACACCTGTGGATACCTGATCTGTTAATACACCTCAGACCTAAAGTTTGTATACCAAGAACTGAAACCAGAGACTTCACAGACTAAAACCCAGTCCCTCTGACAGACATCATCTATGTACACTGACCATAGGCACTAAAAGGGTTTTTCATTGTGGTGAACATACTGTATTTGGGATCCCCTGGTGCCGAGATGTTCTGATTCGTTTATGGGTCTCACGATACTGTCAGGGGTGCAAGAAATGAACTGCTATAACTACCCAAACTATGGACATGCCAGCATGGAAGGTTTGGAGTTTTTGGGACAGTTTTTCCTAAAACACTCACGTTCTTAAATTTTCAAGCCTCCAGCAGGACAGAGCCATGATGGTTTAAGGTTGTCCATCCACACCTCCATCTGTCCATCTGAGTCAAATCTTTTAAGTGTGATACCTCAGAAAGTCTGCAAGGAGTCTCTTCAGACTTTTGCTAAATGCTCACCTGGATTCAAGGATGAACTGAGGTCATATGGCAGAGGTCAAGGTCATGGAGTCTTGTAATCGTCCTTTGCTTGTGAATACGATATCTCAAGAATTCTTGAAGAGACATGTCAAACTTTATGTGTTTTGTTTTTCAAAGTTTTGGTCTTTGTTAATAGCAGGTCAATAATGGATAGAGTTTGGAGAGAGAACAGGGGAAGACATGAGGGAAATATGCCACAGATTTGATGTGCACCACAGGTGGCTTACATGACACAAAAGCCTCGATACATGCATAACCCATCAGGCTATTGGCCCGGATAATGTCTGCTCTGACTCAGTGAAAGCTGTTTTGTGAAGGTGATATCACAAGAAGGCTTAAAGGGATTCTCTTCCAACTCTGCACAAACGCCAAGCTGGATCTGCCCAATTCAATGACTGTCATCAGGCAGATCCAACTTGCAAAGCTCCAAGACGGAAGGTCCGAGCTTGGTCTGCAGAGGCACTAACAAATCAGCGCTCTCTTGAGAGGAAAGAGGCAGAGCTACAGGCATGACAACAGCGAGAGGTGGCTGCAACCCTGTAAGGAAAGAACTAAGAAAAACACTGAAAACATTTTGAGAACTTGCTGATGAATTGGCTTGCATTGAGCATATTACTCTGCAGCAGTAGCGCCTGGCTCTCCAACATCTGATTGGCCCATGATGAAAGTAATTGACAGAACGAACACCCAGTCACTTTCCAGATGTATTTTTTAAGTTCTGTCCTCCCCAAACCCTATTAGTGATAACAAAAGTAAAAAAATAATTTGTTGGGACATTACACAATTTGTCTATTTAGTAGAATTGCATTTTTTGATTTCCTGAAAAGCAGCAATTTTGGAGATAGGAGGTTAATACATGACAGTGACAATATACCTAATGTTCTATCTGGTGTGTCAGGTCAAAAAATGTCAGATTTTCCAAAATAATAAGCTATTAGATTTTGTAAGGTCATGGGTCAAAGGTCAAGTTTTTAGACTTTCTTCATCATTTTTTGCTTTTGACTGCTAAGTTCAGTCTTTCTGTTAAACTTAACACAAATATCTAACATGACATAATTATGAACCAACTAGATTTTGGATGTTGCGGGTTTTTGGTTGTGCTTTGACTTAATGATGAACTGATTTAATTTGGGAGGTCTGAGGTCAGCCGTTTGACCTACCACAAAAAAAACAAACAAAAAAAAAACGGTCATGTGATAGATTTAGTTCTTTAAACACTTCTAAAAAACAAAAGAAAGCTTGAGAAGACCTGGCATATTTTTAAGAATAAAGTAGTTCAATCATTAGAAAGCATAGAGGATGCACTCATTAATTATAGTTGATTATGTAAGGCTGTCTCAGAGTTAATCTTATCTAAATGAGCAGACAAACTTATGTCACCTTTACTAATTACTGTTTACAGTAAATAAATACTTAACTGCCCTATTATAACTATCTGAGCTGCTATAATTATCTCACCAAGTTTAAGGTTCTTTTAATTTTAGAAAGAACCCCCCCTGGACTAAGAGTAGCCCTAAAGACCACACTGTCTGTCAACATCAGCAGGAAGCCAGAGTCTTAGTCCCTGCTGATAATCCTGCTCCTGTGATTTGGCAGAGCTGGGAAACTCTGAGCCCCGGTGCCAGAAACACTCTCTGTTCTTTCTAAGAAAAGAACCAAAAAAGGATCTTTTCAGACTCCAACTGTAAATAAGTCTGAACAATGGATCAGCGGTCGCTGAAGCTTGTTAGTAAGACCCTAAAATGTGGTTGAATTTCCAGCTTTATCACGGCAGATAATTCCACATCTCAGAGTTTACATTAAAAATAAATAAATGCAACAAATTAGCTGAAGCATCAATGGGCAGCATGGTGGCGCAGGAGGTAGTGCACGTGCCTCAAAGCAAGAAGGTTGCTGGTTCTATCCCTGTGTCGGTCGGTGCCTTTCTGTGAGGAGTTTGCATGTTCTCCTCGTGCATGTGTGGCACTCTGGCTTCTTCCCACAGACCAAAAACATTCTCATTAGGTTGATTGGTGACTCTAAGTTGCCCTAGGGTATGACTGTGAGTGTGAATGGTTGCCTATCTCTCTATGTGGCGCTGTGATTGGTTGGTGTATTGGTTGGTCAGGGTGTATCCCGCCTCCCGTCCAATGTCAGCTGGGATAGGCTCCAACCCCCGTGACCCCAAAAGGGATCTGCAGTATTGATAATGGATGGAAGAAATACTGAAGTAAAACACGAGCAACTAAAACAGGATTTTTTTTTAACCAATGAGATGCTTCAAATTAATGTCTTAACTTTTCATGATATCCTATTAAAAGGACTTTGATAATACTGAAACGCAACAAACTGCTGATGCATGAACTCAAAAACATTCATTAACACAAACTGTCCTCTAAAGCAGCTTAGACTCATTATCATCACATGAGTTATTATAGCATGAATACAGAGATAGAAACCAGCTGATCATGAAGTGCTGCTTAAACTTCTTAAATCTTTTCAGGAGGACTTTCACCTGATTTAACGCAGAGCTTATGTATTAGTGTATGTCACCACGGCTGATGGATTAAAAGAGAGAAATCAATAGAAGAAGAAGGACAAGAGTTGGAGGAACTGTAGGTGTCGCCGTCAGAGGTTTTTGTATTTTCAGTTGAAGTATCAGGGTATCTGAGGACAGGCTCACTGTGAGTTCATCTTCTGAAACAGCAGCTAACACTCTCTGCTCCCTCTGCTTCTGCTCCTTAAAGAGGCCTCTGAGCTCTTTTTACAAATCTGTCATTCAGGCTTTGTTACTGCGGACTGCCATGGTGATGAACTGCAACTAAAGAGAAACACAAACACTGGCACCTGCTCATTTCCACTGATGTCACTTCAGTCTGATGTCACAGGTTTAGAGTGAAGCTGAAGATGTTCAGAATGAATGTGATTGTGTTCTGAAGCAGAAATAAACTGGAAAAAGCAAAGGAGCTACAGTTGTGAAAGAGATAATTATGGGTCATATTTGTTAAACTAACACGACTGGCTGATCAAAATGAACCGATAGGGAATGTCTACAAATCATCCACCTACTTGTCAACTTGCCTGCATCTCTCTCTCTGCTTTAAAATCCCCCAAACTTTGTTTTTAGTCCTTTTAGGTCACTCTCACACCTAAAAATTCGGCAGACTCTGTCGGTTCAGGGGCAAAGTTGAAGCATTGTTTGTTTGTTTTCCTTTCACACTGCACCCACTGAGGTGGACCACAGCCTGTCAAATGGTGTGTAATGTAGCCTCCCACCACTAGTTGGGGCTGTAGTTGTGGTGTTAGTTCCTGCCATCCAGCCCATTGTTGTATTATAAGCCAGAAATACACGACCAGCTTTGAGTAATAACATTGTTTAGCTCAAAGTAGTTTTGAAGTATACTTTGGCATAAAATAAAGACAAAGCTGCATTTGGACACCACTGGGTGGCACTTGCATACTGACTGGAGTGATGAATAAACATATTCCATGCAGATTTGTCGACATTGACCTGTAAAGAGGATCAGAGGCTGGTGGTGCTAGCAATGCTAACGTTAACAGTGCAGCTCTTCCGTTGTGACATTCAGCCAAATCCAAGCCTCTTCTGGTCCACTTGCCTTGTTTGGTCCTTGTTTGGTTGGGATTGCTTTCACTAACACCGTGAACTGAACTCTGGTCCGCTAGGAAGCAAACCAGGCCCTGTTTTTTGGCGGTTTGGTAGCTTGAGAGGTGCAAGTTAACTTCCACAGAGACTATTCTTCATGCTTGAATTTTTTTGGCCACCCGTTTTGGCATTCCTTGCAAAAAACATAATTCTGCTGCTAATCTGAGGCCTTAAACACAAAGAGCCACTATTTTTTCATTTTAACACCAAGCCTCATTTTTAGCACAACAACAATATTAATATAAAGATACCGCCTTATAGGACTGAAAAATATATTGTTTTCGGATCAAAATCACAATTTAATACAACGCAATCATGTGATCACCAAAGCTGTACACATACTATTATACAAAGTTTGCAGGCAATTTGCATTCAAGAATGGCTTGCAAATGAACGGCTTACTCACAACTGTCAATCAGTTCTCATTGTTCACATAAAAGAGCTGATCAAAACAGTCGATTGTTCACAGACATCACATTTCCACTGTGGCAATGCTGGTACGCAGGTCAACAACACAAAGCCTCTGTTTAGGAGTAGAAGTTGGAGTACCCCTTAAATAATAAAAACAGATTATTATTCATCAATAATGTGTTATGCGCTTTTGATCATTGATTTCCTTACTGTTGTCTATACTGTAAACATGGTGAATATTGCACTGAAGCTTGATTTGAAGAAAATTGTAAATCAAATTGTAATCCCAATATCTGCCAATAAAATCGCAATTAGATCTTTCTCTAAAATCATTCAGCTCTACCACCTCAACTGATACCTAGTTAACATACACATCCAGACTTAACAAAAAAAAATTCTAACTTCTTTCTGCTTTTTTTTACTTATTCTTGCACCAATATATAAAATAAAATAAAAAAGCTCATTAATGACAGCACTGCAGGAAGCTCCGTAAACACAACCACATTCACAACTAGCCTTCAGTTAGAGTTATGCAAGGTTTCTCATTTGTTTGTGCACCAGAACGAAATGTTTTAAATCCACTCTCATAATGAAGATCATTAAAGAGCAAAAAATTATTAAACAGAACCAAACAACCAGACAGACGGACGGACGGTCAGTCAGACTGACCACCCTGAGAGTGAGAAGAGAATGAGAAGCAGGGAGCAGATGAGGAGAAGAAGAAGAAGAAGAAGAAGAAGAAGAAGAAGAAGAAGGCCAGCGGGGGGGGAAACTGGCAAACACTCGTCGTCTCTTAGAGTCCGGTTTGTACAGCGTGCCAGCTATGACATCACCACTGCCCGCCATTACCCCCCCCTCACCAGACTGAGGGCCTGAAGAGGGAGTGAAAGCAGTTTAAACACTACACGCTGGAGAGAAGCACACGCTGCCAGAACATCACGCTTAAATGTGTCACAGCATCTTTTTGAGGCCAGAACAAACATCTTCAGTCTGACAGTAAAAAGTACCTGCAGACTTCTATCTGGAACAAAGTCACATTAACCAGTCACATGTCTGCATGTTTGTCCCACATGAGGCTGTTACGGAGTTTTAATCTTACTTTAAGTTGCCGTTAACTCTTGCAGCATCTACCTTTACGTTTGTTTGTCTGTTAGCAAGATTACGCAAAAACTACTAGATAGATTTTACTGACATTTTCAGGAGATGTTGGTAATGGCCCAACTTAAAAATGATAAGATTTTTGTGGTGATCCAGATAACCACTATTAGCGAACGATTGCTTTTGCTCAATAACTAACTAACTAGAAAGGACCCAGAGAGCGCAAACCTCCGGACAGGTAGCTCACATATTGCTGTTACATAAGCAACAGTATCATGACAAAGTTTCCATCATAATATGATTCCTTGACCCTGAAAACCCACACCTAGCACTCAGAATCATGTTGATATCATTATTAGTTAGAAAGTATTGGAGCAAAAACGATTGTCCGCTAATGGTGGTTATCTGGATCACCACCAAAATCAAATCATTTTTAAGTGGGACCATTACCAACATCTCCTGAAATGACAGTAAAATCTGTCCAGTAGTTTTTGCATAATCTTGCTAACCAAAAAACATACCCCGGCGGAAAACATAACCTCTTTGGCAGAGGTAATGATATCAGCATGATTCTGAGTGCTAGGTGTGGGTTTTCAGGGTTAAGGAATCATATTATGATGGTAACTTCATTATGGAACTTTTGCTTATAGAAGTAACACCAATATGTGAGCTACGTTGGTGAAGATTTGCACTCTCCAAGTGCTTTAGGTTTCTCCACCACCAAGGAGGTTATCTTATGACCTGTCTTTGTCTGTTTGTTAGCAAGATTACCCAAAAACTACTGGATAGATTTTGCTGACATTTTCAGGAGATGTTGGTCATGGCCCAACTAAAAAATGATTTGATTTTGGTTGTGATACAGACAACAGCCATTAGGTAACAGCCATCTTTATTGCTCCCTATGCCTGGCTTTGCAAAAAAAAAAAAAAAAAAGTCCACAAAATGGCAAAATATAGACCAACATGCCCCAAATGCGCCACAGGCAACAATGTGCTTCTTGCTGTCAAGATAAGGCCCCATTGTCTCACTTCATGTAAAATCTCTAATAAAGTTAGACCTCAGTCTTGACATCTGAAAAACACTGAGACCCCCTGAGACCTTCTGGTCCCGGTTGGGAAGTTTCTGTGGAAAAACTGGAGCTTTTCTCTTCATTAATATTTTTATTTTTATTCTTTTACTTTTCCCTGGGGGGCTTCAAAAAGCTTTAAAGCAAGAAAAACCTGGATATGATTCTGCTTTTATCTTAAAATGAGAAGCAACTACGCAGAAGAAGAGCCAGCTGGCCCATAAGGCAATATGCTAAGGATGAGGGCCTCCAGGGGGCGCCACAAAATCTGGAAAAAAATTCACTTTCAATAAAACAAGTTATTACTATTATCTTTTAAAATGGAAAAGCTCACACTGATTTAAATGTAAAGCAATGCCCAATTAATATTACGACAACTGATGATATCAGATAATATATAGGTATCAAGGTACTTTTTTATTTTGTGGTGAGTGTATTTAAATTTGTATTTCAGATTTTTTTGTATTTATTTGTAATTTTTTAAGATGTAAACTGGGTGACATGTTATCTTATAAATTAAAGACAATGATTAAAACAATGCTATTTGATTTCTTTTGTGGACATATGTAAATTGCCAATGGAGGGGGGCGCCATATAAAATCTCACCTGGGGCACCACATTGGTTAGGGCCGGCTCTGTGCAGAAGTCATCCTTTATGAGGCTGCAGTACTGAAACAATATACCAGTAATAACATAACCCACCGTTAGAAGAATACAACTTACAGCATGTGAAACTTAAACAATTCACCTTTATTTTGCCCTGAAGCAAAGAAAATGATGGAAATTTCAGGCAGATTTTCAAACATCAGGCACTGGATGAATTCAGCCTCCTCACAGGCCCTAACACATACACACACACACATGCATGGACCCACTATGTCAAGAGGACACTCCTCATTTGATCACTGAGGTCTTGCAGTGTCAGGAAAGAGCTACGATGATTATGAACCGGTTGTCAGTGTTATGTTGACGAGCGGGGGCGTCTCATTCATCATGGCTGACTGACACAAGACGGGGTCTCAGGGTCAGAGAGAAACGACAGCTTTGAAAAATAAGTGTCACAGCGACCTTCCTTCACGCAATGACAAGATATTCCACCGCCCGGAGTGGGAAAACCCGCAGTGATGGAAAAGAGAAGAGGAAGCTGTCCTCACATGACAGAGAAAACAAGGTTAGAGGTGTTACTGAACCGAGGAGGGAGAGGAGAGCACTGCTCAGGAGTCTCCGGCTGGTAAATTGGCTGCAGAGAGACTGTTATTAGTTTGGAGCTTTTTCTGCAGCGCAAGGCATCGTGCCTCTGAGATTTACTCCGAGCTTAAGGCGGTGTTAAAAAACAGCCAATGTGTCGGTCCAAGTCAGTGACCAGACGTTTGGTAACAACAGCTTATTAGAAACAACAACTCCAAAGACAGCGTCAGACTGAGGCTGAGCCTGTCCAATGCATAAATATATATATACAGCTCTTCTTCCTAAATGGCTGAAGAGTGATGTGTTCATACAACCAAATGGTAGAATAGGGCTGGGAAATATGGACTTAAATCAATCTCTCTTAATATTGACACTAAGGCTGGATATTTCAAGCAACCTCACGATACCATATGTATCTCGATACACGTAAGTTGTGAACACTGACTACACTTTTTGCAGAATTCCTGACAAGTTTTGTTTTTTATTACAAGAAGAAAAAGAACAAGGATTAGTTTTAAATGGTTCCACAACTTAAGAAACTTAAATTCAGGTCCTCAAAGATGGTAGACCTAAGTTCAAATTTAGAGCATGTGCTTCATGTAGTTTGGCTTCTACTTTGAATTGTGCCATTGTTAACATTACCCAAAGTGTACTGACAACAACTGTCAAACATTGAGGCCATATCGATTCTGTAGAATCTGTATCGATACAAGTATCCCCAAAGAGTATGTGGCGATATTTTGCCACATCGATAATTTGAGCACAGGCCTAGTTGATACTGATATTTTATCCAGTAAAGAAATGACGAATAATTGCAACAAAGACGGACGCCCTTCGCATCCAAATCCCAGACTACCAATATCCAAATGACTTAACAACAGGGCTCGTGGTAGCTATAGCCCCCCTACATAACTACATAGTCCCCCCACTATGACCTCTGCCTCATAGGAGGGCAGTTTTGAGTGTTTAAATCAGATCAGAGGTCAAAGGTAAAGGTAAAACGTCTTTGGCTCTATTTTTGCATGAGAATTCAATGTATTTAGAGATTTTCTCAAAAATTATCTTAAACATCTACTCTGAGGCATGTATAAGGTATGTAGAATTTGGGTGTCATGTGTCAAAGGTCAAGGTCATGGAGGTCATGGTTGTCAACAAAAGATTTCCTAAATGCAAAGGGGTTCTCATCAAACTTTGCGCTTATGTCCACGCTTAATTAAGAGCTTATATTTTGCCTAAATCTAGTTCATCTATTCATTTTGGATGACTACTTTAATACAAGGATACAAGGAAGTTTATAGGTGATTATACAACAGGTTGCATAAGAAAATTAAATTGTGGTTTCCATAACCGTTTAGAGTTTCTGAAGAGTTTAGCTGATGACTTGACAGAGGCAGGCTAACACTACCCATTGACTCTCATTGTTTGAGCTAAGCTAACTGCAGTTGGCGAGCTCTGGCCATCTATTTTCTGCAAGTACAGTCGAGAGAAAGGAGTGTATCAGTTGCTGTATCCCTTTAAATTTTTATGCTCAGATTTTTGACTTTAGGCAACATATTTTAAGTACCATATGATCGATTAGAAGATCAATCTATTCTCAAGATGTGGACATGTTGCCCAGTGTCTTTGTCTGTTTTTTAAAAGGCTGGAGTACAAGATCTTCATCCTCATACTTTTTTTCTTGGATGCATTTATTCAAAGTGTTCAGAAAACAAAGGAGTGTTAGATTTTGGCATACATGCTCTCGAGCTGACTTCACACAGGCCGGCCTGGAGGACATTTCTCAATCTGTTTTTGTGTTTAAAAGTCTGCACAAGGATTGAGGGAATTTAAAAGCAAATTAAGGTGCTTAATTTTTCAATATTTTCTAGCAAAAACACATTAAAATAGACTCAAGGGGGCGAAAGCTGCTGTAATACTATTAAAATACATTTGCATAAAGGAGTAAATTCACAGTACCTTGAGGGTAACAGAGAGAATGGTCAGGTTACCTTGGCCCAGCCCTCATTAGTAACCATCCCCCTCCTCATCTGCTTATCCTGGTTTTTAGCTTTCTTCAGCTGAAGCAGGTCTCCAGGTTCAGGCTCATTTATACACATGGTTTTTCTTGTATCTGTTCTCCTTCATGAGCAGCTCGATAAAGAGAGGAAACAGGAAATGTTTCTCTGACGTGCTGTGAACCTGCACAAATTCAATGCAGATATGAAGAAATTGGTTTAACCTCAGAGGCTGAGTTTCTCTCTAACAGGTAAACAGTTCAGAAGAAGTCCTTGCTCTGTAATTTGTATTTAATTCGAGGCCAGAGCCCACGCTGGCACTAAAGGAAATCATAAAGTTGGTTAGATGCTTTGAGGAAAAGGTGAGCTACACAACTGAGTGCTGCACAAAAGAACCAAGACTTAGAACAGTTCTCCGTTATATCACTAAAAAAGTATGAGTTAAGCTTCTCAGCTCTAAAATCACAAAGACTTAATTCAGAACAATCTCTCTGATATCATAGATGAGTGAAGATTTTTATCATTGACTGTAATTTGATTCTTCAATCCGGGGTTGCATAAATATCCATTCTTAGCTTAGCAATATCGGATTGATATTGGTAGACTAATGTTTCCCCTTTATTATGACTGGAAATCTACATTTAAAAATCAACAGAATCATTTATTACGAAATCAAAGGCTGTTTTTATTGTTTCACATCTTTTTCTTACACAAATAAAGTGTCAAAATGAGAGGAGCAGAAGAATTTTAGTAAAGTGGAGTCTGCATACTCAACCGCTCCGAAATATCAGCATATCGGATATCATCAAAAGTGTAATAACGAACATAAGTGCTGGGCAATTAATCCAGATTTAATCTTAATCATAGTTACTGCCTTCATCAATTACGAAAACTGAGTAATCAAGATTAAAGATGACCCTAGATGTTCGAGGGAAGTCCTTCATACAGTGTGGTGCAAACAATTTAAGTTTCTCCACTGTTCTCATCGACTTCACCATTTTCTCGATGTGTCTAGCTCAGCTTTGCTCTTTTCAAACAGCACTCACAGGTCAAAGCGAGGGAATAACCAAGGATCAGGATAAAGAGGACTTCTAAATATTTCAAACAGGAAGGTCCGAAGCCCAATTGATAAACTTCCCACTGAAGGCATCTGATTGACGGCATAATGCTCATTTCTCTTTGTCAGTATTAGTGACAACTGCAAAGTATGGGCACTACCTGCAGATTAACAGTCAACAGAATATATATACCAATATATATGTCAAGAGCACAAAGTCTCTACTTAGCTAAAACTGAGTTGTTCCCTTCATGGTGAGGTCTGTTTGTGGTAGAAACAGATGTGGAGCAAGAAAATAATATTTTATTTATTATGTGATAAAGATACTGTTAATTCATAAAAGTGGAATTTGAGTGATGATGAGGAACACCAACATTGTACATTTTGCCAATATAACAGCTAGGGCTACACGATATTGGATTTTTGCTGAAATCTGATATTTTTAATTCATAATTATCAATACCAATATTTCTGGTCAAGAGCAAAAGCTCTGAACTTAACAAAAATGGACTTGTTTCTTTCAGTGTTACAGTATATTTTTGCGAGGAACAGACGTAAAACAAGAAAAACAACATTTGACTCTTGCAAAAACTAAACCCTTGATTTTTAAATGTACCCATGTAGTGATGAGAGGGCGCATCAGTATTGTACATTTATGTAATTTGCTGATATTCCAGCCAATATATGGCCGGTATGTGTGGCCTCTATGTTTGGCGGTAAATATCTGCAAAAATGTCACTATCGGCCAGTACTGATACTTAACTTTTTAGGCTGATATCGGCCGATACCGATACCAAACCAATAATATCATGCATCCCTAATAACAGCAAATGTATGGGGTATTAATGGACAATTTGCATGGTCTAAACAGCATGACTAATAAATATCAGCAAAACTGTTCAGATCTGCTGATACCAACATGGGTAGCCCTATCAATCAGTCCAACAGTAAAAAGACTTTCTTGTCTATGAAACCATAACTCTGCTCCTTTGTCTTTGACTCCACTTTCTTGGATTTGAGCTTGCTGCGTCAGGCTGTAAACAATGGCACAGGAAGTCTTGGCCTTAAGTCCTCTGTCACTAATGGCTGCCTACACTGGAAGCCCTTAAAAGCTGGCCAACACTTACATTTTGTCCCGGGACAATAGGCAATCAGGTCCAAGACTGTGTTAACTAAAAATGTGCCATGTTATATCTGCTATCGTATTTCAAAGGGAAACAAAAAATGACCATAATGATAAAGAAAGAACAAACAGGCCATCAATGACAGACAGAGCAGAAATGCAGCATTATATTTATAAAGATGGAGCAGGGGTGCTGCATTTGGGTCGATTTCTCCTCTAAGACATGAAACATTGCTGTGCTCTTCGAGGTCCACCCCCTCAGAGTCTGGGTGTGTCGGCACGGATCCTCTTTGGCATCTCTGTCAGCAGATCAGACCGGACAGGGGGATGGGGGTCAGGGCCTCTGGGACCGACCCCTGATGGAGGGATCAATGTTCACCGCGGCCATCCTCCTCTGACGGCTGGACGGGGATCGACCTCCTTGCTCTGGTCCAATATGGCTGCCATCAGCGTGAAATCTGTCTGCAGTGTCACTACTGTCTCTCTGATGATTCTGCTTTAGTTTTGTTCTTTGTGTCAAATATCTCTTCTTTGTCTCACTCTGTGTGAGTCTTATTGCTGTTTTCTGCTTTGTCATTCAGGCTCGTCAGTCTCTGCAGCTTTTTCCCAATGTGCCTGCTCTCCACCTAAAAAGCTGCATAATAACTGCCTCATTCTGTTTCTGCTTATGTTTACATCCCTCTATAAGCTCGAGGAGAAAGCTGGGACAAATATTTGGTTTTTAAAATCCCATTCGCATCTTTGTGGCTGCATATTTGAGCACCAGAAGATGCGGGTTGCTTGGTTGGACCAGTAAGTAAAGCCAGATAAAGAAAATTAGATTTTTTCCACATTGTTAAAAAACGTCCGAGGTATCGCTCCAGCATAGAAAGAAGAATAGAGCTCATGAAGCAGAACGAAGCAGAGATTGAAGCTGAAGTGAGATAGAGTCTGGGGCTGAATAGCTGCTGCACCTCAGGACTATATTTTCTACAGAAAAACAGGGACTCTTATCTCAGCGGGGGGCATTCAGGGAGTCGAGGGAGGGGTGATCGGGTTCGTCGCATTGCTCTGTGCTAAGAGTCCAAACAATCTCCCCTTTTACGTAAACACAGCGTGGATATTCTCTGTATATCTGTACATTCACCATCTCTATCCACACTCGCTTCAGCTGCAGAGAGGGCTGGCACAGGCAAATGGGGAGATGTGAAAACACTGCAAAGACTCACTGCTGCATTCCCTGAGCCAGAACCTCCCCTCTTCTCTCTCCTTTGTTATCGTCAAGTCCCGAGACTCAGAACCCGTTCATCCTCTCCTCTTTTGTCTCAGTGAGTCTGTCCCGCTTCAGTCTGAAACACATGATCTCCATTTTCATGTCGCAGTGATGATGGTGATTAACGCTCGGGTTTTGTTTATGTAACTCCAGATTTTTTTATAGAGCGTAATTAACATCAGGAGGCTGGATTAACAATACAGTAACAAATTATGCAGCAATCATCATGAGGCTGTTTCTGAGACTAATACATACCCCACAGGGACTCGACCAATGTGGTTTTATGAAAGTCACTTACAGTATGTCGAAGTGCGAGCTAATGTTGTGTAATGATGTTAATGGTTATTTTCATGCCCCAAATATCAGAATAAGACTCTGTGTTTCTTCTTGCACCTTCTTGCAGTAAAAATGGGACACGATCAGGCTCTATTAAGATAGAAAAAAAACGAAGGCTGGTTAGCTCCTCCTCACTAAGAGGGGACTTAAAAGAGTGAATGAATAAAAAACTACGATTCAGTTAAAAAAATTAAAAATAAAGAGAATCATCTTTTCTAAACAAGAGACCTACTTCTCCTCTAGGGGTGTGTTGCTTAGCTGGTTGAGTTTTTGCAACTGAATAGCCAGCACCAGATGTGTAAGTCCTTCAAGCTAATACTTTATCTTTTAACAATGCAGACCAGAAATCCTGGTCAAATGCTCTGTCTCACAGCTGCCCTCCTTTAGTCACCACTGAAACTCCACTTAAAGTCTGCTGCCTGTCTGCTGAAATGACCCCCTGCCTGTACTTAAACAAAGGGCTTTAAATCAAATAGTATTGGTGGCATCTTGTACAAACCCTACTTCCAATGATGTTGGGACGTTGTATAAAACATAAATAAAAACAGAATACCATGATTTACAAATTCTCTTCGACCTACATGTATAGGGCCCTATAAAATCCGCAATCATGGAATTGAAAAAGCTATCTTTTTGGAACAAAAAGGAACGTATCCCTCTGGAAAATGCCCCGTGGGGGTCACTAAGGCTGGGGACAATGCACGCATCACTTCCCCTCCCCCTCATCCTCCCCTTATTAACAATGCAAACATGTCAAAGCAGCTGCCTGAGACACCGGCTAGGTTAGCAAAGAAGCTACGAAACTTCTGGCAAACTCCAAACTTAAGGCAGAGGAGTTTCCAAATTATTATTATGTGTCAGGCGATCAAATGTTCTGCAAATTTGTCAAAATGCTGTAGACTGGACCCGTGTGAGGACCACCTGAAGAGTGAGTGATTATATATCATTACTTTATACAGTGTCTCTGGGTTAAATTTTCGTAAAATACTAAAAACTGAATTCTCAAAAAATTAAATATTGGTCATATTCACTCATTTTTTATTTGATACCTGCAACATGCAGGACTACCCAAGAGTTAGATGAAGTATGCCTAAGAAAAACTGAATCCTGATGATGGATGAGCTAAATCTAGACATTTCTAAAACTGGTAAAATAACATTTAAAAATCATATTAGACTGAGGTGTAGGCTCATCTTGTCAGGATTCATTTGTCTTGACTGTTAAAGAAATATACCTTAGCTAAAAATAACCTCTTTGGAGCTGTTGATTTACTTTGCCAGCCATTGTTGGATGAGACACTGAAGTCACTTCTGAGCAGAGACTAAACCAATCTGCAGACAGGTAGTCTGAGGGAAACGCGCCAGCAGTCGAGTCATTCCAGTTCTCTGCATCGGCTTTATAATGTTCTCCTTGTCCGCAACACAATGCAACACACTCCCCATGTTTCTGAGCTACCTCTGCTGCGTTCAGCCGACTCTCTTATCTGAACTGAGCAGGTACAGGCTCGGTGTCTGTCCCCAAAAGAAAAAAAAAAATGCAGCATTTCATGGAGGCCCCCATCAAAGACATGACTATACTGCGTGATATCTGCCTCTCTAGCAGGTTTACTCAGCCGGGCCTGTGCATGGATGATAATGGAGGCTAAAGTCATTTAAGAGGCTGCAAAAAAGAAAACATCAACACATGATCAAATCAGGTGGGGATGATTATAGTAGTTAAGCTGTCAAAATGTTCAATCCTTCAACACTTTTGAAAAAGTTGGACCCTTCAGTATGCTGACACAAAGCATCGAATGGTTTGACAAAATGGCGCCGTGTCACAGGACCAAAAAGACTGGACAGCCATAAGGTTGGACTCAA
Source organism: Cetoscarus ocellatus (assembly GCA_037902135.1). NCBI lineage: Eukaryota > Metazoa > Chordata > Actinopteri > Labriformes > Labridae > Cetoscarus > Cetoscarus ocellatus. Next base: position 1,020,859 of record JBAMNC010000277.1, read on the forward strand.
AGTCATTGATTTCCAGGTTTTACAAGTGCTGATCTTCATCCCTACACACACTGCAGATTGGAGACAATAATCCTCATATTGCTGCCCCTCCTCTCAGTGTAGCAGCATGATAGCTGGTCCAACTTAAGCATGTTGTTACCAATGATTTCTACTCATGGATGGAATTTTCTCTTCCCTGCTCGCCAAAGTGGGGTACAAACTTACTGATTATCGGGCTGTTTTTGTCCCGACTTTCCCCCTTCCCAACCAAGGACAGCAAATGCCAGATTATCTTATGTTTTATAAGATTATCCTATAAGATTATCCTGTGGTCTGAGGTGTGTTAAGAGTGAATTTGTTCTAATAATCTGCTCTAAAACTGCCGGGCCGACAATTGTAAATATTAAACTTGTCAAGTTTTTAAAAAATCTTTGTGTGTGTGGGGAAAGCCAACTTCTCCCGAGTCATGACTCCGTAAATTGAGACGTGAATGTAGCCAATCAAGAAGCAAGCTGACCGAGGAACAAGGAAGTAGGCATGAATAAAAACAAGCATGGGCGATCCCAAACACAAAGTTTGGTGTGCCTCAGAAATGGAGGACCAGCTCACGTGTTCACGCTGTCTCCAGGATTTTTTCACAGTCTTTTCTTTTATTTAGTTCAGGATTTTTCCGTCTCCTACTACTCACAGACAGATGGGCCGTGTTGAGGCAGGATTTAAAGCTGCCTGATCAATTACAACGCAACACCTCTAAAACTGGGAATCCTCAATAAATCCCCCATAAAAGAAAAACAGGCATGAAATAAAAAAAAATTCACCCCCTTCACAGTGAAAGCACAAAGGTGTATTATATATTTAGACTGAAGCCTTTTTTGAATAGGCTGTAAAGATGTTTATTAAGTTTGTGAAAAACATATTTTCCTGACATACCATCATTAAGGTGTCATTTTTCTGCAGCCAGCCCCAAGTGGACATCGGTGTACTACAGCTTTTGGCATTTTCACATGGGCCTCCATTTACAGCCCTGGAGGTTTCCACCTGGTTAAGATGCCACAAGTCAAAAACCTTGCAGTTATCACAACAAAAGCCAGTTTTTCAGGGTTTTGCAAGTTTCACCCCATAAAAAAGAAAAAATGGGTATAGCGAATAACAGAGGTTAAACTATGCTTGTAAACTTGATTATAAGACAGTACAGTGTCTTCAGGAGGGAACTTAGTTTACTTTTTTATTAAAGGCTTGTTTGATACAATATTGATGAGTTGTACTTCCCTTCAGGTCTTTTCTTCATATCCTGTAGGCCAACTACTGACCACATGGTTTCTAATGGCTCCCACAGCAAAATGAAGTTATTCTTGGTACCAATGTTTAATAACAAAAAGACTGGTTGAAAAAAATAGAATAAAACAGAGGAAAGTCCAAGGAGAGAATTTGGAGGGATGATGGGGGAAGCAGGGCTAGGGTGATCTGAACAAGTCTGGCACCCATCCCTGTTGAACTGGGATGTTGCTCGTCCCACTACTTTCTAACTTTCATGAAGGAGGAGACACTTATCTCATCAAAGATTTATATAGTTTTGTCTCTGTGATTTTCTTTATGGAAAAAGGTGGTCAGAAAATATTTTAGTGATATTTTTTACAGCTAAATAAATTCTTTAGTAGGTAAATGATTGGACTTAATTACATACAAAAATGTTTTATTATACTAATCAGCAAACCATTTCAACAACACCCTGACCCAGCAGGACCTTTCAAAGTCCAGCTGGTTCAAGCAGCTTTTTAAGCCCTGAGCCCAAACTGAATTTACATAATCAAGCTAGTTACTAATTGGAAAACCATTTAATTTTCCCATTCAAGCGTTCAACAAGTGACATAAGAGGGCTAATACTTTAATCAGACACCATAATGAAGAATGTCGACGTTCACTTCACAGGCCTGCACCTCGGCTCTGCTGAGGGGTCCCTGTAACCTATGAGGGCGTCAGGGTGCTTTATAACGGTCAGCTGTTGAACTACTCGGATATCAGACGGCCTGTGAGCTTTGAATGTGAATTATTCAGTGTACACGAGTGTGATTCAAATCGATGAACTCCGTCTTAATGAAGTGCCGCTGTGCTCTGTGATCAGTTTTCCCAAGTTGCTCACCTCTGCTTCTTCACACTAAACCGTCCAGCTGTTAATCCAAGAGCGAGTGCAGTTCATTGTCTCTACCTCAATCCTAAATCCTGATAGATTAACACATAAGCACGCACCCTCAGATGTAGTGTAAGTGATCTGAAATGGGCAGCAGAAGTAAAAAATAAATGCAAAAAGCTCCATTGTGTTTGAACTGATGTAACAAATAATAGGATGAAACGAGATCACCTGATGGGCGAAACCGCCAGTTTTCCAAAAAGTATTTAACTGTTGTGTTTCTGAGTACGGTCTAAAGAGCTTAAATGATTAGTCCTGCAGTCGGTTGAAAAATAACAATCAGAAACTCTTTTCTGGATGTTATGTAACTCCACCTTGTTTCAACTTCTGTAAAAATTTGCCTTTTTCTTTGTCTCACGTGATCATAAACAGAGAGCGTTTAGGTTTGGACTTTTGGTCAGACAGCACAAAACACCTGATAACGTCAAATAACAACAATGATAAGCAGATTAATTTGTTTTAATTTGTGCCTGTCACAATGTGTTTAGTGCATATTCTGATCGGACAACCTTTATGTCATCAAACACCAGAAGGTCAAAAAGACTTCCACCTCCTGTGGGAATGCTCTCCAGCTATCCCTGATGCCTGACTGAAGTCTCCTGGGTTTAAAGAAGAGCAGAAAACAAAAGATCTCCTGCTCAGTAAACAACTGAGGTCTTCTTCACATGTAAGAGCATTTTTGGAAAACTCCCATCCATCCATTATCTTTACTGCAGAGAGCTGGAGCCTGTCCCACACTCTACACAGAACGGCCCTGACAGCTACAGCAAGCATACCTAACAAGTGCTATGCCAAATCATACTAGTATATTTTAAACTTGATATAAAAATATCATATTATGATGTCAGTTACATACAAAGAAATGCATGAGCACCACTGAGAAAATGCCTTTTTTCAGTATGCTCTTGTTTGCGAACAGCCAGGGCCAAAGAACAGATTCACTTTTTTGTTTAAAAATCTGAATAAACATGTTGGTGGAGACATCAGTCATTTCTCAGACCACTTTTATTCCAAACACATTTGGTCCAAACCAAAAAAAATCTGATTCACTTTTTTGGAAAGTGACTGATTCTGAGTGGTGTAAAAGCACACATGAACTCTTGACCAAACAAATTCTGGCTTTGGTCTGCTTGAAAACAGGGGTCTTGGTTTGCTTGGAATCAAACCAGAAATCCGTTAAAGGTAGAAGTAAAAGCCATCTGAATCAAACAAGGACAAACAAGTCAAGCAGTGAATTATAGCTTTAATTTGGCCAAAAAATCACAACAGAAAACAAGCTAACGTAGCAATCACTCACAATGTCAAGCAGAGTGTGGCTAGCATTAGCATAGCTAGCAACTTCAGCCTCTGGTTCTCCTCACAGATTAAAGTCTACAAGTCCACAGGGCCACAAAGAGAGGTAGACAACCACATTCACACCTAAGGGTAATTAAGAGTCACCAATGAACCTAATGAGCGTGTTTTTTGTCTGTTTGAGGAAACTGGTGTGCCAAGAGAGAACCCACACAAGCACAGGGAGAACATGCAAACTCCACACAGGAAACACTGTGAGTCCAACCAGCAACCTTCTTGCTGTAAGGCACATGCAGTAACCTGCCGTGCAACCATACCGCCCTAACTGCTTTCAGTAAAGTCAAATTTTACCTTCACAATAAAACAATTTTTAATTTCAGCATTTTTGTTTTTTTTTGTTTTTTTCCACAGTGAATTTATATTATTAAGCTGATTCAAACATTACAGATACGTGAGCTATGTGTCTTGGGGACATTTCACTCTTCCTTCTCATGTTGAATCATATCATTCAGCCTCGCAGACAAAAGCAGATCCTGAAATAAAAAAATTCTTCATCATAACGAACAGGACTTGCTTTATGAAATGTGAATCCATTTGAATCAAAAGTTGATTCTGAATCAAATCGTGACCCCTCAAACTCAGCTGTGAATCCACTAGAAGATTCACACTCCTAACAATTGGTGCACTAAAGCGTCACAACATGGATCTTTGAAAATAAAGTGAATGATTAAGTCTTCTCCTCACACCGCCTCAGTCCTTAATCACCCACTACTCCACATCACTTGTTGACAGTTGAGCATTTCTCCTCTACTGCTCACCATCTGTTGTCATCACTGTTTTTTTTTATAAGGCTAATGAAGGTGAATGAGACTCTGTGTTTATTTGCATATGAAGCAAGGCAGTAAGGGGCAGAGGTGAGGGTCTATGAATTTGACTTGCAGGAATTAGCAGTGAGTTAGATCGATAATCGAGCTACCAGAGCCTGTCTCAAATGTGTAAACATGTTTAGCAGCTGAGCCTGACTCTAGAATCTTAAAGGGATAGTTTAGCTTTTTTTAATTTGAGTTGCTTGAGGCCCATGGTTCTAATAAATCTAATTGCCAAGCAACTGACCACTTCCCCCCTGAGAGAAGACAGCGGGATACAGATGCTACCTGATGCATAGCAGTCGATGGTGCCACTGAGAGCCTCGCACTGACCCCATTTTTAGACATAAAACTATACTGGCTCGTCTAGATGCTACAGTAAGATTCTTTACAGCATTTCAATTTTTCTGGACAAAGCCCCAGTGTTTGGAACTATTTTGTGATGCAACATACGGGAGCATATCCTTCCACCAGCTATGCCCTGCTTTCCACTTATTACTTATTCAGGTCATTGGTCTCCAGTTACAACAACAAACACTGACGTCACTAAAACAATGTTGTTTCTTTTATGTAGCCTAACCCAAAAAAATGGGGGAACTCACCTTTTGCTAGCTTTCTGATTGGCTATCTGAGCAACTAATCAGATTCAGAGAAACCCTGATCAAAGCATCAATGCAGCCAGTGTCCGAGCTACACAGTCAAACTCTTTCTGTGTAGGCAGAGTCTAAATTAATGCAGTTATAATTTAAATTATTTTGAAATGTTCATAAAGATTTTTTTTCTTTACACATCCTAATGTAGTTTTGTCTTTATATCTAACTTTGGCAAAATTTGAAAAAGAATCAAATGAATTAATTAGGAATGAATGTTCCTATAGGCAGATGCTGACTAAAAAGGTTGAATATCGGTATTGGCTGATATTTAAATTTTTGCTAAAATTTACAGCACATACTGTATATAAGCCAAGCATATCAGCCAATAATATCAGCAAAATATAAAAATGTACCTTATTTCTTCTCCTCGGAAGTCGATATGGTCCATATATTGGATATCAGCAAAAATACAATTATCCCTTATCCCTTGTAATTTCCAGTCGTTTCAAATGGGAGAGAGGAAAGTATCAACAGATTTTGTCTGACCTAGTAACAGTAACTTAGGACGGCGGGGCTTGACAAAGGGTCAATTGTGGCACCACTGCATTATCAGCAATTATATTTAAAAATGCAATGGGCCTCGAGCAAACCACCTTGAAAAAAAAAAAAAACCTATCCCTTTTAGGTCCCATGTCCTGCAAAATCAATTTTCTTTGTTTCCGATATTGGTAAAAGGGGCTTGAGGAGCAGAAGAACACGACACCTTTAACTAAACTCTTAGACCAAGGGAAATTCTCTGTCCCTCTTTCAAATAATGAGCCTTAAAACACTCCATATTTACTTCCTTGGATTTATGATGTCATAGATATACAGACTCCACCTACATGTGTATTTTCCGCTCACCACAGGCAGACACCATGACTGCTTGAAAGTCCACTCCACAGCCTGTAACCCCTCCTTCCCTGTCCAATCAGACATTGGTTAAGCAGCCAATCAGTGCACAGCTTATTATCACAGTCTTCTGTAGCCTCCCCGTCTCTGAGATCCGAGTGTTTCCAAAGAGGAGGGAGAAAGAGCTGCATCTGATCCTCTACAGAGATGAAATTTTCTTTTTTTGTCTTAAACTTAAGTCAGATCCTTGCTTAATGGACACCAAAGACATGATGTTAATGGTCAAACATACCAGGATGAGACATTTGAGTAAGAAGGACCAAAACCAACACATTTCCAGATCAATTATTGATTAAAAATGTCACATTTTATCTATTTATATCAGTGTATATAAAGTCTGCAACAACACATTTTGAAATACCAATACCAATGTTGGTCAATGCTTATTGTTGATTTTCTGGAACACTATCTCAAATGAATCTGAAGAAATCATGGACAATAGCAGTTTTTAAACAGCGTAGTGGAAGCATCTCCAAGTTTGTTTTTTACTGTTTGCCCACATTCACCAAAAACCTGAGAAGTGTTTAATCGGGATCTCTTTACTCCACTCAGTTGCACTTTAGCCTCAAACGCTGATGAAATATAAAAGCTGTTCATTTATTTATTTGCTTTTCTCCGCCGGGGTTTGTTTAAAATCTGCTCTAGCATTTATGCAGCAGCAGCTCGATTAACTGGAACACTAGTCAATGTCTGGAAGTCCTCCGAGTCTAAAACTACACCAGCATGAGACGTCCCTGCAGGCCCTTTAAAAAGCTCATCTTTTTAAAAAACAAAATCCAACATGGTTTTAGTGCCATCAGACACCACAGAAGAATTATTAATACTGATTTTATGTTTGATGACAAAAGACTGAAACACATGCTGTAGGTCTGTCTCCTGTCTACAGCCATCAAGCTTCAGCAGAAAAAAGCTTCAAGAATAAAGAAGTTATTCTGATCATAGACCGAGAGCACACATTAATGTCTCCACAGTCCACACAGCTCTTTGCATGGGTCATGAAAAATCCCTGAATGTATGTAGAGTCAGTGTGGGCTGAGAGGAGTGAATAGTAGGACGCAAATGTCAAAAAGTGACTCAGCACTCTCGCTGCAGATACTAACTGTTGATTCACAGACGGGCCCACAGCTCGGCTAATAGCTTATTATTCCTGTGTGAGCTTCTCAAGGGGACTTTATCGGGGCCTGTTTTTGATTCACAGAGAGTCATTACTCTGGGGAATTAAACCATTGTTTGGTAAAAACTTTAACAGTGTAATGGCTGCTGGGTAATGAGCTGTAATTAATGTCAACTGTGACTCAGCAATGTTAGCTTATGTGCTAGCATCTGATACAGTGGCAGAGCTGAGAGGCTGCATCCTGACAAAGAAGACACAGAAACAGGTAGTTCAGCATCAGATGATCAGTGGACATGCATATTTATCTGGAGCCTTTATCAATCTTTGGGGGAGTTGTTAAGCCTGCAGACTCCAACAATCATCCATTTTGTCTTGGACCCTTGGCTCATACTCGTGTTGCTTTAAATGACATAAGTTAGCAACACTCACCATTCTCACACAATTTAAGAGCCCATTTTTGTCTCAACTCAGGCTCAAATATTTAGTTTTGATGATTCCTAGAGTATTATCACAATGTTCAGAGTTTAAAGTTATCACAGACAGAGTACTCCTGATCCAGCCGTATTCTTATCCCACCTGAGACGCTCTATCCCTTTAAGACCCCCTCTTCACAGAAGCCCAGTCCACTCTGATTGGTTGCACCAGTCTGCTTTGGGGTTACTGATCAGTTCAGTGCTACTCTGCATCATGTTGTCAATGACTCTGCATTAATTCTACTGTTTATGCCAGGGATGAGCAACTTTGCTTAACGAGAGGGCTACATTAAAGTTATCTTTATTTCCATTAGGGCTGTGTATTTCATGCAACCTCACAATACAATACGTATCCCAATACTGAGGCTACGATACGATGAGTATCCCGTTAAGCATAAATTATGGAAATTTATTACGCCTCTATCAGAATTCCTGACAACTTTAAATTTGTTTTTTCATTGCAAAAAGAAAATGATTGTTCTACAATTCAAGACACTTAAATTTAGGCCCTCAAAGATGTTAGACCTAAGTTAAAATTCTGAACATGTGTTTCATTCATGAAGTTTAGCTACAACTTTGAACTGTGCCAATAATAACATCACCCAAAAAGTATCTACAGCAGCTGTTACAGCACTTGAGGCCATATTGATTCTGTAGAATTTGTATTGATACACCTATCGGCAAAGAGTGCATGACGATATTTTGCCATATCGATATTTTAAGCACAGGTCTAATTTCCATAGGGCCAACAAGGATGGAATTGATAAGATTTTACCGATCAAGATGCCATTAATGATTCTTCTTATCAATATGATTCATAAATGATCCCTTAATCAATTCCTGCTACATTTTCTAAGTAAAGTTGGCTTACAGGTTATCAGAGGCAACAATGTCAAACTTACGACACTTGTAATATTCAATGCCATGCTGCAGAGAGTAATGCTTTAGCGAGTTGCTGGTATTCCCACTTACTGAAAGTTTTTAAAAAAAAAATAAATTAAGCCACAATATTGATCACTTCTGCCATGATTTTTGACTTTTTTATCATTTCTACTGACCGCTACAGATGACAGCCCAGTGTGTTTGTTTGACTTAAAGACCTTAAAAAAAGGTTAACTGATTTCATAAGCAAAATGACAAATTATTTTGATTCCTTGAGGGAGTAGTTATTGATTCTTAACTGAAACTGGTTTTCAATATCTATCCCTAGGGCCAAACATTTCCAACTTAAAGGGTACAAAAGGGACGTAATGACATAGCAATTATACAAAAATTTTACCTAACCAGCATTCATAAATGTTCTAAAGTTAAATGCAGTTAGCATAGGTTAATCTAATGAGCTAAACACAGAATTCAAGCCTGTTCCAGCTACTTTTTGATACAACTAACAGAACATTTACTGGTTGTTAAAGCATATTTTCTAAAAATTTTATTTATGTTTTGGCTAATGCAAAAAATGAAGCTTCCACAGAAACTGTTACAGTCGATTTTTGATTCATTTTTGTTGCTATTTAAAGCTGTCATGATAGATTTTGTCAGCATAAACAGATGTTTTTCTGATATTTCAAACTGACTGACTGAATTGATGCTGACTGCCCTCTTTTAGTGTCTGTGCAATTTAAAGCAAATGCAAAAACACCAGCACTTTTCAGGAGCATTCATCCATGTTAACCTTGCTGTGCAGATAGATATGCCTGATTTTAGGTCCGTAATCAGGCAGATCCCTCTTACCAAGATCTAATCTACAACAACAGGAAGAGGTTAAAGCCATGAGTGAGATGACAACAAGAAGCGACTGCTCTTACAGAGATTAGCATAGACGCTAACAGCCTCAGTAACAGTTTTATCAGATCTGGACCACATTTCTTGATTAAATGAAAAACAAATAACAACACTACAAACTTCTCCAAAGAAAGGATATTTCTGCTTCACTTCTAATATGTTTTGCCATCTGATTGGCCGAAAATGATGTGATTGATGGAACGACCATCCTATCACCTCTTGGATATGCTTTTGAAAGGTTTCGCCCATTCCCAAACACTTTCTATAAGCTCTTTCAAAGATGGACTTGTGCAATATATTGAACAGTCCATCAGGTTACATCTATGTAGCATGATGCTAAATATCAGAAATGTCATTTGTCTGACATTGTTGACCCTGAAAACATGCAGAACATCTACTAGAATCAATTACATGATAAAAAAAGACACTGGCATCAATTCAATCTTATCAATTCCCATCCCTACCCTGGACCCCTATTTGTATAAATACATATTAACAGACATATAATAGCATCAGATTTGTAGTCTGTGCAGCTTTAAAGTGGTTTTGGCATAATAATCCTTTGTCTTACCTCCTCTTTCTGTTTGCATCCGTCTTCTCTGCACTGTCACCCCCAGCAGATGGCTGCCATCCTGATTCATGTTTTTTTGTCTTGCCACTGTAAGTTTTGCTTAATGATGAAAAGTGTGGTCCTCATGAAGTATTCATGTTGGGCCTGAACTGATAAAACGGCATTACAAAGCAATAAAATTTAATATAAAGAGTAGGGACAAGACCTTTTCTATTGTAAAGGGTCTTGAAGTGACATTAGTTATGAATTGGCACCATAATAGAAAGACTGATTGATTGATTGATTTGTTTTATTTTTATGATGGGTGAGGGGCATGTCTGATACTACAGCAAAGCCAGGCTATTGGTGCTGTTGTCAGGAGGCTCAAGGTGCGATCCAGTTAGGGCTGGGTATTTCCATCAACCTAACAATATGATACGTATCCTGATACTGAGGTTATGATATGATACCTATCCCGATAAGCACAAATTATGGACGTTTATTACACCTTTTTATAGAATTCCCGACAACTTTAACATTGTCTTTTTCATTGCAAAAATTGAAAGATTGTTCTACAACCCAAGGCACCTAAATTTAGGTCCTCAAAGATTTTAGACCTAAGTTAAAATTTCGAACATGTGCTTCATCATGGGGATTGGAATCGACTTTGAACTGTGACATTGATAACATCACCAAAAGTGTATCGACAACAGCTGTCACAGCATCTGAGGCCATATCGATTCTATATTGATACTTGTATCAGCAAGAACAAGTGCATGACGATATTTTGCAGTATCAATATTTTGAGCACAGGCTTAGTTCCAATTACCTTGAACTTGGAAGTCCTAGTTGGGAACTGCCTCACATCCCAGTTAAACATGTTCCAGTTATGAGCATGTAAACTCGGGGTACCTGAAGATCATCTGACTTTCCTAAAGGGGCGTTCCCAGTGATGTATCCTAATTTGTAACTCCAACATTCAAACTTCCGAGATCAACTGGAACTCACCCTTAGACCAGCCTGAGGTCCACCTCTGACTCTGTTATTGAGTTGACCTGATGTAGGTTTGAGACGGCGTTCTCAACATGGCGGCTGCTCGGATTGACCTCAAACGCCCCCTGAAGTGACCAGCTGACTTCATTCAGGCTGTGTGCAGCATTTTCTGCCATGGCTCTACTGAAGCTTTTGTCATATATGCATTAATTGCAGGATGGCAGCAACAGAATGATGAGTTAACTGTGCCCACCTCTATCAACTCACAAACATTAAAGAAAACCTGATTCAAAGGGTTGATGGATCAATTTTAGACCCAAATTAAAGTCGAGATTGGTACTCAGGGAGGCAATTACCAAAGCACGGCCATGCATGCAGACAGTCTCCCCAGTTTATATCACTCTAGGCAAAATAAAGGTGCACGCAGACAGACAGGACTGGATCAGCCTCACACATTAAAACACACACCGTGGCTGTATTGAACGACATTTGCTGAGTCACTGGAACCATTTAGCCCCAAGAAACACAAACAGGAAACCAGAGCGCCTGATTACATGATGATAGCTCAATAACAGGAAGACTAAGAGAGAAAAATAGCAGCTTCTCCTGGCATCGATTGACACCTCACAGACGAGCAACCGCACAAACACAAACAGTTAGGGATGGTTTCACTGCAACGGCAACATCCTCGGCATGAATGAATCATCACAAAAACACTATTTTTGAGTCTGTATAATGGGCGACCATGGCACAACCAGAACACATACCAACACTCCTGTCTTTGGGTCTGATTCTGCACAGTCATTTGTCCTCATGTGGACCAGCCCGAGGACTGACTTCATCCCATTATGGCACCAGCATGCCAACTGGAAACCATAGCAATGGTACAATGACTCCAGAGGAGGACTGGGATTAATTTTTTCAGCTCTGAAAGGAGTGCTCAGATTCATTTTTTGTGATTCCTGCAGGGGGCAATGAGTTCATCTGCATCACCTGCATGTTTTGGGGCGCTTCTCATAATTTTCCATTCTAACTCGGCATGACAAGGCAGAAATAAGCTCAATTTAGGGGATCAAACCTGTGTCCTGGGCAGATGGAAAATCTCTTTAGCCAGTGCATCAGACTTTAAACCTTCATCTTATGGGAATTTCTAATATTGATCCCAAAAGAGAAGGCACAGGGTGCTTAAATCTCTATTTACATGCTTGCTCATGGTCTTTTATGTCATTTTACGCACGGGGGAAATTAGTTAAACTAGCCCTATGGTGCGTTATAGCCAGCATTAATCTCTTTACTGTGGATAAGGAAAGGACTCACTGAAATCTCCGGCTGAACCTGGCGTGCCTCCTCTTATGTCAAGGTACATTTAAGAGGACTGATTGTTTAAGGAGTTAATGCTGTCTCATGCCCTTATTTCTCTCAGACATTGATCCTCTTACGTGCCACCAAAAACACTGCGCAGGAAAGTAAACCTCCATACCTTGGTGCTTTTGGCGAAAGAAAATGGCCAAAAACAAACCCCAAACGTCAGGATTTTAGAGTGACATGGCACATTTCTGCGCAAAGAAGGGAGAAAAATCAGAGCAGATAGTAAAAACAGGCAAAATACGCAGCAGCAGTCGATCCACAGCATCCCACTCAAATAAAAAATCTGCAGTCACAAACAACTCCGCGCCAAAAACAGGCAGAAAAAGAAACATTACGCATGAGTTGGGGGTATTTCAGAAACAGTTTACGTACCCTTCAAGTCGAGGAGCCACTTTACAGGAGAGTTGTGTGCCTAGAACCGGCGAGCAGCGTCGGCGGAGAGTGTGGTGTGTTTGTGTGTGTGTTCGCGCCGGGCGGAGACAGGAGCCCAGAGGAGGAGATTTGGCACATTTGGAGAGAGAGAGAGAGAGAGAGAGAGAGAGAGAGACGCAGCCTGGTGGCGGAGCGCAGCTCGCCGAGTTGCGGCAACATCCGTCTGCAGAGCGCCAGAGCAAACAGGAGAGCAGCCGGGCGGTGCGGCCAGGGAGGGGCGCACCAGGCTCACACACTGCACCAGCTGTAACTCATTCAGCGCCGAGATGGTGGTGAGAGAGAGGGAAAGGATGGGGTGGGAGGATGGACTGATTTTTGGAAGCAGAGGGAGGGAGGCAGCAGATCTGAGATGTGTTTGTCAGTGAGAGGTGGAATGCACCAGATCGAGAACATGTCAGACAGTGAGACCACAGAGGGGCAGGTACTTCAAAACAGCTCAGACTGATTCTTTAGAAGATGATACAGCATCATGTTCATTAACAGCCCAACACAACAAAGCTCCTGTGAGGACGTTTTTTTGGTCATGACTCAGATTATAACTAATATCAGAGCATCTTCATGACCTAAAATGCAAAGGAGAGCATTACCATCAGCCCACACTTATGTAACTTGACTGAAGACTCTGTTCAGGTGTCACATGAGGTGAGAGCTGGAAATGTCTGAGTCATTTACATTTTCCATGGCAAAAAAATAACAGTATGTACAAACCCCAATTCCACTGAAGTTGGGACGTTGGATGAAAACAGCACAATGATTTGCAAATCCTTTTCAACTCATATTCAATTGAATGCACAACAAAAACAAGATATTTAATGTTCAAACTGATAAACTTTTTTTTTTTTTTTTTTTCAAATATTCTCTCATTCTGAGTTTGATGCCTGCAATACGTTCCAAAAAAGCTGGGACAGGGGCAAAGCTGACCATAAGGGGGACAAAAACAAAGAGAGGCATGCTGGATGCATGCCCTTGAAGGCATCACATTCCCAGGTCTAAATGAGGACTTTGACCTCTCACCTTTTGCATAACCTTTATACATCCCTACACTGTAAAAAGGTTGTTGTAAATTTTACAGTAACTTACTGGCAACCGGATGCCAGTAGGTTATTGTAAATGTTTTTACAGTAGCATTACTCTATTTTAATTTACAGCATTATTTCTGTATTTTCTGTAATAGTTGTACTGTATTCTTATTCACAGTTTCATTACTAAGTTTCAATTCAGCATAATTACTGTAGTTTCTATAATCGTTTTACTGCCGTGTTTTTATTCAAGGTATCATAACTGTCTTTCAATTTACAGCATAATTATTGTATTATCAAAAACAGCATCCTTACTGTCTTTTTTCATTTACAGTATCATTACTGTTTTATTTTACAGCCTTTTTAATGTGTTTTGAGTTACAGTGAACTTGTATTTTAGTTTGCTTTTAGTTGCTATTTGCTATATCTTGAACTATTTTACTAAAAAATTATAAGCAAGGTATCATTTTATTAAAAAAAAAAACACACACATCAATTTTTATCCAATGAAGTACATTTACTCAAACATTTGTTTCACCTAAAACTGAGAAACCTTTGCTAAAAGAAATCTTGCCTCCCATTGATCAGTTTTCCTGGACAAAATGCAGTTTTCTCTTGATCACTACCCTCTTCAGTAATTTACTGTATATATATTTTACAGGAGGTAACTGTAGATTTTATGGTAAAATATTTTTGATTTTCCAGAAACCACTATGTTTTCCCACAACCAACTGCCATTTATATTAATTTACTGTATATATTTTTACAGTATGTAACTATAGATTTATGGTAAAAAAGTGATAAGTTTACAGAAATCCATATAGTTCACCTGCCTTTCAGTGGATGTGATTCTCTTATTTTTCTTTACACAATCGTTATTTGACGTACCATGAATTCTTTTTATAAATAAATTGCCTGAATTTCATGCTGTAATCTGGGTCATGTTGGTATATTTCTGTTTATGTATTTCTGTGTATGTTTGACTTGTATTTGAGCTGATCATGGCCACATGCCTCTAAGGGCCAGAATGAACTCTGTTGCAGGATCTCACCTGTGCACACCTGAGTGAGTGAAACAATAATGACTCCCCTTTGTCTCAGTCTGTCTCTACATCCTGGAGAAGGCACAGCCCTATGAATTAAAGGTCTTTCATATTTTTACAACTATTTTGAGAGTCTGGACCTGGTTTATCTGCACCCTTTTTGGGGTTTGAAGTTTTCCTTATTTTCCTTAAAATTTTTTCTCTTCCATGAGCACCACTGGTTTGAGATACACCAGAAGCGCTCCTACTTTCTCTTCTATTGATTAAATTTTTGCTTTTTTTTTTTTTTTTTTTCTTAAATATTCACTCATTTTTAATTTGATGCCTGCAAAACATTCCAAAAAAGCTGGGACAGGGGCAAGACTGCCCATGAGGGGGATAAAGGGAGAAGGTTTCAGGGACCCTGATGATGACAAATGACAGGATCCATCCTGAATTCATGTTTATTTCTTTTTTATTACCTTAATTATACTCTCCATTACCAATTAAAAGCAACTTTTTTTTGTTTTGATTGTTCCAACGTGTTCATCTCCTCTTATTAATAGGGTACAGCCTTCATTTTTCTAATATCAACATTGCTGATGGACTTGAGACCTGCAACAGGATTTTTACAGTCAGCTCCAAAACTGTGATATTAAAGTAAATATGAGGATAACAGTTTTTTTCTGTTTTGCTTGTCATTTGAAAAAAAAGTACTCAAGATCTGTTTGAAACCCAATAATGACTCATGCATAGAGGAGTATTAACATGGATGTTGATATTAAAAAAGCAAACAAGGAAACAGTTTGTTTTAAATGAGTATTAAGGGTGCATAATCGTAAGAAAAAAATATTTTAGCATTTTAATTTGTATTCTGTCCTGTAGACAGAAGTAGTATAGAAGTACTCTATCATACGAAGGGGCATATAATACTTTAAAAAACATAACCTGGGGTCTTAAAAGTAAAAAATATGGTTAAATATATGTTTACTCACTTCATCCAGACAAGGAGTGACTAAAATGATAAGGACAGGCTAAATTAAGAAACATTCAGATTAAATCTTAAATAGCTGCTGTGATTAACACTGCTGTAGTGAAGCAATAAATTGATAATCACATTGTTTTTGTGTTCTTTTTCAAATATTAAGCATACTGCGTCACTGCAATAGAATAAGGATAACGTAAACATTGCAGAAATGAGCTTAACCTCAATGCTGCCAATCAATCAGTGTGTCTGCGTGAAGACTACTAACAATACCAGGAAGTTCTGATTCAGTTGATTAAGTGTCAGGTTCTGCCACAACCTTTCTCCCTCTCTCACATTCAGACTCTAATCTTTTTCCCTTCACCCTGAACATTTATTAAAATGAATCATAAAAGCAAATGATTGCAATGTTTGTGCTCCAGTAAAGAGGATTGTGGGCTTGTGTGTGGGTATAATCATAATCACACTTTGATATTGTGTGCAGTAAAAGGCCCATAAGTGAGATGTTGGTCATGTGTGCACTAATGAATGTGTGTTTGGTCTGTGTGAGGATTTATTGGAGTTTGTGTGATGCTACGAGCACTCGGCTTCTTTTATTGTCCGACATTTAAACAATCCCCGATCACAGCACATGCACACACTCACCAGCACGCCAGATATATCCCATTACCTCCTTTGTTACTGTATTTAAACCTGATCAGATTATCAGATCAGCTGGGTTCATTCAGTAGTTGTTGTGGGTACACCTCTCCACCCATAAGGCCCGCCCTCCAACCCAAACAGCCAATCAGAGGAGGTAAAGCAGCCGGGCCTTGAATGCCTCTGATAGACAGGGCTGCAGCCTCACCAAGATAAAAAATGCTCCTTCCTGAGCTTGGCAACAGAAAATATGAGATATTATATTGTTAGACTGTTCCCTCACACCACCCACATCTTCAACTGTGTGAGGTGATGCATGCAGGTCTGATGGAGCTCTCATGAATGGTTGCTGGAGAAACAAGCAAAGCAATCAGAGTTTTATGGGTCGAATAAAAGCTGATGACATTTCAGAGCTGAGTCATGGTCCGCAGATGAAGATCCTGAGAGGAGAGCCGGAATTGAAACAGGCTGGAGTTCAAACTGATGCTGCTAAATGCTGACCAACAATGTTTGTTATCATTATACACACCTTTCACTTTATAAACCTTATAACTGCACATAATAGCCAATCAGCCAATTACATGGTGGCAACTCAATGTACTTACGCAACTATAGATGAAGCCATTTAACCCACTGAAGGTCTCATTGGTCCATTTTGGGGCTCTGCACATTTTTGGCTTTAGTGTCACCATATCATTGATTATATGCCATGAAATTCATCAAAAAAAAAAAAATTCTGTATATTTTTTTATAATTAGTCCATAATGTCCTGTGTAACCTAAATAGGTCACACACAGACAATTACATCCAGTGAGGGGACACATTTAAACCCTGTTTCTTTCATCCTGAAGCTGGAGATAAACTTGAAATTGCCCCTGCATTCGTGTCATGAGCCTTTTTGTTTATAGACTTGCCTGTATTTTACTGATGTTACTGAAAGATACCTCTAGATGGCGCAAAAGACCTCAGGCTGTATGTAACTACATGCTATATTAGAAGCAAACTGCAAACATGGTAATTCTGCGAGTAAAAGTAACTGTTGTCAGACCTCCCAATCAGCATCATCTGAACATCATGTCTACGATATTTTCCACCCTGAACTATCGGTGTATGGGTGAAATGAGTTACCATGTTAACTGATGACTTAAAGCCAACTGTGCTGAAAGACATTTTAGTCAAAGCAGAGGGTGAATCCTTCAGTGCTTCACTTTTATTAATCATTGTATCAAAGATCATTGGCTTATATGTGAGAAAACACAGCCAAGGAAACCAAACTAACAAGCATATCTACGAACCACGGTGTCAACTCCAAGTCATCAATGTACATGGTCACCAGTTGAGTTATTTCACCAAACTTATTTCCTCTTTTCCTGACTTCTAAAGGAGGATTTATCTGTTACCAGCTGGATGATCAGTCATGTTTGTGTCTGTTCAGTTTTATTATTAGATGTTGATGATCGTGGTCTTGATTTATCAGTTTGTCATTTAAACTTACTATTGTTGTTACCTCCGCCAAGGAATTATGTTTTTGCCAGCATATGTTTGTTTTTCTGTTTGTTAGTTTGTCTGTTTGTTTGTTTGTTTGTTAGCAAAATTATGCAAAAACTACTGGACAGATTTTGATGACATTTTCAGGAGATGTTGGGAATGGTCCAGCTTAAAAATTATTAGATTTTGGTGGTGATCCAGATAACCACCATTAGCGAAAAATCCTTTTTGCTCAATAACTGTACAACTAATAATGATATCAACATGATTCTGATTTTTAGGTGGGGTTTTCAGCGTAAAGGAAACATAATATGATGGCAGCTTTATCATGACTTGGCAGAGGTTTGCGCTCTCACAGTGATTTTCTAGTTGTTCCTGCTGCCGGGATCAATCTGTCCTCTGTCTCTACACTGATCCAACTGGAGATGTGCAGACTGCAGCTCACATCTGAGTCATGTTAATTCTAGATGAAGTGTTTTGGACCTCCTGGTACCAACTGATAATGATTGAGCACCACAATCCACCTGAGTGTTGTCGCTGATCCATCCCTTTATGACAGTGCACTTTTGTCCTACTTCCAGCAGGATAACTCACCATGTCGCAAAGCTTAAATCATCTCACACTGGTTTCTTAACATGACAATGCACTCTAGTGACTTTCACAGTCACCAGATCTCAATCCTATAGAGCAACTTTGGGATGTGGTGGAATGGGAGATCCTCAGCATGGATGAGGAATATCTCCAGCACTTGTTGAATCAAAGCCACAAAGCTTTCAGGCAGCTCTAAAGACAAAAGAGGGGCCAAGTAAAATATACTTAATAAAGTGGCCATTGAGTGTCTGTAGGGGCATTTCAGCAGCTCATACCAGATACAGGTGCCA
This sequence comes from Cetoscarus ocellatus, assembly GCA_037902135.1. NCBI lineage: Eukaryota > Metazoa > Chordata > Actinopteri > Labriformes > Labridae > Cetoscarus > Cetoscarus ocellatus. The sequence goes on from JBAMNC010000277.1 coordinate 1,039,474, forward strand.
CTCATGTTGTGCCTCACATTCTCTCCCTCAGACCAAACTGCAGTGTAAACAGGGTCTCACAGAGCAGAAGGGGGGGGGGGCATTCTTCCAAAACAGCTCATTGCGTCATACATTATTGAGGCGGCTGCTGAATTATGCAAAGCTGTGATATTGATCCCAGAGCCTGCTATCGCTGCAGTCTGAGGGAGAGAGAAAGTGAAGAAGGGGAGGTAGAAATGGAAGCTGGGAATAAGGACGGGTAGGAAGGAAGAGCAAGAGAGGAGTGATGAGATGGAGAGAAATGAGGAAACAATTCACGGCAAATAAAAGAAATATATAATGAGGTACTGTGCGCTGTTTTGATACTAAATCCATCCGGCATTCAAGAGTTCATCTCCCATCTTTGTGTTGATAGTATATGTTTTTTTCATCAATAAAAAGCTCCTACAATAAAGATGATACAGCAGAAACTAGATGACTGAATTAAGAAAGAAAGAAACATGTTTTGGGAAATGATCAACCCTCTTGGAGCAGGAATTTTGTACCTCACACACTATTAACGTCACATGTTGGAGAGGTAAACAGTAAGTTAATACTTTTCAAGCATTTTTTGCTCCAGGCACATCAAAGATCAAACCAAACTGTCAGTATTCATAATCATGCAAAAGGGCATCTTTAACAACAGCTATGGATTATTTTATTTTTTATTTTTATCAACTTTGCCGATAGACTGTCTTCAGCATAACCTAAATTTGCATAGCCAACAATCAGAGACATCACTGTTACCCCTTTTTCGACGAGCTGGAGCTGGTGCCTTACCTAGACTAGTTCTTTGTTTTATCACGGCTTGTGCACACCCTGGTGCCAGAGCAAGAACCAATTATGGCAGGGGGCAGGGGGAGGGATTAAAATAGGTGTTATTACTCTCTTTGTCTTACAATTAACAGCCATTTAGTCTGATTTTACGCATGGTTAAAGCTTGGTAACGGTTATCGTGAGCAGTTAAGTTAATGTAAGACTGAAAAGGGGATATGCTAAGAATAACCAAATGTTTGGTAGTAAACATAATTACATTAACAGTAAAGATATGTTTATTATGATTTATTATGCAGACATAATTTTAGTTTGTTCTTAGGTAATTGCTACATTGTTGTTTACACATATAAGTTTATAGTAATGTTGATATTCTGGTATTGGGCCTTACGCCTAGGGGGCACTGCTCATGCAGGAGATATGGGGGTAGATAGAGAGGGAGAGGAGAAGAAGAGAGGAGTTGAGTGGACTGTACTAGGCGTCGGCGCTCACTAAAAGTTATGAGAAAGACCCTGAACCTGTTTTGACTGATTTATTCCTTCACACACACCCACGTCGCTTACATTAATGTAGGCAGAGCTAACAACGGTAAACACCTTGCATTCATGGTTAAGAATCAAATTGTCTCTGATAATCACCTGTATAGCAGCAACAAGCTCCTCCATTTTCATTGTTTTGGTGCTCTGGTGTGAGCACTGCCGGGTAAGTAGACAAGCATGTAGTGACATGTTGCAATTGCGCAGCGCAGATTTGGATCCTTGCCAGTGGAAAAGCAACAGGGTCTGAAGAGGTGATCAGGCTAGCATCGACTTAGCCCTGGGGTGAGCACCAGCTCCCAACCAGCACCAGCTCTAGCTCGGTGGAAAAGGGGGTGTGTGTTATAGTACGACTCTAGTACAAGTGTTGTAAAAAATTGTTCTTCTTAGTTTAAATTTACACATAAGACAGGTTTTCCACAAACATACAGGACTTTAATGGCCCTTTTCCACCAGCCCGCCTTGGCCCTACTCTACTCTACTCTACTCTACTCGGCTCTACCCGGTTTGCGTTGCGTTTCCACCGGCACAGTAGCTCCTAAAACAAACCAGTTTTAGTACCTACTCTGCTCTGGTTCTAAGCGAGCTGAGTCGACACTAAAAGGTGACGTCGACCGACTGCCGGCTACTGATTGGTCAGAGAATGTCGTCACCGATAGGTCATGAGCATGATGCCCAAAACAGGACTGCAGTACATACGCTTTGTTACTTTATGGCAATAACTTGCTGCCATCACGTTGTTAAACACGGGACTTTATCATTATGAGCTAGCTAACAAGCTAGCGGTAGCTTCCATTAGCTTACCCTCATACGTCTTTTCTTTGCTCTCGTCCTCGACTTCAAACTGTTGTATAGCTTCCAAAACTCTCCTGTACTTCTCAGGGGTGTTTCTTCTAGCCGCCTGCAGCCTTCTGCTGCTTTCCTCTTTGTAACAAAAAGCCACAGACCGAGCAGCAAGTATGCTATTGCCTCTAATGTCCTCCACTGTTTTGGCTGTTGTGTGGCGCTCAAAATGACATGAACGCAGTGTCGCCCAGCTGTTTCACGGCAACCCCGCCCCCGCTGGGCAGGGGACCGGGCTGGTGGAAAAGCAGCCCAAAGCGAGTAGAGTAGAGCAGAGTAGAGTCGGGGAAAGCCGAGCCGAGTAGAGTAGGGCTGATGGAAAAGGGCCATAAGTAGCCAGTGGGAAAAATAGAGTCAAATTTTAGTGAGGCTGCGTGAATTTTAGCCTCAGTTCTCCGTTCTTGGCTGACTGGGATGGCACCAGGTTTGGTCTTCAGCAGATGAAGCTTCAAGATCAGAAATGGTCTTCTTGTATCTTGGTTGTAATGGGTGGTTGTTTGAATTGTTGCTGCCTTTCTTTTCTCGATCAACAAGGCATTTTCGCTCGGATAAGCTGCTCACTGGATATTTTCCCTTTTAGGGCAATTCTCTGTAAGCTCTAGGTGTGGCTGTGCATGAAAATCCAAGTAGACCAGCAGTCCCTGAGATACTAAGTCCAGCCCATCCAGCACTAAGAAACATGCCACATCCATTTCTTCTCCATACTGATGCTTGGTCTGAACTTTTGCAGGTCTTCTTGACCATGTCTACATGCCTGAATGCATTGAGTTGCTACCATGTGATTGGTTGACCAGCCATGTCCATGACTGAGCAGTTAAACAGTACCTGACATTGTTAAGCCTTAGCATAGATGTAATTTCGAACAATAATCCTTCAAAAAGCAAAGCTCTGCAGAAGTGTTTGACATTTAATCCATGTTCATGTATGTGTTTAAACATATTTTATTTATTTATTAAAATTCATAAATACCTTTTCACTATATGCTGTAATGAAGAGGGATTCTCAACATCTTTTAAAGGTCATAGTTTGTCAGTGTATCTTTTTTTTTCGGACATATTCATGGTTTTATTAAAGGCGGTTTCAAAAGTCTCCATCTATCATTTCAATTTATACCACCTTAAAGTTCCGAATAAAGCTAGCTCTCAATAGTCGTCACACTCACATGTTTTTCTCGTGTGACTCATTTCTATTTAGAAAGTGTAATTTTGCTATTATCAACTTTCCTGAAGTTTGTTCTTCCTGTTGCTTCGATACCATGACAACTGAGAGAAATGCCACAGAGATTAACGGAAAAACAGCATGATTCAACCAGATGAGTGAACAATAATCGTCCCTCTGCACCACAATTTACTATTCAAGAGCTTTTTGTATGAAAGAAGACTTCCATCAAATATATAACAGGGGAATATTGTTAGTACGTGCTGCAGCTGGAGAAATATGACCTCCTGTGTGACGGGGATCAAAAGCTGCCGAGCACCAACGCCACACTGCATTTACCTCGGATCAAAGTCTGAGGAGTTGGCACATACTCATTATTCCAGGAGAATATCAGAAGTCTACCTTAAAGAAGACCACATATTAAACATAATTCACCTGAAAAAGTTATTCAAGCTGTGTCTCACACTCACAGTGGACCACTGAAAGGATCCTAAAGAGGCTAAAATGCTGCTTTTCATGACAGAACATGAATTTAAGATGACAGTGTCTGCTACATGTGAAGGGTGAGACTGGTGGACAATGTGGAGCAGATTAGAGGAGCACTGCATGATGACGCTGCCCTAGAGGACTATTGGATTAGCATTAGTGAACAGAACACAGATGTAGACTCGCTCAGGTCTACACAGCCTCCAGTCCATCATGAGGTCTAAGCAGAACCCTCATCGCTGAAGATTCTCATGATTTCAGTCTGATTCTGCATGAATTTACAGTTAAATTAAGTCATTGCAGTTTAGAATTTGTTGACTTTTTACAATATATAGCCTTAATAAATGTATTGCCAGTGACAAACAAACTTGCTGTGCATGGTATAACTCACCATAATGAAGGATCAGAGGGAGACATGGGCTTGTTTCTAAACCTCAATGATGAGGCATTCACAAGGACTCAGTCTGTTTTTATCAGCTGATTAAGAATGAGGGGGAGTCTTGTGGGAACACCCAGGGGCCAAACCTCGCCTGCCAGTAATAATTTCTGGCCCTCACCATAATCTGGAAAATGACTTTTATACATGCTTGTCTTAACAAACAAAACCATGACGATCAGTAACAGCCTTTTAGGAAACAGCTTCAAGCAAGTACTACAGACTGAAATAAGATAATGAGCCTGATGAAGGGAACTGTACAGACACGCCTGAAAACCACCATGGAAGCTAGCCCGGCTAGCCCTGAAGCAGACACAAAGTCGAGCAGTATGCGGCTAACATAAACAAAGCACTGGTTGAGTTGAAGATCCGGAAAACAGAGACTGGTGAAACAACATCCGGCTGGTTGTTCTAAAAAAGGGAAAGGAAGCAAGGCGAGAACTGAATGATTATGTGAAGAAGATGCTGCCTGAGGGCCTGGGACTGACAGAGGACTAGTGTGAGATAGAAAGAAGCCACAGAAGCCACCACACATGATTATGGTGAAATTTCTACGTTTGTTGCCAGGTAGAAAGTTTTGGCTGCCGCAAAGAAACAGAAGGGGATATCATGGGAGGACTACACACTATCTTTTCATGAAGACATGACCAAAGATCAGCAAAGAATGATCTTGTATGGAAAATCTTTTGGGCATAAAATTGATATCGGTGATATCAACCACAGTTCAGCTCTACTAGTACTTAAATTTGGAGTACATGTACTCAATTTTGGTCAACTAGTGCATGAGTAGACTTTACTAGTGAAGCAAAAAGTGTCACTTGTACTAACAGTAAACCTTATATGTTAATAAGGGGATGAGGAAAAGCAAATGCAGGTTTCCCATTGGCTACAATACTACAACCAATCAGGGTGCTGTATTTGGCTATAATATCTCCTACTTCATTTGCATTAGGTCTGCTAGTACTACTAGTGAATCTTTTGGCTTTACTAGTACTACTAGCAGACAAAAGACAGTCTACTAGTACTACTAGTGTGATATCTTGAGTTTACTAGCAGTACTAGTGAACAAAAAAAAATGTTTTGTTTTACTGGTAACATAATCATTCATAATCTTGCTGATAGTGGGGCTCAGCTGTACGGATCTGAAGCAGGCGGAGGATTTTGTCAGAGCAAACTTCCAAATCACGGGAGGCGAAGATTGAATGACTGACAGACAAGATGAGCAATATACATAAATACTTTATCTATCACTTCACAAAGGTAAAGAAAACAGACACTGCCTCATATTTTAGTTTTACTATTTTAATCTCAGATTTCTTTTTTTTTGTTCTATTTGTCTCAGCAGCATCATAATCATAATTGATAAACCACTGCATTTTTAACTGTTTCATCAAAATCAGCTAAAGAGTCATATTAGTGCTTTTTTAATCAGAAAATCAACAAATTACCTGTCTTATATCGTCTAATGGGGCTGTTTTGCCTCTCCCTGTCTGGTGCTGATGTCGACGTCCTACCAAACCAGCCTACAGCATGTATCTGTGTCTGTGGGGGTGCATGTGTGAAAGAGGGTCATGTTTGCAGTTGGCTGACATGACACAAAACAGACAGGTTAGCATTCAGCTTCACTTTATCATCTGTGAGAATCCTGAATGAACATCAAAACCTCTCAGCTACAAGAACACTATGAAAACTTTAAATATTTATGTTCCATGAGTCAGTGATGCTGGTAAACTTGAGGACATTTCAACTCTTCTTCACCCCGCTGACCACCTCGGGGCATCGGGGAGAGCTTTACTAGAAAGCACTCGACAGGACAATGTGCAGGGAGGCGGAAGGAGAAAAGTCGACTAAGCACTAAAGGTCTTTCCTCCTCGGTTCAGCTCAGGGTCGCTGAAACAGAAGCCGACAGCTCCTCTGATGCCATTTTAACCAGAGCTGACAGCAGCAGAGAGCCTGAGCTTATGTTTCCAGTATACAAAGAAATATGTGAGTGTGTTTGGAAAGGTTATGAGGCCCCTGAAGTCAATCTCTGTGACCTTGACTTGTGAAATCCTGCTGAGACTGATGACCTCTCCTCAGTCCTCCTAACAGGACTTAAGGGGGGATCACACACACAAGAGCGCCCTCTCAGTGTCTCCATTACCCGCTGAGACGAGGTGAGACAACAGAAGTGCTGTGTCACGGAGGGTCAGCTCTCTGCCACAGCAGAACCAAAACGAGTGCGACCTTCAGCTCGGTAACAGACCAGGACACAGCTGGGAGGAGGAAGACAGCTAAGATAAAGGGGACCAGTTAGCACACCTGTTTTCCCCCTACGGCATCATCATGCCAGACGACTCTCTAAAATCTTGTCCTTGTTCAGCTGCCAAACTGCATTTTTTTAGCTTTATTGGTAAATAAAGTGGTACAGGGATGAGTCAAAAATGTAGCACTTCCTGGTTCCCAAGGCACACAGGACTTTAGAATACCAGATACACACATGGACAAAATTGTAGGTAAACTTCTGTTAAAGAAAGAAAAACCCACAATGGTCACTGAAATAACTTGAAACTGACAAAAGTAATAATAAATAAAAATTTACTGAAAATCCACTAATGAAAATCAGACATTGCTTTTGAATTGTGGTTCAACAGAATCATTTAAAAAACAAACTAATGAAACTGGCCTGGACAAAAATGATGGTACCCTTAACTGAATATTTTGTTGCACAACTTTCTGAGGCAATCACTGCAATCAGGTGATTTCTGTAACTCTCAATGAAACTTCTGCACCTGTCAACAGGTATTTTGGCCCACTCCTCGTGAGCAAACTGCTCCAGCTGTCTCAGGTTTGGAGGATGTCGTCTCCAGACTGCATGTTTCAGCTCCCTCCACAAATGTTCAATGGATTTAGATCAGGGCTCATATAGGCCACTTCAAAATAGTACAATGTTTTGTTCTGAGCCATTCTTAAGTGTTTTTAGCTGTGTGTTTTTGGTCATTATCCTGTTGGAGGACCCATGACCTGCTGCTGAGACCAAGCTTTCTGACACCGGGTAGCACACTTCGCTCCAGAATGCCTTGATAGTCTTGAGATTTCATTGTACCCTGCACAGATCCAAGACATCCTGTGCCAGATGCAGCAAAGCAGCCCCAGAACATAACTGAGCCTCCTCCATGTTTCACAGTAGGTACAGTGATCTTTTCTTTGTATGCTTCATTTTTGCGTCTGTGAACATAGAGCTGATGTGACTTGCAAAAAATCTCCAGTTTTGTCTCATCTGTCCAAAGAACATTCTCCCAGAAGCTTTGTGGCTTGACAATATGCATTTTGGCAAATTCCAGTCTTGCTTTTTTATGATTTTCTTTCAACAGCGATGTCCTCCATCAAGTCCACTTTGGCTCAAACTGTGACGGATGGTGCAATCTGACACTGACATACCTTGACCTTGGAGTTCACCTCTAATCTCTTTGGAAGTTGTTCAGGGCTCTTTGGTTACCATTGGTATTATCCATCTCTTCAATTTGTCATCAATTTTCCTCTTGCAGTCACGTCCAGGGAGGTTGGCTACAGTCCCGTGGACCTTAAACTTCTGAATTATATGTGCAACTGTAGTCACAAAACATGTGTGTCAATAACTTTCTTTCTAATCCCCTGAGACAACTCTCTCCTTAGCTTTCTGTGGTCCATGTTCAGTGTAGTACACACCACGATACCAAACAGCACAGTGACCACTTTTCACCCTTTTAATAGGCAGACTGACTGATTACAAGCTTGGTGACACCTGTGATGCTAATTACAGGACACACCTTAGTTTAACATGTCCATGTCCCTATGGTCAAATCATTTTCAATCTTTTCTAGGGGTACCATCATTTTTGTCCAGGCCGGTTTCATTATTTTGTTTTTTTTAAAAATGATTCTGTTGAACCACAATTCAAAATCAATGTCTGATTTTCATTAGTTGATTTTCAGTAAATTTTATTTATTATTACTTTTGTCAGTTTCAAGTTATTTCAGTGACCATTGTGGGTTTTTCTTTCTAAAACGGAAGGGTACCAACAATTTTGTCCACGTGTGTATATAGTGGAAAGAAGCTCTGTGATGCCTCTGATATTACCCCACTTTTGAATTTTATATTTATTTATTTATTTCAGAGGGGACAGTGCGAGTTCATATACATCATCATACAACTAGACAAGCCAGACTACAGCCATTGGCTAATTTCTATCTGTTGTCCCTGAATAGATGGTCCCTGAGGAGGAAAAGGTAAAAGCTAAAATAAAATAAAAACAGCTGAAGTACACATTTATAAGGTAGCTCACATATTGCTGTTACATCTATAAGCAATAGTTCCATGATAAAGTTACCATCATAATATGATTCATGACCCTGAAAACCCACACCTAACACTCAGAATCAGCTTGATATCATTATTAGCTAGACAATTATTGAGCAAAAATGATCATTCACTAATGGCAGTTATCTGGATCACCACCAAAATCTAATAATTTTTAAGTTGGGCCGTTACCAACATCTCCTGAAAGTTCCGCCCAGTAGTTTTTGCGTAATCTTGTTAACAAACAAACAAACAAACAAACATACCCTGACAAAAAAATAACCTCCTTGGTGGAGGTAATAACTCATAACATAACCTGACTGAAACGCAACATACATATTAATTGCACATTCTCCCAGTCTACTGCACATTTTCTAAGTATATTGCGCCAACTCTAAGTCTATTGCACACTGTCTATTACACAAAATTGCTATACCATCAAAGTGCCACTCTGATAATGATTTATAATGGAACAAAGAGACTGTGCGCTCATGATAGAAGGAGAAAATAATAAGCTAAAATAAAAAAATAAAATACATGAAAAAAAATAAAATTGTTTCTAGTTTTTTTAAAGGTGTTGCATTGTGTTTACACAGAAGGTTGATAACGAACTGCTAAAAAGGACTAAAAAAATGGCCGGGGATCCTGATGTAATCTTTTCTGAACATTTTTTAATAATCAATAACTCATCACCACTGCTTAAACGATGAACACAAACTTGATCAGGTCATGTGATTAAGAGGAAATACTCAAACAGGAGGTCAGAACAAGATCTTAAACATTGGAAATATTGTCACTGCCTCTATGTCCAACTGCCATGTTGTAGCTCCTTAGCTTAATAATAGCTTTTTACTCTCACAGATTATGTTTAAGCTTAAAAAGTCTTGAAAGTTAGAACTGGAGAAATTAAGTATTAAATAATTTTATGAGCAAAGGAGAGCACCAACGTAATGAACAAAGTATGAATATAGATGAACGAAAATCCGAATATAAAGCTTTGACATAGAAACCAGAAGTTAATGATAGGATATTGTTTCCGGAGAAGTGATATTTGTGCCATCTCTTTTTTCCCCAAATCATTATGAACCTCTGTCTCTCAAGGCATCAATTAGTTACAGAGATCCAGTCGGAAAAATGTAAACAAATAAAAATAAATTCACTTGCTTAACTATGAAATGGTGCTGAGTTATTAACCTGGGAAAAGCTTTTCTTCATGAATGATCTTTCCAAACCAAACAGATGAATATTGATTCTGAGCAGAAAAACAATAGTCTCTCACTCATTAAAATGTGCACGCTTGGATTTTTCTGCAGCTCCAGATAACTTTGTTTAAGAGGCCATTTGGGACCAAATAAAAACAGCAACGTAATGCAATCTGGAGACAGCAGAAGTGAGGAGAGAAATGTTGATTTTATGTGACTAATTACTGCTCGGGCCGGCGTGGAGAGGAAAAACCACCACGAGGAGGCTGAGCTCGAGAGCTCAAACGTCTGGTCCTCGCCGTCTCCTGGCACCGGAGGGAGAAAAGCCCCCCCGATCCCCCGACCATAACTTCTGCTGCTGTGTTCAATCGATTCCTTCAGGGCGGTCGAGCTGAGCTTAACTGAGATGAAGGTGTTGTCTCTAACCGTCCAGTTCAGGAGACAGACTCAGAGATAGACACATGGGGGACAATTCAGAGGCAGGAGAGACTGGAGATGGGGATATGAGGGCAGCAGCTCCATAAAGATGACAAACAGAGCAGTTATTTAATGTTTGTTTTGTTTCTTAAGTGCAGCTACAGAATTTACTGCAGTACGAGAAATATTGAAATTTAATGTTAATTTATCAGACTGATTGTTTTACTCATCACTGCACATTATTTGAAATACAGTTGACCATATATAAAAACTAATATATATACATGTATATATATGTATATGTATATATACACAGAAATATATACATTTATATATATATACATATATATATATATACAAATATACAAATAAAAACAAATATACATATACTTCTCTTCTTGTCACAAGTGACAAAATCGCTTGTGGGCGTTCACAACTCCTAAAGGACCTGCGGCTATGTTCTCGCCACTGCTCTCCAGATGCATTTGATGTGTTTAGCCGAGCCAAGCTGCTGAAAGAGCTCACAGGCGCTGCTAGTTACTTATGGCCCTTTTCCATCAGCACGTCTTAGCCCTACTCTACTCGGCTCAGCTTTCCCCGACTCTACCCGGCTCTACTCTACTCGCATTGTGCTGCTTTTCCACCAGCCCGGTTCCCTGCCCAGCGGGGGCGGGGTAGCCATGAAACAGCTGGGCGACACTGTGTTCATGTCAGTTTGAGCGCAACACAACAATCAAAACAATGGAGGACTTGGAGGCAATAGTATACTTGCTGTTTGATCTGTGGCTTTTTGTCACAAACCGAATGAAAGAGGAAAGCAGAAGAAGGCTGCAGGCGGGGAGAAGAAATACCAAGGACGAGAGCAATCGAGCTGCTAAGAAAAGACGTATGAGGGTAAGCTAATGGTAGCTACTGCTAGCATGTTAGCTAGCTCGTCGCGTTAATGACTCATTGGTGACGACATTCTGACCAATCAGTAGCAGGCAGTCGGTCGACGTCACCTTTTAGTATTGACTCAGCTCACTTAGAACCAAAGCAGAGTAGGTCAAAAAAATAGTTTGTTTTAGGAGGTACCGTGCCGCTGGAAATGCAACGCAAACCAGGTAGAGCCAAGTAGAGAAGAGTAGAGTAGGGCCAAGGTGTGCTGGTGGAAAAGGGCCAATAGACTAAAGCCAAATGCCTTGCCTACAGTTTTCTCACACAAACAGACAGAACGCCCTTGGGAAACGAGGGAAGTCCGCTAGGGGAACAACTCACTCCTGCAGATGAATCAGTCAACACAGCAGTCCATAAGTCTACAGACTCGTCGTCAGCTTCCTCTGTGATCGTGGTCATGCTCGACGGTTCACCATCAGCTACATCTGCAGGAGCGAGTTGTTGACATCCTCGCAGAAGAACACCAAGTGTCTCCTGCCTATGGCATTTCCTCAAGCATGTCTTCATGCTCAGCATAGTGCAACCCTTACACGTCATCCACCCGGCATGCATTGCGCTCGTAAAACACTGGCTGCATCCATAGGTTAGAAAAATTGCTATTTTTAAAGAAATAACAATTCTTTGTGCTTTTTTACAACACATTCTAGTATTAGATAAACATTAAAGCATATTTATGACTATTTGTCTTGACAGTCGGGGTACCTTTTAAGACAAAAAGGGGTGAACAAAAATATTCAAATTTAAGATATATGAAAGTAAAATATGACTTTCAAACCTTTTTTAAATGACTAGGCCTTGTGTGAATCAAGAATTTGATGCCACACTTGTCTGGACCTAAAACTGAAAAAAATATTTTAAAAAATTACATCTATTACTCATTATCATCTCAGAGAATAATACCGCTGTCATCAGAATGACTCAGTAGGAACAGAAGAATAACAGAAACAGACAAAAATATCATTAAAGAAAATCATCTGAGTCAGTCTGAGGCTGGTTTACCATCAAAATCAGCTAAAGAATATCATCTCATTTATGTTTTAGAAGAACATGATGCTCACAGGAATAAACATTCAACCTGCTTTTGATTTCTTTTGGATCAATTTCCTCACAATCTAAGGACTCCATAGAGTGATCAGACCTAAATCATCAAAACCAAACATGATTTTAAGACACCAAATACAGAGCATGAAGTTAGAGCTGACTCTGAAGGGCATAAGCAGTGTTTTGTTCTGATAGAGAAAAAAACAAATAAACTAGATTTACTCCATGAGCTGATAAAGGAGACGCAGCAGGGCCGTTAAGCTCAAATCCTGTCAGATCATAATTTCACTGTCTTCCGCCTCCTCGGGGTTTTTCTTCTGTCTGTACAAAGAAATAAAGCAGTGGGTGGACTGAACAATCGACTAAATAGATAAACAAAAAAGAGCAACATGTCAGCAAACCTTAAATCAACAAATAAAAATACTCAAACTGATGATGTGATGAAGGATGCTTTTAGGGGAAAAGACTGAATGATGTGATCAGAGCTGCTTCAGTTACAGTGGAGGCCCAAAGCTCCAGGCCAGACCAGAACCAGGCTGCAGGTCTTGGTCTGCTGGTAGATGTTTCAGACATGTTGAGTAGATCTTTAAGACCAGATGTGTTGCTTAATCTGACCCTCAGGATGGAGTGTTTCAACTGTTCACCTATCCATGACATGTGGAGGTGGTGTATCGAGCTGCTGTGAGAGTTTATTAGGGCTGAAGACTTCCTTTAATCCTGTTAGTTTCCTGTATGAGCAGGATGGTCTCACAGTTTACAGTGTTTTATGCAGTTTACAGCATTTTATGCTTACATTGTTCTTCTTCAATTCTTAAGAGTCATGATTTTTGTTTTGCATTATGCTTCAGTGATCATAAAATGCAAACATGGCTCAAAATTCTTGGCTTCTGTTTCTTTTTTATTCATGTTCTTTGGATTAAAAATTGCATCTTCTGGCATAAGTGTGGGCAAAATTAAATAATGATAATTAAGTAGTAACAATTAGTCTGGTTTCTGGGTGATTTTCAACAGGTAGATCTAGCTTTCTCTGGTAGCATCATAGGTGATCCTCAATTAAAAATGTTGGTGAGCACTGCTGTAGGTCACTTGGTACTAGACAAGTATCTTGCCCAAGGACACAATGACATGTGGCCTATGCTGCTGGGAACAAACCCATGACCTTCTGTTAGAAAGACAAATAACTCTAGCACTGATCTGACATCATGGCATCACAGTAACAATATTTTTACTACAACAAAAATCAAATTCTCTAACTTAAAAAGAGGGCTGTTAAGCTAATTTGTTATAGTTTTTATCCCATGAGCGTTCTCATGCACCTTATCCAAAATCCAATAGCCTTTCCAAACTTAAAAACACACATTAGGCCCTGACAGCTCAGTTGTTGCAAGGTCCAGGAGGCAAGAGATAGCATTTTTTTTTTTTATTTTAGAATAGAATACATGGAATAGCTGTTTATTTTCATTGCACATCTGGTATACAATGAAATCAGAGAGCGCATCTCCAATCCAGTGCAATATAAAAAAACACTTCAAGAATAAAAGAAATAAAAGAAAATAAATTAAAAATAGAAAAATTAAATATATAAATATATAATGTAAAAAAAAGTATATTTAAAACATGGCAGTAAAAAGTATAAATAAAACATTGTTATATAGCTAACAACCAGCTTTGTTTTCTGCTTTCATAATGATATTTTATTTATCTTATTTGATTATTTTGTGTATCCACTTGTCTGTCTAGTTATAAAATTTTACTTATTACATTTTAGTTATATTTTTTAATATTATTTATTTATTTTTATGTATTATTTATATATACATGAACATTCAGTGTCTCTGTTTCTTAAATATCATTTGAATGTACAGTAGGATTGTGGGTTTAGGGAGGGAAGTTCTTTCTTCATCGATGTTCAAATGTAAAAATATATAACATGTATTTTTGTGCATTGGAATCTCAGACCTGCTTTTCTGAATAAAATGTATTAAAAAAAACATTAAAATTCAAACATTTTCAAGGATTTAAGCAGCTGTAAAACTCCTCAGTCTTTGATAATTCTTTGTTTTGCTTTAATATGGGACCTTTAATCCGACATTTGAAAATGCTAAGTACCTTTCAGAATGACTGAAACAAGATCAGCAAACTTACAAGAAACCTGAACACTTTTAAAGTTTAGAGCAAACGCTGATGTGACCTGAGAGCCACCTGGGAGCCAATGAGAGACAGAGGAGATTCTTCAACACTGTTAACACTATTCATTACTCTTTTTTTTAGGGTTTAGGTGTAAAAATATCCCTCAAAACCTCAACCACTGATGAAATGCAGAAATAAGAGAAATGGGAGCTTATAGGAGAGTAAGGAGGGTTTTATTTTCATTTCAGGAGAAGCGTTACAGACAGAAGCAGGTAAGAATCATACAAGAAAGGACTTATACAATAAAAATGCAGACACAAGCAGATAAATGTAACAGAAAGGTAAAGTCCTTTATTATTTTTAAATACTTTAAAAGGCTTTTGACCCTGTGCTGAACTTTGAAACTCAAACTAATAATAACAACCTGAAAGCTTTAAGGTCATCATACTTGTTTGTCTGTTAAGTCCACATTTTAAATCTTGCCAAGCAGAAATCACATTAATTTTCATCCTACATGATTTTATATCAAGGATGAGGACAGCCCGTGTTTGTGTGCTGAGGTTTTGTAAAACAAACCTTCATGCCGTGCAGCTCCTGAGGGGAATTTTATGGCTGCATTAAGTTAAGATGAAAAATAGGACCCCTATGAGCAGAAAGAATCGACAATGACCTGAATTATAATATAAAGATTTACACATTTATTACCTAAAGCCATACATATAGTTGTTGAGTGAATATTTGATAAACCTCCTGTGATACTAAAAGCCTGAAGGTTTGCTGTGATTCATGGACACAGCAGCTAAAAAGGCAGTGGAGAAATAGAGGTGTACTTCTTTAAGTGTTCTGTCTTTTTAAGATGCTGCAAATGTTTATGCTGAAACATATTAAGGAGTTTTTTCATATACATGACTAGATCTGCTATATGCTACATTTAATGCCCCTGTAAGATGTACATTAAAGAGCCTACATAATGTTATTTTTAGTTTTATATGCCCTTTAGTGTGTTTTGTATGATTCCTTTATATGTTTAAGCACTTCAAGAAGAAGAAGATGCACTTTATTAATCTCTTGCTGTAATTCTGCTGGAAGTGTCAACGAGAAATCAGAACAGCCCAGAATCACCAGAAGAAAGTCAGGATCTAATTGCCTGTTACATATATTGCTGTATGTACTAAATATATCACACCAAAAACTCCTAAGCTTGGGACAGCACCAGAAAAGATGACCAAGGGTCCCATCAGTTGACTTGCACCCATCACAGGTGGGAGAGACTAAAGCAGGGTCCACACATAAGGAATCTCCTAAATCTGAGGAGATGTTTTATCTGTTGGAAATCCCACACATGAAGATAAAAAATCAGGCATTGAACAGTTTTGATCGTACTGTGTGTGGTGTGCTCCAATAATCTCAACACAGCACACCACACACATAACCATTCTGTCCGACCACCGATCAAGAATCTAGTCTTCCAAGTAATCTAACAAAAACAAAGAAGAAGAAGAGAGGTAGCAACAACCGGAAAACACAACATAGCAGAGGACATACAAAAAGGGGGAATGATGGTGGTCTTGGGACTATTTTTGACGGAAAAATCGTGAAATAAAAAAAGAAAAGACTGTGGAAAAAATCCTGGAGACAGCATGAACACGTGAGCTGGTCCTCCATTTCTGAGGTCCACTGAACTTTATGTTTCAGGTCGGCCATGTTTGTTTTTATTTACGCCTGCTTCCTTGTTCCTCAGTCAGCTCGCTTCTTGATTGGCTACATTCACGTCACAATTCACGGAGTCATGACTCGGGAGTCGTCGGCTTTCCCCACACACATAAAGATTTTTGGTTGTAAATATTGAACAAGTTTATTATTTACGATTGTCGGAGCCTATTATCGGGACAAATTCACTCTTAACACAGCTCTTAACACACAATCTTATAAAACATAAGATAATCTGGAGTTTGCCGTCCTTGGTCGGGAGGGGGGAAAGTTGGGACAAAAACAGCCTGATAATTTTTATGTGTGTACCCCACTTAAAGGGAAGATCCTGTTAAGCCAAGGCATTCCCAAAATTGTTGGTAGAGTTATTAGCAAAAGTGTGGAAAAACTGCCATGTGGACTTATATCTTAAAAATTCCTTGGATCCACATCCAGATCCAGATTGCAACCAACATCTAATCACTTCTCCCTTGTGCCATGACCAACACTGCCTTAAAATATCAGCAAAATCTGTTGGGAAATTTCTGAGTTATCCAAAACCATAAACAAACAAATTGACAAACCACCTCCTTGGCGAGGGTAATAATCAGCTCATCGTCAAGTCAGAGAGGACTTCTATAAAATTCTTCAACGATGAAAGTCCTTTTAATCATTACAGAGATCACGCTTAAAAGCAAAAGGTGACCAAAAAGCTTCATGACCTTGACCTTTAACCAGTGACTTCCAGAACTGTCGTAACAATCTTTGGTACACATGAGGCTCTGTTACTTTGACCTTCTAAGTCTAATAAGTATCTCTAAGTCAGAGAGGTAAACAGTGCAAAGTGAAAGGAGAAACCCTTCAAGCATTCTGGAAATATCTTGTTCACAAGCAAAGGATGACCACAAGGTGCCATGACCTTGACCTTTGACCTAAAAGAATCATCTCTTACTTGGATCCAGGTGTATAATATTTAAAGAAAATCCCTTAAATTGCATTTGAGATGTTGTGTTTACAAAGCTCTAACTGGAAGTAAGCAGAGACAAACAACCATGATGCCTCCGTCCTCGGCTGACGTTTGCTCAGAGGCACAAAAACAATGAAGACTGAGCTCTAAACTTTGTTATGAAACACGTGGTGACCCTCTGCTGAGGATATTTTTTCTGTTCAACAGCTGGCTGATACGTCACCTTTCTTGCAGAGTCACAGAGTCTCCATCTGGTCACAGATTTTTTAAAAATAAAAATGCTCTTTATTTCAGGTTTGACCTTTGGATCACTTTGCCTAATAAAAGTTGAGGCTCTTCAAGATGCTGCTTCTACAGGTTTTCTGAGGGTTCAGGTCTCCTTAATGAGCTGTCAGGGCCTGTCCTTCAGTATCGGGTCCATTTACTCTTTTTTATGTTACTTCAGGCTTTCCTGAGCAAATATTTGACAGTAAATTCAACGTTTCAGCGTGGCTTGATGTGTCTTGACAGATGACTCAAAACAGTTAAGACCAGTTTAACAGCATTTGATCAATGTTGCAGTTGTTAACTTAAAGGATACTGTGAGCTTTCTTATGTCTTAAACCTTTAGGCCAGCTTTAAACAAAGATGATCTCTGATAAATTGCTTGTTTGGATTGACAGATAGAGCTGAGTGTCATCAGCATACAGTGATATGAAAAGTTATTCCTCCATTATCTATGCCACTTATATCCCATTCAGGGTCATGGGGGGGCTGGGGCCTATTACTGTACAGTGATCATTTGTCTGTAGCAAAATAATTGGCACTGCTCAAGAAACACTAAATGACATACATACAACAAACAGCTGTTGAAGAAAGCAGAATCCATCTTGTGTGACTGTTCTCACCCTTTATATCAACAGTTTCAATTTCTTTCATCTGACTGACTACTCAGACTTCCACCAGCAAACAGATATTAACATTCATTTGTATGTTCTGCCATTTCCCTACTAAACTCCAGGGGGAAAAGGTAGCCTACTGTATCTACAACTGTCCCATCTTAAATTAAGGGTCTTCTATTTATTCAATCTTTTATTTTTCATATTTTATATTTTGTACTTCATATTTTTTATCTATTTTTATTACTGTTTTTCAATTTACCTTTCTTGATTAAGTTTTATGCTATTGCCTGAATATTCTGATTTATTTATTGCCATGCTAAACTTTTTAATTTTATGTATTTGTGGTACAGTTTTATGTACTGTATAGTTTATAAAAGTGAGGTGGGACATACCCTTAACTTGTTGCCAGTTAGAAGGCTGCAAAACAGAGACAAAGAACCAGTCGCTCTAAAACTCATATCTAAATGTCCTTGTAAAGCAGCTGGTAAAAACATAGTGAGTCTTCAAGAAAGTCTCTTTATGGAGTTTGGAAACAAGCCCATGGCCCCTGATCCTGCATTATTACTATGGACAACACGTGCCATCACAACGCACCCCTACCCCACTAAGGCCAGTCTGTTACTATATTGTATTACATAAAACCAGGCTGTGGTACAAAAAAGTTTGCCGGGGCAACCGCTGTTAACTATATATTAAACTACATATTAGTGTTAATTTTGTTGACTAATTATTTTCGGCATGGTTTTTATCAACAACCTTTTTCCCTGATGAAAACTACACAGTGACTAATAAAAACAAGTGCACATGGACAAAAACTAAAAGTAAAGTAACTGACATTTTCATCAACAAAAAAAAACTAGATGAAAATGTTTGACAGAGACTTAATCCAATCAGACCTAATTTGGTCACGTAGAAAGTAGGGACAAGTTAGGAACATATCCAATCACAGCTGCTTTGGTTGTGTGGAAAGGTTGGACGAGTTAAGAGGGACATCCAATCACAACTGCCTTACTTCATGGTGGTGGGATAAGTTGGGCAGCGATCCAATCAGAGCTACTCTCTTTATGAATTGATATATTCATGTAGAGCAGGTTCACTGTTTGTTGTCAATTCAAAGGTGATTGCATTTCACACAAAAGTGAAATTTGTCTCTGTTAATTTATACATTCAGACTTTACCAGAATTCAATAAATGGTTATTAGATGTTTCATTGTATCCAAGTGTAAAATATGACTTCAGAAATTCAAGGAAACATAAAAAATGCCTTACCCTTTACACTTCATATTTTAGTCTTTGACTAAATTTACAGTTGATTTTGTCGACTAAGATGTTGTGAAATTTCATCAACTAAAACTTAACTAAAATTAAAACAATTTAGATGACTAAATTATGACTAAAACTAAAAGATATTTTAGGCAAAAGACTATAATTAAATTAAGTAGTGCTGTCAAAATTAACACTGCTGTATATATTGAACTATATACTGAATTGCCTATCCGGCATATCAATATACACATAAGGCCCCGACCAGGATTTAAACCAGGCACCTTCTTGCTGCAAGTCAACAGCACCCGACCCGGCCCCCCATGTAGTCCATGAGAGGGTATGTTTATGGGTAAGTTGACCTCTAGAAAACATACATGTGGACAAAATGGTAGGACCAAGGTTTGATCCTAGCGTGAGAGAAATTTCCAGTGATTTTGCGGTTTATTCTTCTGCAGGGCCCTTTTCAGAAGGACTTATCGTCCAGTTCGTCCTTCAGCAGCCGCTCCTTTCTTTGACCTCGCTCATGATTCATCGATAAAAGACACTCAGTCCTTTTAACCCTTTCATACCCAACACCTCAGGGGTCCTTTCAGTGTCATCCCATCTACACAGGGAGGACAAGTCACTACAGCAACAATCATGAAGAGGTACAGTCTCCAGGCACCAGGGCTGCCTGGAGACTGTACCTCTTCATGATTGTTGAAGAGGTACAGTCTCTCTCTTGATCCTAGTGTGAGAGAAATTTCCAGTGATTTTGCGGTTTATTCTTCTGCAGGGCCCTTTTCAGAAGGACTTATCGTCCAGTTCGTCCTTCAGCAGCTGCTCCTTTCTTTGACCTCGCTCATGATTCATCGATAAAAGACACTCAATCTCTTTAACCCTTTCATACCCAACACCTCAGGGGTCCTTTCAGTGTCATCCCATCTACACAGGGAGGACAAGTCGCTACAGCAACAATCATGAAGAGGTACAGTCTCCAGGCACCGGGGCAAATTAGCTCCAGCATTGAAGGTGAATCTTTAATCAGTGTGTGGCCCCTGGGAGCCAAATCTCACCTCTGCAGCATCAACATCACACAAAACCATGACAATAACAATCTCCTGAAAGTATGTGTGTTCAGGCTGAAGGAAATCTCTGGTGAGAGGGACGTTTGTTTTTGTCTGAGTTTGTTTGACTCAAGAACACAAGAAAAGTCCATTTACGAAAGGTTTTTAAATTATTGTCATTAAATTGTGACCTCAAATTACTTTTCCTACATTAAATCTACTGGTTATCAGTGTATAATTTGCATTTGTGTATTTTATTTCCAGAGGTTACAGAAGTACACAGAGCAGCTTAAAGAAGTCAAATCTTAACCATAGTAATTATAAAACCACCTCCACGCTCAGATCATGCCAGAAAGCCTCTTATTAGGACTGGACGTCTATCTCTTTCATGGGCTCGCAGCTTGACTAAGCCAACTTACTGAGTTCACCCTCTGCCTGTGTGTGTGTAGGAGGGAGGATCCACTCGTAATGATTACATCGAGTTTATTCCCACTGATTCTTTCTTCTTTCTCCTCTCTCTCCGCCCACACCTCCCTGAATGAGAGGGAGACAGACGCAGAGTACGACATAAAAAAGAGAGACGTGATGTTTCTCATCTCACTTCAAAGGATCTCTGGACCTTTGAGACTTCAGAGCCTGTTTCCTATAAACCCATGCTGCCTTAGTCCTACTTAGTATTCTCAATGCTGCTGTGTTCGCTCTGCTTTATGATAGGAGTACCTGCGACGACAGGCTGGTGCGGGCATGTGCTCCACAACAGTGCAAAGAGTGCTCTGTAGGTGCTGGTACAGCTGGGCGACATTAGCTGGGTGTCTTCTGCAAAGAAATACCAAAACAATCGATGGAGTCTAAACATGAACTACAGAAAGTACCGGACTGAACCTGAGTGATGACAGCCATTTGTCTTCTGAAGGGGTATTTTTATGTCAAATCTGCAGGGCTGCCATGTTGTAAACACTGTCTCGAGCTTACTTTAGAGGTCCCATGTCCTGCAAAATCATTTTTTGTGCCTTTTATGTTGCTAGAAGAGGTTTGGGGAGCAGAAGAACATGTCACCTTTTACTAAACTCTCAGTTCATGGAGAAATGTTTTATCCCTCTTTAAAGAAAATGATGTCATAGCTATACAGCCTCCACCTACGTCTGTTTCCTGCTCATCACAGGCAGACACAATGACTGTTTTGAAGCCTCCTGTAGCCTCCTCTCTCCCTCAGCTCCAAGCATTTCCAAATGGAGGGAAAAATAGCTGCCTCTGATCTTCAGCAAAGATCATCCATCCATCATCTATACAGCTTATCCCCTTCGAGGTCACAGGGGCTGGAGCCTATCCCAGTTGACACTGGGCGAGAGGCAGGGTACACCCTGAACCAACAGTCAGCTGATCGCAGGGCCACATAGAGAGACAGAGAACTATTCACACTCACACTCACACCTAAGGGCAATTTGGAGACACCGATCAACCTAATGAGTAGGGCTGAAAGATTTATCGTTTTCTGATCGAAATCGCAATTTCGGACAACGCAATCATGTGATCGCCAAAGCTGCAACTTTTTGCAGCACTCCTGACTTACCCAGGATCTGTTGTGTAAACTACTTTACTAGTTTGCATTTAAGAATGGCTCGCAAATGAAGGTTTACTCAAAACTGCTAATCGGTTCTCATTGTTCACTTAAAAGAGCAGTTCAAAAAAGTGACTCGTTCGCAAATGTCACATCTCCACTGCGGAAGTGCTGGTAAGCAGGTCAGCAACGCAAAGCCTCTGTTTAGGAGTAGAAGTCGGAGTATCCCTTAAATAATGAAAACAGATCATTTATCATCAATATTAGATGATGAATAATATGTTATGTGCTTTTGATCATTGATTTCCTTACTGTTGTCTATACTGTAAACATAGTGAATATTGCACTGAAGCTTGATTTGAAGAAAATGGTGAATTGAATTGAAGTCGCAATATCTGCCAGAAAAGTCGTAATTAAATCCTTTAGCCCTAGTAATGAGCATGGTTTTGGTCTGTGGGAGGAAGACAGAGTGCCAGCACATGCACAGGAAGAACATGCAAACTCCACACAGAAAGGCCCTGACTAATGCAGGGATCGAACCAACAACCTTTTTGCTGTGAGGCAAGTGCACCAACTGCTGTGCCACAGTACCGACCCTACCACATCCTACCAGTGTTTCATTAAGACTATTGGTTCAAGATGGCCAGCCCAGTGCAGATGATAGACTGTTGAATGTCTGCAGAGCTGTTGACAACATGATACCCACCAATTACCACAGAGAAGACTGGTCAACCTATCAAAGTGGGCTGGGCCTACATGGAGAATGGGACCTTGAGGGAGCTCCAAAGAGAGTCTCTCAGAGAGAGTGAGAACAGAGGTGGATCAGGGGCCCTCGGTATGCCAAACTAGAGTCTTTGTTGGGACAGTAGTGATTATAGCACTCACCAAGATCAAATGTATGAACTTGAGTTAAGGCAAATCATGGGCTCTTAATCTGAATAAATATAAAACTGCAGATCTCGTATTTGTTCCTGTGGTCATTAATGGGAGTAAAAAGAAAGAGTCACATTTTATTCTCCGTCAGCTCAGTGTAGCATCTGTATCATAGTGTTAAATGTACAAAGAGCTTACGCCAGTCCACCAAGAGCACCTGAGAGTGAGTCCTGATCAATACTACTCTGACTTTATCAGTGAACTCTCCGTTCTCCTTCACCTTCTCACCTCTTCTAAAAACCAGCTGAGTGGATGTGGAGGAGTGTCGCTGCATTTGTCCCACAATGGACATTTTTTTCCACCCACCCAAAGAAATGTGATCCCCTTATCTATCCCAACACCGCAGCCATCAGATTGCTCTTCATTGAAGTGTTATTGATCCGCCTGCTGTGCTGTACTGAAAAACACTGGATGGGGTAAAATCGATGTTCACTGCTTGGATAGTTTGGCTCCAAAGTGTCAGACCTCACACTCCTAAAAAGAGACAATGTATTTCCTATTATCTCTATTATCAGCTCAGAGGAGCAAACTTTCAGCTCTAAACCCCCTGAACTGTATGTATGCCGACTGAATACTGAAGCTTCTGCATTAATAATAGGACAATGGTGAAAGGCAACTTTGTTTATCTGGAGCAGTGGCTCCAAAATTAGGGCTCAGAACCCCCCAGGGGTAACAAGACACCAAAATTAGAGTTGCCAAATGCTTAACCAAAAAATAAACAATAGAATAAAATAAAGTGAAAATTACCTCATTTTAAATGGTTCAGCCATTATGTCAAAACTATTTACATAATATATATTTGGGGATTGTTTTCTGCTTCAAGCATTTCTTTTAAAATAATTTCTGTACTTAATAGTGTGAAGGTTTTTGGACTGCTCTGTTCCTTTGTGCTGTTGTTATGCCCATGTTGGGAAAGGCCGTTAAGGTGTATGAACAATGGGGTCCCCCGTCTCTGACCCTGTTATTTTGGGGGTCATAGGCTTAAAAGCTGAGGGACTGCTATTCTAGTCCAACTTTTCTCAACAGGGGTGCTGGGGTACCCTTGGGTGCCTCCTGGCTTTGTCACAGATGCTTTGGAAATATATGACATTTCAATTGCCATCCTAATACCCAGGTTAGTGAGTGAAAAATCTTACACGAATAAACATTATTCATAATTCCATAAGCAGCTGCTGCAAAACAAGCTAGCATTTCATCATTATAACTCTGAATCTAAGTCATCAACTTTATCATCCAGTGGTTCTCCAGCAGTGACAGGAGACAAAATGATGATTTTGTTGGTATATAAAGTCAAGAACATTGACAGAAACCATGTAGGCTGCCTGCCTTGTGGCTACAATAATATTAAAGCTGTGTATATTGTCACAGGTTTAGGTTTCTCATTATAGATAATTTGCAGTCCAAAAATGACCTCTTGTGTGTGTAAGTTGGTGGTCAAGGGGATGTAGAATAACCTTTTTTATATCAGCATATGTTGACTGGAGTGACTTGAGTTTTTTCAGCATGTCTTTTGAGAAAGAGATGATAGTGATGTTAAAATGATGAGCGCTGTATGTTAACACAATAAAAATAAAATGGCATGGAGCTGAGAGGTTACCGCATCAAATCTGAACATCTCAGACATATAACTGTTGTATCATATTATAAAGTTAACTAAGCTCAGATCTTCATATTTTGTCGTCGGCTGATTATGAAACAGGTCAGGAGGAATTCAAGCAGCCTTACTTGGTCTAAGTGTGCAGCATATGGTGGCAAATATTAAAGCTTATTTAAGCAAATGTAAGGCAGCTGCACTATCTAACAGATAGAGTTTAACAGATAAAACCTAAAGAGGATCAGCTAAACTCACTAAAGGCCATCACAGGATAAAAAGTTAGAATCCTTCAATCTAAAGTCCTCCATAACCTAAAGGACACCTTTAAACTGAACAATTTCACTTTAAAAATGTCTCAGACACTCAGAAACAGCAAAGAAACTTAAGAGCAAAGGTGGCAGGTAGTAATAAAGAAGATAAGAATCATCTTTTTTACCAGCTACAATAATAATAATAACCATCATGATTAAGTCAGATCATTTTATCAGATCAGGAAATGAAAAAGTATTAAAAAATGACTGTTTAGGTAAAAACTTTAATGCCATGATGCACATAACTCTTGGATCTGGTTACTCGTGGTCAAATCTCCAAAGTGGCTAAACTGAATTATTTATCATGGAAACAGTCAAAAGTACCATAAAGGAGGATGGGAAAAGACCAAAGCTCCCTCTTGTTTACCCGTCACCTCCAGAATCTGATAATTTCATCCAGGTTTAAAACAATCGCTCGGTGCTTTCTTGAAATATTGCATTCCAAATCAGAATATGAACATGAGACTCCATGACATTCCTCTTTGACCTATGACCAAAACTTGAAAATTCATTCTTTGCCCTGTCCCAATACTCACACATTTGCACTCCAAACGCGTGCTCCCAATAAGAGGCCGAAGCATGTCCAATTCCTCAAGTGTTGTTGTCCATGGACCCACTCTAGTGCCCTTAATACGCCCCTCCCACAAGTTTTTGGACGAAGCCAAATGACATCAGCAATCTGAAGGTAACAGCTGTATAGAGGCGAGACTTCAGGCTGTCTGACCAATAGCAACACCATGTTTCAGAAACCGGCAATCTTCAACAAATCCTCAAATAAAGAAAAACAGGTGGGATATAAAAAATTTACTCCCTTTACAGTAAAAGCACATAGATGTGTTATCTATTGAGGCTAAATCTGTTTTTTGAACTGGGCTTTAAAGATTTGTTTTAAGGCTGTAAGAAATGTTCCCCTGCACACACTCATTAAGGTGTCAGATATCTGCAACCTGCCTCAAGTGGACACTCGAGGAACTACAGGTTTGACACTTCTGCATGGGCCTCCATTTATAGCACTGGAGGTTGCTACCTGATCAGACCACCTGTCCTCAAAGGCTATTACCCAGAATCCCTTGTTGTGTTGCAATGTTTTTAGCATCTGACGGGCTGGGAAGCAAATAACAGCGAAAAAATGACTTGATAGAGGAGTAACTTCTTTTAGGACACAAATAAACATCAAATAATGGTCTGAATGCAGCTATGGGACATTGAAATATGACATAAAATGTGACATATTTCACTTTCTTTGGCTCTTA
This sequence comes from Cetoscarus ocellatus, assembly GCA_037902135.1. Classification (NCBI taxonomy): domain Eukaryota; kingdom Metazoa; phylum Chordata; class Actinopteri; order Labriformes; family Labridae; genus Cetoscarus; species Cetoscarus ocellatus. The sequence goes on from JBAMNC010000277.1 coordinate 1,065,266, forward strand.
TGCCCAAATATGGACAGACCAGATGGTGTTGGAGTCTTTAAATACATATTTAAACTTTTCTGATGGATGAACATGTATCTCTTGGTAAAATCGTAGGGCTGTTCCTAGAGCAGTGAGAGCAGATATTAGTAAATTATTTTCCTGAAGATGAACTTTGGTGGTTTCTGAGCAATTTAAGCAGAAGAGCTGTTTGCAGAGCATCTAGCACGTCCTTTTTTAGGCTTGAATATCCTCTCTTTAACACAAACAGAAATAACACAATGAGTGACTTTTGTAATAGTGTCCCATTTCTGCTCTGAACAGTTTTGTCCCCTTGTGCACTTCACACACTTTAGTAAACTTTCAGCAAAGTGCACTTCCAGGAAGGCTTTAGGCCACAAGTGCTAGTATTGGAACAAGGCCATTGACTCAAGGAGAACATGGAGCAAAGTTTAAGGAGAAGTCCTCAATGCTTTCTGACCAAAAAGTTCTAAAGAGAGGCTAAGACAAACAGATGGATGGACAAATGTCCCAAAAGCACAATGCCTGTGGCCTCAGCTGTCAACAGAGGCATTAAAAGCTCTTCTTTCCTTTAATAATTAAACAGCATTAAGATCGTCCAGTTCTGCTTACTGTAACTTTTCCCTGAGATATTATTCCAATAAACACAAAAAGGCAGCATCACGTCTGCAGGAGGATATTTAAGGTCACTGAACGATGAAACGAACACCATCTCATAAATACACCCACGTGCATCTTCATGTTTCATCAGAGAGGCTCAGAAATCCAATCCAGCGTTCAGAAATCAATACAGCCTCACACAGAGCAATATGAACACTCCATTAAATCCATAACATGTCAAAATAATTACCGCGGCATCATCCCCCGAGGTTACGAGATAATAAAAATGATTACCGTGTTTCTGTGAGTGTTTATGGATCAGATGTTGTTACAGATGGAGTCGTCCCATCAGCAGTTTTCTGAACCAACAACAGTGAAGGTGACTCACTTTGTCTCAGGAGCGGAGGAGTGATTATTTGTAAGAGGACAGCCAGGCAGACAGATGGACAAACGATACGAAGATTGTTTTGAGTTTCACACGAGTCCCTCTGTTTTCTCTGAAGGTGTTTTCTACTTTTACAACACTGGAATTAAGTTTGGTGTCATTTTCTGCCGACAGCCTCTGCTGCCGAGCATCTGCCTCCAGAGCTGTGATAATCCTTCCTCTGGACGTCCCATTCAGTCACTTCTCTTTGCTTGTGTGTGTGTGTGTGTGTGGGTGTGTGTGTGTGTGTGTGTGTGTGTGTGTGTGTGCGTGGTGTATGTGTGTGGGTGGGTGTGGGTGTGTGTGTGTGTGTGTGTGTACAGGCTCTGTATGCTTGATCCCATCAGGCCCTCACCTGGCAGATCATTGAAATAATCCTCCATTCAGCATCTGTTGTGCTTTCAGACCGGGCTCTGAGCCCAAAATTATCTCATCAGGCAGACACAGGAGACACACTCACTCATTGGGCCCGACGCTGCAGGTCCACCGTGAACGGTCGCTATGGTGATTATACACAGAGTTTAGCTTTGATGCAGGGATGAGGGGTCAAATGCGCCGTCTTGATGTTTGAAGCAAAAAAGTGAAGTTCCTATTCTATTGTTTTTGCAGTCTAACAATGCACTGATAAACAAGGATATCAAAACCTGACTTTGCAGTGCAGCTGGATCCTGCCTGATTTAATCAATCAATCAATTGGTCTTTATTTGTATAATAAATAACAATTCATAACAAGGGTTATCTTAAGACACTTTACAATAGAGCAGGCTGAAGACAAACTCTTCAATTTATGGACACACATATATACATATAAAAATACACGTATACATATATATACAAATACACACATCCAAAACCCATCATGAATCCATCATGGTGGCAAGAAAAAGCCTCCGCTTAGCAGTAGGAAATCTTGAATGTGGATCCCATTCTCATGATGAACAGCCATCCACACTAAGCTGTGTTGGGTTTGTGGGCAAAGGAAGGGAGGTGGGCATAGCCGAGTGGACTAAAATAAGAACAAACGCTGGTGACAGATCCATGGGCCAATCATAGACCTGTCTTAGTCATATTTGTCTCTGCTGAATAAAAATTTATTAGAGGTTAGCCCCTTGAGATGCAGCATCTCGTTTTCAGGAGGGTCCTCATGTCTGTATGATTGTGGTGATAGTTTTTATACAAGTATAATCAATAATTATCATGAAAAGAGTAATTAATCTAACATTTACATTAACATCTATATTGATTATGCGGTAGAGATGACCTATTCAATCACAGTAATCAGGCAGATCCATCTTACCATCACCAATCTACTCAGCCTGAAGCGGTGAGGACCAAACAAAGACCTTTAAAACATGAAGAGGTAGGAGCTACGAGCGAGATGACAGCAGGAAGTGACCACTCATACAGAAATTAGCATAAATGCAAGAGCTTCAGTAGCAGTTTTGTCAGATCTAGACCAAATTTTTTTTATCAGTAATATTAATAAAAATGAACTTTATTTAACCTGAAAACTTTATTGAGATTAAAATTTCATTTGCAAGAGCGTCCTTGCCAAGGCAAGTAGCAGCTCATTTACTAAGTTACAGACATAAGACAATTACAGACATAGATGAAACTAGAAAGCACTCAGAGAGCACAAACCTCCGCCAAGGTAGCTCACATATTGCTGTTACATCTATAAGCAATAGTTCCATGATCAAGTTACCTCATTTCTCTTCTACTTTGTTTTATGTTTTTTATTTATCTTTCTTCTTTTAATCATCCCCTATCTACCCTCTCCTTTTTCCATCTTCCTGATGTGATGCTGTCATCTATCATCTATCATCTATGATCTAACAACTGTCATCAATTTATGTATCTATAAACCTATTATCTATCAACTGTCTTACTGTCTCCTTATCATTATATATAAAACAAATATGTCAGCTGTCTCCCTCTCACCAGTTTACCATATTCTTTCCTTTTGTTGTTTTAATCAACATGACCCTTGGTCTCTGTTGAACTGATTGTTGATTTTGTTGATTTTATTGTGCTCAAAGTTCTGCCTTTTTTGCTTTTGTTCTGTCTGTTAAAGCACTTTGTAAACGTCTGTTTTTAAAAGTGCTATATAAATAAAGTTATTATTATTATTATTATTATTATTATTATTATTATTATATGATTCCTTGACCCTGAAAACCCACACCTATCACTCAGAATCATGTTGATATCATTATTAGTTAGACAGTTATTGAGCAAAAAGCTTATTCGCTAATGGTGGTTATCTGGATCACCACCAAAATCTAACCATTTCTAAGTTGGGGCATTACCAACATCTCCTGAAAATTTCAGCAAAATCCATCCAGTAGTTTTTGCGTAATCTTGCTAACAAGCAAACAAACAAACATACACCAGCAAAAACATAACCACCTTGGTGGAGGTAAATATCAACCAAGCAATTCAAAGTCACAGAGCAGAAAATCATCAGTCAAAACATCTACAACCTGCTTCATCTTCCTCCAATGCCTTTAATCTGCACTTAAAAAGATTTAAAGAGACCAGCTCCCTAAGACTGCGTTTTTCCAGCAGACAGCAGATCTCAGACTTCTTGAAATGAAAAACAAACATCACTGAAAGTGTTTCTTGATTGAAGGGAAATTTTCGCTCCACTTCCTACATGTTTTGTTTATTCCATTCAGTGGCTCACATTTTGTACTTTACATCACAGAAGTGCCAGCCTACTACCTTATCTGATTGGCCTGTAATGAGGACTAATATTCCTACATACAGATCCTGCTACCAGCTTAGTTACCAGCTAACTTCCAGCCACTTCCTTCCCACCTCTCTGAGGTTGTGCCTAAAATCCATTGAAAACATGCCCACTCATGCAGGGTGTCTCCGTGAGATGGCGGTTTCCTCACAAGATGACAGCCTTAACCTTTTCCTTGGTTAATAAATCAGATGCCAAATCAAACTGAGAGCAAACTTGACTCGACAAATTCACCCAACTATGGCCAAGAATTTACAATCTATGACTGTCAGGTTTGGCAGGCCCTGTCACAGACCCTTCAGGGAAGACCTGATCTAACCTTGCACAGCAGCTGGATCAGCCTGATTTAATGTCAATAATCAGGCAGATCCATTTTTGCCAAACTCCAATTTACAACGATTGTGAGCAGCGCAAAGGGGCACGGCCCAGTCAGCGTCCTTTAGAGCAAGAAGAGGTGGGAGCTACAAGGAGACAACAGCAAGAAGTGACTGTTTGTACAGAGATTAGCATAGATGCTAACAGCTTCAGTCGCATTTTCAGATGATTTCAGACGATCAGATCGTGACTGCATTTCTTTGTTAAATAAAAAACAAATAACAACACTACAAACTTCTCTATAGTAAGGATATTTTCACTACACTTCTGACATGTTTTTTTTTACAACTGGCTCACATTCTGTTACGCACGAGCTCCCACCTATTAGCCTATCTGATTGGCCCATCATAAATGCTGATTGACGGATCGATCATCCAGTCACCTACTGGATAAGCTTCTGAAAGGTTCTACCCTCCCTAAACACTTTCTGCAGGCTCTTTCCCAGATGGACCAGTGAAATATATTGAATGGTCCATCTGGTGAGTCAGGTTAGACCCAATCAGGGGAAGAAGGGCTGTTTGAAGGAGCTTTTAAAGCACAGACCAACAGATTGTTTTGTTTTATTGTGGTGAAGTTTTCTGTTCCATTTAGACTCTGCGGTGTGTTAAATGTGTGTTAAATCACTCTCTTGGTTTCCCTGTCTGTACTCATCAGCGGTTCGTTTACTCAATTAGCAGTGAGACACACTGACCTCTTATCTCGGAGGAGAAGTGGGCGGAGTGTCGGGTAATAAACAGCTGCAGCTGCTGATCGAGGTCACAGCACTTCAGGTCCACGTCCCAGGATCGAATTCCTGTGAGGAGAGAGGACAAAGATCTTCAGGTCATCATAATCAGACGGGGCTGACATTAACAGATCAGATTAATCAGAGTCAGGCTTCAGGCAGTGAGTTAGGAAAGTTCTTCACTCTTTCATGAACTTGAGGAAACCTTTGAGCAGATGTTTCTGCAGCAGCGGGCCTCCTCTCACCCTCTCCCTCGCTTCAGTTTCTGTTTGAGCTGCGGGGAAGGTCAGCGAGCAGGAAGCGTTCTTGCATTTAAAGAAGTCCGGAGACCGACAGCACAGCGTGAAGATCTGTGATCAGTGTTAGAAACCTCATACAGCCTCAAATTCATCAGGCTCATTTTACTGCATCGGCGCTGCAACAGGAGATGTACTGCACGATATGACTAAGGATGTTCAATCACTGATTTTTGCCAACATCTGATGTAACAATACTGACATTATACAGTATGAACACATCTTTTTGCAGTTGAACTCTTGTGTACCAAAATCCATCTGCTGAGGCAGGTGTGTACACCAAGTGATTCAAGGTTGTAGGTTTTGAAAATGATACAGATTTTAGCCCAACAGTCTATGACTTGTTGGACAGTGTACGATGAGACACTGCATTCAGTTACACAGTGACAGCAGAGCAACAAGATGAAGCTCAGATTTTTTTTTTTCTTGTTGTACAGTCAGCGTCAGAAATCACAGCAAGTGCATCTTTGCGATGTGTCCTCCCTTCATATCAGAAACATTAAAACAAGCAGGAAAATATATGCAAAGATCAGCTGACAGGGAATATTCGGAGTGATTTGCATTTGCTGGTAATGCTGTGTGGTGGCTATAGCTAGACTTTTTTTGTGTTTACTTCTTCCTACTCCTTTTTGAACATGTATAAATACTTTGATTGTTTTTTTTCTTGTATGTGAATGGTATTTCTCTGTTTTTATTTCTTTGTAGACATGTTAGAAAAAGTTGTCAATGTTGTCAAATGAAAATTTCGACTTTTGTCAACACCTCATTCCCGATTTTACTTGCACTGTGTGCACGTAAAGTGCATGTCTGCCTATCGGATCATACAGAGATCGATAAATAGTGCACATTACAACATGACTAATTCAGCCGTACAGTCTGAGCTGACACCTCACCACAGCTAATAAATTATCAGCTTTAAATCTTACAGTGTATGTGTGGCTTTACTCTACTGTGACTGCTTGCTTTTGAGACTGACTTAAACAAGACCAAAAACATTTGATTCCTCCACAAATACTAAACATTTTATTTAATTCAGCAATAGAAATTAGATATTGTTACATGAACATGAACATTATATGAAAAATGTTTTCAGCAGCAAAAACAAGCTTTCATCAGTCCATGCTGCTCATACTATTAAGTACAATAATAAATAAACAATTCTTCTAATTACCTCCGCCAAGGAGGTTATGTTTTTGCCGGCGTTTATCTGTCTGTTTGTTTGTCTGTTTGTTTGTCTGTGTTCAAAATAACTTGAAAAGTTCTGAACGGATTTGGATGAAATTTTCGGGAATTGTTGGAAACGGGATATGGAAGAACTGATTAAATTTTGGGACTGATCCGGATCACCTTGGCGGAGGTCTGCGCTCTCTGAGTTCTTTTCTATTTTAACAATAGTTTGCATGAGGTCCAGAAACCTGGAAAAGTGCTTGAAATAACAAAAAAATCCTCTTCAGTGCAAAACAAAAGTGCGCTAGCTTTTAATAAGTCTGAAAACTTCAGTCTTTAAGTTCAAGAAATGAGAATAAAAATCAATAAATCAATAAAGCCTGATTTATCTCTACAAGTTAAGGCTTTACCTTGTAACAAGTGCTGTGGTACATTTATACACCCCGCTGATTTATGAGGTCGATTTATTGGATGTAAATATCAACAGTGGTTTCAATATCTGTCCATACTATAACTGAAACACCATTATCTGCAAATGCCAAGGTCATGTTGACAATATGGACACTTCCTGCAAAATTGTTAAATTTGTTGAAATTTAAAGCCAAATTTCTAAAACAAAAGGCTAAAAGACGTTAAACATCTCCAGAGCTACAAGAAACTCTTCTCTTGGATGATCATTGTTGACAGTTCTTCACCTCAGGTAGCATCACCAGTGTCCAATAATCATTCAGTAGAGTTTCAGCCGCCCTCTGCTGGCCAACAGGAAACATACAGGACTGAGCACTGGCTTCTTTTTTGCTACATTAAGATGTCAAATCTATCTCTGTCAGAGACCATTATTAATATTATCTGTCAGTAAAAAGCAGGTAGCCTTGGTTTAAAATAATATGACGGCTTTCTTGAAACTTAGGCCAAAAACAGCGAGTTTCTGACATTTTAACTAAAGTGGTATAAATAGTAACTACAGATTTTTTGTGAACTTCAACTTTTGGGGCAGTTTTTAGAATGAGTACATTTTACAAAAAATTAAAGTCTTGAGAAATATGTAAGTACTTCACACATTTAATTCAAAAGACAGGTGCTTAGGAGAAAAAAATCCATTTAAACACGAAGATAGACTCCTGTACAATGTCTAACCTGCAAGAAATTTATTTATTTTCAGCATTTTGGTTTCAGACCTTCATCTGGCAAACAGTTTATTTAAGACATTCTGCCCTCTTCAACAAACTGTTTGCCTGATGAAGGTCTGCACATTGCAAACAAATGAATTTCTTGCAAGCTTGACAGTGTGTGGGAGTCTATCTGCATGATTAAAGTATTGAAAAGATAAAATTATGACAAACTAAAACAATCCTAAAACTCAACACCAAGTTAAGGAAACAAAACCAGTTTGATGCTAAAAACCCAACCGATCAGACACATGATGTCATTAAAGCTTGGTCATGGTTTGCTCGTGTTATATATTATTAGTAACACTGAGTATAAAAATAGATTAACAGTTAGTTTTAGTAATAATTATAAAGGCAAACTTCTGATCTCTGTATGTTTGTATCGGAGGTTTTATAAATTCAGTTTTTACATTTATACGAAGACTGAAGTTGTGCATTTAGCTGCTTTTTTATGAAGGTGACTCAGGATTGAAAAATGGAGCTACAGCAGATGTTTACATTTTTGTATGGTTCCCATGAATAATAAAAGCTGGGTAAAGAAGGATAGTTTTGTTTTCAGTACTGTAATCTAACATTATGTATTTTTTTTGTAATTTATTTGTTGTATATGTATGATGTACATAAGTATACTATTTTGTTTGACCTTTTTTAAGTTTGAGGTGATTAAAAATAGATTAAAAATCAAATCAAATCAACTGGTTAGGGAGAGAGATTGATGTACTTTAGAAGCTTACAAAATACATTTAAACTGTTTTCTTTAACATTTATTTGAGATATATCACAGCAAATATCTGCTCTCAATGATACTGTATTTTTTCAGTCACACGGTATTATACCTTAACCCTTCAGTGCAGCTGCATCTGCCCAATTAAATGTCTGTAAACAGGCAGATTGATCTGGCAAAGCTTCACTCAGGAAAGACAGCTCATTCTGCAGAGGCACTGACCAATCAGCATCCTTTAAGAAAAAAGAGGCGGGAGCTACAAGTGTGACAACAGCAAGAAACGGCAGAGATTAGCATTGATGCTACCTGCTTTTGTGGTAGTTTCGTCAGAACTGGGCAACAATTCTTCATTAAAAGGAGCATTTCTGGATGGAAAACATAATTTGGTTCCTCTCCCAACGGTCTTGATGATAGTTTACAGTACAACTTGGCTCATGTTTTGTAAAAACATCCATGGCAGTAGAGCCAGCCTATCATCTGATAGGCTTGTAATGAATGTGACTGACAGACCAATCGATGTTCTGTACTTATATTTGAAAGGGTCTGCCCTCCTGAATAGTTTCTATGGACTTGTGTAGTCTATCCTGAACCGTCCTGAATGCTTGATCTGGCCTTGGAGGCTCACGAGACAGCATGACTCAGCACGTACTTCACACACACACAGGCAGACACACACACTCACAGCGCAACTGACTCACGCTGAGTCATTGTGTGCCCCTCCCTCACCGATATTACACCTCTGATATAAGATGGAGCAAACGTCTATTCAGGGTGGAGGGGAAAAGGTCACAGCGGGGTAAATATGCTGTGGACTCACAAAGCTTCAATAACTACAATTACAAACGTGGCCGGTCTTTTAGCCCCATTCCATTATCATTACAGTCCCTGATATTTACTTCAGAGAGATCAGCAACAGTACAGCACAAACAATCATGGATGACCTGCTGCTGTGGACCTGCTCAACCCAATTTCAGCTAGATGCTGCTATATCAATCAAGATCATTCCTCTCCAGATTATACTCATTATAGATATTAATGTTAATATTAGATTGATCTCTCTATCAATGGTTGTATTGATTAATTATCCATAGTAACTATCTTTACAACCATAAGCATGAGGTCCCTCTAGAAAACAAGATGCTACATCTCAAGGGGTTACCTTTAATAAATTTGTATTCAACAAATATGATGCTATACAGATAAAGATTGACTGATTGAATCATTATTCAGCAGAGACTAACATAATGAGGACAGATTTATGACCTGGGCGTCCATGGGTTTGTCTCTATCATAAATTCTTATTTTTAGTCTCTTTGTCTCTGCCTGGATGGATGCATCTCTGGATGTATGTATGTGTACATACAAATACATATTTAAATGTTTGTGTAGATCCATATTGTGTATCTATAAAACGAAGAGAATATCTTCAGCCTGCTCTATTGTAAAGTGTCTTGGGATAACACTTGTCATGAACTGGTGCTATACAAATAGAGATTGATTGATTGATTGATTGATTGATTGATTGATTGATTGATTGATTGATTAGTAAGAATACTATGGCTTGAAATTGCAGCATGAATGGGGCTGCATGAGCAGTGATTCACCCCCTGACTGAGGCTGATGTCAGACTGACACTGATTGATTATTAGTTTAAAAATAGCAGGGAAACAGGTGGTTTTGGTTGATAAAAAAGAAGTGTTAGCCTGACATGCTGAAAGTGACATGACTAACATTTCACATCCTGTAATGAGATTATTTTGTTTGCATATGTTGCAGTTGATGTGGTAAAATGATCATTTGTTCAGCCCAATTATTAAATTCATTACTCATTTCCATTTTAAACACTCCCTTCACAAACACATGCCTCGCACAACATGCAAACTCATTTAAAGTCATTGACTCAGAAGCCCTGACTCACTAATGAAGCGATCAACATCTTGGTCTCTCTGAGTGCTTTAATCAGATGGTGCTGAGCTGCAGAGTCAAACTTCAGAGAGGAAACTTGTCAGATCTGGTCCGGCAGGATAAAAACCAGCGCGCATACCTCTCTCATCTTATCCACTTGTGGATTTCTTCGACTGGGGGTGAAAAATTAGATTATTCTAATTTTTCAAATCCTTACCCCTGCGCCAAAATCTCCTCTTTCACAAAAGAGACTTTGAAGACCTTGTTCTGCCCTCGGCTGAGGAGGAAATGTTCCCTGGCAGCAGCGGCAGTCTGTTCTGAGAAACGCTGTGTCACAGTACCAGGCTTTAGTTTGTATTCATCTTCATGAGCACAGTCAGACAAATTAAAACCCCAACCTCCTGCTCTGATGTTGATGCCCTCTCATCCTAAACATCAGAGTTAAAAGAGTTAGCATCTACAGAAGACAGAGACGATTATGGGAATAAATGAGGACTTCATATTTATACATCTGTGTTCATCAAATAGGTGATTTGCCTCTTTGCACGTCTGGCTTTGTTGTCGGGTTTTGGAAACATACACCAGGACAACTGATGAAAATTAGACAATACTATTTTACCAATACTTACCAGTCTGGTCCAGACATACACTGTGACTGAGTTTTGTAAACTTAACAGTATATTACCATAATATCTAGCTATCTACTGTAAAAATATATGCAGTAAATTACTGTAAATGCTAAAAGATTGTGGGAGAGCACACTGATTTCTGTAAAATTAACATTTTACCATAAAATCTACAGTTACCGACTGAAAAATGTCTGTGCAATTAACCGCTGAGGAAGGCAATGGATCAATTTTCACATTTTTGAGTTTGAGTAACTGTAATTCATTGGATAAAATATTGGTGTTTTGTGTTTTTTTGTTTTTACAAAATTGTATCTTGCTAATAAATGATCAGTAAAATAGTTCAAGACATGGTAATATAAAATGAAATACAGCAACTTTAGGGTTAACTTTAAAATGTATTAAAAAGGTGTAATATAAAATACAGCAATGATGCTCCAAATGAAAAAAGAACAGTAAGGTTGCTGTTTTTGAAAATACTGTAATTATTCTGTGAATTGAAAGACAGTAATGACACTTTGAATAAAAGTACAGTAGTAAAACATTTATAGCAAATACAGTAATAATGCTGAAAATTAAAGTAGAGTAATGCTACATTTACAGCATGACATTTACAGTAACTAACTGGCATCCTGTTGCCAGAAAGTTACTGTAAAATTTACAACAACCTTTTTACAGTGTAGTCAACACTTTTTCAGGCCACCCAGGCACATTCACAGCGGCGGTGTTCAAACTATGGCCTGGAGGCTAACGGTGCATCATCTTTCAGCACTTACACTCCCACAAAGTTTGGCAGCAGTGTGCAGTCCACTCTGTTTTCCATCTGAGTGTGAAGATGATCAGCATCTCTGCTGCTCTGGGCTTCTTACTCACTCTGACAAGGGGCCAATCGAGTGGTTGCCAGAGTTGATCAAGGCCCCATGAGAGCTGATGGGCTGCTTAAGTTTAATAAAAATTTAGGTATAAGTGACCAGTCATCCTTCATTTTTCTGTACGTAGCCCACGATTAAAAAAAACATATACCTGAATGTTGGCAGGTGTATATACTTTATTTTTATTTACTTATTATTATTATTATTATTATTAATGTAAAGCCATATGGACTGAGTTAATGGTCTCCCTCTGGTTGTGGTGGGTTGTTAGGGCTTGTTGTTGGTAAATGTCAGTTGTATAATTGATTGTTTACACAGAGTTGTATTTTGTAAACAGAAAATAATAAAAATGCAAGTCAAAAAAAAAAAAAAAAATACCGGAATGTATTTTCCAGGAGTTTTTTCCTTTGTTAAAAATTTTTACCAAATCACCACCCACGACATAAAGGAAGGAAAAAACACCCCCAAAATATTGAATACTAGGGGCTAGACACAAGAAATAGCAACAAGAGACGAAAGGCCTGCACACCAGAAGCTGCCCCAAAGTTAGTTTTAATGATTAGGGGTTTCTGCCTTTTGAAATCAGGGACCTGGTTGACATGACTAGAAGCCTGCACATTGGTCAGGACGCCATCAATCCAGCCTCAACACGCCCTTTCCATCTTTGAGTAGGCTGATCTAAGGTGAGACATGAGTCTACTCTGAGTGAAATGACTACATATAGCTGTACCTGTCAAAATAAACCAGTTAAGCTCATCCTGCTACAATAACAGACCTGATTAGATTAAGTTAATTTGGATTAACAGCCTCTTTCCCTCACCTGAACCTTTACCTTTAGTTGTCGCCTGCTCAGTCTGAAGCAGGTACAACATAAACATGCAGAGACGACGACGGCCCCACTCAGAGACTCGTGATCCACTTTGTGTCCCACAGTGAAGGATGTTTTGAAAGCTGCTTTTTATTGTGATACTTAATCAGACGCTCACTTGTAAAAACATGTTAAACTAGATCAGGCATAAATCTGGGCTCTGGATGCCACAGGTTTGGTCTCTGCTGCCCTTAGTGACATCAGGGAGGAGACCGCCATCATGGCTGCAGCTCTGTGATGGTTTTCTGCTCCCAGGTTTCAAGAGTGCCAACAAGAACGATACAGCTTTGTAGGGCAGGAATGAGAAACGACCAAATAAGGACAAAAGTGTTTTACACCAAGTAGCAACTTCCAAGGCTGAAATATGAGATCAATATGAAAGGGCACAAACTGCAGTGCTCACCCTGAAGAGAGAGTCAGTCCTGTAGACCAGGGACGGGCAACTTTGGTTACCAAGATGTCTGCCTTAACATCATCTGCTATGCCAGAGGGAAATATTTTTTGGCATTTGAAAGGCACTGACAGGGACAAATATGCTTTAGAACTGTCATTAGAAATTACTTTGTCAACATCAATGTTAGGGATGCACAGTGCTATTGGTATAATATTGTTACAGGCAGATATTAGCTCAAAAAGTGAAACATCGGTGTCAGCAAACATAGAAATTTCTGTCAATATTTGCATCTGGTATTTTATCACATATATTGGCTGTAACACCCACAGAATGTATGAATGTAACACAGTGTTTCACCCTATTATTGCTAAATTGTTACATTTTAAAAACAACTGTCTTCTGTTAGAGAATGAAATGTTGTTTTCCAAGGTCCGCATCAATTTTCAACACAAATTTGCTGTTGCATAGAGAGGAACAGATCACTTTTAGTTAAGGAGATACCTTGTACTCCTGCCAAAAAATATTGATATGGATATCAGAATTGGCAAAGATAATTTTGGAAATATCGGCATAAGGATATCAGAAAATATTCAATCTTGTGCATCACTAATTTATATACATTTAAACTTAAATTGAATCAGCAATAATGAGCTAAACTTAGAATTCAGTACAGTTTTTGAGGCCTTTAACAGCCTTCCTGGTAATAAATAGTATATTTTACAAACATTTTTATTTTATTTTGACAAATGCATGAAAGAGTTTCACAGAACAAAAGTTAGAGCTTTGTGTTCTTTGAACTATTGCTGTTTTTAATGCTGTCATAGCAGGTTTTGTGAGGTTGTCTTCTACATTTTTAAAAATATCTTAACCTGACCGGTGGGACCCATTAAGGTAGCAGGAGGGCTGCATATGTCCCCTGGGCCGCCAGTTGCCCACCTGTGTTATAGACTTTTACCTATATGATACAAATGGCACTACAGCACTACAGGACAAGTCACACTACCATCAGGTGACACTTCTGACGAAGACGGAAGATTTCTGTCGAAACATGTAAAGGTATGAGCTAAAAACCTTCTTGTCTGTTATGAAAGTACAAGCATACAGAAAGGATGTTTTAAATGAGCCAAATGAGCAACTGCACTTTTGAAACCAGACTAAAAGAAGGCAAGACCTAACTGCCAAATTTACAAGCAACTTGTCAATAAAAGAAGCCCAAAGTCGCTTATAATAAGCAGACCTGGCAACTATGTTTTCTGGTTGGCCTACAAAAACGCGTCATCCCTGCCCTGCTCTGTTTACTCAGGCTTTCTGCTCAAAGTTGTTCACTCATATAAAAGTGGAAAATCCCTGATGAATTCACAAAAAGTGTTAAAAACAGAAGAGGAGGCACAACACATTATACAATATATACACGAGTTGTTTTTACCTTTTTATCTGATAACTCACATCGCTGAGCCCTGTTGAGTCCAAGAACTGGTCTGTGAAGGGCCTTGTTTGTGTGATATGATGCCGAATTGATTTCAAAAGTTTCTGTGACATTTCCATCCAGTCCAGCCCACCTTTAAAACTTGGACTCCAGCGTCAGTGTCATAATTCAGCCTGACCACCAGAGCCATCAATCCCCCTGAAGGACAAAAGCACAAAGCTTTTTATGTCCAGCTTCACAGCACACAAAGGGACGGGCTCTGCCACTACTGATCAGACAGACGTGGAATATTTCATAATAATTGTAAGACAAACACAGTGATAATTCTTTACATGCTGCAGAGGGAGTGTGTGCTCATTATTTCATTAAGTCCCTGTTTGAGATGCAGCCAAAGATTTTATGGCTGTTTAATGCAGCAGACCTTCAGGAGGCTGCACGGAGGTGTTAAACACCAAAAACTCTGAATTCAGAGCAGAGAGGGAGAGAGCTCTCTCAGCTCTGTGTCATTTTCCCTTTCACAGTCTCCAGGTTCCTGATCTGTTAAACCTCTGAGGTGTTACAGACCTGACAGCCCTCTGCAGCTCAGATACAAACACCAGATCACCGGCTCAGGATGTGTCTGCGCCGTTTGACGAGTCATTTTCTCTATCAGGAAGTATGAAGAGATCTGAGATGTGTTAAAGGAATCTGCATCGAGAAAACACGAAAACACTGATCAGATGAACAGACACTGAGCCTCACAGACATGTTTACACATCACTGTGGACACTATAACAATGTATATGCTGTGAGACGTGGTATCACCAGGCTGCAGAGGTTAAACTCAAATATTGAAGATATTTCCTAAACACTAAAAAAAGATGGTCGATGTAAATGCGAAACTACACAGCTGCCTGAAAGCTAGGAGTGTAAGAAAATATCAAAACAACCACATATCCCAATGCAATATTGATTTTTTATTAGCTAATACTTTATAGAAAATGTGGGTATATTTTTGTAGTTCAGCTTCAGGCTGCTAGTTAAGATGAGCTAAGATAAACCTTTATTGATTTCCATTGGGGGACATTTGGTTGTTAGCAGCAGCCAAAAAGTAATAACAGGAAAGAAATAAAGAACTTATTCTGAAAAAAAATGGCAATTTGAACTTCTCCAAGAGCAAAAACATCAATCTAGGCATTTCTGACACTGTTAGCAGAGTCTTAATCAAAAATACTGAAATCTGGCAACATAAACAAATCCTTCAAAAACTTCCTGGATCTACATCCAGATTCAGATCACCACATAAATCTAACCACCTCTCTCGTACCATAACCAACATTCCCTGAAAATGTCTTTAAAATCAATTTGTAATGTTTTGAGCTATCTTGCAAAGAGATGGACAAACAGACAAATAGACTGAGGGACAGTCAATCAAACAAATGGACAAACACCTGCAAAAACATGACCTCCCTGGCAGAGGTGATTATAGAAAAATATCTACATAAAGATAGAGACAGAATTAAGTCGACACTATTTGGAATTTGCCAAGCGAATGACAAAAACTCTTTGGAAACAAACACAGAATGTAAGTTATGAATATGATAAGTGACTATGATGGTTTACACCTCAGGTCACATCTACACACTCACTCTCACATTTACTCACTGATGGTTGGAAATTCGATGTCAGTTGTCCATCAGTATCAACTATCGCACTTTTATTCATACCCATTTACATGCCACTGACGCAGCAGTGGGAGCATCTTGGACTTGAATGTCTTGCTCAAGAACACATTACCATTTGACAGCTGGTCTCAAACCTACAACCTTCTGGTTATCAGATGGCATATATACATTTATATATGAGTCTGAGTGTGAATATATATACATATTAGTGATGCAGTGATTGTGAAGAACCAAGGCCAATGTTGATAGAAATGTTTTTCTAATTACCTCTTTTGGCATTATTCTCCTTCAGTACCAATATTTTTTCTCCTGTCTGATCATAAAAACACATCACAGTTTGTCATTTTTACTGCCCTGAATAGAGAATCTTGTCTATATCAGCAGTTGATTGTGCCATATGTCACGTTAAATTGGTATGACAACAAATAAACATCTGAATAGTGATATCGGTTCACCTCACATTTATTTGCCGATAGATGATATTTGTTCAAGGGTATATTGCCGATACTGACGTTGAACTGATCCCGATGTGCATAGTGTATATCTATATATATATCTTTACATTTATCTATATATATGTGGCTGTTCATGTCAATGCCTCATTGAAAGGTGATTCATTAGTATGTTTTCTGATCTCACTGGAAAAGGCAAGCATCAGAGTTCATAGGTCAAGTGCTGCTGCTGCAAATAAAGCTGTGGGATATGCTTCATAAAAATAATTAGTAGATATCTAATGAAAACATGTAAAGCTTCAGATTATCGACACCCTGGGCTGCCCCAGGCATAAAAATAAATGCATATAAATAATTAACAACACACACACACACACACACACACACACACACACACACACACACACACACACGTGAATATATTCAACCTGTAAGAATTAGTAGCCATGTTAAAAGAAATATCATGTCACATCCAGCTTATTTGTTAATATTTACAAGTGATTCTGTGACATGGCTTGTGTTTGTTTGCTGTTGCTGCAGTGAGGCTGACATGTAATGACAGTCAACAGCAGGTCGTTTACTGTGAGTCACACTTAACCGCCGACCTGGGCTGCAGAATCGATGCAGAAACGAGCTAAGGGGGTACCATACTGAGCTCACCACGGCGCTGTCAGGCCCCTCTGGGTGTTGGAGGGGGTCAGCGGGGTCAGAGGGGTTGCTCTGGCACGAGAGGGGCACCGAAAAGTGCCATTGATCATCTGGAGAGGGAGCGGCTCAGAGTGGCATGGGCACAGCAGAAAAGTTGCTGAGCAGCACTCTCCTGATTCTACACACAGAGACGGCGTTCACCACTGCTCCACAGATCCATCAGCTCAGGGAGGTTCAGACGGGCCACGCTGACAGGACCACGACAGAGCTCCAGGACCAGCAGCAGGCTCTGGGCTGGCATGTTCAGCTGAGTAATGATGCCACACGCTGTCAGAGTGTGAATCCAGCTGGGATGGACAGCTCTGTGTTTTTCATATTTAATATCAGAGATGCTGAGCTTGGCCTGCAGACTTTGTTTCCTGGTTTTAGGGCACATGACAGTCGGACCCACAAACACACACTCCTGTCTAAATTGCTGGGGCAAGGACGGCTGCGAATATATTATGTATAGTTAAGATTAATGTTGTGCTTAACGGATCAGGCTAAACTCATGAGGCAGGTCTAATAACGGCTGCTGAATTATTAATCTGAGCATTTAATCAGTGCTCCTAAAATAGAGAACAGTATTAGGGGGAAGTGCTGGGAGAGCCAGGCTGCATGCTAAGTCTGAATGATGCTGAAGAAAAGTGACACCGCACTGTGTTTCTGTATTAACTCAGTGGCCACTTTATTAGGTACACTTGTTCAGCTGCTACAATGATACAACTCTAATGTAGGCTTCTGTTGCACTGATTGGGCTGCACAGTCACATGACATGGAAACTGGCACCACTTTGACTTAAAGACAGAGAAAATGACTGAAAACGTAGAACTTCACAGATAAACGTTTTGTAAGAGTACTCATTTGGAATTGCTTTTTAAGAGGAATAATAGATACCAAAAGCGTATTTGTGAAAGTATGGATATTCGATATTTGATATTCGATATCTGATATCCGATATCGATACTTCCATCCCAAGAAAGTAATGTGCTGTATGCATGTGACTGAGGAATAGCAGAGATATTCTCAAGTTTACCTGCATGAAATCTGGTTGTTTTAGTCAAGATTATGGTGACAAATGCTATATTTTCTCCAACTATATTTAAAATCCCTGTTAAGGGCCAAACTTTAGTGCTGTAAATTATAGGCTTCATCTCGTAAATTCTCACGGAAAGTTTCACAGTATTTGTGAAACAAGTGTGTAGAAGTAAAGGAAGTTATCTATCAGTCTACTCAAGTAAATGTACAAGAAATAAACTTCTTTTAAAATGTACTCAAAGTACACATTCAGAAAAATCGAGTGCATAAAAGAAGAAAGTGGGAGTGTGATGATTTAATTTGTCCAAAGTCCAAATTTTGTTCTTATTAACTTTTTTTCTCAGTACTTGATGCTTTGACAAAAAACGTGTGGTACAGTACTTCCCACAGAAATACTCGAGTAAAAGTAAAACTACTGATTTTAAATTAAATAAATTTTATTTGAACTCAACCTGAAACAGTTTTTATAGAGGCCTCAGATTTTTAGTCATTAATGATCATGAGCCTCCTGTTTTACCCATTTTATATATTGTTGTATGTATTTGTTTGGTATTGTTCTGTCTGTAATTTTTGAGTTTGTTGGGATTTTTGTGTTTTTCTTTTAACAGTATTTATTGGGTTTTTTTTTTATGTCTTTAAAGGCCCAACTATGGACAGGCATTGCAAATTAGCTCAGGTCATAAATGCTGTATTGTGCAGCAACATTCTCATGCTTCATACTGTCCCTATACAATTAAACATTTAATAAATAAATGAATAAAATAGAACTTTAAAAAGTACAAGTACACCCACAAATTCTCAATAACAGTAATGCAGGTACATTTACTTGGTTGTTCCTCAATCTTTGCTGCGCTCTCTTTTGTCAAAACATGTTACTATTGTGCGTGTTGATTTAACCCTTTTGTGCATGGGCTGATACTTGAAAGACATTTTATACCATTTAGGTTGCACCATGTCCAAACTACCAGGTGATGAACTCCCAAATAATTGTCTCAAGTTTTATAAAAATATTTTCTTTGTATCTTCTTGTCATAATAAGATATTACATCATAAATACAAAATGGTCGACAAAGGGGGAAATGCACCCACCCTTCAGGAATAAGTGTTAAATCTTCTTTTCTCAAAGAATCAGACAGGTAAAATATATATATTCTACTTAAAGTGTTAGTAACACTTTTATGCAGATTTTAAAAGACTTTACTACTATGTTTTTTTTCTGTGACCAATCATTCATCTGTTCACTCCAGTGGACGTTATGCACTAAAGGGAATATTCTGGTGTTATGCCTGGATTCAGTTTTCACCTATTTTTATTTATTTTTGTCTAAAATTGTGATGTAATTCACAAGTTATTAGTTTAATTAAACAACAATATTAAATATACCTCATGCCAGATTTTGCATTTTATTTCAATCCTAACACTGTTTATCGGCTCATATAAAAGTGGAGTCCCATGTGAGGACAGTGTGTACGGTGCATGTTTGTGTGTTTGTTGTTGTCTAAAACCTGTTATTACAGTATAATTACACTTACTGTAATTAAAAAAGCCTATTCTCTAAAATATCATGTTTTGTCAGAGACTTAAGGCCAGCAAGAGCTACAGGGTTAATGAGAAAATTCCAGAAGGGAGTGGCAATGTGACATGATAGTTTTCATTTTTGTCATATTCATATTTTTTACTCTTAACAAATGTTTGTTGAAGATACACCTTGGTGGATCTAAATTAAGTTCCATTAAATAAGACATCATACCGCTGATGCAGGGATGCAAAACGGAAAAAAAAAAAAAAAAAAACTTTGGCCATGATTTTAAGTTGTTTGAAAGTAAAAACAAACATTTAAATATTACTTCCTTGTGATTTAATAATTCATGCATGAAAGGGTTAACTTAAATTTTAATTAGGCTATTGTAATTGTCCAGTTTCACTTTAGCGTTTTAATTTTAATTTGTTCATATTTTTGATGATTAAAAGTGCAGATCTACATAGTTAACTATGAAAACAATAAAACTGATTAATCGTGCAGCCAAATCAAACTCTGCTGCTTCTCTGCTGCAGCTCCAACTCTCCTCTGCAGTTTCAGAGTTCTCGGTGGGAGAGGGAAGTGCGTGGAGTCCCATGGTGCAGTGCTGCAGTAACGGCCATACCTTCATATTCTCGGACTCGTTGCGTCAGCACATTTCTCTCCCTGTTCACATGTTTACCGGACTAACGTTCCCAGTAATCAGACCCTCCACACGGCAAACCCCGGCGGCTGCTCCATCACTCACCCCGCTCTATCTGCGCTCTGGCGGCCTCCAGCTGGTGCTCCGTCCCGATCTCCCCGATCACCACCAGCATGTAGTGCCCGCTCCGGTTGAACGGCACTCCTCTCCGCCGCCTCCCGCCTCCTCCTCGCCGGTGCCGCAGCCGCTCCTCGGACCCCGGCGGAGACGCGCTGAAGCCCTCGTCCTCCTCCAGCACCGGGAGCGGCGTACCTCGCACCGGGATCTCCATGGCAACAGCCCCTGGTGCGGACGCCGAGGCTGACTCCATCGCCATGACAACTACCGGTCACGGTGTGCGCGAGGGGAAGAGCCCGGCGGAGGGGGTGAGGAGGGAGGGAGGAGGTGAGAGAAGGAGGTGTAGAGAGGTGAGGAGGGGAGGGAGGAGGTGAGGGAGGAGGTGAGCAGAAGGGGGGGACATGTCAAACTTAAAAGTATATTAAGAGGGGCTGTTTCCGGTGCAGCCTTCAAAATAACAGCGCTCTAATTAATGGTGCAGCTTCCGGTAGCATCCTACAAATTAAAAGCTTTAAACTGTTGAGTCATGTTTGTTTCTTCAGGTCTGTGGCTGAGACTACAGTGTTAAGTAAATGAAAGCTTTTACAAGTTAAAATAAGGAATGGACAGCTTTTAATGCACTATTTAAGAGGGCCATATTGTTTCAAATTAAAGGTTACTTTTAATAAGACTATCACAAAATACCTGTAACTTACCAAAAGAATTAGATTTATATTTACATTTTCAAGCTCTAAACCAAACAGTAACACAACATTTATTGAGCTAAACACTAAATTAAAGACAATTAGTGGTAAATTTAATGCAACAAACTATTATTTACAAAATTAATTGATTTTACCCTTTAATAACTTGTACTATTAAAGTATATATGATTTTTTTTCCCCAAAGTTACCTGGCTAAGGGTGAACTTACGAATATATCAGTTATAAAGGCTTATTTAAGTTGTATTAAATGACCTTTTTCTTTGCTTCACTTAAGTCCTTATTTAAAGCCATTTTCAGTGACCATTATAGCAAATAATATTTTGATTTCTTGCAAGGATTAAAAGAACACCAGTTTTTAAAGGCTTTTATAGAAATAATTAACATTTAAATGTTTTAATGTATTTTGCTTGTGCACATGGTGTTGTGGCACATCAGACTGAAATACTAGATGACAGATTTTTACATAATTATAATTGAAATTTACCATTTTAATTGACTTTCCCGCTGCAAATAGTAAGAAGTAGGAATGTGGCCCCCGGATGACTAGTTTCCCCCGGAGTTAAAAAAATTAATAGATATATCTAGAACTTGTTAACGAGGCCTTCTTGATAAGTATAATAAAAATCTATAATTAGGACAACATGGTTTGATCATTTGGGACACCTAGAAAGCATGTTGGAGTACTCAGATTACTTTTGTGTTGACATGAGTAACGTGATGCTTGTTTACTAAACTGACAAAAGCCTCATCTGACAGCTCGACGCAGACAATAAAGTGAGAGACACGAAAAGAGACATTTGACTGAGACAGTGGAGCAGGATTAAAGTAAACCTGGATTAGACCCTTCAGAGCGTCACTCAGGATTCAGATGATGTTGAATCCAGTCTCAGGCTGTGAATGTGGAGGGACGTATTAAAATAATCAGAGTGAGATTAAAGGACAGTTTCCTCAGAGCTCAAACGCACCCGTCAGGCCTCAACAATAAAGAGAGGGAGGGAGGGAGAGCAGAGGAGCCTCAAACAGCCTCTTTGTTCTCACTGAATTACTCCTCTTTCTCTCCCTCCTGCTTAACCTTGAGCCTGGCACATCTCAGGAGCCGAGGGCGTCTCCACATATACTGTCAGACTGTCCACACCTCACTGTGGGGGAGGACCGAGGGCCAGATCCACTCTGGTAGGCCTCAGAAGTTGGCTTGAACCTTCTTTTAGTCCTAAGAGCTAATTTAAGGCAGGACAGGCTGATGATGGGAGCACCTGCAGTCAGGTCTGTCACAGTTAAACAGCTTATTCATACAGTTGATATTGCATTTTAGACCAGGAGCAGGCAGCTACTGGCACAGAGACACGTGAGAGGGGATTAAAGGATACTCTCAATTTAACAGTTATAATTACTGATAATTAGAAAAACATGTATGCTGTAGAGCTGACATCAGACTATCCATCAATCCACCCACTGATCCATCCATCAAAGCACCGATCATTTTACAGATGAGATTTGATTAGATTAGATAGAACTTTATTAATCCCTTGGGAAGACTCCTCCGGGAAATTAAGATTCCAGTAGCATTGAATAGTAAACTGGTACAAAAGATGCAGGATATCAAAATTAAAAAAGTAAAAAACACTTGTATATTAAAATAAATAATAGTAATAATAATAATAATAGTAATAATGATAATAATAATAATAAATAAATCTAAAAATATATGGCTACTGACTGGCTACTGCTCCTTCCTGTCCTCTGTCTTCCTGTCACTCCTCATCCCTCCCAGTGAGGAGCTGTACAGTCTGATGACCTGAGGGTAAAAAGGGTCCATCCCTTCATCAAACCAACAATCAGCCATCCATTCATCCATCCAACCTTTCATCTGTCCATATTTTTTATTAATTTATACATTACTCCATCTATTCAACCATCCGTCTTTCATTTATCAAATATACATGAATCATCCCTCCATTCATCTTCCAATATATAATTTTATCCATCAGTCCAACAATTCATCCAACCATTCACCCATCTATCTGGCTTATCATACATCAATCCATCCAGCTTCTATCTGTCCAGCAATCCTTTCACTGATACATCCAATCATCAGACCATCAGATTTGTTTTAATTTATCCATCCAACATCCATCTATCCATAATTTTAATTAATTAATTCATTGATTCATCCATTCATCCATCCATCTTCCATTCACTAAACAAACAAATATCCATCCCTCCCTTCATCTTCCAATATATATTTTTATCCATCCAACCATTAATCCATCTATCTGGCCAACCATCCATCGTTTCACCTATTCACCAATTCTTTCAACAATTCATCCAACCATCAGACTATCCTTCATTTTGACTTATCCCTCCAACATTCATCAAATGTTCCATCTCTCTGTCATTCTTTCATCTATTCATTCAACTATCAGACTATCCATTATTCTGACTTTCCATCTTCATCCATCCATCCTTTTTCATGAATCAATAAATTAACAGGAGTTTGATAGAAACATTAACTGCCCAAAGCAGAAGTCTACACACTTTTTTTTTTTAAATTATAAATGCGACCAGGCCACACTAGCTTACCTTCCTTTAGTGTAAACATTTTTATAAAAGCTATCCCAAGTTCTCCCTGTGTATGTTCGGGTTCTCTCCAGGCACTCTGGCTTCCTCCCACAGAGCAAAAACATGCTCATTAGGTTGACTGGTGACTTTACATTTCCCTTAAGTGTGGATGAGTGTGTGAATGGTTGTCCGTCTCTCTATATAGCCCTGCGACTGATGGTGCAGCTTCTTGTAGCATCCTGCAAATTAAAAGCTTTAAACTGTTGAGTCATGTTTGTTTCTTCAGGTCTGTGACTGAGACTACAGTGTTAGGTAAATGAAGGCTTTTACAAGTTAAAATAAGGAATGGACAACTATTAACATTTTATTTAAGAGGGCCATATTGTTTCAAATAAAAGGGTACTTTAATAAGACTATCAAAAATACCTGTAATTTTTTTAAAAGAATCAGAATTTATATTTACATTTTCAAGCTCCCAAACAGTAACACAACATTTATTGAGCTAAACACTAAACTAAAGACAATTAAAGGTAAATTTAATGCAACAAACTGTTATTTGCATAATTCATTGACTTTACCCTTTAATAACTTGTACCATTAAAATATATGTTGTTTTTCCAAAGTTGCCTGGCTAAGGGTGAACTTACGAATATGTCAGTTATAAAGGCTTATTTAAGTTAATTTAAATGACCTTTTTCTTTACTTCATTAAAGTGCTTAATTTAAGACATTTTCAGTGACTGTTATAGCAAATAATATTTTCATTTCTTGCAAGGATTAAAAGAACACCAGTTTTTAAAGACTTCTAAAGGAATAATTAACATTTAAATGTTTTCATGTATTTTGCTTGTACACATGGTGTTGTGGCACATCAGACTGAAATAGTAGATGACAGAATTTTACATAATTATGACTGCAATTTACAATTTTTAATTGACTGACCTGCTGCAAATAGTAAGAAGTAGTAAATAGTAAGAGTAGTAAAAGTAGGGTCACATGTCCCCCCCCCCGCAGTATAAAAAAATTAACTTGTATATCTAGGACTTGTTAACGAGGCCTTGGGACACCTAGAAATTATGTTGGAGTACTCAGAACATGCAATTGGCCAGACCAGGGTCTCGCCCTATGTCGACTGTGATAGACTCAGCTCCAATGACCCTGAAAGGGATGATCGGTGTAGATGATGGATGGATGGATGTTTAATGTCAGATTTTGTCTGTTTTCAGAACTGACCTGAAGGCCACATTGAGTGTGGAGGTGGAGCCTCAGGAGGTCCCACAGGAGCCCTCTCCTGCTTTAGACTATCTCCTGATTGACGATGTTTAATCCTGATTCGTCCATATTTTAAGGCTCATAATAACATTAAATCTTTTCCCTGAATTCTAATAATTGCAGCCTGAACACCAGTGAATCACTAAATAATTGATGTCTGTCTGATTTATTTAGTTCCATAAAAATGCTGCCTGCTTTATTTAGCTGAGCTTCTGAGAGATTCAGAAAAACGGTGTAGTATCCAACATAAGCAGCATGATGATACTTCATACTGAGTGTTCATGCTGCAGGTTTCTCTGACAGTGAGTCAGCACTTCACTTCACAGTCAGCCACAGTCATGCTGCCCTCTAGTGTTTGGACAGAGCTCCAAACTCACAGCACCTTAGGATGATGTAAGCTGAGATACTTTGGTAGGATTGAGACGAGGGATGTGACAAAAACAACCAAATCTGCTGTTCCAGTTTTCAAACAGGGAAGAGAAACTAAAGTAAGTATGAGATAAATAAAGTTGTCATTTTCAAATGGCTGATAAAGATTATAAGAACCACTGTTAGTGCACTAAAGTCCCATCATCATCATCATCATCAACATCATCATCATCATTTTTCCTCATCATGCTCTGCTGAGTCTTATTAACTCTCAAGAGTCACATTATTTATGTTTTTGGACAATTTCTGGTTGCATCATTCTGTACCAAAGTCATTTTCCTGAAATATTTTCCAAGATATGGCGCCACCTGCTGGTTACCTCATGTTAAAGCACAGAGAGACTATTCTCACATTGAAAAGAAAAGTTTTCACCTATGCTGAGGCCCCAGGAATCACCTTAAAAATTAATATTAAGAACATGAAGGACAACAATGTTCACTCAAAAAAATAATGAAGATTTTACATCATGATTTTTTTTGATCACTTTTTGGGGTTAAATTGGACTACATCCCTGATAAAAGCAAACAAATATTTCAACATTTGTTCAATGAACATTTAAGTGACAGTTTTGTGGCAAGTTGTTATGATGTTTTCAAGATAAAAATTCAAAAATGATTATTTTACATTTCATAAGCGGTGGAGGGCTGGGAAAATTGTCTGATCACAGAATCCTTCAATCCGCATATATTTGTTTAGCACTTTTCATACTAAAAAGAATGTCCAGTTTTCTCTGACTGCTTGTTAGGTCAACGTTGTGGTGATTGGTAAGTTCATCATAGTTTAGGGCCATGTTGTAAACAGCTCTGCATTCATTCTACCATCTATGATCTATCATCAACTAAGTCTGTAAAAGGGACAGTCTTTTTCTTGACATTTGGTTTGGGGCTGGATTGAAACAACAGTAACGATAAAACATACTTTTTTTTAAGTGAAATTAACACAATATTAGCTGAAGATTTTGAATTTATGACTTGTTTTGACTATTTTTTAGCCTTTAAAGTGAGATCAGTCCCTATCACCTGTTCTGCAGACAGCCTCATGGGACAACTTACACTTATTTCTGGGGTTGACTCTTATATACTTCTTCTCATGGTTGAGTATTGGCTGGCAGGTAGATTTAAAGACAAACAGCTACCCTTAGAACGGCAACCAGTTCTTTTCCTGCCTTTGATAATACAGAAAGGACCGGATTGGAGGCTTTGGGGGGCCTGATGTGGTCCCTGCGCCACCAGTTGATGATCACTGATCTATGCTATGGACTTACAGTGGACTTAGACTGTTGACAAAACAATGCTATGATATCACACTGGTAGGTCTATTCAGGGGGCCAGGGGGAGCGAGACATTTAAGGCAGCTAACGGTGCCATAAACTGGGGAGAGGGAGACTTTTTATTTTGTTCATAGAAGAAGAGACGTGTTAAACACACTAAAGGGCAAATAAAATTTAAAAAAACACACAATATGGGCCCTTTTAAATAAATTATGGATCTAGGATGTATGTATTTAATGTATAAAAAGCAACTTAATTTGTGTGGGTTCTTTTTTTCTATCAGACTAACACTCTAAGGGTTTAAGTCCTAAAATAATCGAATGTGCTGCAGTTTTGATCAGTGCTTAAGTCAATCAAATGGTTTAACCCTAAAAAAAAGTTGAAAATGAAAAATTCTGTAGTAGTTTTTACAGTGCATCGTCATTTTTGGAAGAGGACATATTTGTCCTTTACAGCATTGATGTCTGCTAAATTGAACACTTTGTTTTAGATCTGTTGAAACTATTTAATTAAATTCTCATAATTAATTAAGGTTCATACCTTCTTGCAAAAAAAAAATCATACCATAGGTATTCACACAGACAAAATCATCACAAGTAAATGATAAAACTGTCCAAAAGGCCAACTGCAGTAAAAAAAATCAAACTAACAAAAAGCACATATTTAATGTTTTTTAAATTGTTCACATAGTTAGGGTCAAACCATGAGCCTAAACGGGTTAAAAACCAGTACAGGACAAGGACAAGGCTCTCAATTAAGGTGACGTCGTCTCTTTAACCCAAAAGGACAAAAGTGAAACCATACAGGTGCTGGTTTAGTGGAGCGGTAAACAGGCACGACTCATATACATACTTCTGCCGGTCCAGGTTCGAATCCAGCCTGTGGCCACTTTGCAGTGTCCTCCCCTACTCTCTCTTGCCCCCTTTCACAAGTCTGTCCACTGTCTCTTTCTCTCCTGTCAATAAAGGCACAAAAATGCCCAAAAAAGAATCTTAAAGAAAAAAAAGTGAAACTATACAACTGCTCCTCTAGGACGTCTGTGTGTGTCCCTGGACCTGTCCACCAGTCAGTGATGGTGCTGTCTGACAGGACGTGTCTGCAGTTATTCTGAGCCGCAGACAGAGTGACAGGAAGAGCCCACAGAAAGAAAAACTGACGGACAGAGAGATGGTGAAAGCAGCAGTTTGGGTTTCAGAGTGGAGTCCCCACAGACTGTCTGCAGACACACCGCGGTCACAAAGGTCTGCCTCTCCTCCGTCTCCTCCATCCAGCTCGAAATAGAAAACAAAAGGAGACTGACAGGGAAATGTCAGGCAAAAAAACAGAAAATGGCCTTGAGCTGTTGTCCAGTGTTCGGCCTTTGTTTGTCCAGCTTTTTGTCTGATTGAATTTAAAAGTTCTGGCAGAAATATCAGATCAGCAACACTTCAGACAAAAGAGAAAAGAAGTTTGAAATCTGAGAACAGAAATAACTGTGACTTTGGTATCACATCGATATGGGGTCAGTAGGGTATGATGACTCTAAAAACAAACTTACAAACTGAACTTAAAATTTTAAATACAAGTATTTTTTTTTAAGAAAACAATATTTTAGCACTGCTTGGAAATATTTTTTATTTTTTTAATTAGGGTCCTTGCCCTAAAAGCAAGAAATCCTAGAGTTGTTATAATGTTTTTTGTAATTAAAACATTTTTTTTCACAGTTTTCACCATATTTTAACTAATTTTAAAAGACATCATAAACTTCAGGAAGCAAACTGGAGCATTTTAAAGGGCATTTTCTTGAACTGAGAGTTTAGTCAGAGGTGTCATGTTCCTCTGCTCCACATGCCCCTTCTAACAAAATTAAAGTTGATCTTGCAGAACATTAAAGAAAAAAACAATCACAGCAGTAACTGAAAGCAAAGCATTTTATTAGATGCTATATTCATTATTGAAATACAAAAGGCATTGGCTTATGATCTCCCAAAACGATGCATTCAGAGATGTTCGACTTCATAAAAATCTTGAATTACACATCATGGATGTACAACTGAACCTTAAATTAGACCTGTTTGTTGTGAGAACATCACACGGTTTTCTCGAACCTGCAACTGTATCATAGGAAATACAAACATCTTTACATCAGAGCTGATGCTTCAAAGAACACCAGCTAAACAAAACCGCAAATTCTTTTAATGCAAGAAACCAAAGAAATTATACAACAAATAATTTAGAGACTGGAGGCCGTCTTAGAGAAGGAAAGAGTTTCCAGAATAATCCTGTAAAGGAAAATGAAGAAGCAAAACCAGTAGCTGCAAACTGGTGATGACGAGATGACAGTTCCCTTCAGATGTTGCAGCAGCTTCACGTCACCTTAGCAGAAATATTAAAGACTACTGATGGACATTAAGGTCTTGCTTCTCCTGTTATAGCAAACTTTATTTTTTTTTTTGACTCAAATATGCAAAATATAGTAAGTCCTCTACACTGTTTCCTTCATTCATGATAAATACACTCTTTCCTCGTGTTTACTGTCAACAGTAAAATAAAAATATGAGCCTCAGATCTCTAAACTCAAATGTAGGACCAGGACTGAATCAGCAGGAGTGAATGATGCTTTGGCTTTTCAGAGAAATAAATCCTGATCAGATCAGCTCTTCCAGAACCCTGCATGTCCGACATGCTGACCTCATCACATTAATAATCAGCTCTTTAATATCAGATGTTGTTCAAGGCCAAAGGTCAAAGTAACAGAGTCACATTTCATCTCCAGAATGCTTTGAAGGACTTCTTTCAAACACACCATTAATGTCCACTTTGACTCCTGGATTAAGTCATCAGAGATTAAAGGTCAAAGGTCATGAAGTCTCAAGTTCAATCCCTTGCTTATAAATGAAAGAACCTCTGTTGACCTTTGCTCCAATGCCCTCTTTGACTGGAGGATAAAGTTAGTTGATTTTTAAAGTCAAGGGTCACAGGTGATAGGTCATAGAGCCTCATGTTCATCCCTTAGTTCATGAATATATTACATCAGGAATATGTTAAGGGTTTACTTCAAATGTTCCACAAATGTCCTCTCTGACTCTAGGATGAAGTTACTTGATTTATAAGGTCAAAGGTCAAAGTCATAGCGTCTCATGTTCACCCCTTTGCTTGTGGAGGTAAAAGATCAAGAATGTTTTGAGGGTTTACTTCAAATGTTCCACAAATGTCTGCTCTGACTCAAGTTTGAACTGATTGATGTTTGGATTAAATAGGTCAAAGGTAAAGGTCATGGAGCCCCATGTTCATCCATTCCTTGTTAGTTTTATATCTGTTTAATGTGTAGAGGGATTAACTTGAACTGTAAACAAATAGGATGAGCACTTTATATTGTGAAGGTCAAAGGTCATAGAACCCCATGGTCATCTCTCATCTTCAAACTTAGCACAGCTGTCCTCTCTAATGGGAGAACGACCTCATTTGACATTGGAGGTCATAATATTAACTTTGTACAAATTTCCACTATAAGACTAACCTTGTTAGATTTTGAGGTCAGCGGATAAAGGTCGAAGTCATGGAGCCTCATACTTGTCCCTTCTGAAGGCAGTAGATCAAATACTCTTTCAAACTTTCTACATATGTTCATTCTGACTCAAGGATAAAGAAGTTAGATTTGGAGGTCATAGGTCAAGGTCAAAGGTCTTGAAGCCTCATGCTAATATCCCCTTTGTAGAAGTCATTTATCAGTTAAAGTCTTTTCTTCAGACCTAGCACAACTGTCCTCTTCCATGGGAGAACGGACTAATCTGACATTGGGAGTCATATATCAAAGGTCAATATCAGATCATGTTGATCTCTTACTTGTGAAGATAAGAACTCGAGTTTTTGAACTTTGTTCAAATTTACAGTCTTTGGATGACCTTGTTAGATTTTAAGGTCAGAGGATCAAGGTCAAAGTCATGGAGCCTCATATTTGAACTTTTTGAAGGCAGTAGATCAAGCATGCTTTGTTTTTCTTCAAACTTTCCAGATATGTTCACTCTGACTCAAGGATAAAGTAGTTTGACTTGGAGGTCATAGGTCAAGGTCAAAGGGAGCCTCATGTTCATTTTCTTTTTGTGAAAACAATGTCTGGAGGATTTAATCTAAACTTTGCACAAACTTCCAAATTCAGAGGTCATTTGTTAAGGTCATGGAGTCTCATGATCAAACTGTTCTTATAAATTAAAACAAATTGCTCGACCTCAAAAATCAACCAAGACGGTCTTTCTGACCTTCAACTGTAGTTTCGCTGTCAGGCACTTGTATAGATGTGTACTTCTCAATACACTTCTTCCCAGAGTGCATTGCTCATGTGTAAGCTTACATATGATTAAATGTTTTTCTACATAAAGCAATCTTAGTGTGTTTTTGAGTTCAACAACCATAAAAAAAGATAATTAATAATCCATTATGGTCGATATCTTAACATGCAGGGTTCTCTTTAGAGCTGCTTTATGATTTGACAATAATGCTGCTGCAAAAACATTATCCTATATTTACATGATCTGTAATCTGAATGCTGAAGGAGTTTTAGTTTGATTAGAGGTTGTTGAAGCTAAGCGCTGTTAGGATGTGATGCATAAATACCAAAATATACAATATTTATAAAAATATTCAGATTTCTTTGTATTACATTCTGACTGATCTTCATAAAATTTCTTTATAGAGAGACTGAAGGAGCGGAACTTCAAAACTGCTGACACAAAAATTATGTCTGAAAGTAATTTCAGGATCATAAAAGCGTGGGTGTTTTTCCTTTTTGAGTGGTGCATGTGTGATGTAATTTTGTTGGTGATCCTGTAAATTTAATTGTTGGTTCCATCGTCTAAAAGCCTGTGGGATTTTATGGTTTATAATCTTTTAAGCCTGAACACAAACTGCATGAGTAAAAAGGGAATGTTTGGCTATAAGGAAAAGCACAACAGTTAACTGACTTTAACATCCTCATCACTAAAGATGAACTTACACTCGGGCCATTTGCCATGGCGTTCTTAAGCACAATAGTAGCTGGAGAGTTGTTTGTAGATTTAAATCCAAAGAAATCAATTTTCTTTACTGACCTTCATGTCAGGCTCAGGATGAAAAACACTCTCACAGATGCCCAAAACACAACTTAGGTGTCACAAATTCAACTCTTGGAAAAGTCTTGGCTCAGGTTTTAGTTTGCCTAACCAAAGGAGCTTGGTAACAGGATTATGAGAAGTCTCTGAATTAATTTAATTACATTTATTACTGGCCAAATAGATAATGTAGAAGGTGGGTGCTCCTGCCGCAGTGTAAACTACAGAACGTAAGCCACTACGTAGAACAAACTCTCGCCAAAACATGTTAGAAGTGGAGTGAAAACAATTTAAGAAAAAAAAGTGGATGAGATCTGATAAAACTGCTACTGAAGCAGTTACGCTAATCTCTGTACGAGCAGTCACTTCCTGCTGTCCTCTCACTCGTAGCTCCTCTTCCTGTTCCAGAGGACTCTGATTGGTAGGGCTGTAATCAACCAAAGAATTTGTTGGTCGACTGACACACTGAAGTTGTCGACCAAAAATCAAGTAATCGGGGGGGGGGCCCTCTGATGGAAAACCCTCCTGCACGGGACGGCGCGGTGCAGCTCGGTGGAGCGCGTCTTGGCGAGGGGGGCCCGACTCTGACGGGAAACCCTCCTGCGCGGGGAGGGCTCAGCTCGGCTCAGTGGAGCGCGTCTTGCTCAAAATAAAAATAGTCAGCAAACCACCGGACGTTGAATAGGCTAACGTAGACGCTCTTCAATCATCCTGTCTCCAGCTAGGTGTCCAGATGGTGGGCGAATCCAAAGTGGTGAAAACAAGGGGGTGTTCTGAGACAGGCAAGTTACCTGAGAAACCGGGGTGGTCTGAAAACACCCCCATTAGCACTTGGTACGTTCCTCCTGATGACTGTAAATCGCCGCGGGAAAAAATAAATTGAAGCGGAAAAAAAAATTTGATTGGTCGACCAATCAGAGTTCTGGTCGCCCCAGCACTTATCGACCAATGAGTCGACCAGCCGACTAACACGTTACAGCCCTACTGATTGGGCTGTCCCGCTTTGGGCTGAGCACAATAGCTGTAGATTGGAGCTTGGCAAGATCAGCCTGATTACAAACACTGAATCAGGGGGATCCAGCTGCTGTGCAAGGTTAGCTTTGCAAAACAATTGCTAAAAAAAAACAAAAAAGTTGCACATCACAGCGTTGTTACATGGCAATTAAAAGTGTTGAATGGTGCATTTATTAGTTATTGAGTGGACGGTAGGGCTGAAAGATTTATCGTTTTTGGATCAAAATCGCAATTTCAGACAATGCAATCATGTGATCACCAAAGCTGCAATTTTTTGCAGCACTCCTGACTGACCCAGGATCTGTTCTGTCAACTTTTTTACAAATTTGAAGGCAATTTGCATTTACAGAAGTACTGGTAAGCAGGTCAGCAACAGAAAGCCTCTGTTTACGGGTAGAAGTTGGAGTATCCCTTAAATAATGAAAACAGATTATTTATCATCAATACTACATGATGAATAATGTGTTATGTGCTTCTGATCATTGATTTCCTTACTGTTGTCTATACTGTAAACATAGTGAATATTGCACTGAAGCTTGATTTGAAGAAAACCCTGAATCGAATTGAAATTGCAATATCTGTCAGAAAAATCACAATTAGATCTTTTCCGAAAACCATTCAGCCCTAGTGGACAGGATTACTTTTGAAAATGTAGGAGGAAAACCCTACTTATTAAAAATATGCACATGTGGGTGGATGTAACCCTGGTTACATCTACTGTTTTCAATCTCTTATTTTAATGTTTAGCACAGACCTTATTTCAGACATCTAACCAAAACTTCATTCAAATATCTCATAAACTTCTAGACGAAGGAACCAAAAGTGCTACAATACTTATTTAAATCAACATATGAGGACTCATTACTGCACCACTCATATAACTGAACATAATTAGCTACAGTAACAGCTATATCCAAAATCAAAGGCTTGATTAGAATAAATTACACTTCTTTACAGTTACCTTTATTATTATTAGACTTAATTTTTTAGCAAACTAGAGATTTTCTTTTTCCAAAATCTGTTCAACAACCAACAGAAATGCATGTGAGACAGAAAAACATCAATCAAAGACAAACAGAAACACTTCATCTTATTTATATTACAGGATCAGAGTCCACACACTGACGTGGGCGAGACAAGCATACCCTAGAACACACACACTCAACACATGCACACACACCTGCATAGGTCACATAATACACAGAAGAGCAATGCCAAAAAGTGCACACAAAATATACAAAGCAAGGATGCACTGAAGCAGTCAGTCAACTTCATTCATGCTTTTTCACCTCAGAACGCACTCAGTGGTGACTTTACCCCCCATGGCTTTTTAAACCCTCTAACGGAGCCTGAAGAGGACTCTGTTTAACATAGAGGATAACATGCATCGTCTGAGGGGTTAAAAGAAAAAGGCTGTTATCTTAGCCTTGGCTAGCTCAAGGTCTACACATCATGAGGTAACAACTATAAAAAGGCAGGAACTGTTTTCAGACCTCCATCGTCTTGATTCATTCACCTCAATTTAGTCAACCATCCAGACCTGATGATAAGTAGACCTTGACCTGTTTAATGGAGTTTATCTTCACCCCGTCCATCTTTTGTTGTTTCCCTTGTAAGCTCACGGTGCAGTGGAGGATGCTGCGCCCTGGGCAGCGGAGGACACCGCTCCTGCGGCAGCTGTCTGGAAGGTTTTGCTGGTGAAGACCCCCTGTGAGAACTCCTGCTGGGCCTTCTGGAAACTGGCTCCTGTGCGGCGGTACATTTGGTGCACCTACAGAGACAGAGAGTGAAAGCAATAAGGCTGGTAAACTTTTTATACCGACATAAATATGAGGAAATTAATTTAGCTTTAATTTCAACTACAATTCAAGCTTCCCACGTTCATAAAAACAAAAATAACAGAGATTTACTGTAACAACTACTGCCATAAATATGTCAATAAATAAGAAATCTTTTTCCAGCCTTCGGTTTGGGGACTGGAGGGGGGCATTTACTGTTGCTGGAGATGACTTGATCAGCTTCCTTCTTTGCTGCCAGTACTAAGGATGCATGATATTATTGGTATATCAGTGTCTGCATATATGAAAATTTCTGCAGATATTCACTGCCGATATTTCAGCAATATAAATTATCATTACGTTGCAAGGATTTTTGCATGTTAATTATGACTTGAAATTAGGAACTCTCCAAAAATAGGCAGATTTTATGTCAACAGATAAGAAAATTAGTGTTTGTGGCTCTCAAATTTTCAAACAAAGTATTTTTTCACAGTTACTGTTGAAAATATATTTTGTCTATAACACTGGGTAATCCAACATAACCTACTCTTAGTCATTTTTGTATGTTGGTATTAGGGCTGAAGGATTTTAGGAAAAGATCTAATTGAGATTTTTCTAGCAGATATTGCATTCTCAATTTGATTCATGATTTTCTTCAAATCAAGCTTCAGTGCATCTATTGCTATCTATTGTTTTTTATTTGAATATGAGATAAAAATGCATAAACTCTCACCATCCTGAGCAGGATGACGGACAGCACAGCACACATGGTGAAGAGGATGGCCACGATGATCATGATGGCTCCCACTGCCTTGTTTGGCTTCATATTAGTTAAGGCAGTGATCCAGCCACTGGAGCAAACAAACATCAGTTAGCTTCATGCATCTTTAAACCAACAGTTCATGAACAACACCGAGCATCTGCTGGTGAGCACATCAATTTGAGAAAGAGCTGGGTTGAAGTTAGCAAGCAGAGCAAGGGTGCAAAAGCCGTGCAGATATAAGAAGAGGAAGACTTTTGGATCATTAAAGAGCAGGTTTAAGGTAGTTAACATAATGAGATGTGGCTCAAGCTATAAACTTTTAATAGCAAAACGTGGGTACATTTTCAAATAGATACAGTCCAATTTCACAAAATGTCACGTCTGGTCAGCACCAAGGGGGAAGAGAAACGCTAAAGATGATAAACCAAGGCTTTCGGGTGCCCACTTAGCACAAAAAAGTACAAATGTTCAGTATATTCAATCTTAATGAAGCACATAACTCAGTAGAGAAACACAGTGACTTTAGGCCATCCACAAGAGAACAAGGCTGGTCTCCGTACTCATACATCAGACATCAATAGTGGATTATTAATATTTTTATGTCATAGTTGATGCAATTTTGCGGTCCCTCAATGTTCACTATGCTCATAGTGAAAGTACAATTTTGTTTTTAACTCTGTAAAACAAACAAACTTATTAAAAATAGGTCTATATAACAACTTGGATTTCTTATTAACTGTTATTTCAAAGTAAAATGGGTCAAAGCGCTTGACAGAGTTAAAAAGCAATACATTTATTTCTGAAGATCTGGGCTCTTTTATTGAGTATATAAAGTTGGAGAAACACTAAGCTTATAACTGTATTTTCTGGCTGTATATGATGTGTGACACTGGACTGTATTAGTTTGTCTCTTTCCAGACAACTAGAATAGATGGAAATGATTTTTGGGAAAACACTTCAGCCTTAGAGTGGCGGCACTATCATCCAGTTCTTCATAATGTGACAACAATATTATATCCTATTCATTTTTGGTCCACTGTCAAATCTCTTCAATTCAACTGACAGTAATAACCATTTTTAAAATTTTATATCAGTGTTTTGATTTGTTTTGTAAGGACATGACAAGGACTGTTTTACCGGGCTGATGCCCCTCCCCCAACTATGATACAGCACTGACTGTCTATTAATACTCCTAGGGTTTATTGTTTGTTTTATTATATGACATTAGAATTTGCTGCTGCCTAATTGCAAAGTTCGAGGAAAGAGTCCATTGATTGTCTCTGTTTGGACATTATGCAAAGTGCTGTGATCAGATGAGAGAGATCATTATGAGCGGGAAAAGAGGGTACTAAAGAGCCATGAGCATAAAGGTCATTTTAGATGGTGCCATTTTGAAGTTAAATGGCTTCTCCCAACATCAATTGAATCAAAATGCATATCACCCAAAGGTGGGTAATACTTTATTCAAGAAACACAGATTTAATCCAGTTATCTCATTTGGGGCTTTGGAATAAGCATATCAATGTAAGGAAAGAATTTCCTCTGTTGGAGCATTTATGCAGCCTTTTGAATCTGATATCATGTCGGTACTGAAAAAATATTTTTCAACATTAAATAGATTTTGAAATCCTGGCAACTAAATCACAACATACAAGCATGTTTTTTATTTGACTGAAAGATGTCAGGTCTAGCATCCGAGCCCAGAAATCTATCACACCTTACGTTAATTGAGTTTAATTCTAAACATGGATCCCTTTCCTGCCTGAAAACAACATTAAGTTTGTTCATGCACGGGGCTGGAGGCAAAACAACCTTCCAGACGTGTCAGTCACTGCTGGTTAGAGGTTTTTGACTTGTTTTCAGCGATGGAAGAAGATGATACAGGGAAAGGTAGCGGACACAGAGAGCAGCAGAAACTTACAGAGTTACCAGCAGACAGAGAGGCAGCAGAGAAGAGACTGAAGGATGAAAAGTTTCTGTCAGAAGAGTTTAGAAAATGAGAAAAGAGAGAGAGGACATAAGGCAGCTGATTAGCAGAACTTCAGACACAATTTGCAAGGAAAAGAGAGGAGAGATGTTAGAGCCAACAATCATTCAAGTGATTTTATGGTACTTTGTTTTATCTTTTGTCATTAATATGGTATAAAATATATTTCACCTTATTCAACATATCTCTTATCCCGGTCTACTACTGCACAATACTCCAAGATAAAATAATTTGCACTGTTACACTGTACTGTCAACATAACTGCTGTTAATTATCACACTGTCACTTACCTCTATGTACTGCACTCAGTTTTTCCTGAAGACACTTTATTCCTTTAATTTTTATGCTTATTTCTATAATTGTTAATACTTCTACTTATTCTTTTTTGTTTATTCACTATTTGTACCTTGACTTATTCTATCCTATTTTGTTAATTAGCTATTTGTACAATTTATTAATCTACAACTATTATATTAGATGTTATTTTATTTTATTGACCTTTAATGCATGCTACTTTACCATTGTACTTACCCTGTACTCCTGAATTTCTCCTATGGGGATTAATAAAGGATTATCTTATCCTATCTTATCTTATCTTAACATGTGCTGTAACCATGGGCACAAACATGGACACAATCAGCCATGGGTCACCAACAAACACAGTCACTTAGGAAAAAAATGACACCAGGTTTCGACCAAAACTAGGCCATCGTTTATATCAGAGTGTTTTTAAAGCAGCATCATCACAGTGAGGGAGGGGCAGAAGGTGTGTCCATGTTAACAGTCAGCAACAGCTGAAAAATGTCTGCTGCAACACATGAAAACAACAGTGAGAATGCTGCATAGTGTTCCCTGTCCACATGGAGACTAACCTTGCAGTGCAGTTGGATCAGCCTGATTCAATGTCTGTAATCAAGCAGATCCATCTTGCCAAGCACCAATTTACGACTGTGAGCGGCAGCCCAACATGGGACAGCCCAATCAGAGTCCTTTACAGCAGGAAGAGGTGGGAGCTACAGGTGAGATGACGGCAGAGAGTGACTGCGCATTAGCAGCTTCAGTGGCAGTTTTATCAGATCTGCCCCAGTGTTGAATTTGTTGACTAATTATTTTCAGCATAGTTTTTGTCAACAACGTTTTTCCCCTGATGAAAACTTCACAGTAACTAATAAAAGAAGTGCACATGGACTAAAACTAAAACTAAATGAACTGACATTTTCATCAACAAATAAAAACTAGAAGAAAACGTAGACAGAGACTTAATCCAATCAGACCTAATTTCATCATGTAGACACTGGGACAAGTTAGGAATATATCCAATCACAGCTACTTTGGTTGTGTGGAAAGGTTGGATGAGTTAAGAAGGACATTCAATCACAGCTGCCTTAGTTTCATGGTGGTGGGATAAGTTGGGAAGCGATCCAATCAGAGCTACTCTCTTCATGAATTGATATATTCATGTAGAGCAGGTTCACTGTTTGTTGTCAATACTGGTATTGTAACTGAGATGCTCTGCCAGGTAGCCTAAATAAAGGTGACTGCATTTCACACAAAAGTTAATTTTTTTTCTGTTCATTTATACAATAAAGGCCTATTAGATGTTTCATTTTATCCAAGTGTAAAACGTGACTTCAGAAATTCAAGGAAACATAAAACATGCCTTACACTTTACACTTCATATTTTAGTCGACTTAATTTATAGTAGATTTCAGTGACTAAAATATTGTGAAATTTCATCAACTAAAACTGGACTAAAATTAAAAAAATTTAGATGACTAAATTATGACTAAAACTAAAAGATATTTTAGGCAAAAGACTATAACTTTAAATTAAAAAGTGCTGTCAAAATTAACACAGATCTGGACCTCATTTCTGTATCAAATGAAAAACAACACTGAAAGCACTTCTTGATAGAAAGGATGTGTTCACTCCATTTTCAACATGTTTTGGTGAGTTTGTTCTATGAAGCGATAAAACCACAGCAGGAGCACCCACCTACTACATTATCTGAATGGCCCACAATGAATGTGATTGATGGGAAAATCGTCCAGTCACCTAACAGATATGCTTTTGAAAGGTTCTGCCCATTCCCAAACACTTTCTATGGCCTGTTGTCCGGATACAAAATGCACAGAAAAACAGCAAAACACCTGCTTACGTGTGGGCATTGCCTAAATGTTATTATTAAGTGCTGATCCCTGTGGCTTAATGTTGCATCTTTGTGATAACACAGATCCAGCCGCTTCATTTTTCTTGTTTTTTTTTTGCAAACTTCCTGCCACTGAAAGCCCTGCCAACTCTCTGAGGTTGTGCCTAAAATCCATTAACAAAAACACTGATTCATGTACTTGCAGTGTGTCTCAATGAGGTGGTGCGTCCCTAACAAGGTGACATAGCCTCAACCTTTTCCTTGGTTAGCATAACAGCTGCCATATCAACTGGGAGCAAACTTGACACCACAAATTCACCCAAATATGGCCGAGACCTTACAATCTATGACTGTCAGGGTGGGCATGGCCTGTCATGGACCTGTCAGGGACCAGCCAAGACCCTATCAGAGAAAGTGGGGAAGTTTTAAGTGGCTGCATCTGTATAACAAAGAGTACGGACTACAGCAGCTCTTAAGGCAAAGCATCTTGAGACAACAGTTGTTCTGAGGACTGATAAACTGACTGACTCACCTGTTCCCCCAGTTCGGGATGCCGACAGATTGAATGACAAAGACTGCAACTTGGCAGAAAAACACAAAGAAGAAGAAGAAGAAGCTGAAGGAGCTGTCCGTCCTGAAAACAAAAAGACAAAATACGGAACAAAGCTCCAGTCAAATTTGGAAGAATGTAAATAATCTTAAAGAGCCATTTTCGACAGGTACAAATACACAGACTGATGGGTTATCACTAAAGCTGATAAGAAGCATTGCATCCCTAAAGTTTATATTACTCAGGACAGTGGTTCTCAACTGGTCTGGCTTTGGGATCCACCATAACACCTTAATATTGAGCTGCAACCCAAATCGAGGAAAATTTTCAACTTCTCAAATTTATTTAATAAAAAGATGCTGCACTTGAAATGTGAGATAGAACAGAATATCACAGTAACACAAAAAAAGTTTAATTAGAAACCAAAATGACCTGCATGTGGCAATGCAAGAGAGAGATATATGCCCTTTTACCCACAATTAGCTGAATTTTAATTGAAACCCAAAAGTGCATCTGAGGGGCACAAGGCTTAAATACTATAAATCTAATTGTAGCTGTGATAACCCTGCATCAGCGGATACATAATGAACAGCCCTGTATAAATAATATTAAATTAGTAGCACTAAATAAGCTTAGGCTGCCACAACACAACACACTTCAGTAACTTCAGCCTTTTTTTTAGGACTCAACAGTGTTCATGCTCAAACATGAAATAAAAGTCCAGCTACTAAGAACTTGTTTCAAAAAATCTTAAAAACATGTAGCTTTAGCTGAGTACCTGCTTATTGAACATATTAAAACAGGATTGATTGTATTGATAAGAAGTGAACAGATGGCAGTCCAATGCGAAATAAAAGCACAGGATTTTTTCCCAACACTTTTTGTCCAGGCAAAGGCTCGGGACCCACTGAAAAAGGGTCTGCAACCCACTTTTGGGTCATGACCCACCAGTTTAGAATCATTAACTTAGAAGAATCAAAAATATCAAAACTTCCTCAAAATTTTGCATGAAAATTCTAACATTTCTTCATAACAGTAACTGGCAGTGCTTCACTTAAGGGCAAAGGCAAATGAAGTGTGTTATTACTTATTAAAAAACACTTTATTAATAAACAGTCAGGTTGCTCAATGGTAAATGGACTTGATCTTGTTTAGCACTTTTCTTGTCATCTGACTACTCTAAGCACTTTTACACCACAGGCAACACATACCCATTCACTCACTGATGGTTCAGGTTCCTGCTGGTGCTGCTATAGGGCCACAGAGACAGACTCTCAGTGTCACAGTGATAAATGGGGACTCACTTGAAGGCCTTGTAGATGGGTCTGTACCAGCAGAGGAAGGAGCATGGAGCGAAGAGGATGAGCCAGAGGATAGAGAGACCAAAATCAACACCTTGCTTTGCATCAGTGATGAAGGACGCCAGACACGCCAGTAAGTTGAGGAACAGAGTCACGCAGTTGACTGAAAGTATGAAGAGAAGATTCATCGTAATTATGACTGCACATTCACAACATGTTCAGTAAACAAAGATGCACATGAAAACATGTGATAACAATATTTTATCAACTCTTAGGCACTGACCCGTGGGAGGAGAGGGCGACATCTCTGTGCTGACTGGTCAGTTCAGTGCTACTCAGTGCCATATAGTCAACAACTCTGCATTCACTCTACAGTCTGTGCTCTGCACTCAGCTTTACTACCCTGAGCCAATAAGCTTAAACTTCTGACAAAACAATGGTATGACATCACACTGGTATGTTCACTTTATGATAGGTCCAGGGAAACAAGACGTTTAAGGCAGTTACTGGTGCCATACATATGGGGAGAGAAAAAGTTCCCTAATTGGACTTATTTATGGAAGTGCTCTATCACCACAAGAAGACAATAGGCTTAAACTTGTGACAGAACTATGGTACGATGTCACACTGGTAGTTACTTAAGGGGGGCCAGGGAACAAGATGTTTCAGGCAGTCACGAATGCCATAAAGTTGGAGAGAGAGGTCCTGATGCATACTTCTTGCCTTCTTCTTGGAAGTGCTTCAACAAGCAAAGACAAGAAGCTTGAACTTATGACAAAACAGTGGTATGATGTCACACTGGTAGTTACTCAAGGAGGGCCGGGGGAACAAGGTGTTTCAGGCAGTCACGAATGCCATAAAGTTGGAGAGAGAGGTCCTGATGCAGACTTCTTGCCTTCTTCTTGGAAGTGCTTTAACAAGCAAAGACAATAAGCTTAAACTTATGGCAAAACTATGGTATGATATCACACTGGTAGTTACTCAAGGAGGGCCGAGGGAACAAGGTGCTTCAGGCAGTTAGTAACGCCACAAATATGGGGGGAAAGAGAAGTCCTGATTCAGATTTCTTGCCTAGTTCAAGACACAAAACTTATGACAAAACTATGGTATGACATCCCACAGGTACGTTTACTCATCGGGGCTGGGAAAACAAGATGTTTTAGGCAGTTCCTGATACCATAAATACGGGGACAGAAAGGTCCTTGTGTAGAATTCTCGTCTTGTTCAAGAGGAGAAGACATTTAAACTCATAAAAGGGCATATAAAATAAAAAAGAGCATATAACAAAAAAAACAAAAATAAACACCATTAAATGTATTTTTAAAGATGTCTGTATTCCCAGTTCAGTTAAAATCAGGTGACAGTAGTGCCTGTAAAGTAGCCTTTTTAATATGAACTGCCTTATAAACATTATGCTTTTCCTATTTATAAGCCAGTGTTTCTTGGTTTATTTGACAGGGTTCCCGCAGATCCTTGAAAAGTCTACCCTTTGAAAACTTACACATCCAGAGGTAGTACATCATCTTGCAGACTCTCTGGTACTCTGGAGGGATGTCCTCTGAGAAGTCTTGATAGAAACAGGGTTTGATGGGGAAGTTCTTCGGGAGTGGAGGCCAGTTGTTTTCTTTGCCTATCAACACATGAGATTCAGTTTTACGTTGTGGCAAACCTAACTTAGCATATGACTGAAAATTCAAACCATTCACATGCATGTAAACCTAAACTGAAATGACAGCATGAGTAATAAGAGGATTTAAGAGTTCAAGTTTAAAGTTTTTGGAGTGTATGCATAAGCAGCTGGAGAAGTCATCATGGTGGTCCACAGGATTTCTGAAAGCGTGTTTTATATATCACTCTCTCCAT
The DNA here is from genome assembly GCA_037902135.1 of Cetoscarus ocellatus. Taxonomy (NCBI): domain Eukaryota; kingdom Metazoa; phylum Chordata; class Actinopteri; order Labriformes; family Labridae; genus Cetoscarus; species Cetoscarus ocellatus. The sequence continues at coordinate 1,108,409 of JBAMNC010000277.1, forward strand.
TACATAATGCACACATAGCATATTGTTTTTCCTGTCCCACAAAGCTGTGCAGCCTCTGCTTGTGCTGCAGAGGAGAGGGGGATTTTTTTGTGTCTTTAATGACCTGAGGAGCCTCTGGTCTGCAGCTCCCGCTCTCTGCGGTCCAACTCGGCAGCTTTTCTCTCCAGCTCCTCCTGCTGCCTCAGCAGATTGGCCTGAGCCGCAGCAGCAGTCGCCTGCAGAAGAAGAGGAAGAAACACTTCACTCAACAAACACGGAGAAAGTAGAGGAATTTATCTTAGAGCGTAGACAGCTTGGACACTCTTGAAGGTTTCATGTTACAACCAAATGTAGAAACTCAAGGACTGTGAACACTTTAGAGACAGGCAAAAGATCGACAGAATATCTAAGCCTGCATTACTTCTTATATATTCAGCACAGAACATTTAAACACTAACAGCTATTTTTACATGCATTTATGAAGATTAACTTGTTTTTAAAGAGGTCATGCAGCTGTTTGTGAAGCAGAAACACATAATAATGGTAAACATATTCATAGCTGAAGTCTGACTCTGCAGAAAAAGGAGGCCATAGGTGATCTGTAATGATATTCATGAATATTTATGAGGCTGCCAGTGGAACAAGGAAGCTCATTATAATGAGTAAACTGAGTCAATGTTTGTGAAGCCACCAAACAACCTCCAGTTAAGGAGGAAAGGAATGTCTTCCAGTTAGCAGGATACAACAAATCCTGATTCCAAAAGTGTTGTGACAGTGTAAAAATGTGGCTGAGAGCAAAAGAAATGATTCCTGTATCATTTTATGCCAACATTTGACTGAATACAACACAAAGAAAATATAATCCACTATCAAACTAATCATTTTACTTTATTTCATCTTTTAAATTATAATCTCATTCTGAATTTGATGCCTGCAACACATACTAAAACAGGTGGGACTCAAGCATGTTTATCATTGTATTAGATCACCTTTACGAGGGACCTTGAATACATAAATTCAGGGATGGGAAACTTTGGTCACCAAGAGGGTCATGCCAGAATACCCTCATTGCCAGAACAGAAATTTCCATATTTTTAAGGCTATTAGAAGAAAGAAAAGTATACAGTTGTAATAAGAAGTTACTTTATTATTTATAGATATTTTAAACTCAAAGACTTAGAAATACTCAATCTTTTGAGCTAAAAACTTAATTCAAGCCAGTTTTAGCTACTTCTTGATATAAGTTACAGAGCATTTAGAGTTTTTAAAGTGTTTTTCACTTACATTTTTGTCAAGTCAATTTTGGCAAATGCAAAAAACTGAATTTCACAGAAAAAATTAAAGCCAGTTATATCCAAGAAAAGGAATCAAATACCAATTCCAGTTGAGAATTAATAACATCTACCCTAAGGAATCCATATCAAAAGTGATTTTGCTTCCCTTGTCAATTCATTCTACTAAATTGACTTAATCGCAGCAGACAGGAGACAGATGCATTGTGGCTTAATTTGACATAAAAATCAAACTTAATGCAAAACATACAGCGTCTGGATGGTTTTAAGCAAGAGTGAAACACAAGCAACATGCTGTAGCATTTGTCATCCCAGCACAGCACTGATATATCAGGAATGCCATGTGTTTGTTGTTGTTGACACTAAAAGTCTGGCAACCTTTTCCACAGGAATCTATAAAGCAATGAACCAATAGACAGAATCAATACTGACATTGTTATCAATAAAACCTCATCAGTCCTCATCCCTGGTTAAGACTATTTTCATCCAAATATCCCTTTTTTCAGTGGTGACATAGCTGATGATGTCAGATTTTCTTCTAATAACATATACATCTTTTTTATAATTTAAACTGACTGGCAGACTGAATTAAGGGAGTAAGAGGGCCGCATGAGGGCCCTCAGGCCCCCAGTTGCCCACTCCTGCTTTCAATCAACTTAATGATGTTTTATGACCCTTCCATGACCACAGTAGGTAAAATCAAGCATTTTTGTACCACAAAACTAACCTAATTAACACAAATGTATCATATAAACATATTCTTGCTATTATGTGCTAAAGTGCTGAAGAGTGCTAAATACTATTTGGAAAAAAATGACAAAGTGAATTTTTCTCTCAAGAAAAAAGAAAGGAAATGTTGGGATCCATGCTAAAAGGAACATGTCCCTGCAGAAGGCTGAACCAAAGATGACTGACCATCTGACCCCCTCCCCCAGGTCACACGTAGGTGTGAACTCTCTGATAAGGACAATAAGACCCTGCTCTGCTACGCAGTCTCGCTCTTTCTGAACCGTGGAGAGAAAGGGGACACAGCTCCTCTCTCTCAGCTCTCTCTCAGCTTTTTCTCAGCCTGTAGAAGGAGACACAGAGCCTCTCCAGTCTCTTCTCAAGAATACAACTCAAGACTTCTTCCACAGTCCTGCTCAACGCAGACTGTAGCACCGCAATCCTCCTAACAACAGCGACACGAGACCCTGCTTAAGGAACAGGAGTTCCCAGTCGAAACAACAAGAAACAACACAACAGAGTTAGCATCAAGCTGCTAACTCCAGGAACAAAGGAGCAACCAGTGGTCTTCCGAGCCAGAAGCTGAAGGGCCAGACCGGCCTGGAACCCACTGGGAAACCACCAAACCTGCAGTACAGGACTTGCAGAGCATCACCAGAAAGGACACTTCTTTATACATGGACTTGGTAACGTAACTGGGCCTTATATAGTTTAGCATAGCACGGCTAAGCACAGGACATTTTGATTTCCACAATTGCTGCATTGTTTTATTGAATATGTTCTTTGTGCTTTAAGCTATGGCTAACTGCTAACTATATTTTAACTTTACCACTTCATGTAGAGACATCAACCTTACACAAAGAGACCATTTTCCTCCACCACACCCCATGTGGTCCTGGTTGTAAATGCTTTGAGCCATGCGGTCTTAAGACATCCTTTAGAGGCAGCCATCTTGCCTTTTGTTACACACACACACACACACACACACACACACACACACACACACTTGTACATAGGACTTTCTTAGGTTAGATATTGTATGTTTTCATGTTTGTTTGTTAATAAATGATTTTGAACACAAAGTCAGTTTCTGGTCTGTTAATGTTGCATAAGAATGAATCTTGCCAACCTCTTCTCTGTAGAACTCCAAATCCTTCAACTCTGACTGACAATTGATTAGGTAACTTTGGTTATTTTTATTAAGTTGATTATAAATCATGGTTCCAAATTGATAGTCAGTAACTTTTATGAGACTGACATAATAAATTGACTATCATTTCCCTTTATGGGTGGTGCCCCGAGGTAGATTTAATGTAAATTAAATCCCATTACTTGATGTAAATTATTATTAATTATTTCTGATAGTCAATATTATGAAGTGACACAGTGAATAGTTGTCCACTGATCATAAACGCACAACAGAAAGTTTTGTTAGGGGCATCGACATGAGCCACTCTCCTCTCCGTATTTGTCATTGTTCTCCTCTGATGTTTTCAGAAGCAGCCCTTAAACAGCCTAAAAATATGTTTGATAAAATCAGTTTTGGTTGGTGTCACTTAACATATAAAAACTCTCAGAAGTGAAAAAAAGATTTTAAGATGTTTTATGGCCCTAAATTAAAGAATATATATATCAAATTTAAGACCTTGTTTTAGACCTCTGAAGGATCTGCTAGAACACTGTTTTATTCAATAGTTTGTCTTTGTGTTGATTTCAATCAAACATAGGCAGAAAGGATTTGCAAATAACTATATTCTGCTTTTATTCACATTTTCTACCCAAATTCTCCAGAACTTGGTTTGTGTAATAATTTGTGAAATAACCAAACTTATGAACAAAAGTAGATTACAGGCTGATTTCACAAACATCGTCAGATGTTACCGGGCTCCTTGTGGCCTGATGTCTAAGTCACAGAGTAAACATGATCGTCTGTAACATGCAGTTTGGTGCCCTGAAGGGAAACAGCAGCACTGAACACTGCGTCTCAAATCTCTGGAAACAACCTGCTGTATCTGTTAGGTCTCTGCAGTTGAACACTTGTTTACCAGCTGGCTAGAAAGCATCACGATGCAGAACATTTAGTGGTAAATGTAAGCAGGTAAAGAGACAAGGTCATCAACACTTTTGATACTTGGACATTGGGGCTGTTCAACAGTTCTAACTATCACAGTCAGGGATGCACTTTGGCATTCGGTTAACATTATAGTATTGATCAGTACTGTCCTTTTTTTAAAAACACACCTAACTGCTGAACTATTATTTTATTTACTAAACAGTAAAAACAACCTGTTGCACAAACTGATCAGTTTTCATGATCACAGGAGATAAAATATCAGCACTGTGGGGGAACTGCACCTGTGGACTGGGCTCTGTAGACGGCTGTAACACAGCAGGCTGGTAGGGAGAGGGGGTGGCTGGAGTGGTCTGAGTGGCTAAACCATCCTGAAAAACAAACATAGCAGTGAGGGTGATTGTGGGAAAATGAACATCCATAACAAAAAAGACCAAGAAAATACCAAAACAAGGGAAAGAAATGTCAGAGTGAGTGGAATGAGGATGGGAGAATAGGAAGAAATGGAAATGATGGCCCGGAAAGGGGAGATATGGGCAGGACTTAAGGTCAAATAAGGGCATGGGGCTGACTAAATAGGAGAGGACATAACATTTAATGAGCAAAAGGATAAAAAGGGAGTTAATCTGAACTAATGGTGTCCACGGAGAAGAAAAGAAAAAACACAATAACAGGTTTCAGGTGTCTTACTGAAGGAAAAGGGTTGTACTGCTCAACTGGCGCTACGCTGGAGTTGGTCACTTGTGTGACTGCAGGGTCCTGAAACAAAAAACACACAAGAGTCTTTCATCAATACTTGGTTTGCACAACATTGGATTTTTGCTGATATCTGATATGCCGATATTTCGGAACTCACTACTGCAGATACTGGTATTGATCATATTTAGACAAAGTATGCAGCCTTCACCTGACAAAAAAATGACCTATTTCTTATTCTGTGATGTTTTATTTCAGTTGGAAATAGAATAAGGAACAAGAAAAACATTTTTTTTTCTCAAAAACAATAATGTTGATGTCTTAATTCAGACATTAAGTGAAACTGAGGTGAAGTGTTATTTTATATTAAGATATTATGCAGATATTTCAGCCAGTATAGGGGATATATGTGGCCAATATGTGTGGGCAATAGATCTGCTGAAAATATCTGCAGAATTTCTTCATATCTGCAGATACTAATATTTGACTTTTTAAGCTATTATCTGCCAATAGGATTATCGAACCAGTAATATAAAGCATCCATAATCGTCAGAGGTCAAACAGTCCCAACAACTACAGTTTATCTGCATAAACTGGATCTACAGAGGCTTCAGTCTAGTGTAAAGTACCTTACTTGTATTAAACTTTGTTGCTCTGTTGAAGATATTTGACATCTGTGATCACAGAAAGTTTAAAAATGCAGAACTGAATTAAATTAAAACATCTTTTTGTCTAAACAGAACAGAGAGAAGGCCTGGATTAACTGTGTTTTGGGATCAATATTGTGGTCCACATGCAGGGTGAGACTTGGAGAGCTCCAGGGTTCAGTAAGGGGTGAGGAACAGATCACTGCACATACTGATAACCATTTATTGAAGTGGAAATAGATACAACTCCATGGCAGTGAGCTCACCAACAGTAAAGCACTTCTTCCCATGCAAATACAACCAGTGGCCACTTAAGATACACCCATTTCACTGCTGGCAAATCAAGAAGCTAATCAGCCAATCACATGCCATCAACTCAATGCATTTAGGCATGTAGACATGGTCAAGGCAACCTGCTGAAGTTCAAACTGAGCATCAGAATGAAAAAGAAAGAAGAAGAAGAAATTGCTGATCTACAAGAACTTCCATCTCTAGAGTTCACAGTGATTGGTTTAAAAAAGAGAGAAGATCCATGTGATCAGCAGACCTCTGGGCAAAAATGCCGTGCTGTTGCCAGAGATTAGAAGAATGGTCCGAGTTGTGTGAGATGACAAAAGGTAAAGTGAATTCAGAAGAAGATCATTCATGACCGCTCAACATGTTGAATATTGAGGCTGATGGGCTACAGCAGCAGAAGACCACACCTGGTGCCACACCTGTCTGCTCAGAACGGGAAAATACGGCTAGTTTGTCTCAACCTCTGCTGCAACATTCAGATGATAGGGTCAGAACATCATGAGAGCATGGATCCATCCTGCTTTGTATCAACTGTTCAGGCTGGTGGTGGTGTAATGGTGTGGGGGATTTTCTCGGCACACTTTGGGTCCCTTAGTACCACTTGAGCACTGTTGAAACCCCACAGCCTATTGGGGTTCTGTTGATGACCATGTCCATTCCTTTGTTGACCCATCTTCTGACAGCTACATCCAGCAGGAAAACACTCCATGTCCCAAAGCTCAGATCGTCTCAAACGGATTTCTTGGACATGACATGAACATGAAGTCACTGCACTCCAGTGGCCTGTTCCACCTATGGGATGTTGTGGAACAGGAGATTCTTATTGTGGATATGCTGCTGAAAAATCTGCAGCAGCTGTAATGCCATCATGACAATATGGACCAAATGCTCTGACAAATGTTTCCAGCACCTTGTTGAATTTATGCACCAAAGAATTAAGGCACCTAGTACTAGTGTACCTAATAAAGTGGCCACTGAGTTTAAGTATTTTAAATGTGTCTGGGTGTCCCTGTAATCCTGCATAAAGCCAAAAAAAACATGTTTTTCCTTTTTGTTGTGGTATTGCCCTCTGATGTTCTTGGAGAACCAAGAAGGCTGAATTCCTGTGAACATTTTTGACATTCCAAGTCCAAAACACAAATAAACATCCTGATGTATTCAAGAGTTTCATTACTTTCATGTACTGGACCAAATATCAACGACCTAGACGAACTCTGTAAAGGATTAAGAAAGTATATTTGTTAGATTTAGTATTAAAATGCCAAACTAGACTCTGGTATCCAGTTTTATCAGCGTCAATAAAGTAAATACAATCTCAATAAAAATCACTATTCAAAAACTCTTTAAGTCATGTATCGAGTAAAAAATAAATCATATGCAATAATAGCTTCTCTAATGTGATTATGGTTTACTTTTCTAGATTAATCCGATGGTTAAGTGTCTTTTTAGCAGAGCTGTTTAATAAATTATGTTTGTATAATTATGGAAAAATGATAACATCGCAAGAAATGCACTGCAAAACTTTTTTTCCATAAGTATAAAAGTTCTTATTATAATCTCTATCCAGTATGTATCAACCTTTGCCCTCATTAATGGATGCCAGAGTAGACTATCACTGCTACCACGGCATTTTAATGCAGCAAGTTCAATTTAGAGATTAAAAATAATATTTCTGGTAAATTTTGGATTCATCGGGTTGGAACCCCTATTTGACGGCCTGTTCCCAGCACCTTGTTGTTGCTAATTAAGCAAGCTTAGCTTAACCTGACAAAATTATATACTGATGACTAGGGCTGGGTAATGTATCGATTAAATCGATTAATTCAAATTGTTTTCTGCAAAAGATTTGAAAATGAAACAAAAGTCAAGATTTTTATTCTCAACTTACTCTTACTCGTCATAAGTTGTTGCAGTGTTTGAAAATATAAATAATGAAAATGTACAGTTTTCATGATGATAGGCCCTGTCAGGTTTTGCACAAACACATGTTTAGGTTTGTATTTGTTTTTTTAAGTGAGATCAAATATTAATCAGAGGGCTCCATGTTAATGTTCAGTGAAAACAGATCAACTTTTAGTGTTCATGTAGACAGGCCTGCTTACATTCGAACTACATACTGCAGTATTGGCAATAAAGGTACCTTGAACCTTGAACATAAACAACATTATATGTAAAAATATAAGAAGGAAATCTGTTTAGTTTTGTAATTTATTTTGATGACATAAAGGCAAAATTTGATTAATGTAATTTTTGTGTCACTTGGAGTTTTTTTGTTCTGTTTTTTTTTTTTGAGAGGGGAAAAAAACAATTAAAACTGTTATTCAGGTTTTGTAGAAAAAAAAGCAGGGATTTTAGTTTTAGGTCATATCGTCCAGATTTACTGATGACTTAGTTGAAGCCACAGCCCAGAACGACAGGGATCAGTCGGATTTTAAATGAGGATACAAAAGGATAACAGAATGGATTATGGGAAATGCAGGACTTTGATTTATTGAGACATATCTTTAAAGACAGCCAACCCAAACGTTAGTCATTGTGTAAGCTTCTTAAATGTAGGTAGACGCCTTGAGTAATAAAAACAACCACAGGCAAATATAATAAAGCAACACGTCAGTTATTGACCACGTGACTGAAAGTGTGACCCACTCTCGTCTACCTATCAGCTCGGACACACCTGTAATCATTCCCAGCAGGAAACACACACGAGTCACAGAGTCACACTCCCCCCTTAGGTCTCCTGAGGAAAAATGTGGCCTAATAAGACTTTTAAGGTTGAGAAAATATAAACTAATCGCTTGCCTATAGATAAACTGTTAATGCAGTTATAAGATTGGTGTTGGGGCTGAATGATGGAGGAAGAACATCACAGTAAAGTGTCACACTAAAATATACAGTTAGTGAAGTACAAATCTCTTATCATTTTACCTCCCACTGCTTTCCTTCCTCTTTTATTGATTTCTTCTGTGTAATTTTAACATATCAATGTCATTACTTACTTTGACTTCAGAATTTATTTAATCTACACCCCACCTTATGCTATACTTTTAATCTTTTTATGGATTACCTTTTAGGCTTTTTCTATTATTTTATCCCCTGCTCATGTCTGTTGTTCTATTTTATCATTGCTATAATTATTATCATTACTATTATTATTATTATTATTGTCATTTGATATTTTTTCTCCTGTTTTCTGCTTTCACACCTTTTTATCACCTTTTCTTTTTCTTACTTATTTAATGTTTTAAGCTTTTATTTTGGTCCTCAAGGTCTCATTTTGTGTTGCAGGGTTCCTGTATTGTCTGAGTTCACTTCAAAAATTTTACTAGAGTTGGAATACACCTTCTGGTGCTACTTGGACACGTCTTCAGTGAAGAACCTGGGGTCATAGGGTGTTTAATCTTCATACACCCTCGCCCAGGCGACCCAGCCTGGGGTGATCAGTCCCTGGCTTGTGAACAAGTGGCAAGTTGCTCCACGGATCCCCCTACGGATCTACAGCCACCGCGAGGCCCTCTCTGCAGCCTCTAAAATGTTCCCGATAACTCTCTTTAATTGCAGTCCTTTCACTCCAAGGAGTTTGAGGGTTCGCAGAAGCGAAAGGTCCGGGGAAGCCTCTGCACCCAACCTCGACTGGCTCACAGCGGGCTTTCCAGCCATTGCCCCGGCACTCTGAGCTGAGCTCGGCATACTTCGCCCTCTTGCGTTCGTGGGCCTCTTCGATCCGGTCCTCCCATAGGACAGTCAGTTCCAGGATGACCACTTGCTACTCAAGATGTGTTCCAAGGTGCCCCTTTTCTGGCATAGCCTGCACTCGGGACTGTCAGCCAAGCCCCAGGTGTGCAGGCTGGCCGGGCTTGGAAGGACGTCATAAACTGATTGGACGAGGAACTTGATGCGAGACGGTTCAGCTTTCCAGAGCTCAGCCCAGTTGATTTTACGGGAATCTGCATGCTCCCACCTGGTCCATGCTCCTTGTTTGGACATGCTGGCCATCTTGCTGCAGCGTTCTTCCTCATCCTCTGCGTGAATTTCGTCCTGGATCAGACGGTGCCTCTCCTTCCCTCGAGCCAGATCGTAACGTGGCTTGGGAAAACAGCCGAGGCCTGCTCGTCCCATTGTCACGGAGCCCACCAGCGTTTTGTGCCTCAGACGCGCCTCTGCTTTGGTGACAGCTTCTTGCGCCTGCCACTTCCTCCCGGTCTTTACGAGGATTCCTGCGGCTGCTACTTTGGTGTCTGTGGAGTCCCTGTACATCAACACCTCTCTGACACGGGTGACTTTAAATTCCTTGGTCAGCCCACTGAGAGGGAAGTGCAGCTTGGTGGAATGACTGTACAGGGCAATGCTGCTCAAGGACCGAGGGAGCCCCAGCCATCTCCTGAGAAACTGGCTGATGGACTTCTCTAGAGCCTCAACCGTTGTTACTGGTACTTCGTAAATTAACAGGGGCCAAAGTATTCTTGGCAAGACTCCATGTTGGTGGATCCAGGCTTTGAATTTTCCAGGGAGGCCGGATTTGTCTATTGCTGTGAGCCAGGTGGTCAGGTCGCACTTGGTTTGTTGTATGGCAGCTGAGTCCTTCAGGGAGCTGTTGAAGACCTTGCCCAGGCTCTTGACTGGTTTTTCGGTCACTGATTACTTGCTAGTGTCTATGGTGTCTTTTGTGTTTGTCTGTGAGGTTCTTTGATTTAAATTCAGCTTTTAGGTTTTTTATTTCCTTTTGTGCTTAAGCTCTTGTACTTTTCTGTCTGTATGTTCCTGCCTGTTTGGCAAAGCACTTTGTAAACCTCTGTTTTAAAAAGTGCTATACAAATACATTTATTATTATTATTATTATTATTATTATTATTATTATTATTAATAAATGACAGGCCCTGCCATCACAGTGAAATTTTTTGAGGTTTATATTTTCATACAAAACCACAAACTCTTGTTGCTGTTGTGTTTCTGTTGGAAAGAAATGTGCTAGAGGTTGCAAACCACAGGAGCCTGAGGAGGCAAAAGGAGCAGCAAGTAAACAGAAAAGACTTATAATTAATTGATTGCCTGGATATATCGCCCAGGCCTAATTTGACAGCATGAAAACTGTATCAAAGTGAGTAAAATGTAAACATGCTGAGCTTGAAAACATCACCTGCTTCCTATTTAATGCAATAAATTCAAATTGTTGTAACATGTTAATTGTGCAAGCGCATGTTGCAGTTAAAGTATGTGATTTATTGTGAGGCCCTAATTTTTTAACACTTTTTTAACATCCTCTTGCCTCTGGAGGTAGTAAACGGCAGATGGGGTCTTTAAAATGCAGAATGTGTTTACTTGGTACCACAGTGTACCAACAGGAGACCTGCTGCTGAGTCACAGATGAGAGGCTGCTCGAGATAACACGTCACAAACAGAAACGGATGAAGTCAAACTTTAACCAAACTGATCACCAAACCCTCTAATCCGGTCTGAAACAAATGATTAAGCTTGGACAAACCCAAACGAGACAAGATGATGTCTAAACTGAGGGGGTGTGGAGGAGATGCACTCTGTGAGCAAATCCACGCCCGTGTGACTGTCAAGTTATTTACAAAGGGGGCGTGATAAACTAACTTTAACCTAAAGTGTCCTAAAATTAGCTTCCTAGATAAAATCAGCTGCCCTATCAGACTTAGAGTCTCAACATCATAAAACAGGACGTGCTGTAAACATTAGTTTGCTTTGGTGTGGCTGTTCTGGCACCTTTAATCCTGCAGATAGATATGGCGATTGGAGTTAAGTCAACAGCACAGCTGTGAATCATACATCTTCAGAGCTGTGCTGCACTGATTAATGCCTCTGCAAATGTTGTTCAGTAAGCATCAAATATACAATTTTGCAGAATTTGTCCCATTTCTGCCATGATTTTTGACTTCCTTGTTTGCAAGACATGCCGAACAAAACGGAAAAAACTGATTAGCAAAAAGATTAACGATAACAATTTCTTGAGGGAGTTACAGATTTTGGTTTTCGATTCCCATCCATAGAAAGAATACCATCTATAGGAGCTGCTTAATTATGGCAAAAGTCATTATAGCAGTCACTTGGATTGTTTAGCTCACAGCTGCTGAATATGATTACTTATTGATTTGCCAGCATCGACTTTACATACTTTTATTAAACTTAATAACTCTTGCTGTTTTCAACAATAAAAAATATACAATATTGGAAAAGTGAAGTGAGTGTCGAAATAAAAATAAATATAACGTGATGAAAATATTAGAAGTGTAAGAAAATACTGATACAAAAATTTATTGCCATATTTTGTGACACAATACTGTATCAATAGTGTAATATTGTGATATTCTATAACTCATTCTCTCTTTTACATTTATAGCTATATTACTGTCACTGGGATAGACATTTAAATTTACAATTTTTACAGGGACCCCGATATATATAAATAACACTGATTGGAAACTGAATTTATTTTTGCATACAGTATTGTGGGTTCTAAGGGCAATAAAAACAATCAAAGAAGGTTTTCAGTGATTAAAATGGTGAAGTATTGCTCCGTTTATGGTACTGTGACATATTGTGATATATAGTATCATCATCTATGTATAATGATACTCATTGTCAGATTCTTGCAAATATACAAAGTAATATTAGATGTGTAAATTACATTTCTTTTTGAGTTGAATTTACACAGTGATGAAGTCTTCTCTTCTCTTCTCAAAAAATTATCGACAGTTACTGAAACATCTAGGACATGAAAAAACCTACACTGAGTGGTAGGGGTGCTTAATTATGGCTAAAACCATACACACAATCAATTTAAGAAACTCAAAGTAAATTCATTGTGTTTGAGGTTGTAGTGCTGTGCCATTTAGTCCCAAAAGTGTAAAACAGACACATTTTCTTGTTTACTTGTTTGTGGGAATATGGAATTTTAATAGATTTAAACATCATGACAAAGCATTGCTATCTATATGCATGTTTTAGGAACTGTAAATAAAGTAATTAATGTAGCTCGCCTTAACCCCTTTTTCCATAAATGAACATAAAATACATCATTGCAGGGATATAAAATATAACCAAATGCAAATATGGTACCAATTAAAAACAAAAATAATACACACACATAAATAAATATTATTTATACAGTTTAAAATAGAAAGCACTCGGAGAGTGCAGACCTCCGCCAAGCGCCACAGTTCCCCCTATTTGTCATTTGCACCATAAATATTAGTCCCACATTTATTTTGACTACATTTTTTGATTCCTTGACCATGAAAACATACCATTGGCAACTGAATTCATAATGATATCAACATTAGTTCAGCAGTTATTCACAAAAATCAAATTTTCCTTCATGGCGGTTTTCTTCTGGATCTAGCTCTCTAGCTTTTGAAGATACAGCAAATCCGTTGGCACCTTCCAAATTCCACAATGCCTTGGCTATATAATGGTGTTTGTTGCATGTTTATAGCTTCATTTGTTCTCTTCTTATGATGAAAATTCCAAAGGTCCCCTATTTTTTCATATTCTGGATCATAGTATCCGGAATTATTCCTTTATCCGGATCAGTCTTTGATATACTGTAGAGTATGTTAGAAACTTGTCCTGTATTTTTTTCCCAAGTGCCCTGACCATTACTTGTCGAGTTATATGCACAAATGTCGAAAATGGCCCTATCTCCCAATGTTAAAGAATCCTTTAAAAAAATTCCTGGATCCAGACGGAGATCCGGATCGCTTCCAAAATCTAATCATTTGTTCCTTATCCCAATCCAGACATTCCCTGGAAATTTCATCAATATCCGTCCATAACTTTTTGAGTAATGTTGCTAACTAACTAACAGACAGACAGACAAACAAACCATCCCAAAAACATAACCCCCTTGGCGGAGGTAATTATGTAATGTGCTAATCTACCATTTCTCTATTTTAAATTTTGTTTTTTAATGATTTATTTAAACCTACCAAATATTAACAAATGCTTATTTCTTCACCACACCAGCTCTTCAGATCCTCTGTTAAACACTATAAAGTTTTTTACTTGCTTTCACAGCTTGTTTTAATATCTTTCTAACTCTGACATCTTGTTAACTTTCCCTACATTGAGAAAAGCTAGGAGTTACTGGAATTAATGATCATACCTACATCATTGACTGAAAATTTGAATTTTTTTGATCATCTGGTTGATCTTTTTCTTTTTTTTTTTTTAAAACTGCCTCCATGAATTGTTTTTAAAATTTTACATTTTATCAGTCAATCTGGTTATTTCTGTCAATGAATGCTGGTTTGTATAAATACAATAGTGCGTTAGTGTTACACTACAGCATAAAAACAGATATTCCAGCTGCTGCTGGGTTATTTATTCAGTCACTTCCACACCCAGCAAACAAACAGCGGTCTGGTTGTCTCTATGCTGACGTCACTGTCATTGTGCACCTCATACAATAAAAAGAGACTCCGTAGAACAACTGTAAAAGTGACACAATAATGCAATGTTACAGAAAACTGTTATCCTCCCAACAGGATCTGACTTTTCTATTTATTTGAATGAAAGCTATTTTCTTTAAAATATGTTACAGAGCATTTAAAATCCTGTTTTCCCTGAGCCACGTGTTTCCCTGTTAGCAAAGTAAACATTTTGAAAACTGTTATTCAGTGATTGTTTGTGTTTATGTTGTATTCTTTTATGTTAATTGTGTGTTCGGACAGCACATCAGTCACCTGTGGTTTTAAATATATTTGTATTGCAGTGGATTGGAGATATGAAGGCACACAGACCAAACTTGGAATTTCTTTGCATGCCTTTAAACCCCTTTGTTTCAGCCCTGCTCAGAACAGGCTGTTTAAACATAAACCCCTTATAAGCTGTTTGGTCACGCCTCTCTCAGGATGTGGATGTGACTTTGGCTTTTTAGCACTGTGCAGGACATTGTGGGAGCCTGATTTTTTTTTTTTTTTTTTTAAAGGAACTACTGTATGTATTTTAGGTCTAATTAACAGATTATTAGTTCAATATACGTATTTGTTTTTTTAATTTTACAAATTCCTTAAGCTTTTAAAAGTGAAATATCAGCCAACTGCTGCCAGCAACTTGACACATTTGAGATATTTTGGCTTCATTGGTCTGGGGCTGTCATGTTTTCCATCCCTGAGTGCAACTGCAATATACTCTCTCAAAGTTGATTATTCAGTAAAAACGGCTGAAAGGTGGCTTTTTGTCAAACAGCTCATATCATAACCTTGCACAGAAGCTGGATCAGCCTGATTCAATGCCTGTATTCAGGCAGATCCATCTTGCCAAGCAACAATCTACAACAATTTTAAGCAGCCCAAAGCAGCATGTGTTTAAGAGAATATTTGATGGAAAATAATATGATGTGCCTTGAGTTTTTGGCTTCCCTTGAGGGGTGCCTTGGTTTTAAAAAAAAGTTTGAAAACCACTGATTCAAAGAATAAAAATTTCACAATTCAGCCAAAAGATGTGGGAATTCATGGAGTGATTATGGTGGAAGAAATATATTGTTGCTTCAAATTTCATGTAAAATAGCTTAAAAACAAAAATAAAATAGGATTAAGCAACTCTTAAGTTTGAATAATTGAAAAAATAAGTATTAATACTGACATATACTTCTGATATATGTCCTTAAACAAATGTTATATCCAGTGCAATATCCTTACTGCCAAAATGTCCTACTGTCAAAAAGTGTTGTCATATTTATATTAATATTGTTATTATTTAACTTCTATTATAGTCTTATCTTAATTCAGTGTCTCTATCTGATATTCCTACTGCTTTACTGTTTATAAGAGAAACTGAAACAACAGAATTTCCCCTTGGAGATTAACTAAGTGTTTCTGATTCTGATTTAACTTCTTTTATCAACTACATCATTTGTTTCAAGATTAAAAACAAACTGATTCTAATATTTAGTCCATGGTGGCATGAGGTTAGAAACAAGAAATGTAAGCAACTTAGCTCGTTTAGGGAGGTTCTGGAGGGCCTTTCTCTACTGAAATATATAGGAAAAGGTACTTCCCCTTGAATATTTATAAATGAATGTACATACAAATGCACACAAAGAAAATATTCATCTGCAGGTCAGCCACTTCAGCCTGGGGCAACACGTTAGATGGGACTGGCCTATTTTCAACATCAAACCAAATGAGCACAACACTCCAGCTGTAATCAAGGATGAGTTATCTGGATTCAATATTTCTTCCAGACACAAATACAATGAAGTTAGAGTTCTTTATATAGACCTAACAGACTACAGGCTAGGCTACTCCAGGCTACACCCTTCATCTTACAGAGACCCTTTGAAGTGCAGGCCAACAGCGCCAATGGATCTCAGGAGGTGAAACTGAAATTTAAAGTGTATTAATACTTTAAGATAAAATACAGGACTCCAAATTTAAATAAATTCTAAAACAGCACAGTGTTAACACCAAGCTATAATACAAATTAATTTAAGGCAGAATTGTATTTGTGGTAAAGCAGCTTAAACCGAGAGGACACACATTCCTAGTTTGCTATACTTTAACTTCCTGCAACTTAGCTCGCAGCACACCCCGCCCCTTTCTCACATAAAGCACGCTGATTGGCTGTTCACTTGTCAATCGCGCTCGCTCTGCCGAATGACGTTCAAAGAGCAGACAATGGTCCCGCCCCCTACATCCACCCAGCTAGTTTCCTGGCGTGTTGGCTCCGTTTTAACGGCTATGTCAGTGGCCAAACTCAATTGTGCCTTCATTAAACATTAAACCGAACACTTACGTTGAAAGGGTTGTCGACCACAGGCTCCGCGAAAGGGTTGTTATCATATCCCGACATTTTGAAGAGACTACACGCAGTTTCTTCTTCTCTAAAACGGAGAATAAACAGTAAACTCTGCTGCCGTTACAGTTGTCGCCCCAGACCACTTCCTCGAATGAAGTTTACCGCGCAGGCGCACTCCACCAGCTGGGCTGTGACGTGTAGATTTGCCACAGAGGGTGCGCGCGCCACCTGTGGCTCTTTGCTCATTGATACAACATTAACTGCTCAAAAAAACCCACTAAATCATTATCATCATGGTTCGTTACATACAAATTGTTTCTGAATCTTTAGGAAAATGCAGCTACGGTGCAAATTAACCGTAAATTGTTAGAGCTACTCAAGCTTTTAAATTTCCGGTAATGTGAAATAGCGCCACTATGTGGTTGAAGCAATTCAAAGGACGTGTTAATATGGTTTTCAGATTTAGAATAACTATAAAGCCATACAATTAGTGATGAGTTTACAGAGTTCTGGTGAGAAATTTCAATAATACAAAATCCCGCTTATTTTATAGCCTATAGTCCTAAAAGAAAATGCTTAAGACAATAACTGTCAGTTTGTTATGGTTATAACGCTACATGTCATTAGTACTTTTTTAATCGAATTCCATCCATCTACTTAGGATGTTTTCAAATTATTACACTGTAACATTCATACCAATGGACTTTTCAAATAAGAACGAGAAAGAAGAATGGCATTTTACATTATGGGAGATATAGGATATCCCTTTGACTCATAATTATTGCCCTTTAAAATACTATTTTGATCTCTTCTGTATCACTCCAAAGCATTATTAATTGCAACTGAATATCATTAAATTATTGAATATACATCCATGGAAACGTAATTAGTGTTAGCCGCTTGTTCCGATGAAGAAAAACACAGAGAAAAAATATATTTACCAAAATAGATTTGTAGGAAATTTATTTTACTTTTAAAGTTGATTTCTTGTGTCATTGTCCTAGCTTCACTCCTACTGCCACTATTAATGATAATAATAATAATAATAATAATAATAAGAAGAATAAGAATAAGAATAAGAATAAGAATATCCAATTTACTAGACAATGAAATACAAATTTTTGCTTATTTTTTGAGCAATTAGGACGTTGGATTTAAACTTAAAGAGGTAACTTATGATAAACACAAACATTTAGCATTTTAAATACAAATGATATTTTCAACTACATAAAAATAGCATGGTTCTTTTTTCCAAACTGAACATGTACATCAGGACAATCAATAAGTAACAGATACAGTAAAAGTATATAAAGGCAAACAAACAAAAACACAAACAATTGTATCAAGAACGAAGTAGGCACAAATTCAGTCCCTATAACTTAAATACATATACTTATAAAATTCACCAGCTACAATAATAAGATTTATAATGATATATATTATCGTATACATACATTGTGTATAACAAATAATTTTTTTTATGTAGTACTTTACTGTTATTACTTTACACAGTATTTCATTCAATGATATTATTTTTCTATACACAGTACCGGCTGCTATTTGATTACTGTACTGTCCAAGACAGAAAAATTAAATTTTGGTCAGATGTGCATTGTAATGGTGTAAATCTGAATGACAAATAAAGTCTAGGTCTCCCAGTCTTAAAATTTAACTACTGGCCCAATTGAGATGATTGAAATCTAAAATAACACAAGAACAGCTTTCTCTGGATTCATAAAACACCTTTTATCAAATACTAACAAAGAATTTTAGGTAACATTATTGCATAGAACATTTAAATTTGATTTATAACATTTTTATGACATGTTTGTTACTAGAAGTGCATGCTGTTACACTTTGGCATCTGGTGAGGGCATCTTTACTACATGGACTTATTTCGCTGAACTGACGACAATGTTCTTGTCTTTATATATTAGAAACATGGAATACGCTTTAATAATTACTGCACTCATTTGTCATTCTTACTCAAACAGATGAAGTGTGGCTCCATCTATGAGTTATGAGGGTTTTATAAGCGTTTTAATAGCCCCCAGACTCCCCTACTTCTTTCTAAGTTATCTGTAAATAGTTTTCCTCACAAAATAGGCAAAATAATTAATGTCTTTAAGTTTAGCGTCACTGGCAGAGAAAATGATTGAGAATAATTAAAGAAAAAAAATTATTTAAAAAAAATCGACGCAGCCTTCGTTTGACTCGTGACGTCATCAACGGTCTGACAGCCGACGTTGCAGCCATGGAGGAAGTAAGAGGTGAGTGAGCTCTTCTCCTCATTTAACTGCCTTAAATAAGGTTTTTCTTAGACGAATGTGGTTCCTGCGTGTGGTGCAGTTATCTATACGAATGTCTTTATTTCTAATATTAGTCATGGAGGACGGAGGGCGGAACAAAAAACGCTGTTTAGCATCCGTGTCGTTGTTTCAGCCGGCGTTTTGTTTGTAACAATTGGACGCGGATCATGTTATAGGAGCACCGTCACCGTGAATGAGCTGAAACCACACGAAGCTCGACTTTCTTTGCCGATATTCAGAATATATGGGGCTTTAAGAAGAGGGCAGCGATGTCTTATCCAGGCTGTGAACTGACTCAAATGTAAACCTGCTTACTGAGAGCGTTTCTGTCAATGAGCGATGCACCGTCAGCTCGCTGTTCTGCCAAATATTGGACCCCCCTGCGGAATCTGTCCCCCGGTTCGGGGCCGTTTCATCCTGCTGTCTTATTTTTAGGTTTATTTTTCTGAATTATGAATCTCTACCAGTGTCTGCCACGCCTTTTTAGCTGTGAAGCTCTTACTGCGAGGACGCTAGTTTATTTCTGTCCAACATTTTGACAATAAAGGAGACTTTTTGACACACACACCCAAAACACAAACCCCAATTCCAATGAAGTTGAGACATTGTGTAAATGTAAAGACAGTATACAATGATTTGCAAATTCTTTTGAACCTTTATTCTTTCAAAAATTCGTCATGGCAACGATATTTTATGATTAAACTGATTAACTTTATTGTTTCCTGCAAATGTTCACTCACCTTGAATCTGATGCCTGTAACATGTACCGAAAAAGCTGGGACAGGGGCATGTTTACCACTGTGTAACATCCCCTTTCCTTTTAACAACACTCAATAAGCATTTGGGATGGCCAATCTAGTACCTGCACTCTTTTTACTTCGAAGCCATGTCGTTGTAACACAAGCAGAATAAGAAATAAGCAGGGTCGTCCCTGAAAAAGATGTCCCTTATATGGCAGTATATGTTGCTCCAAAACCTTTCAGCATTGATGGTGCCCTCATAGATGTGTAAGTTACCCATGCCATGGGCACCAACACCCCCCCACCCCCCCCCATACCATCACAGATGCTGTCTTTTGACCTTTGCTCTGATAACAGTCTGGATGGTCCTTTTCCTCTTTAGCCTGGAGGACACCACGTCCATGATGTCCAAAAACAGTCTGAAATGTGGACTCAGACCACAACAGACTTTTCCACTTTGCCTCAGTCCATCTCAGATGAGGTTGGCCCAGAGAAGCCGGCGGTGTTTCTGGGTGTTGTTGATATTTGGCTTTGTCTTTGCATGGTAGAGTTTGACCTTGACCTTGTAGATGTAGAGATGAACTGTGTTAACTGACAATGGTTTTCTGAAGTGTTCCTGAGCCCACGTGGTGATATCCTTTACAGAATGATGTTGGTTTTTATGCAGTGCAGTCTGATGGATGGACGGTCACGGACATTCAGTGTTGGTTTTCATCCTTGTCGCTTACATACAGAGATTTCTCCAGATTCTCTGAATCTTTTTGACGATTTTATGGACTGTAGATGATGAAATCTCTAAATTCCTTCAAACTATACTTTGAGAAGTGTTGTTCTTAAACAGTTGTTAACAAAGCGGTGAACCTCATTCCATTCTTCCTTGTGAACAACTGAGCCTCTCAGGGATGCTCCTTTTATACCCATTTTATACCCTTTTATCATGACACTCACCTGTTTCCAATGAACCTGTTCACCTGTGAAATGTTCCAAACAAGTGGTTTTTGAGCATTTCTATCTTATCCAGTCTTTAGTTGCTCCTGTAGCCGCGTTTTTGGGACATGCTGCAGGCATCAAATTCAAAATGAGAAAATGTTTGCAAAAAACAATGAAGTTTATCAGTTTGAATTTTAAATATATTGTCTTTAAGGTCAAAAAGTGTTGCACATTATTGCATTGTGTTTTTATTTATGTTTTAAACAATGCCCCAACTTCATGGGATTTGGGTTTGTATGAATGATATGCAGTGAATACAGCGTTTTCATATTTTTCAAACTATTGTATAACATTTTGATAATGAAGGAGACATTTTGACACAATTTGTCAAACCCATATCTAGAATACATGCAGAGGTTTAACAAAAGAGTTTTTTATCAAGCCCAACTTCTTGGAGCACCTGGAGACACAAAGGCTTCAGTCCATGTTTCAGAATCTTAACCCTGACTCCTTTTTCTCCCTCAGTTTTTCCCCTCACCTGTGCCGTGCAGAACTATGCGTGGGGAAAGATCGGCCAGGACAGCGAAGTGGCCAAACTGGTCACAGGTGGAGACCCTCTTGCTGTGATAGAGGAAGGCAAGCCCTACGCAGAGGTGAGCTTACTGCTGGGGAGGTGTTGTTATAAATCACAAAACCAATGAATAGTTTGGTCCCTGAGGCAGACACAAGAGTCCCCCTGATCAACCTCTCTGCTGTCAGATTAATTATTACTGTTATTAATTATTACTAACAAAACTGTGTTATTAACAGAATACTAACAGGATTGTCATGTGTCCTGGAAAACCTGTAAATTGTTTACAAATGTCCTGTAATGAAAAACACATAGAAAATGATAGAAAGAACCAAAATATCTGGGAAAATCTGGAGTTTTTCAGAAAAATTACTGTAACATCCTTTCCAACAAGTTTCACTGTCATCTGAAAAGCTAAATTATGCATGTCAAAAGTTATGTCAAAAAGTGATGGTAGTTTATGGGTAAAAGCAACGAGTAAACGCTTTGGACCTGAGCTGTGCAAGAAAAGTTGTTGTTATTATTATGAAGCTATGATTATTATGTATTAGGAAAGTGCATGATGCATTTATTACCATTTATGTTTTACACAGCTTGTGTATTTTTTTAATTTCTACACAAAAATGAGACAAAAATATATTTGAATTCCCCAAATCCCCATTGTACAACACATATAATACAATTAAGTGCTGTTCATCTACAGGTGAATTGGCTTTTTGTTTTTTTGATCAGTTGGCCAGTTTATACACGCAAGAGTTTAAGGCTGTAGCCTTAAATTGATCATAGTTTCTTTGATTCAATAGTAATTCTAGTTTAACAGTTAACAAAGCACAGGATACCTGTAGATCTGGGATAGGTAACTTCAGCCCCCTTAAGGGCCACCTTAATGTGGTCAGTAAAGGTAGAGTACAGCAAAACAAACTGCAATTATTTTACATTTTACTTACAAATACAGCTTCCTAAAAATTAACTATGCCAAACTTCAAATTAGTATAGAATTCAAGCCAGTTAAAACTACTTTTTTTGGAGTAATACAGGTAATATTTGCTGTTTTTTTCCCCAATATGTTAACAAAAGGTCTTTTTTTCTTTATTCAAATACATTAACTGATGCAAATACAATGTTTTAATAGAAACCAGACATCAATTACACTGCTTATTTCTGGCAAAGAAAAAATATGTTCCATCAACCAGAAATAAATATGGATATAATATTTTCATGGCAGATTTGCAGATTTATTGATATTTGAAATAAATTCATGGGCTGCACTGAGAAAGAGGGAGGGCCGCATGTGGCCCCTGGGCGGCATTTTGCCTGTCCCTGCTGTAGGTCCTGGTAATTTTTTCCTGGTTAAGATGAAAAAAGTAAAAATAAACCTGAAAGGGTAACAGAGTTCTTTATAATCTACCACATTAATAATAAGAGCAGCACCTTTTAACACTCAAACTGATCAGAAAAAAGTGTCAGATTTTGGGCTTATATCTCTAAAATAAGTTGACTTTCAGCTGTGGGCCTCCCATTAAACATCAAGTCTGCAGTAGATGGAAAATCAAACCACACTGATGCTGCACTTTTTCATGTGGTGACTGCAGGATCTTTAAGATCTAAAACTTTTTCCCTCCAGCACAAAAAGCATCACACTCTTCATATTTTTAGATTATTCAGGGCATAAAGTGCGGTGTTGTTCCTGGTTTCCTGGCAGAGAGCGTTGCTCTTGTCATGCCTCTCACAAGTCTTTCCTTATTTAGCTTCAGCAGGTCTGCAGGGTTTGTCATGAAGGTCATCACTCCCTCTTATGGCAGTGGTGACATTTTCAAATACAGTGAGCCACATTAATGTCACATGTCATGGTTGGTCATAGGAGCGACCATGGTTATCTCAAGAGGAGGGTATGGATGCTCAGTCCTCTATTACATCATGTGGCCTTATTTTTAAATACTTATGTGACATGTTGGTTGAGCTGTTCTGTGATTAACGTAAATGTTGGGCTGAATATTTAACATATTCTTTCGGTAATAACAAGGGCAGTCGGCTCACTTAAAGAGCTGCAGCATGAATAAGCTCAAAGATGGCCAAAGATGCAAGTTAAGATTGTTAAAGAAACCAGTTTGACCCAGACTGGTTTGAGCATTTAAAGCTGCAGTTAGTGTTTGTCCACCAACAAGTGTGTGTCCTTGAAAGACAAAATCCTTCATTTACATTTACAGCATTAGAGTAACCCTCTTATCCAGAGTGATTTACCGAGTGTGGTGGTTAGCATTCCTCCCCTCTCACAACAATAAACCACTTTAGATTAAAGGATTTAATGAATTGATCAACTGCAAATGATGATAGCAGGCTCCCTGTTATCAGAGAAAAAGTGGGTCAGAAAAGTCTTTGGTTTTAACTTTTATTTGATCTGAATTAACTTTTTAATTAGGATTCAGAGGCCATTAGGTTCACAGTTGGGTTGTTTCCCCTTCACTTTTTCATGTCTTAAAAATCAGGATGTTTGTGTGTCAGCTTTTTAGTCCTAAACTCATCCCAACAGCCAGGCAAGGCCAGGAAGTGTGGACTAAAAAGTAGAGATGCACAAAATCAGATTTTTTTTCTTGTAAGCCAATATTTCAAAACTTATTTCAGCCAATCTATACTGATAGAAAGAAATAATTAAAAGTAGATTTTTTTGGATTTTGCCTACGTTATCCATCCGCTATCTATACCACTTATCCCTTTTGGGGTCACGGGGGGCTGGAGCCTATCCCAGCTGTCATTTGGGGAGAGGCGGGGTACACCCTGTGCCAGTTGTCAGCCAATAGCAGGGCCACATAGAGACGGACAACCATCCACACTCACGTTCATACCAAAGGGGAACTCAGAGTCAACAGTCAACCTAGCAAGCATGTTTTTGGTCTGTGGAAGGAAGCCAGAGTGCCTGGAGAGAACCCACGCATGCACGAGAACAACATGCAAACTCGCAAACTCCACATAGAAAGGCCCAAATGACACAGGAATGAACCAGCAACCTTCTTTCTGTGAGGCACACACGCTACCTCCTGCGCCACCACTAAATACAAAATACACTGTATACAATGTGTATTTAAAATCAGAATCAGAAATACTTTTTCAATTCCAGAGGAGAAATTTGAAGGTTTCAGTGATTCAGTAACAATAAAATCAATCTTTATACCCCTTTTAAGAGCTAGGAACGTAGATTTTTCTAACTTGCTGATAAAAAACAAGACCTATTTTTTGGAGTTTGCACTCTCTATTCGAAATAGATATGCAAAAAACTCAGCAAGATATCAACAGGAAATATCAACAGAAATGAACATGTCTGTAGATATGATGTTTAGCCTTTGAAGCAATTATCTGCTGTTATATTATTCTGATATTATTATGCATTCCTACAAAACAGTATCAAATCTGTCTCTCCCTCTATGTACACAATCCAGTTCAACCTACTTTATTTGAATTGCACATTTAAAAAAAAATAGTTTACAAAACTACTGCACAGGGACTAACATGTAGAAATGAATTAAAAAATACACATACAATAAAACCAATAATAAAAGCACCTTAGAATCATAAAAAGCAGGGATGCACAATATTATCGGAACGATATTGGTGTTTGAGAGTATTTAAATTTGTGCCAATATTTACAGCCAACATATTTGCCATACATATCAGCCATATGTAGGCAATAATGTCAGCAAAATACACAAATGTACCATATCGCTTCAGCTCAACTTGACTACATGGGTACATTTAAAGCAAGATGCCATTTTTCACCAGTTAAATGATTTTCTTCTTGTTTCACATCAGTTCCTCACAGAAATAGACTCTCCCATTGAACTATACTTGTCAAGTTTTGGCTTTGAAAATAAGGAAAACTTTCCGGTGCCTGCTGCAAGCTGCCCCACCACCCCAACCAAGCTCCAGTATCCCTTACATTTAAAGACAGGTGTACAAGAAATCTAAAATAACCACTTTGTTTTTCTTGGTTTGTTCCCGCTGTTGGCACTAACCTCAGAACAACTGCCACCAAGGCTAAGGCAGGTGGCAGTTCTCGCGAGGCTTTTTCTTCTTCTTCGGTTTTACGGCGGTTGGCATCCATCATTTTGGTGCATTCCCGCCCCATTCTCGTGAGGCTAGTGACAGAGTTCAGTTTGAAGGCAGAGGAATGTTTTTTTTTATTGTTATTAGGGGTGCCAAATTATCACGTTAATTGTGATTAATTAATTACAGTCATATTTAGTGCATTATGTTTTTTAATCGCGTTGATCTCATTTTTTAATCTGATTTCCCTGTTTTGGTATTTTCAGAGGGCAGAACCTTAAAATACCAGAGCAGCTGATGATTGGACAATCGGTCCACTCGTCACACTCTTCTCAGACCAATCCATTTCAAGCCACAGTATGACGTAGCAGCCAGACCCTGTTGTTAGCCGTTAGCTCAAACTACGAGTACTTCAGTACTTAGACCATCGTCTTATCTTACATTAAATTATACCACACAGATGTACCATTTGACACTTATAAGTGACATGAATCTCGTTAAAGGAAATACCCACCAAGTTTTCCCAGTAAACTTCTGAGGAGAGCATATTTCATATCGTAGGGTAACCATGACTCCAACCCGGCATTGTTCGCGCAGCATTTCTGCATCTCTCTCAGTTTCCCTGTGGTGTTCCCCGGTCGGGAGAAGGGCAAAAACATGATTACCCGTAAGAAAGCTTGAAGTGACATTCTTTGCTCCTCTTTTAAAGGAGAAATTGAGTCCATTTCTGCTAAAACTGCAGATCTTGCTGCATCCACAGAGACCGCTTTACACGCCGCTGTTGTTTTCAAACATGCAGTCACTTCCTGTTGTTGTCACATCTGCAGCTCCCGCCTCTGTCCCCTGATGGGGCCGTTAAAGTTGGAGAGTTTTTATGCGTTGGGCTTCTTGTGCTTGAGTTTTTGGGGGTGGTGGAGAACAATCTTTTGATCTGCCACAATGATCTAATGAATTTCAATGAAAATACCTCAAGGTGAGTTTTTTTTCAGAAATTTTTAAGTGAGATTAAAAAAAGAGATTAATTAGATTAATTAATTACAGATCATAATGAATTAATCTCTCAATTTTTTTAATCTCCTGACAGCACTAATTATTATATCATAACACGGGAGATTTACAGGAGAATACTAATATGGGAGGATGGTGGGAAAGAGGGGTAAAATACGGTAGTTTTCCGGCCAAAACAGGAGACTTGATAGCTATGTATTGAACGCAGCAATTCAGTTTTCATGATGTAAAGACTCTCTGTTCTTGAAGACAAATATTGGTATCAGCAATAATGCGTTTGGAAATATCAGCATATCGGATGTCTAATAAAAACACATAAAACACAAGAAAAATAGTTAAAAGGTCAAAATAAGACAATGAAAAGACATAAAAGCAGAGACCACACAACTCTTACAATGAATTCAATGCCATCTGATAAAATAAAGCTTTAGACACAATTTAAAAGTAGTTAAAGGGGGACATTCTGATTTTAGGAGGAAACTTGTTATTTAATTTAGGTTCTGAGTTCTGTTTAGGGCTGAACAATATATCGTTATCGTATCGATATTGAGATATGACCATTCAAGATATTAATATCGAAAAGCAACAATATAAACTATATAGATTTCCCCTGCGCTAAAACAGCACTTTCCACATTCTTTTGTATTATGACGTTTTTATTTTTCTAAAAAATGCTTGGTTTTCACCGAACCCATAGTCATATCGTATCGTATCAATATCGAGATATCTGGCATGAATATCGAGATATGAAATTTTGTCCATATCGTTCAGCCCTAGTCCTGTTCCAGTGATTTAAGGTCGTCTCTGCTCTGTTTTCCAGTTGTGGATGGGTGCCCACCCGAAAGGTGATGCCCAGATTAAAGACAACAGGATCGCACAGACCACGCTGGGTCAGTGGATCGCCCACTTCCCTGCCTGCCTGGGCTCCAAGGTCAAAGACACTTTCCATGGTCAGCTGCCGTTTCTCTTCAAAGTCCTCTCTGTCAATACGGCCCTGTCCATACAGGCCCACCCCACCAGAGTGAGTTTACCAAATACACCCACACAGTGTTCGATTCTGAGCAAGATGGTTCAACCTGAGAGCTACGATTTTGTTTCAACATGGATTAAATTAATATATAAAACTTTTTTTCTGTAGGGCTGGAAAAATACAGAATTTTAAAATATATATTCAATTATTTGAAATAAGATATGGGGTAAGACAATATGTATATTTATTCAATTTATGTTGATACTGATGGAAAAAGAGACCTAAAGCGCATTAGAAAAATTGGCTACGGTATAGACAGATGTATATTTGACCAAAAACTAATTTATTATGATGTGATTAGTCAGCATTATCAGTCATTTATTTTCTTTTTATTCAATCGGCCTTTATATTATTTGTAAGAATCAGCTTAAATTAATGCCCATTTGATACAGGAACAACAAAAGTAGAGGTCCTGGATATACCTTGTAATGGGTAATATATTGCTTTTAATTTTTATTTGCCAGTTCTACGCACTTTTCTAAATGTTGCCATCATGGCTTTTCTCAAAAGAATTGTTCCTCGACAAATTGTTATAAAAGATAATATTACATTTAAATAATCATTTAATTACTGTTTTGAAATAGTTTTTTTTTTTTTCATTTTTAGTTTTTTTGTGTACATTTTTTTTTTAAATTATTTAATTGGTTTTGTTTTTGTCATTATCTCTGGAGTCATTGGCAATGCAATCCTTCATAGAACTCACACACAATCACACACACCACACTCACATTTTCTATTTTAATCTTTTATTTTTTTCCTTTTTTGGAATTGTTGTATGCATTTTGTTACCAGTTTGTCATAACTTGAGTAACTTGTTTTTACTTTTTTCTCATTTTTGTATGTTATATGTACATATAATACTGTGTAACACTTTAGGTAGAGGCTTCAAATAAGCCCTTTGGGCTTTTCGCCTCTCCCTGCACTACATATAATTTGTTATCTTTGTCTTTTGTGTATTTCATAATTGTGCAAAAATAAATATGTAAAACAAATCATATTTGTGCAAATTGGACTGAGCTTAGTCCCTCTTAGGGTTAAAAAATATGACTGAAGATCATTTAGTTTCTGTACTTTTTGATCCAATCATTAAATAATATACATTTAAATTAAAAAAGCTTAATATTGAGCATTTAGGACTTCTAATTCTGAGATACGAAACAGGATTCAATGTTATTTGATTTTTACTAGAATCATATCAACCAAAAATGTCTTCATAGGAACAAATATCAAGATGTATTGTTCTTTGTTTGTCTGATTGTTAATCCATTTGTCCAGCCCTAGTTTCCTGTATCATTAAGTCTCTCTGCTCTCTTCCTGCCCTCTCTGTTAACCCCGTTTCTCCTCCACCATTATGGTTTGGTCAGGAGTTAGCTGCGCATCTTCATGCCCAGTTTCCGGAGCACTATCCAGACAACAACCACAAGCCAGAGATGGCCATCGCTCTGACCCGCTTCCAGGGTCTCTGTGGCTTCAGGCCGGTGGAGGAGATCCTGGGATTCCTTAAATGTAAGTCTCAAGTCTTCTTTAAAGGATTTTTGATTGATCTGTGGCAATTAATGAAGGAACAAGAGCAGAAGTTTGTAGATTTTATAGCACAGAGCCTGTTCAGATACTGTGTCTGAAGAAGGTATGTTCCCTGAAGATGAAGTCATGTCTTGTTTGTCTTTGTGTGTCCATCAGTCGTCCCAGAGTTTCGAGCTTTGGTGGGCATCGAGACAGCAGAGGAGCTGCATGGCTGCATGGGAAATGCTGTTCACACGAGTCAGGCACTGAAAAAGTGCTTCACCAGGATGATGAACTGCGAGAAGAAGGTGTTTGTAGATCAGCTCAACATGCTGGTCAAGAGAGTCACTGAGGAAGGTGAGGAGAGGAGGGGGTGCTACTAAAGCAGGGTCCACACGAAAGGATTTTCTAAATCTGAAGAGATGTTTTATCTGTGAGAGACCCCACACATGAAGATAAAAAATCAAGCATTGAACAGTTTTGATGGTACTGTGTGTGGTGTGCTCCGATAATCTCAACACAGCACACCACACACATAACATTCTATCCTGTCACTGAGCTAGAGTCTAGTTCTAAAAGACAGAAATCTCACGTGATCTAACAAAAACGAAGAAGAAGAAGAAGCATAGCAACAACCATAAATGTTGTCTATGGCAACAACCGGAAAACATAACACGCAACATGGGAGAGGACATACGAGAAGAGGCAATGATGGTGGTCTTTGGACCATTTTTGACGGAAAATCGGAAAATAAATAAAAGAAGGCACTGTGAAAAAATCCTGGAGACAGTGTGAACACGTGAGCTGGTCCTCCGTTTCTTAGGTCCACCGAACTTTAGTTTATTTTTACGGTCGGCCATGCTTGTTTTTATTTACGTCTGCTTCCTTCTTCCTCAGTCAGCTGGCTTCTTGATTGGCTACATTCCGTTCCACATCACAATTCACAGAGTCATGACTCGGGAGTCGTCGGCTTTCCCCACACAGCTGTTGAACGCAGTTCTGAAGTCCAAAGTATTTGGATTGCTCAGTATGTTGACACAATCTGTAATTTCATCAGAGTCTAAAATTTGGTCACTGATGCAAGAGTGTTAAAAATAGTCTCCAGTAAGAAAAAAAGGTGAAAGATTGCCTGAAAGAAACTGCAAAATATGATGGTTAAAATCTTCACAGCTTTACAAAAAACAACAGTCACTAAAAATAGAAATATAAAACAATTAATTCAGAAGGAAAGGGAGAGAAATACTGAAGCAAATCCATTCAAACGTGAACAGAACCAAAACCAAAGTATATGATGTTTTCTCAAATGAATGGCTCCTTTAAATTGTGATTTCTTTTTCAGTAAGAAGTAGAAAATCTTAGCTCAAATGCTAACTGTGCTTCTCTTGCCTGTCCATCTCGTAGGGTCAGTGAAAGTGGGAAGAATATGATATATAAAAATAGAAGGCCCTGGATTGACTCTTTTCTTACTAAAGGCCAGTTGTTACTCTGAAGTACCTCTCTCTGATAAAATCACTCTTGTCTGTGTTTGTGGCTCATGCAGGTGCAGCAGGGAAGGACACATCCAGCAGTAATGGCGACCTGTTACTCCGCCTCCACTCTCAGTATCCTGGAGACATCGGCTGCTTCTCCATCTACTTCTTAAACTATGTGGTGCTGGAACCAGGACAGGCCATGTTTCTGGGAGCCAATGAGCCTCATGCTTATATTCATGGAGGTCAGATCACGCTTCTTGTATATTTCTGATATAATGTATTGTAGATCAAACCTAACACACCAGATGGCATGTTTTGCCTTGTTTTCGATTATCTTCAAGCATCAACACTCCTATACAGTTTATCAGCTTTGTGAAGCTTTCAGCTTTCTCCCTTTGCTGAACGAAGCATCATTTTCATCCTGACCAAGGGCCAACCAAGGCTCACTAAAATCTAACTGGCCATCCTGAAGTCCTTAACTTGAATACAGCGAAAGTGGCCCTTTTTTCTATGTATTTTTCTGTATGTTGGCCTTGATGAAAAAAGTTTGGACCCCTCTGGTGTAAACTGATAGAACGTCACTAAGTGCTCTTGTATGTCAAAGAAGCAGCAGATCACGCCGAGGTTAGACTTCATGATTTATGAAGGATTATGGCCCAACCTGATGGTCAGAGGGGCTTCAGACCCATCCATCACAGAAATCATGATAATCATAAATGAGTTATTCTGCCTCATTTAGTGTCTTGATGACTGATAACAACAAAGCAGTCTGGGACGCCTTTCTTCCTGCCTCACACGATGAGAGCACAGAGAGCCATGAGACAGAGAAAAAGTTTGTCGAGCTCTGAAAAACAGCATCCCTGCCCTTACATGTTGCAGAGAAGTTAACACAGACTGTAAACAGAGAAATGTTGGAGAGAAACAGCAGACAAACATGGTGAGTGACTGCTTACATTTATCAGCAAACTAACATTCATTTTAACGTTTGGAGAGTCAAATGGAAGGACTCTAAATACAGTATGTCTGTTTGCAGTCTTCAGTGTTGCCCCTCCTCCTTCCATATCTTAATGTCGAGCACTAAATGCATTCGTTGTAAAGGGATCCCGAGTCGATGACAAGCAGATTGACACCATACTTTCAACTGTGTGTGTAGTAACAAGGAAGAGACGGGCAGAGCTGAACCATCTATGATTAGCTTAGCTCAAACACTGGGAGTAAATGGAAAGTGTTAGCCTGCCCCTGCCTACAGTCATCAGATTAACTCTTCAGCAACTCTTCACAGTCCTGTGTGCCTGTGACTCGTTTTTAACCCCTTTATGTTATGTTAACTTTTATTATCTTCTTCTACTTGTAAACAGAGGCTTTCTTTTGTTGACCTCCTTTCACCATGGTTTGTGCTAGAGATGTGACGTTAGAGAATGACTCAAGTCTTTTGAACAGCTCTTTTAAGTAAAGATGAGAACTGATTTGCAGTTGTGAGTGAGCTGTTTGTTTGCAAGCCATTCTTAAATATGCAGGCAATTTGCATTTAGGAATGGCTTGCAAACAAACAGCTCACTCAAAACTGTGAGTCGGTTCTCATCTTCACTTAAAAGAGCTGTTTAAAAGACTTAACTCATATGTGAATGTCACATCTCTAGCACAAACCACAGTGAAAGGAGGTAAACAAAACAAAGCCTCTGTTTACAAGTAGAAGAAGATAATACCATGATAATTTATTTAACCTTTATTTAACCAGAAAAACCTCATTGAGATTAAAAATCTCTTTTGCAAGAGTGTCCTGGCCAAGACAGCAGCAACACATGCAGTCATCAAACACATAAAACAAGAACTCAATACATTAAGAAAGAAAAAGTCACAATTTCAGACAGCCAATTTTGCTTGGGTTGTCCACATGAGAAAGATAAAGTGTATCAGTCAAAACATCTGCAGCCAGATGTGTCCGACTCCAAGTTGCTCAACATTGTCTTAAAATAATAGAAGATAATGTAAAATAACGCGGTGACCCCTTATATGTCCATCTATCACTTATCTACACTGCCTGTGTGAGAATTGAGATTGCACGTGTGCGTAAATTAAGACGTGTCTTTTAATTCTGTTTTAGGTCATTTGCAAAACCCTTCACTCATCTGAAACTGGCTTTTTCTCTGTTTTCCTCTCTCCAGACTGTATTGAGTGCATGGCCTGCTCAGACAACACAGTCAGAGCCGGTCTCACACCAAAGTACATCGATGTGAACACGCTGTGTGAGATGTTGAACTACACCCCCGCCCCTGTCAGCTCCAAACTCTTTCCATGTGTTCAAGACGCCTCAGACCCCTGTGTTACCCTCTATGACCCCCCAGTGCCAGACTTCACTGTCATCAGGATACAGGTAGGAAACCATTTAATTATGTCATGAAGCCGTTTGTTTATCAATATTATAAATTGAGAAAGGAGACCTTTAAAGGTTAAAGGGATACGCAAACATTTTTTTTTTGTTTTTCGTGTCTTGCCTCACTCCCAAGTCCATGACAAGCAGATAGACACCATTCTTTCGACTGTGCGTGAAGTAACAAGAAAGAGATGAGCAGAGCTCCCCTAAAGCTAATTAGCTTAGCTAAAACACTGGGAGTCAATGGGAAGTGTTAGCCTGCCTCTACCTACAGTCATCAGATAAACTCTTCAGCAACTCTAAATAGTCCTGTGTGCTTGTTGTGACTCATTTTTCGCGATAGGGCTGGGTGTTTCCAGCAACCTAACAATGATGATACGATGAGTATCCCGTTAAGCGTAAATTATGGACATTAGTTATGCCTTTATAAGAATTCCTGACAACTTTAAATTTGTTTTTCATTGCAAAAAGAAAAAGATTGTTCTACAACGCAATTCACTTAAATTTAGGTCCTCAAAGATTTTAGTCGTAATTTAAAATTTTGAACATGTGTTTCATTCATGAAGTTTGGCTTTGACTTTGAACTGTGCCGTTGATAACATCACCCAAAGAGTATCGACAACAGGTGTCACAGCATCTGAGGCTATATCGATTCTGTAGAATCAGTATCGATGCACATATTGGCAAAGAGTGCATGATGATATTTTGCCGAATCAATATTTTGAGCACAGGCCTAGTCAGTGGTGGTTTGCGCATGCACCCTGGTTTAGTTTCGTATGTATTTCTTTTGAAATTACATTAAGTGCTAATCTTAGTCTAAAAATTTAAAACGTAATAAAGTGCTAAAAAAAAACGAGTCACAACAAGCAGACAGGACCTTTAAGAGTTGCTGAAGAGTTTATCTGATGACTGTAGGCAGAGACAGGCTAACACTTCCCATTGACTCCCAGTGTTTTAGCTAAGCTAATTAGCATTAGGGGAGCTCTGCTCATCTCTTTCTTGTTACTTCACGCACAGTCAAAATAATGTTGTCTATCTGCTTGTCATGGACCCTGGAGTGAGGTAAGACATAAAAAGAAAAAAAAGTTGGCGTATCCCTTTAAATTAAATCAGCGTTCTGACATACTGTCCCATCATTGTTACACTTGTTGACCCTCTGACCTCCTGCTGTCCAATCTGTCCCACAGGTCCCACCCTCAGTGAAGCAGTACACCGTCGCTCCTGTTGACAGCGCCAGCATCCTCCTGGTCATTGAAGGCGACGCCACAGCGACCTCTGCCGCTGCCCTCTCTGATGTCACGCTAAGACGCGGCACCGTCCTCTTTGTCTCGGCCAATGAGAGCGTCTCCCTGCACATCACCTCCTCGTCAGGGATGAGCATGTTCAGGGCGTGCTGCCTGCTGTAGCTGTGAGTCTGTCAGTGAGTGTGAGAGCTCTGACCACCTGTGTTTGTTTTCCTTTGGTGTTTCTCAGTCAGGTTGACGTTCGTCATAGGTTGAGCCCAATGATCACGCTGCTGTTTGAGAACATGGTTCACTGGAGGTTCACTTTAAAACACAGAGTGCTGATGCACACCTGTGCCTGCTGCTGCCCCTGACCCCAAATTCTGAGTATGCTGCCCTCTACGGAGATGTTTTACATTCACAGGAGAAAATAAAATCTGCTCTGTGTTTCTGAATTATTACAGTATTGGAATTATGAGACACATTTCTGTTTAAATAATAAATTTTGCACTGATAAAAAAGATCATGATGTTGAGAAGATGTCATTACAGTAACCATATGAATTCAGATTGGTGCACTTTGGCGCCCTCTGCTTGTTGGTGTCGGATGGATTAATTTATTTGCTTGCAGCTTGAGACACCTGCACCAGGTAAAGCTGCTAACTGAGACTATGATGCCACATTAATGACACAGCCTGATACAACCTAATCTGTTTTGAATAAAATCTGCAGCTATGAGCTGCAGTTTGATTTTTACTTCCTGTCCAGCTTCCTGCCCCATCATTTTATCTCCTCTCAGCTTCACTATCGCTGTGCTTCGCTCTCTTTTGGCCTCAGCCATTGAATCTAGGGTTGCAAATATTCGGGAACTATCAGAGTTTGAAACTTTCAATGGGAATTTATGGGAATAAACAGGAATAAACCTGTTAATTACAAACTTGAAGGTTGGCCCTTAACAGGGATTTTAAATATAATTAGGGAAAATGTATTTTAGCATAATGTTGACTAAAACAACCAGATTTCATGTTGGTATACTTGAAAATATCTCTGCTGTTCTTCAATCACATGCACACTACACACTGCCTAATGCAGGCGTATTGAGGCCATGCCCCCAACATGCACTGTTCATTCCTCCATCACATACACGGATGATTATTTAGAACCCTGAACTATTGAGGACACTTTTTTTGCTCAGAGCACAAGACTATTGAAGGGAAGTTAAAATAGATTATTCAATCAAATAATTAAAACTTGATAAAGATTTCTGACAGATAAATCTGTTGAAATGTGATGTTTCTCCATTGTTGTATTTTGGATGGATGTCAAAAACAAAACATCTTCATGCTTGCAAATGATACTGTTCATCTGAATTACCTCCAATTTCCAGTTAATTATTATAACTTCCCATGGAAAGTTTCCATTTTGGAATATTGCCAAAATTCCCCTGCCTAACTTCCCATGGAAAATTTCTGGAGAGTTTCCAGAATGTTCCATCCCTTTACAACCCTAATCAAATCAAACAGCACACTGACAAGCTGTTTTTCCTTTTTCTCAAAGGCTGTTGTGTTAGTTGGTCCTGTGAAGCTTTACACACCTCTTACGAGGGATCCATGCCCAACACACAAATTAGCAAAGCGCCTTTAGCAGTCTGATCAGCGGAATTAAAATGGAAGCCATTTTCTACTTCCAGTCTCCTGATGGAAGTTATTGTGCTGTTATATTTAAAAACAGATGGAAAAGTATCCATGAAAAATATTGTTGTAATTTACAGGAAATATGATGTCATTAATCCATAAAAACAGAGCAAAATTCATTTTCACATGTGAATGCAATTCGCTTCTGTAGCCTTCAGCAGCGTTCATTAGGTTTTAAAACATGGAGTTATCTGTTGCTGCTGAATTTTAACTGGTTTTAACTTTTGTACCTGTAGTAGTGCACTAACATCTTATAGAAAACATGGAAGATGTACACTTCCTACACAATTTAATGGTGCTCAACATGTACAAAGAATAAAAAGTTCAAATTGCTGCAACACTGAGCTTGGAAAAACTAATAGACATTTCAGACAAATTACTTTAGCCTTTTACAGTCTTGAGCCATGTTAATCTTGATGAATATTAAGGGGAAAAAATGAGCAAATACTAGTTTTCCTTTTGAAATGATCAAGAAAATCAAACGTCCATCATGTAGCTGTAGGGCCGGGCAATGTGGCCTAAAAATAAAATCCCTTGTCTTTCTACACAAACCTTAAGCTCTAAGCATTTTTCATATCTCTAAAAAAGAAGAAAACCCCACAAACAATGCAGAAATTACACAAAACAAGTCTTGCTGTTATTTAAAATTGTCAAACTGATTTTTTCTCTTAGAGTTAAAGTGCATTCTCTAATTTGTCTTCAAAGATGTATTATGTTGTTTGGGTGTTGGATGGCTTGTCCACATTTCACAACACATTTACATGGAACTCTCTGTTCATTATTTCATTTAGTTAAAAACAAAACAGGCCTAAAAATGTGCCGGTGCAAATATTGGCAGGGCCTACCATGATGAAAACAGAGTTAATGTAAAGTTCCAGTATTTCTATCTAAAAAAAACTGCCACGATTTACAAGTAACAAAAGATTAAGCAGGGGAAGAAATTGCAATTTTATTTTTTAAAATCTGAAAAAAGAAAGAAAAAAAAAAAGAATGAATCTATTCAGTTGACATATTGCCCAGCTCTACATAGCTGTTATTCTGATAAATTTGTTAAGAAATTTCAAAGTTAAAGTTTCCAAGACAGCAAAGAAAACACAAGCTTTTAAACAAGGATGGACAACTCATTTCTCACATTATTGTTATTTTCACTTTTAGAGGGTCAAATTAAAGAAAAGGCCCTCAAAGACAATCATAAAACTTGTAGTTTAAGAAAATAAATTAATATGCAGCTACTATTATGTGCCAAAATCTCTATTTTCAAGCTTGAAAGCATTCATTCATTGAGATAAATGTACTTTTTAAATGCAATAAACTAGTATGTACTGGTAATTTAAGTTCATTTGACTTGTGCTTTGTTCCAGTACTTATTCAGTTATACTATACTACAAGAAAACTGTACAGAAATCACAGCAAATCATATCTAATAATGTCTTGGAAAGGACAAAACTTGTACCCATTGTTTAAGATGGATTATATATTAATCTTTTTACGCTGTAATGTTTTTCGCCTTTGCATATGATGTCACAGTGGTAAATCAGACTGAAATACTTGACAGCAGATTTTATGATCTTTATATTTGAAATTTTAAGTGAAGATGGAGGCCCACCCAGGTGTCCACCCCTGCTCTAATATTAGATATTAAACAACAATAACAAATAAATGGTTTCCGTCCTTTTGATTTCTCATCAGTGTTGCAGTGATTTTTCTTTTTATTGTAAAGCACCTCCAGCCGTAAACTTCTCTTCAGGTCTGAAATATCATTAACAAAACACCAACAGTGATTAAGTTAAACTGCACTGCAGGAGGGAGGGGGACATGTTTACAGGGTGTAGTTCATTCCCACTCACTGCTTTATAAAACTACAGCACCACTGAGCATGTCCCATAGAGCCAGCAGTTGTCTCCCGCCATGGAACAACTTCCTGTTTTATCATTTAGCTGAAACAAGTAAACCCACAGTGGAAAACATCCATTCTTAGTGTAAACAGAGTATTTAGTGTGATGCTGAGATGCCTGTGCATGATTCAGAGCAGTGATACTAGAGAGGGTCTTTTTTCTCGACTCATGAAGGTGTTGCTGTTTTTAACTGTTACCAGCGCATGTTTACAGTCTGGAAACTTCTCCTCAACGTAGTGAACAGTCATAGAAACCATACAACACACAAGATAGGAGCAAGAGAGTAACGGCCACTGACTCCCTCCATCTCATTTAGCACAGCGATATGAGAATCAAGAATGAACCTTCAATATAATATGGCTGAAATTAGAGTTGTTCTGATACCAAAAACAGAGAGAAATGATCATGATGAAGCCTAAAACAGAGTCTTCAATGTGTTTTTTTTTGCACTAGAACATGCATGTGGGCCCGTTTCATCCAGATTTTACTGATGAAAACATGTAAAGTTGATGCTTTCTGGGCAAAGCAATGTATGACTGTATTGCTATGTAGGCGATTTGTAGCTCAATTCTTCTTAGGTACAACTAAGAGAGGAAAAAAGGTCAGGAGCTACAGCTGAAACCAAACAGAGAGTCTCAATATACATAGATCCATGCATGGACATAACCACTGGACTATCGGCACCTCTTGTGTATTATCAGTGTGTTTAGATCAATAATTCTGCTGTTTGGAAAGTGAGGATCTTTTTATACCGTATTAAAACGTTGGTGATTGAAGGGCTAGCATTAGCTTGTTAGTGTTATTAATTGATAGTCACTGTTAGCGTCTCGTTCAGTCAGTGTTTTGAGGCAATGTTATTAAAGGAAGTAATAACCTGATCAAATTATCACAAGAATGCATGCTGGGATTAGAAGTCATGGGTTTGTTGATGCTGTCTTTGTAACTTGCGGTCACAGAGGAGCATCTGACAGCATTAACCTACACTTTGCTTCTCTATGTTTCTTTCTTAGATGGGACTCTGTTGAATTATTGTTCAGACTTGTCTTCTCAGTGGTTTGTAGAGCTGTCACCTAATACTTGATATTCTAATATCGGTTAGAGCATGGGGTGAAACTCTGTATTTGGGCTGTAAATATACATTCATCACCCTCTGGACCTCAACAACAGGAAGGAAACCTCAATAGAACGGAGGACAGGAGAAGCCACACAGCGGAAGCACTTTGGGCTCAACACTGCAGATGGCAAAACAAAAACAAGACCGGGCTGTGGGTCGATTATGTGCAGCTGGTTTACTCCTTAAAATCTGTGGGCCCATTAATCAGCCTTCCATCCAAGGATTTCTTGAATATCTTCGGTTATTAGCGTACATGAGTTTGATTTTTGGGGAGTAAAAGTGGCAGCCCTATTGGTTAATGCACCCATTTTAAAAAATAACAGTGTTTAGTTCCAAAAATATGAATTAACCTTTTAACATAATTAACATAAAGCAGATGAGAGTGCCCCACGAGAGCATGTCTTCAAGTGCATGTATTAATTGGCATAAAGAGGGCAGCCCAATCTGAATTCATAACATTTATTAAACATGTCTGATTTGAGTTATAATCAACTCTAGTGTGAAGGTAGCATGTCAGATTTAGAAACAGTTACATAGATCTAGGTTATTGAATTATAGGGGGTTAAATCTACACCTCCAAAGCGTATTGCCGGTTTAACTTAAAAAATATTGATATCCTGGTGTTTTCTTAGATATCAAGAGAAGGAACGGTTATGAATAGGGATGCATGATATCATCGGTTTGCTATCAGTATCGACTGAAATTTTTGCGGATATTTACAGCTTATACATTTTGGCAAGAGTTAAATGCTGTTTTTCTTGTTTTACATCTGTTCCTTGCAAAAATACATTGTTACACTGAAAGAAACAAGTCCATTTTTGTTAAATACAGAGCTTGAGTCTTGACCAGAAATATTGGTATCGGTATCAGCGATAATAAATAAAAAAAATATCGGCATATTGGATATCAGCAAAAATCCAATATCGTGCATTCCTAGTTATAAAAAAATACATTTGCTGTTTTTCTAAATGAAAAAGATGAGTTATAAATTCAGAAAAACTGCACATTTCTTTTGTTAAGAGTGAACACATGCTTCCATATTTAAAAGCTGTTCATAATTATCTTATGTTGATCATTATTTTTTAAGGGAAAACTTTGCATCTTCTAATATTAATGATAAGAAATCATTATGCATCTGAGATTGAATGGTATCAGAACATCTCTGATGAAAAAGCATCCTGCTGCTCGCTGTAAAACAACCTGAGAGTTTCACGTCTTGTTTGCACAGTCATGTGACAAAATGCTGCATTCAGTTTTATAGTATTATAGCAACAAACACGTCTGTACTTCGGAGTATTTGGAGCCAAATTTTTCAGACTTTTGCATGTTGTATTGTTTGTACTGATCCCTGAATGAGCTTTGTATAATAAGGCGTTGTGTACATTATGACATCATGAGGGGAGCTGTTTGTCAGGCGTTTTATGGCGTCCCCACAAAATTGTAACTCTGTTTTTTCAGTTTGGTGCGATCTTCAGGTTCATGCCAGGGTTATATGATATTCAATCAAACACGTTGTAACATTTATGAGTGTAATCCTGAATCAAATATTTGAGACTGAGAGCTCGGTCAAACTGTAAACTCAGCAGTGAGTGAATATTAATCTGAATACCTTGACCTTGAAGTGACTTTAGTGAGATGACTGAACACTGGTGATGCTTTTGTCATTAATGTATCAGTGATGACAGTGGATTAATATGCTTGTCCTTGATATAGATGCACTAAACCTTTATGATGTTTGTTGTTGTACAGATCAAAATGGAAGAACATGAACGTATAATGAAGGGAGTTTATGTTAAAGTGGCTGCTTTTTTTTTAGGAAATTTTAAATATTTAGAGCTTCTATTTATTTTTTCATCAATCAGTCTAACTCTATATTTCTACCATACTTTCAGAATGTTTTAGTTTAGCTGTAGATTCTCCTAAATTAAACTTAATGTTCTGTTAATGATCACACCTTTGTTACTGATCTTGTTTGTAGTCACTTTTGAACACTGTGCATCCAAAACTTTGCACAGAAATATGTTTTTTTTTTCTTTCTTTCCATTTTAACATTTCCTTAAAGCACACACAGGTCAAAAGGCCACAACCTTAGTTTGATTTCACTTCTGCGAGGACATTTCTTTGAGTATTTCCTTAGTGAGGGCATGTTGTAGTCTTTTTAATTCTGGTGGTAATGTAGCCTGGGACTGCAGGTAACATGTATGTAGAAACTGGTTTGATTAATAAAGCCTTGTTCTGTTACTAAACTGTCTGAAGTGTTTTTCATAATAACAATGAAGTTTGGACGTTGTGTAAATCATAAATTAAACAATACAAGAACTTGCAAACCCTTTTTGACCAGTCTTCAATTTAATACACTACAGATGCATCATATTTAACATTTGAACTGATAAACATCATGGATTTTTTTTTGCAGATATTCACTCATTATGAATTTGATGCTTGCAACACCTTCCAAAAAAGCTGGGACAGGACATCACCTTTCCTTTTCACAACACTAAGTATGCATTTGGGAACTGAGGACACTAACTGTTGAAGCTTTGTGGGTGGAATTCTTTCTCATTCTTGCTTGATATACGACTTTACTTCATAATGAGCCACACATTTTCAGTGGGAGACAGGTCTGGACTGCAGCAGGTCAGCCTAGTACCTGCACTCTTTAACCATGAAGTCTCGGCATTGTACTGCTGGAAAGGGCAGGGACGTCCCTGAAAAAGACCTCACCTGGATGGCAGCATATGTTGCTCCAAAACCTGTATGTACCTTTCAGCATTAATGGTGCCTTTCCAGATGTGCAAGTTACCCATACCATGGGCACTAACACCCCCTGATACCACCACAGATGCTTTTGACCTTTGCTCTGAGAACAGACTGGATGGTCCTTTTCCTCTTAAGCTTGGAGGACGCCACGTCCATGATGTCAAAAAACAGTTGGAAATGTGGACTCAGACCACAGCAGACTTTTCTACGAACACAGTGTCCCCTAAGGGTCAAAGGTCAACAATGTTGGTTTTTCCGCCTTGCTGCTTAGATTTCTCTGATTCTCTTAATCTTTTGTAGATGATGAAGTAGTCATTCCAGCTGCATGTTGAGAAACGTTCCTAAACTGCTAAACTATTTTCTCACAGTTGTTCACATTGTGGTGAACCTCATCCCATTCCGCCCCAGGGCAAAGAAGGATTTGCAAGGCATAGTATTCTGCTTTTATTAATGTTTAACACAATGTCCCAACTGCATTGGAATTGGGGTTTGTGGATGGATATTTTGAACATTGGTGATTGTAAATATATCTTAACAGTCATTGAAATCAAAAGTACAAATCTGTGTTAAGACAAAATATTGGCTCTTTCATTTCATTCTGATTCTGATTTCTTACTTAAACATCTCGTGTTTATGTTTTTAAGCCTTAACCAGCCATTAAATGTCATCAACTGGACGCACTTTAGAAAATGTAATTCTTTCATTAACATCTTTCATGCTTTAAACATCTGTGGAGCTCATCAGAACATTGGAATGAATTCAGAAAAGGGTTTTACAATTCATTATGGACCATCTAAAGTCCAACTGTTTCTCATCTCAAGAGCATAATGTGATTTTCAATTAGAGCATTAAAACTGGAGGGCGAATGTAAGCTGTCTCCTTTAAAACAAACCAGCAGAATATTTGTTTTAAAGAGTGACCTGAGTGTCTTATATGATGCTCAGCTTAGAGACTGCAGATGAGAGAAATCATTAAATATTGTCTGTGTCAGTGGACATTGCTCAGTGGAGGAAAATGCAGAAATGACTCTTGTGCAGGGATGAAATGAACCAGGCCTGTCTGAAGTGCTCCCACAGGGGGCACTGTTGTGGAAGCCTACAGGGTACTTAAGGTTTAGCAGCTTAGTGTTGCCAAGTCTGCTTATTATAAGCGAGTTTGGGCTTGTTTTTCTCTAAAGTCGTTTGCAAATCTTGTGAGTCACAGGTTGTGTTTTTTTGGGCTTGTTTTTTAACGTGTTGTTGCGTATTTAGGCTTTTCTGTCTGTGTGAATCCCCACTGATTATCTCCCGGCTCCCCACAATAAAACAGAACATGTGTGCGGTAGTTAGTTTGTCCTTTCCACGTCCCAGTTTCCTGGTTATCACGACTGCCCAATTCAAGTCGGCATCTCCCTGTCGACTGCTTGTAAATATTGGCAGTTTCGGGTTGCCAATTTTTGGGCTTGTTGTCCCAAACCCAGGAGGGATCTGATGCATGCTCTACTACCAATATAAACTCAATTCAGAAGTTACACAACCTATTTTGTCCCACTCCAAACACAAATGCAATTTTTACTGAAAAAAGAGGGGCATAAATGGTGTTTCCACCATAAAGAAGTCCTTATAGCCAGAATCAAATTTATTTTTAAATGAACTTATTACTGTTTTCACCATAATAAAGCTGTAGAGGATCAACAAAAAAAAATGGTTATAGCCTGACTATGTCTGTTTGGTTACAAAAATCAAGGTTAGACAGACTGTTTAAGTGATAACAGAGTTACAAAAAAAAAATAGCCCCTCCCTTCACCACTGTATAAAGAAAAGGATGTTCCACCTCCAAACAAAAGGATGTTGAATAAGCTTTACATGGTTGCTTATTTCAGTAGAAAAATCTGGCAACACTGCTTGACAGGCTCTTTCTACATGCTGTCCAGAGTGAATGTGTACTGAGCGATCAGCTCCTGTGGAGGCTGAAGAGAATGGTACAGATCCTGTAATGCTCGTACATCCTCCAGAGCATCGTGGGCTTTGTATTCCTTACCCAGCAGATCCCTGACCAGGTCCCCCTGTCGATAGCTCTTGCGATCCTTCAGCATCTCCCGAGCCAGCGGCAGAGTGTCCACACAGCCTGAGATTGCAGCGTCAAACTCTGCCCTGAGGTTCAGCTCATCCAGAACTCGAGCCAGCGGACGACAGTCAAAGTTGCGGATGTTGTGGCCAACAACAAGAGGGAGACTTGTGGCTGCCTGTTGGTTGTAGCGGCGCAGGAAGGCGATGAAGGAGGTCAGAACGTCGACCAGAGGAACGGTGTCCACGCGTTCTTCTCTCTGGTACAGGACACCATCTCTGACGCTTAAGCCTGTGACCCTTTGGGCGCCCTTTGTGATCTCACGGCCAGGGAGGGTGAAGGCGTTAAAGACATCCTCCCCACAGACTGCCGACAGCTGGATGATGTCACACACATCAGTGTCTGACAGAAAGAAAGAAAGATGGAGTGTTAGAGGAGCAGAACAAGAACACAGACACTCTACGGCCACTTCATCAGTGTCAGATTTGCCTGAGTAAAAGCTTGTTGTATCTGTGGTTAGTTTGTGGTCGGGCGCCATTGTGTCAAGTGTGGTGACAGTTTGACTTTGTCACTGTTGGTGGTCATTATAGAACAAAAATAGAAACAAAAACAGGATTACATGTTTTTTAGTGCACATATGTATAATATATTTGCATAGACATTGAAGCAGAATATATTTTTATGACCCATGACAAACAGTAATAAGGGGTAGGAATTCAAAAAGTATTTACTTCTTCCTACTCCTTTTTGAACATGTATAAATACTTTTTTTTTCTTCGTTTGTGAATGGTATTTCTCTATTTTTATTTCTTTGTAAACATGTTTGAAATAAATTCAAAAACTCAAATTCATACAATCAAACCTGGTTATCATATGAAGAATCCATACTGACCTCTGAAACCTGGAGCTTTCAGACTGGACTCATTAGTATTATTGTTTACAAAGTAATTTAACTTGTTGCACTGGGAAACCTAAATTCAAA
Source organism: Cetoscarus ocellatus (assembly GCA_037902135.1). NCBI lineage: Eukaryota > Metazoa > Chordata > Actinopteri > Labriformes > Labridae > Cetoscarus > Cetoscarus ocellatus. The sequence continues at coordinate 1,152,563 of JBAMNC010000277.1, forward strand.
AGTTTAGGACACCATGATCAAGTACTAGATGTTTATTTTAATGGCTGATAGTACAGAAATGATGGTTTAAAAATGTGGAATAAAACGAAGAGCTTCAATCTGATGTGAATATTTCCATCTCATGCCACTTTACACTGTCACTGTCACTGCACTGTATTTATTAAAATATTACTGAAAATATTTGTTAAGTATAGAAAGCTTGGTTAAAAGACAACATTAAAATAAAGCTCTGTCTCACGTGACCACATGAATTAATTTTATTGAATCAACTGAAAATGTCAGAAACGGTGTTGCCAGATTTTTCTACTGAAGTAAGCAACCAGGTCCATAAAAACAAGCCCAAAACAAGTCACCTCCAGCTATATTTTTCTAATGTGATAAATTACTTTTTTTTTAACAGAGAAATCTACTTAAAGGATAAGTTTGTTTTTTTGACACCTGGACCTTATTTTTAGGATTAAATACGCTCGTAGACTCACCCAGACAATTTTGGCAGAGCTCAGAGCCGTTTTCGAGCAATTTAGATCTATCCAACGGCATTTTTTCTCATGCCGTAGTAGCAGACGGGGCCAGAAATCGAAGCCCCTAAATTAGACATTAGGCAATTAGACACGCTCATTTCAGCTACATTTTATAAATGAATGGCCAGTGTTATCACCACGTTAGCTCAACTTTGTTGTTATGGTCATCTGGGGCTTTACAAGGATGGGTAGCTTTTGGTGACGTCATAGACAAGAACATGAGTAGAGCCGCTGTTGTTGCTAGGCTACACGGCTACACGGCTATTTTTGTGCAACATGGCGGAATATTTATCTGATGTAGAAGTGTCTGACGACGACTTTGAGTATAATGGATGCCGGTATTGTTTTGAGCCAGAATATACCGACGAGGAGCTATTTGAAAGGACGATCTAGAGGGAAAGAGCCGAACAGCTGGCCAGAGAACAAGCAACCACTGCACGTCCACGAATGGGGGCTAACTGGTGGTGTTGTTGTGGTGTTTGCTGCTCAGAGTGGGACTTAAGACCAGAGGAAACACGTATTGATGCCCCCCAAAATACGATTTCTGGCCCCATCTGCTACTACGGCATGAGAGAAAAACGCCGTCGGATGGATCTAAATTGCTCGAAAGCGGCTCCGAGCTCCGCCAAAATTGTCTGGGTGAGTCTACGAGCGTATTTAATCCTAAAAATAAGGTCCAGGTGTCAAAAAACCGAACTTATCCTTTAAGCGTGTTAATCTTACTGACATTTTTTCTTATTTGGCTCTTAATTTATTTATTCAACATCCTTTTGTTTGGAAGTGGGACATATTTTTCTTTATACAGTGGTGAAGGGAGGGGTTACTGTTATTTATAACTCTGTTATCACTAAACAGTCTGTCGAACCTTGATTTTTGTAACCAAACAGACATAGTCAGGCTTTTATCTAAGTTTTATGTTGATCCTCTACAGCTTTATAGTGGTGAAAACAGTAACAGTGCATTAGAAATAATTTAATTCTGGCTATAAGGATTTCTTTTTGGTGGAAACATCTTTTATGCCCCTCTTCATCTGAAAAAATTACATTTTAGTTTGGAGTGAGAGAAAATAGTTTGTGTAACTTCTGAATTGAGTTTATATTGATAGCAGAGTGAACATCAGAACCCCTCTGGGCTTGGGGGCACCAGTGTTAATTTTGTTGACTAATTATTTTTGTCATAGTTTTTGTCAAAGACATTTTTTCCCCTGACGAAAACTAGTCAGTAACTAATACAAAACAAGTGCACATGGACAAAAACTAAAATGAAATTAACTGACATTTTCATCAAAAAATAAAAACTAGACTAAAATGTTTGACAAGGATTTAATCCAATCAGACCTAATGTGGTCATGTAGGAAGTAGGAACAAATTAGGAATATATCCAATCATAGCTACTTTTAATTTACAGTAGATTTGTAGTAGTAGTTTGTTGAGAAATTTCATCAACTAAAACTAGACTAAAATTAAAACAATTTAGATGACTAAATAATGACTAAAACTAAAAGATATTTTAGGCAAAAGACTAAAACTAAAACTAAGTCATAAGGTGCTGTCAAACTGAACAATGGGGGCCACAACAAGCCCAAATGAGCAACTGCACTTTTGAAACAAGCCCAAAAAAACGCAACCTGCAACTGCCAATATTTACAAGCAACTTTTTAACAGAAGAAGCCCATAGTTGCTTATAATAAGCGGACCTGGCAACTATGGTCAGAAAGCTGTGAAAATGTTGATTTAGTTTGTTTAAGCTCAATAAAGAGCCTCCAAAATCTATTATTTTGTGTTAAATTTGACATGTATTTAGAAAATTTGATTTTTTTTAAGACATTCTTAATCTGATTTATTATGCAGTGATTTTCTGTTCATTTGTCTTTAACTCTTCTGTCTGATTTCAGGCCCATGTAGAACCACGTACACACACGCAGAAACACAGGCTAAAGTCCACACACATACCAAACTTATCCTCCCTGCCAGCGTTCTCCTCACTCAGTAAAAACTCACATCTGTCCTCCTTTCCCTCTTTGTCTCACACTCAGGATCTCTATTCATTCACTCTCACACATTTACACAACTTTAAATAATGTTGCCTTACAGCCATATTGCTGTGCTAAATGAGATGAAGAATGCAGTCTTAACCTGTTGAGGCCAGTTGGGACTTGGTTACAGAGCAGGTAACACCTCCCATGTACGACAGTTTACCTTCATCAGAGTTATAGAGGAACTCTGTTAACATGACATGCTTTTTCTGTTTTTTGTAAATAATGTATGTACATTTTTTTCCACCTTTACACATTTTTGTCTAAGTTTTTCACACTGTCAATGGGAGGCCGGCAGAAATAAATAATAAACACATTCTGCTGACTGTGCCTGTGTTTTTGAAAGTCTTTCTGGGTGTATAAAGAAGGACCCCACGACAGCTTTCTTGAATGTGTACTCTATTATCTTTGTATTTATGGCTGCTTTCTGTTGGTCTAAAACTTTTTTAATGGTGTTTCCATGTTTCTTGGCCGAGACACTTTCGTAAAAGATCATTGAATCCAAAAGAATTCAGTGCTGCTTAAGCAAAGGTTAAATAGATAGATATATCTATATCTCTATATTTATCTATCTATATATATATGTATACACACACACACACACACACACATATTATATATATATGTATATATATAGATATATAGATATACATACATACATACATATCAACTGTCTTTATTTCATCTTTTTTTATTCTATCTATTCTATAATTTCTAAGCTTCCTCGTTGATATAAACCTGTTAATAATCAACTGTAATGAACTTTCTGATGTTTTTTTTATATATAAAAGACTTCTAATTTAAGTTAAAAATATAGGTTTACTTTAAAAAATAAAACAAATCCTTGTCAGAGTTAGATTATTATCTAACCATGGACCACCAGCAAAAGGTTTTAAAAAAACACTGACATATTAATCTTTATGTAGAATAATTCATGATCAAAAGAAATAAAAAAAATAAAATCTGACATTGAGGAGATCTTACCTAGTCCAGTGGTCTCCAGGTCAAAGAAAACGATGCTCCTAAAGTCAGACATCTGCAGGTGGACACAGGACACAGGAGACAGCACAGGTGTGAATGATCAGGGTCAGATATTAAAATGTCCACAGTTTATAAAATCATCTGTATATGTCTGTAAACTCACCGTGTGGCCTTCAGTACCAATCAGCTGATGCTCTGTGATTTCAGATGAAGTCAGTCTAAATAATCCGTCGTTATAACCCAGAGGCTCTTAATCAGGAGGAGGAGGAGGAGGAGGCTCCTGTTCCCATAAATCTCACCTGTGTCCCCGTCTCTCTGTTTAGTATGTCTCTCTGAAGATTCTGGAATCTTCCTTTCAGTTTGTTTACTGTGACAGTTAAAAAAGTTGTTGTGGTAACCTTTGCGTGGATAGACTGAAACTTGTGAATCCTGATATTTTTGAGAAAAGACTAAGAATTGATGATTAATTAAAAAAAGATGTGTAATGAGTCTTTAAGGTAGAGTGTGTGACATTTGACACATTCAAGTATTAGAATCAAAGACTATCATATCATAATAACTCTGAGAACATGCTCCACACAGGGAAAGCTAAACCCAGAACCCTCTGAGGGGTGTTTCACCAAAGTGGGATTAAGACATCCTGGATAACTAAAGTCAGGCTTGACCAAGTCTCTTCTGAGCACACTGGCTGAATGTGTTTCACAAAGACCAATTCAGGCTGAGAAGAGGCAACTCAGTCAAACCAGATAGATCTAATTTGGATAGATCACAGATATACTGATCAAAACAGGGAGGACAAAGCTTCAGATGCAAACTTATGAGGAAGTCAAACATACAATTTGCATAAAAAAATAAATACAGATGCTGCAATAGAGGAGTGAATGCGTAAGCAGCCTAAAACATACATCCACTAACCAAAGTGTATTTACAGAGCAAATTCATACATCTCATCTTTGAAAAGAACCAAGATAGAAGAACATAAAATAACAGTACAATTAATTACAGTCTGTACTGAGAGGAAGAAAGCATCCTAATTATTACATGTAAGGAGTTTCCTGACATTCTTCAATGTGTACATTTATACACATGAGCTTATAATTTCCCCCCCTCCAAATCTATCTATGTATATACATACTTAAGTATACGTTTGAATGTATATGTATTTATCGAACTGACTAGAGAGAAAAGAACTAAGCAACAAGTTAAGTATGTCATCTTGGAACGGGCATGTTATGGCATGTTAGTGTGAGGGAGGAAACTGATCTGCTTGTATATCAAATTCAGGACTGATGATTGAAAACACCCTTTGCGACTTTGTTTGACATGTGTAATCATCTCACAGCCACAATAGTATACTATTCATCATACTAACAGAGGCCTACCAATATTCCCATTCTAATTCTTCTAAATTCTATAATAAATTCTAAAATGATTCAAAGTCTTCAGAGTAATTACCCTTGTTATTAAAAAGCTGAACAAAACTAATTCGTATTAATTAGATAAAACCTAAAACAAAATACATGAAAATATGGGATATCTTACTAATTTGCTTCAAGTGGTTACTCATGTGATTTGTGTTTGATTTTTTGGTTTAAATCCTATTTTTCTGTTTTATCCGCATTTTAAAGTGTCTCTGAGCTCTCTGAAAAGCTTTTTCAAATAAAAATGTATTATCACTATTATTACATGGAATAATAGTGATAATACACTAATACAGAGTATTTAGTGTGATGCTGAGATGCCTGTGTATGATTCAGAGCTGTGATACCAAGGAGGGTCTTTTCTCTCAACTCATGAAGGTGTCACTGTGTTTAACTGTTACCAGCGCATGTTTACAGTCTGGAAACTTCTCCTCAACGTAGTGAACAGTCATAGAAACCATACAACACACAAGATAGGAGCAAGAGAGTAACGGCCACTGACTCCCTCCATCTCATTTAGCACGGCGATATGGAAAGTGAGGGTCTTATGATACCATATTAAAACACTGGTGACTGAAAGACTAGCATTAGTTTGTTAGTGATATCAGTGTCTCGTTCAGTCAGTGTTTTGGGGCAATAATGTTATTAAAGGAAGTAATAACCTGATCAAGTTAACACAATAATGCATGCAGGGGTTAGAAGTCGTGGATTTGTTGCTGCTCTCTTTGTAACCTGCTGACACAGAAGAGCATCTGACAGCATTAACCTACTATTTGCTCCTCTCTATGTTTCTTTCTAAGATGGGCTCTGTTGAATTATTGTTCAGACTTGTCTCCTCATTGGGTAGTAGGGCTGTCACCTTATAGTACATATTCTAATATCTGTAAGGCAGGGGTGTCCAAACTATGGCCCAAATGCGTCCCGCTGCCCATTTTGAATGGGCGCCTGAAACAGCTGAATGAACAAAGACATTTCGATTACAGCACCAAATACCATCAATCAAGCACATTTTCTTCCATATTTACTTTGTGACAAGGTCTCATTTACAAAGTATATTGCAATATCCATCCTCAAGCACCAACATTCTTGCAGTTTTACTCTTGTTTTGTGTCTGACAGTGAAGATAAGCCATCAGTGTCTCCCATCTCTGCTGCTCAGAAGATCATTCTCACCCTGACTAGGTGTGAATCCAATGATTGCCCGGTGTAATGAGGGCTCCTTGACAGGTGATAACCTACCCCTAAAACCTAAAACTTTAACTTAAATACAATAAAAGTGAGGTGCAGCAAGTGGCTCAGCCGTCCATTTATCCTCTTTATGCGGCCCACGATGTAAAAAGTTTTGACACCCCTGCCGTAAGGGCATGGATGTGAAAATCTGTATTTGGGCTGTAAATATACATCCATTACTCTCTTGACCTCAACAACAGGAAGTACACCTCTATAAAATGGTGGACAGGCAAAGCTACACCGTGGGAGCACTTTGGGCTCCACACTGCAGATGGCAAAATAAAAACAAGACCAGGCTGTGTGTCGATTATGTGCTGTTGGCTTACTCTTTAAAACCTGTGGGCCTATTAATCAGCATTCTATCCAAGAATATCTTGATTATCTTCGTTTTTTAGTGCTGAAATTACCCATGCCATGGGCACTAACACCCTCCAATATCATCACAGATGCTGGCTGTTGACCTTTGCTCTGATAACAGTCTGATAACAGATGGTCCTCTTTCTCTTTAGCCTGGAGGATCCCACGTCCATGATGTTCAAAAACAGTCTGAAATGTGGACTCGTCAGATCACAGTAGACTTTTCCACTGATGCAGTGTCCCCTAAGAGTCAAAGGTCAACAATGTTGGTTTTTCAGCTTTGCTGCTTATGTGCAGAGATTTCTCTGAATCTTTAAATGATGGTATTATGGACTGTAGATGATGATGAAATCCCTAAATGTCTTGAAACTGCATGTTGAGACACATTGTTCTTAAACTGTTGGAATAATTGCTCTCACAGTTGTTCACAAAGTGGTGAACTTCACCTCATCCTTGCTTGTAAATGACTGAGTTTTTCAGGGATTCTCATTTTACATCCAATCATGGCACTCACCTGTTTCCAATTAATCAGTTCACCTGTTGAATAATCTGTAAAGGCGTTTTTGAGCACTCCTCAATTTTCCCAGTCTTTGTTGCTTCTGTCCCAGCATTTTTTGGAACATGTTGCAGGCAGTGAATATTTGCAAAACACACTTAACTTTATCACCTAGAACAATAAATATCTTGTCTTTGTAGAGTATTCAGTCAAATTTAGGTGAAAAAGGATTTAAAAATCATTGTATTCTGATTTTATGTTTTACAAAATGTCCCAACTTAAATGGAATTGTGGTTTGTAGATGGATTTTTTGGACATTAGTGATTGTTAATAAATCTCTGCAGTCATCAAAATCAAAAATACAAACCCACGTTGAGGCAAAATATTGGCTCTTTTGTTTTATAAGGTTGATTTCTCACTTAAAAATCTTGTGTTTATGTTTTTAAGCCTTAACCAGCAGTTAAATTTCATCAACTAGACACGCTTTACAACATTTAATTCTTTTATTAACATCTTTCATACTTCAAAAATCTGTAGAGCTCATCAGAACATTGGAAGGAATTCAGAAAAGGATTTTACAATTTAAAGTGGACCGTCCAAAGTACAACTGTCTTTCATCTTTAGAGCAGAATGTGATTTTCAACTAGTACATTAAAACTGGAGGTGGATGAAAGCTGCCTCCGTTAACGTTTCAGAGAAATATCTTTTAAACAAACCAGCAGAATATTTGTTTTTAAGAGTGACTTGAGTGTCTTATCTGATGCTCAGCTGTGGGGCTGCAGATGAGAAAAATCATTAAAGATTGTCTGTTTGTCAGAGGACATTGCTCAGGGGAGGAAAATGCAGAAAAGACTCTAGTGCACAGATGAAATGAACCATGTCGATAATGTAAATTCAGTGGGGTATATATAATATATTTGCATTTATTTCGAAGAGGTGGGGCTTTGCTTTGGGTCTCAGCTCTGGAGGACTTGTAAAGAAAACACTGCTACAAGTCTGCCAATTACATTTTTTTATATTATTAACTTATGAATAGAGCACCAAAATTTGGCTTTTCTTAAAAAAGAGCCCTCATTGTGGAGGAATAAGTGGCTCTTGCTCTATAAATTAAAGTGCATGGTTTTTGCAGGGTTGACACTGAAGTGCAGCAGCAGCAGATGTATAACACTAAAACAGAACCAAAGGCCATCACTGCCAGAACTAAACTCATCTGATCTGTGTACATCATCTCTGTAACCTTTCCTCACCTTTGAAAGCTTCATCAATCTATCTCCTACTGGAATAATTCAACTCAACTCTTTTCTTTTTTTTTTTTTCATCATCAATAAGACAAAGCATACAGTGAGTTTCTCCGGACATGTTTCATTCATTACACCCTCATAAGGCTGTTAGAGGTGCCAGATGTTTGTGTATTTTCTGGTTTTACCTCACAACGTAGCAGAAGTTCTATGATTCCTTTGTGTCTTCATCGTGCTCTTTCACGTTGTCCTCTGTGAGCTTCACGGCCTGTCTGAAGTGTTCCCACAGGGGGCGCTGTTGTGGAGGCCTACAGGGTACTTTAGGTCTAGCAGCCTTGACAGGTTTCTTTTGCATGGTGTCCAGAGTGAATGTGTGCTCACAGATCAGCTCCTGTGGAGGCTGAAGACTGCTGTAAAGAGCCTGTAATGCTCGTACATCCTCCAGAGCATCGTGGGCCTTGTAGTCCACACCCAGCAGCTCCCTGACCAGGTTCTCCTGTCGAAAACTCTGGAGGTTGCGATCCTTCAGCATCTCCCGAGCCAGCGGCAGAGTGTCCACGCAGCCTGAGATTGAAGAGTCAAACTCTGCCCTGAGGTTCAGCTCATCCAGAGCTCGGGCCAGCAGGCGACAGTCAAAGCGGCGGATGTTGTGGCCGACGACAAGAGGGCGTTGGAGCATTCTGAGGAAAGCTATGAAGGAGACCAGGACCTCTCTCAGGGAGTTGGTGAGGACAAGCCGGCGGTGGAGGTAGAGTCTGTGCCTGCGCACCTTGAAGCCGGTCACTTTGGCCGCTCCTCGCTGCATCCGACTGCGAGGGATGATGTAGAGGTTCAGTGAGTGACCTCCACTTACTGCAGCCAGCTGGATGATCTCACAAGTCTGACCTGGAGGACAAAAACATGCAGAGAACAGGCTGCACTTCATCAGCTTCACAGAGAGTTTTCACCACTGACACACTATGAGAGAGCCACAAACAGCAAAGTGGACTCTTTAGTTTACTGGCCAGACAAAAACAAGCAAAAAATCTGAGCAAATGGGACATAAATGATCACACATTAGATTTAAAAAGAAACACTTTGTGAAATATCTACATGGTCTGACAAAGACAGACTGAAGCACTATTTCTGTCCACCTTTCAAATGATAAAAGAAATTGTCTTCGACATATTTGTGATGATCAAAAGGTGCGATGCGCTATAACTGACAAGATATTGGTATCAGCAAATAATAGCTCAAAAGTTAATTAAAGTGGCAATGGCTCTGTGTCTATAAAAATGGGATTTATTAGTCCTTTTTTCCTTTGTTTCTTTGAATGAAATTGTTGCTCTTTATATTTAATGTTTGACATTATTTTTGGTGGTACAGTATTTACCTTCCGTTTGTCTCTTGCTGTAGTTTATATAAGCCAGTTTCAGGCTTCTACCACCCCCACACATGCTTTTTAAATATGTTTTCATGTGCATTGTGTTTCGATACCTGTTCCCTTCGCATGAGAATCGATTGTCGCTCCTCTTGGTTTTTATAGTGTTTGGTTTATTCTGCCATCTGTGTTTGTTTTTGAGGGATCTTTGATTCAAACTGTGCATTTTGTTGGTCACTTCCTTTTGTGCTTTAGCTCCTGTGCTTTACTATCTGTATGACCCTGTATACTTGTCAAAGCACTTTGTAAACCATTGTTTTTAAAGTTGCAATACAAATAAGTTATTATTATATTCATTATAATCACACGCTCTATATAGGTGTTTCTCGTGATTCCTTAGAGAGAGCAGATGTAATGTCCACATGCCTCTCTTATTAAACTACCATCAGCCTTTTCGTACAGTATAGTATTTAATAGTGTAAAATAAATATCAATACACAGATATAGGGCGGTATTTTGCTGGCAAGGCACGACACTATGTTGTTATTTTATGGCGCAACATGGCTATTGTATTAGTTCATAGCAAAATAATGAAAAAATAAACAAAACCATCAATATTATCATAAACCTGTATCCATTTAAAGTCACTGAACAAACTTACTGAGTCCAGTTGTCTCCAAGTCAAAGAAAACCAGCGACTGTCGAGTCTCCTCAGCTCCCTCTGGCTCTGATTTTTGCATCCCGACACGGTCACCGGCTAAATTACTTTCATATAATTAATTAAAACGGAATAAACTGAAGAAACACCGTCGAAGAAACGCGGAAAACAAAGTGTCATAACTGCTCGTCTGTGCCTGCCAGCTCACAGTGTTCATTTTCCCTCTGTAGTTTTAAATCTGCGCATGCGCAGACGGTCGCCCTCTTCCTTTACTTCTGTCAAATATGAGCTCAATAGAAGCGCCCCGGGCGCACTGCTGACACTGAGAGGACAAAAATGGAACTGCATTGAGACACTAAATACAGGAGGAGTTGAATTACTGAGTCAGCAAGCACCTTCTCTGAGATTATTAATGGTTAGGAGTGAAACTAACAGGTTTATATAATTCTGTTTAGCCACATGCAAGAAGATTAACTAATACACCCAGTTTAGAGGAAGAAGATACATCACTTCTTTTTTTACATTGTGTTCGCTCATTATAACCCTCCTATTCCAAATCATATATGTTGGTAAATAAATTGGTTAAACTGCTTTTCATTTTAAATATCAAACTACAAGTCACTTTAAGTACAGATCTGAGTCCTACCCCATTCAGAAGTAATCTGATGACAGGGCTATTTTGGCGTGTAATGGGCAGGAAGAGGATAACAGGTGAGAGCCTTCAGTGACTGGAGCACTAAGAACTGCCTCCTGCTGAACACCTGCAAGACCAAGGAGATGTCATAGACTTAAGGAGGTCTAAGCCCCAGCTCCAGCCAGTCACAATCAGAGGGGAGGTCAATAAAGGGGATCAAACCTATCAGTACATAGGTGTGCACCTTGATAACAAGCTGGACTGGTCTAAGAGCATGGCTCTTCTTCCTCAGGGGGCTTTGGATGTCAGTGAAATGCTGCATATGCTCTATCAGTCAGTGGTTGCCAGTGCTCTGGTCTATGCTGCAGTCTGCTGGGGGGGCAATATGATTGATAGGAACACCAGGAGGCTGGATAGGCTGGTGAAGAAGGCTTCTGTGCTTGGCAGGAGCAGCACGGTGAAAGCCGTCCTGGACAATAGTAACCATCTTCACAACATCCTGGAGAAACAGAGAAGCAGTGGAAGACTCATCTCACTGCAGGACTGAGAGGTTCAGGAGATCCTTTGTTCTCATCAGGCTGAACAACACTCTGAACACAGGCAGTGGATCAAGACCTACACTGTTTGTTACCACAACTTCTACAGCTACTGGATACCCCAATTTCCCCAAGGGGATTAATAAAGTATCTATCCATCTATCAGGGTATGTTCAAAGTCACAAGTGTTCAAAAGAAACAACACAAGTGAAGGACATAGGATGGATCATGTCCTAAAATGAGAAGAAGCATTACTGTACCAGTGTAGAAGGGCATGATCGCTCTGGCTTGCGGGAAGTGACACACGACCGCTCTTGTGAATCACTAGTGCAGCGGGCTATGACTCATTAAATTAGATTAGACAGAACTTTATTAATCCCATGGGAAGACTCCCTCAGGGAAATTAGGTTCCAGTAGCAGCATTATATAGCAGATATAAATATAGATAAATAAGAGATATAAATTAAAGTAGAAATGAATATAAATAAAAATATAAATAAAACTATGGCTACTTAGTTGGCTCCTGCACCCACCCATCCTCTGTCTTCCTGTTACTCCTCATCAGGAGTGAGTGAGTTGTACAGTCTGATGGCCTGAGGGACAAAAGAGTTTTTCAGTCTGTTTGTCCTGTTTGGGAAGGAGCAGTACATGAAAATATTGTATATTTGTATTGTAATCACATCCACCAAAGAGATTATGTTTTTGGCCCTGTTTGTTTGTTTGTTTGTTAGAAAGATTACGCAAAACCTACAGGACAGATTTTGCTGAAATTTTCAAGAGATGTTGGGAATGGCCTAACTTAAAAATGATTAGATTTTGGTGATGATCCAGATAACCGCCATTAGCAAACGATTGTTTTTGCTCAATCTAACCAATAATGATATCAACATGATTCTGAGTTCTAGTTGTGGGTTTTCAGGGTCATGAATCATAATATGATGGTAACTTTATCATGGAACTATTGCTTATAGATGTAACAGCAATATGTGAGCTACCTTGGCAGAGGTTTGCTCTCTCCTAGTGCTTTCTAGTTGTAATTGTAAACATCATGTAAGTGTTGTAGATTGAACTTCTCCACTAGGACCACATAGAGATGCTTTCTTTGAGGAAGTACCAAGCTTTAGGAGGAAATAAACATAACTTTATTGGTTTTTGGTTGAAACTGGAACAATTTGCTGGTAGTACAAAAACAGAAGTGGTTGTGAGGCTGAGAAATGTTACAACACTTTTGGTCATTACAGGCGTCATTTCCACCCTAAAACAAGTAATCTTATTTATCTGTCTTCTATTTCCCTGAATAAGAATGTATGACCGCCCACGTCAAGCTAAACAATGAGATAGTTCATTTGTGAAGAGATGTTTTCATCTGCTGATCTGATTGATTTCTGTGTCTTAAAATGAGAGTGATGCTTTGTAGACGAATCTCAGCACAGTCCATCTATTGGGCCTCCAATTGTTGAACAGCCTCTGCAGTGTGCGAGCGTCCTCCATGGCGTTGTGAGCATCGTAGGTCTCCCCCAGGAAGTACTTAACCATGTAGACCTGAGAGTAACTAGCCAGACCATGGTAGACGTTCTTGCTCAGGAGGAAAGTATCCAGAAACCCCGAAACCACCTGCAGGAACTCCTGCCGCAGGGAGGTCTGTCGCAGCACCCTGGTCAGCACAGGGGCGTCGAACCGCCGAGCACTGTGGGCCGCCAGTAGCACGGGGAGGCTGAAGGAGCGCAGGAAGGCAATGAAGGAGGTCAGAGCGTCGACCAGGGGGACGGTGTCCACGGGTTCTCCTCTGAGGTACAGGACGTCATTTCTGACGGTGAAGCCTGTGACGTTTTTGGCGCTCTCAGTGAGCTCACGGCGAGGGAGGGTGTAGACGTTAAAGACTCTCTCCCCACAGACCGCCGACAGCTGGATGATGTCACACACACTGGTGTCTGAAAGAAGGAAAGATGGAGGGTTAGAGGAGCAGAACAAGAACACTGGCCCTGGCTTTTGGCTGATTACATTTATTAATATTATTACCTCCACCAAGGAGGTTATGTTTTTGCCGGCATATGTTTGTTTGTTTGTTTGCAAGATTACAAAAAAACTACTGGACTGATTTTGTTGAAATTTTCAGGAGATGTTGGTAATGGCCCAACTTAAAAATGATTAGATTTTGGTAGTGATACCTATTTGTCTGGATGCAAAAAATTTCCCAAATTCCTTAAAATCCCATTGGTTAACATTGGGCAGAATTTTAAAAAAATCACATCTCTGCCATTTTTCAACAGATTCACTTCCAATTTTACAGGATAAGATGAGGTCCATGTCTCTGTTATTCAGGTAACTTTCATGTGGATCTGATCCAAAAAAAACATTGACCTTTATAGTGGGAAATCTCATTGATGACATTCAGTAATTCATATAAAATCAAAATATTAAGTGATGTTCCCAAAACTTGTGTTCACACAGGATAACAACCTCTATGTACGTGCTGAGTTTGGTCTAGATCCTGGCTCTATTCTGGATCTGGTGATCCAGAATTTTATCTTTCACAGGGGTTATGGAAAAGCCACTGCTGGAACTGAGCTGTTTGGTGGAGGTCTGTGTTCTCTGAGTGCTTTTCTAGTTTCATCTAATTTATTTATTTATTTATTTATTTATTTTAATCCTCTTTATCTGTTTTATTTCTCCATTTCAGTTCAGATTTTGAATTTTGAAATTTTATTCTCTGTTAACTGATTTTTTTTATCCTACTTTAGCAGATTTTATTACACATTTGGTGTCTGGCTATCTCATTTTACTGTATTATTATTTTAAGATTTTTTTTATTCATTTATTTATTCATTTTCCCTATAGAATTTTGTCAGTTCTTATGATTTTTTTTTGTTATGTCATTTTAGTCTTAGCTCCTGTGCTTCCTCATTTTTAATGCAAGATAGTGTTTCCTCAGTCTTCTAATTCTGTTTTCTACTAGAATCTAGCAAGGGTGGGTAGGGTCTTCTATTTTCATTGTTTTCAATCTTCTACTTTTTAAAAAAAAAAAAATATTTTCATTTTTTATTTCTTTTTTTATGTAAAGCATTTTGTGCTACAAGATTTTGTATGAAAAGCGGTATACAAATAAAGTTTGATTGACTGATTGACTGACCAACACTGCTGACCCAACGAGTGAGATCATAGCCCACCTATAATTTAAATATGTTGTGAAAGAAGGATCGAACCATTTTAAGAAGAGGTGCCTTACATTTTGAAATGTACAACATTCGAAACATGTTTGCTGCTGAGCTGAGTAATGGTGAGTATTTAGGTTGAATAAGATGATCAGCCTTAAATTTAGCATGGTCCAAGTTTTTATTAGCCCTTCATGGACCCCTGTGTCCCTGGGCCCCTAGAACGTGTTCCCCTCTCATGGGCAATAAATACTCAGACCAGATCATCACAAACAACAATTCTACATCCAAAGCTACTGAAATCACCTATCTTCACCAGTTCTGATGCTCAGGTTGAACTTCAGCAGATCTTCTTGACTTGCCTACATGCCTAAATGCATTGAGTAGCTGCCATGTAATTTCTGATTAGCCTTTAGTCTTGACAAGCTGTTGAATAGGTGCACCTAATAAAGCGACCATGCCTCTCACTATATGATATCCCTCTAAGTTCTGCAGGATGGAGCTTCCCTCTGATTCTGTGATGAAGCTGAAGGCATCATGTGTTAGCCAGAGGAAGTATCTGTGGTTAGTTTGTGGTTGGGCCCTGAATTGCTCACCGTCATGTGATAATATTGTCTCAAAGTTTGAAAACTGCTCCGTCATTTTCTGACAAATCATGCGCTTTTGTTTCTCCAGAACTGGTAGTGATACAGACGCGAGTCATCACTGATGTGAAAAAATAGAAACTGAAACACAATCAAACCTGCTTTTCATAAAACGAATCCACACTGACCTCTGAAACCTGGACTCGTTAACATTATTGTTTACAATGTTATTTAACCTTTAAAATAAACCTAACAGATGTTTAGTAAGAGCTTCAATCCAAGGTGTATATTTTCATTTGAAGCCACTTTACACTGAGATCACTACATGGTATTTGTTAAAATATAACAGGAAGTACTTGTTATTAAGCATAGAAAGCATGGTTAAAGAAACATTAGAATGAAGCACTTTCGCATGCAACCTCATTCATTTTTTTAATCCATGGGAAATATCAGAAAACTTTACAAACTTAGTTTGTAAAAAAACTCAAAACAGAGCTAAATTTTACTTTTATTTGGAGTATTTTGACATTTTAAAGATATTCATAATCTATTTTATTAAACATTTAGTTTCCATTCATTAGCTTTTAACACTTCTTTCAATGTGCACTATATTATCTTTGGATTTACGTTTTTTTGTCTTTCTAAAACTATTTCGAATGGTGTTTCTATGTTTCTTGACTGAGATGTTCATTTAATCCTAAGGTCACATTGAAGGAAGAAAAAGGTCACAGTCAAGGAAAACTGAAAATAAATAAATGAATAAATACAGTATTATTTTCAAGGTGCTTAACACAGAAGACATATGCCCTTCATTGTTAACACTGTCTGTGACTAATACAATTTTGTTTAGAGATGCATGATATCATAACTTGATATTAATACTGTCAGATAATATTCTTGATTTATCACTGTATCACTGTCTGTTACAGTAATAATGATTTGGAAATGTACTAGATATGTACAAAAATTAGAATATTCCCATATATATATACACACACACACACACACACACACATATAGATATATAGATAGATAGATAGATCTCATTGGGAACACAAATACATGAGTATGTACATGAATACATACTGTTAATATATTGTGAGCTTTTATTTCTATCAACTGTTTTTTTTATTATCATTATTTTTTGTTGCTGCTTGCTGATTATTTTGTTTTAAAAAATTATTATCAAATGTTTATAAAGTTTTGTGTCTTAAAAATAATAGTGAGATGATGATAGAAATAAAAGAACAACTACTGCTTTGATTTAGGCTATTTAATAAAAAATGACTGGAAAAAAGTACTAAGTTGTTTGAAACCCCTTCATTATAAATTAATAATTCATTGGAAATAAATTTTAAGCGTTCTCGTTGTTATAAACTCACACCCACACCAAAAAATAAAATCTGACACTGAGGAGATCTTACCGAGTCCAGTGGTCTCCAGGTCAAAGAAAACGATGGTCCTAAAGTCAGACATCTGCAGGTGGACACGGGAGACAGCACAGGTGTGAATATTCAGGGTCAGATATTAAAATGTCCTCAGTTTATAAAATCATCTGTATGTGTCCGTGAACTCACCGTGTGGTCTTCAGTGTCGATCAGCTGATGCGCTGTGATTTCAGATGAAGTCAGTCTAAATAATCAGCTGTTATAACCCAGAGGATCTTGATCAGGAGGAGGAGGTCAATCGGTGACACCCGAAAACAAAACTTATCTCACCCACACACACTCTGCGGATCTTCTTTCATTTATCCAGAAGAGAAACTGTCCTCCGTGTCCTCCTGTCCTCGTGAGTCCCAGCTGTGTCCCCGTCCCCCCGTGTCTCTGCTCTCACCAACATTTCTGACAAAGGCAGTTTGTTGTGTTTTCTGTGAAGGTGGAATCTTCCTCTCTGTTCGTTTACTTTCACTTTTGGAGCATGACGGGAAGTTAAAAAAAAAACGTTGTTGTGGTAACCGTCGCGTGGACAACTCGTGAGACCAAAACTTATGAGTCCTGATATTTTCTGAGAAAAGTGTAAAAATATGAAGAGTAAGAATTGATGATTAATTAAAAAAGACACATATAATGAGTATTAATGGTGATATGGTAATAATAATTCCTAATGTAGCTACAGTGCCCAGCATAAATGAGTATATCCCCTATTAAAAGTAATGTATTAATCAATGTCTAAATGAACGAAAGAACAATTTCCAAAGTTTTGACAAAGGTGAGTTTAACATAACATTTTTTTATCTTAAGATGAAAGGAAGGGTAATATGATAACTAAAATTTAGCTTTTCTCCCACCCTTTTGATTGGGATGTACTCATTTTTGCATCCTGAGCTTAAATTGAGAAAAACACTTTGTTGTGTGCAACCTAAAAATCTTTTTTGCAATCAATGGCCCACATTTGGGGGAGTATTTTGTGGTATAGTATGCCATAGAAAATGTTGATTTCGAAAGGAAACTAAAGGTTTTCTGACAAATCTGAAGGGTGTACTCATTTATGCTGAGCACTCGATTTCATTGTTTTGACCTGCAATCTTGTTTTTTTTTCCTTTGAAATTTGACTCAGTCTTTTTTATTTTCTACCAAAGGTTATTGCCTCATATGTGGTTAAAGACTTTTTAAACATTAGTTTATTTTGAACATTTAAAAAATAAATAAATAAATAATGTTTAATAGGCAGGATAGAAAAGAAAAAGGCTATAGCAGAACGACATTTAATAGTTTGTATATTATAGTTTGACAGGTTTTTGTTCTAAAGGATGTAGGATGAAGTCCAGAAGTTATCAAGTTCTTTTATTAAACAAAAATTAATTGTCATAAAATCAAAAAGTAACACCAATAAAGGCAACAAAACAAACAACAAACAAACAAACATCAAAATATTATCCAAAGCACAAATTGATATATTTTGAGGGTTATGGTCAGAACTTCGTTCTGTTACTCTATAACTTTGAGGGATATTTATTTATTTATTTATTTATTTATTCACTTATTTACTTATTTATTTATTTATTAGGGTGTTTGACTTTTGCAGATATCTGATATGCCTATGTTTGCCAATTCATTATTACTGGTACAGTATCGATATCAATGTATTTTAATATATTCATACATAAAATGTACATAATTTTGAACATGTTTACTTAAGTTCGTACATGTTTTAATTTCATATATAAATATATAAGTTACAGGAATTACATTTTGATCTAAAACATAAGACTTTTCCCCCTGTTACTCTATATCTCCTAATTATGCCTTTTACTTTCATAATTCCTGTTTTACTTTATAATTATGAATTATTATTATTATGAACTTTTCACTCATTTTGCCTTTTATCTTAAAGTTTAATCTCACATATTTTGGGATTTAAGTAAAACTTTTCATGTAACTTTGGTTTTTAATCCCAGACATGAGGCTTTTTATTTATCACAGATTTAAAGGATTTCATTTTATCATATGAAATTTATATAATAATTTTGACGGTTTAACTAATGCCACATATTCCTATGTCTCTACACTTGTGCCAGCCAAGCCCTGATTTCGTGTTTAAGATTGTCCGTCCATAAAAAAATAAGTATGTCATTGACCTCCTCTTTGGTACAACATCTCGAGATAACATTTGTATTGTACATATAAAGATGGATAAGATGGATTGATTGATACTTCGATGTCTTAAGTACACTTTGAAGAATTTCCTTCTGACTTTGCACAAATGACAACTCTGACCCATGGAAGAACTGATCAGATTTTTCTGAATACATGCCAAAGGCTAAGCTAACATCTTGCCTTCACTCAGTTTCATTTATCTAAATTGTGTTGACTGTTAGATTGGATGAGATAGAACTTTATTTATCCCTTTGGACGACTCCCTCAGTGAAATTAAGAGCACGTTCACAATCATTGATGTTCAAAAAACCTTCTAGTTTTCACACACTGAGTACCCCTGATCCAGCTGTATTCTCTCTTTGTCTGAGATGCTATGTTAGAGCTCCTGTCATTTTAAAGTCCTCTTTTCCACGTGGGCTCAGTCTGCTTTGACTGCTTGTCAGATCAACTCTGTGGTAATTGGTCAGTCCAGCGCTGCTCTGCTCCATGTTGTCAATGACTCTGTATTCATTCTACCATCACTGTGCTGAACTGGGCTCGCTACCCCGAGCCAGTGGGCCTGAACTGATGACGAAAAAATAGAAGGATGTCAGACTAGTAGGTGTTTTCTATTAAGTTTAATTAAAGTTTAAACAGAAGCAACAATATGGATGCATTTCAGCTTGAAGTATTCATCAGACACCTGTGGGTGTGACCATCTTTAAAAACAACACCAGGTGACTGGCAAGAGAGAAAATCACAGAGAAAAATAAACACTCGGGTTTTGACAATAACAATGAATACATTTTGGCTTTAATTACAACCTGTGATTTATTAATTTATTGATTTCTTAAATTATTTACTTATTAATTCTGCTTCTTATCTTTTATTTGCCATATTCTCATTTAAGGATGTTTCTACTTTGTTTCCTCATTGATTTTCTACCTGACCTTTGACCTTAATTAAGACAAAAGCTTCACTAAGAGTGCTGATGCTTTTGCCATTTACTGAAATATTTTTAGAGTCAACACCGGCACCAAGTGAGCGGTTATCTCCGCCAAGGAGGTTATGTTTTTGCTGGCATATGTTTGTTTGTATGTTTGTCTGTTTTTTAGCAAGATTACACAAAAACAACTGGACGGATTTTGTTGCAATTTTCAGGAGATGTTGGTAATGGCCCAACTTAAAATTATGGAAGTTTGGTTGTGATCCAGATAACCACCATTAGTGAACTATCGTTTTTGCTCGGTAACTGTCTAACTAATGATATCAACATGATTTTGAGTGCTAGGTGTGGGTTTTCAGGGTCAATGAATCATATCATGATGGTAACTTTATCACAGAACTATTGCTTATAGATGTAACAGCAATATGTGAGCTACCTTGGCAGAGGTTTGCGCTCTCCAAGTGCTTTCTAGTTTCTTGAGTTGAGCACATGACTACTTCTCTAAAATCTTTTCTGTTAGGCCCTGGTGTGATCTTCTGCTTCAAGTTTCAGTGTGTTGTGTGTTCAGAAATAGTCTTCTCCATACCTTGGTTGCAATAAAAGGTCATTTGAGTCTCTCCAGCTTTTCTATCATCTCAAAGCAGGAGATTCTCCTCTGACCTCTTGCATCAACAAGAAGTTTTTGGCCAGAGAACTGCTGCTCACTGGATATTTACCGTTTTTTGGGATGGTTGTGCTTGAAAATCCCAGTAGATCAGCAGCTTCTGAAATACTCTTCTCCATTCTGATGCTTGGTTTGAACTTCAGCAGGCTGTCTTGACTGGGTCCAAATGCCTAAAAGCATTAAGTTAAGTGACTGACTGTATCTACTGATGTTGAATGGGTGTACGTAATAATGTGGCCATTGAGTGTATGTCATGTTATTCAAAAGATTTCACAGAGAGTGGGAATGACAAAGATATTTAATCAAAGCCTCGTGCAAGTTTCCCTCTGAATTTCATTTAAAATATGAAAATAAAAAAAATCACGACTCGAGTGTTTGGCTGCAGTTTGTCTTTTTTAATAAGCCGATGAATTTCCCCCATAAAGTCTTTTTTTTCTTACAACCATAGACATGTTTGTATCATTAGAAATAAAAAAGAAATATAACACAAATTGCACCTTTTACATAACCGTGTCCAGAGTGGTGCACACAAAGAGACACAAGACACTTTTTTTTCTGCTTCGTAGCACAAACATGACAGGCCGAGCGCGGCCCGCTGAGACGTCTCCATGATTAATAGTAGATAATGAACCGTACACAGGATAATATATCCTTTAATAACACCTTTTATAACAGATTCTTTTAAACCAATGTACACCCCCAACACATGGTCATAAATAGTACATACACTGTGTATAAAAGAGGAACAAAAACAACCAGAGAAAGCAGAGCATGCCTTCCAGTGACGGGTACATTCACTTTTTTTCTTCCTTATTCATCATTATTATTATTTTAGCTATTTTTTTGTCTGTTTAACACCAGCGTAGAGATGTTTGACCTGGATTCAGTTTGTCCTTCTGCTCACCTGCTCTTTATTCCTAACAAGACTACAGTTTTTTTAAGTATAAAGACGAGTCTCCAGCTGCATGAACCTCAATCCTGCAGCCTTTCACTGAGACTTCCAGCTTCAGGACACACGTGGATTAACACTAAGATCGGAGCAGAAGAAGCCCCCAAAATATCCCATTCATTCCCGGCGCAGAAAGCAGAGACATCATTGCTGTAAGCTTCAAAGTGAGCCCATTATACTGAATATTATGGAGTGTTTGCAGTAATACATGGACAGAGACCGAAAGAGTAAGAATATGCAGAAAGACGTGGACGGTTTGAGTAAGATGCTACTTTTTTGTCTGAGTACAGGCAGATAAGATGCTACTTTTCACAGCCAGAGGCAGAAGAGAATAGGACGGAAGAGCTGCTGATATGATAAAAGAAGAAGAGTGCGGCAATTAAGACGGAGAGAAAAGATGAGGACAAGGACAAGAAGATTAACAAGAACATTTTTGGCGAATATCAGAAGGCAACAAAATGTAAAAGAATGAAAAAGTATAAGAAGAATTAAGGAAAAAGACAAAAGGAGATAGACAAAGACAAAAAATTGGGGGACAAAAAGAAAAAGATGGACACAGTGACAAAAAGGGAAAAGAAAAAGACTAAACAGAGAAAAAAAACATCTTAGGCAAAGAAAAAGACTACGCAAATGGAGAGGATGAAAAGGACAAAAACATAAAAAAATCAGACCACAAGCAGAAATAGCAAAGACAAAACAGGGAACAAAGACAAGATAAGACAATGAGGACACAGAACAACAAAAAAAGAGGACAAAAAGGGACAAAAAGACTTAGAAGGGTACAAAAACGGACAACAAGGACAAAGAAGTGGACAAAGACAACAACGCAAGCAAAGAAAAAGACACAAAAGGGGGCCCAAAAAAAGAGGAGGACAAAGAAGAAGACCAAAACAATAAAGGAAAAAAGGTAAAACAAAAATGAAGTTAAGAAAAAGAAGATCACAGAGGGGACAAAGGAAAAAATATTAGAAGTCAAAGAAGACAATAAAGGCAAGCAAGAAAACAAAGTAAATGATCAAAAAGAACATCAGGACATGGAAGACAACAAAAAAAGACAAAGAAAAAAAGGCATGCAAAAACAAAGGAAAAAAATACAAACAAAAAATAAGACTAAGACGAAGAAAATAATGACAAAGGCACAGAAATAAAAGAAAATGAAGACAAAATGGAATATCAATCAGTAATCAGTACATTTAACCTATATGCATAAAAAATCAAGTTTATGTGTTTGTCCAATAAATGTAATATAAGTTTAAATGATGGATTTTATGGATTTATTGGTGGATGCTTCAATCTGACTTGTTTTGGGGGATGCATTAATAGTTGTAGGGCATTAGCAATTCAAAAAACACACTCCTAAAACCCCAACAATTTCCCCCTTCTGAATTGAAACTGTGGGGGGCCTGATGTGGTGCCCAGGTCGCACAGAGAGTGCATTAAATACGTAAAGCTGTAAATTCCTATTTCTGACAGATAACTGGGCAGATACAGATAAGAAGGATGGTTCATATAACTGGCTACCAGCAGCTGGAGCTCAAGCGGACAAGCCTTAGATCAAAATAAATGAATCTTCTCTTGTGCATACATACAACAAGAATAATACTTGTGTTTAACTGCTGAATCAAGCTTTAATCAAACCTTCAGTTAACTGTACATGTAAACCTGCTGACTGACAAAGGAGACAAGTGCAAAGACAAAAGAGGTGAAGAAGAGGAACTGAAAGAAAAGGAGGACAAAATTTATGATGAAAAAAAGATAGAAAAAAAAGAAAAATGAGTAGACAAAGTGTAAAGAAACAAGACAGAAACAAGGAAGAAGACAAGATGGTGAGGCAGATGGAGTGTTCTGGATGGCGCGGAGGACATCGGACAGTCTCACCGTACGGCTGAGTGCATCAGTATCTCCACATGTGCATCAAACCCAGACTTATGTAACATTTAGTGAGTCTGAGTTTGCTTTAGTGTCACTTGATGGCTGCAGACTTTTATCACCTTTTATAAGAACACCATCATTCTGCTGGAAACACTCGTGAACGTGTGTTTAGATCATACAACACATGCACCAAGTGTGAGTTGATTCAGTGGCAGGATAAACTCGCCCATTCATCCAAACATGCACACGCACTCGCACACCTATGAAGGAAAAACAATGGCTTCATCTGAGCAAAAATAAACCATGGAACAATATTGACAGCAAAAACATGACATCTTTGATATCAATAACAACACCTATATTACAGCAATAATATATTTATATTTAAAAAATTCAAGTCCTGACACAGTAACACTGATGGTTCTGGATAAAAACAGAGGAGAAATAAGGAGCTCGCAGGGAAAGGCAGGTACTATACACTTATGGCTGATTGACATTTGATCACCAAAGTCAAGTAAACGTGACACTAAGACGACACGCAGCACTGTGAGCACATCCACAGCTTTTCCTCCTATTATTTATCGAGAGTGTAACTGGCTCTGTTCGTGGAGTAGTGCAGGAATGAGTCGAAATTGAAGTGAGTTAGCATTCTAGCACTTACAGTTCCCTAAGCCCAAAGTATGTAGGATTTCAGGATAGCTTTTTGGATTAATTCCTGATGTAAGGTCGGCAATAAACATAAGAATGCAAGATTTTAGTACTTCATTTTGCAACATTGCCATGCTTTTGAACTGTAAAGAATAACTGTGTTTTCAAAAGGATGGTTGCTAATAAATTTCTAGAAAGTACTACAAAAATGGCTAGCAACGGCCATTTCTGATTGTTTGTTTTTAATAAATAATAACAAATACACCATACACTGTGTCCAAACTGAACGTGATGCAAGCAAGCAAGAGCAGTAAAATCAGGCAGATGACACTGGATCATATGTTGGAGTCAAAACTGCCTGCGAGCGATGCAGCACTAAGCTGCACAATGCAGTCCAACATTTTTTGCCCTAATGTCCTGTTTCAATTTTTTCTTCCATTGCTTGCAGCAACACAGACAAGGAGCGAAGAAAGAGGGCTACTGATGAGGTACTGGAGGGATTTTCTTGATTTTCTGTAATTTTTCTCACTCATTAAAGCTTTCTAATCTGTTTGACATTACAGAGGAGCATTCATCTACCTTTTTAAGTGAAAGGGTAAACTTTCACGAGGAGGAAACTTCATTTGGCTCACAGAGAGCTGTCTTTGAGTCAATCCCTCATCATACAAAGCACAGGCTGAGGTACTGTTTATGATGGGAAACATGGGGGAATGGGATTCAATTTAAACAGATGCATAGCAGGCACACAAAGCTGCATGATGCAGTGCAACATAGTGATAGAGACAGCTTTGGGCACCATCTTCATCAGTTCACCAGATTTAGAGGAAATTCTCAAAAAAGCAGCTGCAATGTGACAATATACTTTGGAAGAGTGGTAGCTGCTTCCAAGGTTGCTCTCACACCTCATATATTTGGCCCATCCAAACAAAATCTGGTTCAAAAGTTTGGTTGATTTTGGCCAGCGTCTCTGCTCCACATGAAAACAGGGGGTCTCAGTACACTTCCCAGGGTTTGGTTTGTTGTTGGTGTGAAAGCCATCCAAACCAAATGGGGACCAAACAAGGCAAGCAAATCAAAAAGGGCTTTGTGGCTTGAATTTGGCAGAATACAAGTACAGTTAGCAAGCTAACAAAGCGTTCATTGACAATATCAAGCAGCTAGTGACTTTTAGCATTGCTAGCACCAATTGCTGCCAATTCTCTTAACAGTTTAAAATCTACAAGTCTATGCGAATACGGTTACCAATCACCCCATGAAATATGTCATTTTCACCTGAACAGCCTAATTAGCTGCTTCAAGGTGAACAATGTTTTTACTTGATGCCATTTGTGTATTTTATGGGTCATAGTGCAACAACAGGCACTGTAGCTACAGCCCCAACTAGTGGCGGGTGGCTATATTAAAAAACATTTAATAGGCTACGATCCACCCAACAAGAGCAGTGTGAAAGAAAACCAAACCGAGTGAAGAAATGAAACAGTGTTCAAACTTCATTGCCAAACTGAACCGAGCCCGCTGAATTTGCCAGCTGCCATATTGTAATGTCCATAATAGCTTGATAACAACTTTCACTCTTGATGATTACAATAAGCCTATAAACTTGTCTAAGTTAGGGTCTATCATGATGAACATAATGTGTAAAAACTCATTATTTTTTGTTTGCCACAGACCTTATTATCAGCAATGATTCAAGAACACAGTTAAAAATCCCATAGACTTTTAGTTGAAGGAACCAGTGCGATGTTTACTTCCTGTTTGGCCCACAAAAATACGTCATCCTTGCATCACTCTATTGTGGAGAAGGAAAATAATTAAATGACAGAGAAAAAAAGTGGAACCTTAATCCCAGACACTTCACTTTGTAAAACAAACAGGAAAAAAGAGAATAATCCAACAATGAATGACCCAGGAGCAGCACTGGACTTTTCTTTCTATGTACACTTTTTTTCCTCTGCAACATAATAATAATATTAATAATAATTATAATAATAACAATAATGTAACATACAGCTGTAACATACTTCTGTACAGTCTCCAAATGGACGTAGGAAAAAGAATGATGTAGCATGCAGCCTCGTGGCTGGTGTGTCCCGTGTAAACGTGAAAAAGCAGACGTAGCTTGGCGCTGGTTACAGACAAAATGTCCGCCAGGGTAAATCAGTCAGTCAGTATGGCTACATTTCTTCTGGGAGGATGCCCACATGCTAAAAAACAAAGACGGGGGCACTGTGAGATTTGGCTTTGCAGGAGTGAGATCTTCAAGCTTCTCATCACCTGTCCATTTCTTCTCTTTCCATCCAGCTCCGCCTCTGGCGCTCCAGCAGAGGCAACAAAAATGGCCGACCACCTCTTTTCACACCTGCCTGTTCACACTAGCCATCAGTTTTCTGATATTTTGTCCCTCTCTTCTGCTACTCCCACTTCCTGCTCTTTCCAGACCCGGAGAGGAGCGGAGTGGGTGCCAAGGAGGGGCTCAAACCTCGCCCCATGACCAGCCTCGTTCCACCCCGACTCTCTCCTCCTCGTACAGCTCAGGCGGCGGCTCGCTTCCGCTTTTCTCTCTTTGTCTTCACACCATGAACTCATTGCTGCCGTACAGAACCAGCTGCTGAGGCCCCGAGCCGAAGTCCGACTCCCTCCGGTGGCCCCCCTCGCGAGGGGAGCTGCGGCTGAGTCGGAGCCTGTGGCGGGTCTTACCTGCTTTCAGGCTCCCCTCCGCCTCTGCCAGTGGGGCCCCCAGACCGCAGGAGGTGAGCAGGGGCCCCGAGGAGGAGGAACGGAAACGGTAGTGAGGGGAGGGGGAGCCAGAGGCGTTGGAGGAGAGGGAGGAGGAGGGGTGGTAGGAGGAGGAGAGGGTTGAGGTGGAGTCTGCAGAGTCCTGAGAGTCGGGCTGGCGGCGCAGAGCTCGTCTGCTCTTTGCTTCAGACTTTCTGGAGCGGTAAGTGCCGCGCTCTGCAAAGACAGAGGAACACAAAGTTAGAGAAAGATTTATTTATGTTCGGGAGCATTTATGATTTTAGGACACATTCTGAATAATCTGACAAACACTGTATGGATAAATGTACATCCTATGGAGGGAAAGCACAAGACGTCACAGTCGGTGCGAGTGAAGACTGACAACAGCAATCAGAGGGGAGAAAGCAGTCAAATACTTAGATTCAGCAAAAAAGTTTAAAGTTTTTTGTTCTTATGATTTATTTATGATCACCAAGGGCAGTGTAGATCCTCAGCTGAAGACATTGAAACATTTGGAGCCATAACGCCAGGTTTACAACGAAGACAAATTTATGTTAGAGCAGCTGGTATCATATCACTAAGTGTACATACATTCATGTAATGATGAATATAAACCCCACTTCTTTCTCTTTCTCTACTTCAGTTTAAGAAAAGCTAAGACTTTACTTTCAGCAGATCAATCATAAAATGGAAGACTAACATCTTGAATAACTACGCTCCGAGGACCACAGATTATATTTCCAAGCTTGTAGACGATCTAAAATCAAGAGAAGTCCGATTACAGCGGCTGGTTCGACAATACAAACAATATGATTTAAGAAATAGTTAAGTCCATAGGTCCAACCACAAAATGGTGAAATATTCAAATCACTAAAAACTCATTCACACTTGCAAAAAAAACCCCAGAAATAATCAATGTTTCATGCACATGCCACATGTGTGAAGGCAAACACCTGATTTTTTCGCTTGGGTGATTTCCTTGCACCCCCCAAGTATCTATTTGCAAAATTCTCATGTGCAGTTACTTTGTTAATGTGTTAATAATGCTCATAGTGTAGTTTTTAGTTTTATATTTCTAGTTTTTATATTTATAATAATGCACGTACTGTTTCTTTACAAATATCAGGTTTACCTGTGTGACAAGGGCTTGAGACTTCCATTTAGCCAATTATTGTTGTTAGTTTCACATATTTTTCAAAAAACTATTTCTTTCAACTAGTTTTGGTGTCACATTAAGAACAAACATGAGAAAACTACACTTAAATGGATGCTAAAGACAAATGCTCAGAGAAAGCCGGGGCACACAGCTCTTATATTAAAAACACAAAATCACAGATACAGCACAAGAGTGGACAAGGCAGATGTTTTACATATATACAGGCACATTCACACACACACACAACGCTCTCAGCTGGCTCTGCATACCTACTCACCAATATTACACCCCTGATATTCTCAGCACAGGAAAGGGAAGTAAACTCACCCTCCATTCTGCCCTTACATTCATAAAGTATTGATCTGATTTTTTTTAGCCTGTTATTTTTATAAATGCTCATTTGTGACTTGTAATGGCTTATAATTATCCACTGTTACCTCTTTTTAATGCACTTTTTAATGCACCTAGGGTGACTCGGTCCCTGCAGACATTTTAACTTGAATGTGACTGAATTGGGTTTGTGTAGGTCTACTGTAATTAACTTATTGTTTCTGTGAAACTGTGTGTTTATGCCACTGTGTATGGCTGCGCTCTGTTTTTATCTCGCTGCAAACCAAATTGCCCTTCTGGGACAACAAATAAAACTGAACTGAGCAATAAATGTCACAGGGGTAATATAACAGCTTGAACTGTATAGGCTATAGCCTCGATTGAACTCCTGCTTGTGTTAGCTGATGGTCACTAAATAACTGGCTTGTTGTTATTTTATTGTAATATTTTCTTCCATAAGCTGACAGACTAAAGCAGTACTTACCTTTAACAGCTATCATGCTGACACATTATGCAAACAAAGTAAACACACATCAAACTGCTTTATATTGTGGTAAAAGGCGTTGACCTCATTTGATTTACAGCTTAAGCCAAGCCATCACTTTAAAGCTTTAGACAAAAATGTATCACATTGACTAATATACTTTAATAGTCATTAATTAACCTTGCGGAGCAGCTGGATCCGCCAGATTCAACATCTGTCATCAGGCTGGCGCATCTTGCAAAGCTTCAAGCTGGACTGCTTGAGCTTGAGCTCTGAAAAAGAACTGGCCAATCAGTGTCCTTTGAGGAGAAAGAGGCAAAAGTTACAAGCGTGTCGACAGCAAGAGGCGTCTGTGAGCCTGCTAACGATGGTGAAGAGTTTAGCCTAGAGGCTGCTTTAGCTGCAGTTCCATTAGAACTGGACAACTTAGCCAAACGACACTGGGGGTGTTTCTTGATGGGAAAAGAGATCAGAGTTCTGCACACCAGATGCTGCTTAATGAGTATTATCACCACTACATCTGTGGTGATATTAAACTGTCTTTGGGGCAGCATCTGTGAAAAACCTTTGTCTATTTTTGCTCCTTTTTTGTGGCTAGCACCCAATGTTTTTCTTTTTCTTGGGATATGTGTGCTTTTTCTTTTTTCTTTGTTTAATAATGAGAAATATTTTTTAACCCCTCTCCCCCAACAGGTTTTGTTTGATTTACCTACTAGCTTAAGTTCACTCTAGGGATTGGCAATACCAGACTCTTCAAATGGATAGGATGCTGCTACTTTTACTGTAATTTTTTAGTTACAGATTCTGATACCAATGATCTCCTACAACACAAACATTATGTTTATGAATTTGATGTTTTCCATTTGACTTTAAGAAAATAAAGGAAAAGTGTAGTCTAGACCAGGGATGGGCAACTTTAATTTCCCAGAGGG
Source organism: Cetoscarus ocellatus (assembly GCA_037902135.1). Lineage (NCBI taxonomy): Eukaryota > Metazoa > Chordata > Actinopteri > Labriformes > Labridae > Cetoscarus > Cetoscarus ocellatus. The sequence continues at coordinate 1,182,057 of JBAMNC010000277.1, forward strand.
CCACAAAAAACCTTTTTCCCAGCCTGAGGGCCGCATTGTTACAAATTGTTGGACTTTGGTTGGGAAAAATAATGTTTGATAAACAAAACATGCAAATATGAAGTAGTCATAAAATAATACACCAATATTCATGTATTATAACACAAATTCAAGTTTCTTATGAATAGTTGAATGAACTTAACATAGAATTAAAGCTAATTTAGCCAATGTACACAGAATTAAAGCCAACTAAGCTATTTTTAAATCAATGAAACAATAAGTGTTTTCAACATTTTAAAGTACAAATATTGTACCACTACCATTTTCTAAATACTATAGTATTGAGTAATCCTTGATACAATGTTTTAATGCCTTATGAAAGACATTTTGAGAAACTATTATAGCAAAGTAAGTTCTCCAATAACTTGCAAAAAACAATACAAATATCACTCTAGATTACATAGATCTATTTTTGTTAGATTTCTGAACGTGGGCAATGGGTTGTGATCATATCACTGGTTAAGTACATTTGGGGGATTCACTGATTTTTTCTTCATGCTTAAAAATTTGTTGATTTTTGGAAATGACTGGTTGGCTGCATTTAGTAAGGTGGAGGGCTGCATGTGGCCCCACAGCCGCCAGTTGCCCACCCCCGGTCTACAGTCTAGACTAGATGTTGCTGCAGTACTCATTTGGTATCAACATTTTAGGGGAGTAATTGATACCAAACAAGTACTAGTAAAAGTAGTGATACTTTGATACTCAAAATCTATACTCCCATTTTTAGTTTACACCTTGACGGCAGCATCAGCCTGCTGCATGAGTGATTGAAATCCCCTTTCAAGTATTTCTGAAAGGCTCTGCCCTCCTTAGGACTGTTTTAAGGACTGTTTCCTCTGATGGACTATTGATATATCAATAATATTTGGAACAACTCAAGTGGTGTGTCAGGTTAGTTATTAATAATGACATATCCAATTATACACATACCTGAGGGGTCAGAGGTGGCTCCCTCCGTCTCCATGGTGATGTTCTCGGAGCTGTCTGCTGTGCCGATGGATGCTTCAGATTCAGGAGTCTCATCATCAGACGCTCGCGGCTCCAAGATCAACATCTCATATGTCAGCTCCTCTCTGGACACACAATACAAATGAATGGATCAGTGGTGAAAAACCTGGGCAGAGATGCTTTGAATAGTTTATAGATATTTAACTTCATGTCATGTCTGTTAGGTTCTCCCTTTTATTTAGCACATTCATGTCTTTTGTTGTGTCCTTCCTGTTTTATTTTGAAACACTAACCCTTGTCTCTGTTACAGATCCGTTCCTGTATGTCCCCCCAGTCTTGTCACACCTGCCTCCTCCACTTGTTTCCAATCACCCCTCATTACCTCTTGTATTTAACCTCATGTCTCCCTTTGTCTTGTGCCAGTTTGTTGTACCTCACAGTCTTGTTCCAGCATTATTCTTGTCTTGTTTACAACAGTGCCTTTTTACTGATCTTGCTTTTTTTGCGTCATATTTTTTGGATACCGTTGCCTGATTCTGACTACCTTTTTGTGCACCGATTACTGCCTGGTAAATCATTAAACCCTTTGCCTATTTGACTACTGGTGTGGTGTTTTTGCAATTGTGCCCTCCTCTTCTTCTGTGCCGTTTATGACACTTCAGGGAAGTTTCCTGTTTTATGACCTGAGGTTCCTGCGTGTTCAACAAACAAATTCTACAATATGCAAAAATAAATCAAATTATAGGCAAAACAAGAGGGCTGCCATACTTCTCTTTCTGCAGACTCTCAATCTGCTCTGTGAGGATCCTCTCCTCCTGCTGCATCGCCTGCTGCTGCTGCTCGTTCACCCCCCCCTCCGCTCCATCCTCTCCTCCTCCACCTCCTCCTGCAGTCTCACCGTCCACTGCAGAGGGAGCTTTAGGGCTGAGAGGAGGCGAGGTTGTGTGGGTGCTGCTCTGCCGAACACGACTTTTGCTCTGCAGGTCAGAAATAAATCAATAAAGCAGACAGAATGCATTAGACAAGGCTGATCATTATTAATAATAAGTATTTTGTTCATTGTGAAAGGCACAGAAAGCTATTTTGCTAGACGTGTCTGGATGTTTTGACCATGACTACACAGAGGATGTTTGGATCACTGTTCACATCACTACTGAGAAATATGGGATCTGCAAACTATGAACACGCAAAAACATATTCTGCAACAAACAAAGACAAACACACTTTCACACGAAGATTACCTTAAATTTAGCTGTATTAGGCTGCATGATAAGTTCATGAAGCAGAAACAGAAAGCAAAATATCATCAGTTAAGCTGCAGTTAGAGCACTTGTTTGTTAATGCCACCGAGACAAATATTGACAAAAATACACAAATATAAGCAAACACAATGCTGAAGTACAGTTCTGGAGTCAGGTAAAGTCATGAAACGATAAACCAAAACATTTCTTTGATATTATAACTTCTCTTCTGTTCACCAGGACTCCGATAGCAGGCCTAGTAATCTCTCTGCATCTCTGAGCTGCTGTTAGCAACAAGCTAGCCTGCTACATTATCTGTTTTTCGCAACAACCAAAAGCAACCACAGGCAATAACATCAAAATAGAAATTTTAAGATAATTTAGGCTGAGAGGTATTTTGTGAACTTCTTTTGAAAATTAAAAATGATAAATCCTTCCTGTCAATGTTAACTATATTCCTCTGTATGCCTAGGAACTGTAGCCTAAGTTAGATAGTTCTGTCAGCTATTAGGCTACAGTAGATTAGATTCTGCCAGCTAGGAACAAGCTAGCCTGTTAGCCTTAATATCAACACTTGCAAAATATTGAAACATTCCTAAAAGTTTACAATATTCTACCAACACTGTGTGACATATAGGCTCTAAATTAAATGTAAATTACACACTTTTAAGCAGAAGTAAGAAGAAAAGGAGCTGTATAAAAAAAAAAATGTACTAGTCAGCTTTACATCAACCTTGTCAATATGACCAGCAGATAGGAGGCCCACAAAGCAGGCTAGTCTGATAGGGTTTTGCTGACTCAACTCAAAACAACTCCAAAATCTATTTTTTTTGACAATTTACACAAACCAGTAACGTCTAAGCAAAACTGTGAGCTAAATCTGTCAACTGTGTCATTTGCTACCTTGTTTTGTCTCTTTACAAGCTAGCTCATCTGAGTTTAGAACTGGCACTAGCTCAATGAGCTTCAAAATTTATCTCAAAAGAACAGACTACCACAACAGCCTTATCATAATTATGTTAATTATGTTATTTGTAAAAGAAACTGTCTTGCAAAGCTTAGTGTGTTCCTCTGTTTAAACTGATGTTAAAAAACAGGCTCTGGCAGCAGCTAGCTAAAGTTAGCTGTGTGACTGTTGTCATTACTCAAAACAGACAAACTAGCAAAACCACATTCGACCCAAATTTCCAGCCAACTGTTATTACAGCCTAATTTCAGTTTAAACCTACAGTCTCAATCTGTTTGGGGAAAGCAGACATTCATGAAAATAGCTTTGGCAAATGTGAATGTAAGCTTAATGTTACACACTATATTCAGATTATTTTAGATTTCTGCTTGCTAAGAAAAAGACAAATAAGCACGAATAAGTCTTGTTTTATGTTTTCTAACAACTTCACTTTGTGGCCTTTTCTACAAAACACCTTTTAACTAACAAACAACAGCAACAAATACACAAAAAAGTCAGACAGCTAAAAGCTAACTAGCGCACAGACAGACGTGGCGGGTTTTGAACGGTATGGTTGGACGGACAGACGGACAGGACTGATGTTGGTGGGCGGGCACATGGAGTGGCAGGGGCATACATACCGGGGTGGTAGTGCGGGTTATGCTCATAAACCTAACAGCAATTAGTACTGGTTTCTGGAAGGGGAGGGAGGGAGGAAGGAAGGACAGATTAGGGTTAAAGGTGAGGTGAAGGTTTCAGGTAAGACTGGACCTGGTTTGCCGCAGGTCAAATAGGGTAAAGACAAACAATTCTGAGAAAGATATAATATAATTGGTGCTTAAAATGGTTTGATTATAGCCTTCAAATGCATTATAATACATTTCAAATGTGACCAAACATTACTTAGAAAAATGTTCACAGATTTTTGCAGGTCTGACTATTAAAAAACAAGCATTGCAAACAGGACTTTTGCAAACAACTTTAAGGGTATCTAGTCAATGCCAGGACTGCAGCTGAAGTACTTTATTGTACTTCCTGTGAAAAAGTTGGTTTTATTATTATTTTTTTTTTAATATTTTGAGTTCAAGTTTCATCTAATAAAAGGAGTAAATTTCCATTATGGTTAAGTATAAAATGTATTTATAAGCCTTTGAAATTAGAGAGTGCTGTGTTTTTCTAAGTTGGCTGTTTTCTTTTTTTCCATCCTTATGTCCCCTTTTAATGCATTTATTTACAAAAACAACAACTTACATTTGGCTAAATCGATGGCATCAGTCTTTTTTTATTTTGTTAATCTTTTCAGTCTTCTTCAATTTTCTGAATAAAAGAGGATATTTTTGGTAACACTTCCTAATACTTAATAAATGCAGTATAAGCACTTTATGATGCATTAAAATGTGCTTATGATCCTGTTTAATCATAGTTATGGGCACTTGTGAAATTTGTAAAGCTATTTAATGTTAATCTGCATATTATAAGGCCAGCGTTTGTAACACGTTATAAACAAAATAGTAGTATGCAATATTGTACAAATAGCATAAGACAAAATAAAGATTTATAATTCTTCATTACAAAAAAATGGCATACTGCATTATAATAGTTTTATAATTTGTGTTAATTGATTGTAGGCTATAACAGGAGTAATAGTCTCAGTAAACTTTGGTCTTTTTACAAGCAGGTGACCAGCAAATGTGTAGTATCAGCACCTCAGTAATTGTTATAAAATGTCTTGTGTTTTGTATCTTTTTTTTGTTATATAGCATTCTAAATATTTCCAATTTCATATGCCTTTATGCTCAATAAAAGACATTATAAGTATGTTTATAGCGCTTTATAAACGCTGGTGTTATAATGATTTAAGATTACTTTTAAAGAGCAAGATAATTGGGGCGTCTGTGGGGCAGCTGGATAGTGCGCTTGGTCAGTGAGGTTGCAGGTTCAAGAACAGCTCTGGGCGACACATGGCGATGTGTCCTTGGGCAAGACACTTAACCCCAAGTTCCTCCATCAGTGCATCAGTGGGGTGTAAATGCACGAAAGGGCGTGAAAGTGTTAGTTGATACTGATGGATAACAAACACAGAAACTCAGAACCATCAGTGAGTGAATGTGAGAGTGAATGGGTGTGAATGGGAAAGTGTGACCTGCGGTATAAAGCAGCTTTGTGTAGTCAATGACTACTAGAAAAGCGCTATATAAGCTCAAGTCCATTTTCCATTTACCAGATAATTTTCAACTTTTCAACATTCTGATTTGCATTCAAAAATTTGATTTATCTATTATTTTAAACTTCTCGTTTTGTCTTCTCAAAGAGCTTGATGCAAAGGCTTCTTTCCCCTCTAAAACTCCATTTCCCTTGCCTGGCCCAAATAGTTTTTGTGTTCCTTTCACATGTACTCAAGTCTTTTTTTAAATTTCTTTGTAAATGAAATAAATATAATTGATGGTGAATTCTAGGGAGCCCCTAGGAAGCATTTTCTACAGCTTTTTTTAAATTAGGGATAACTGAATAAGTAATGTAAGGTAAGATGAAGATTAATTATCTTTAATGCATGAATGGCAAAGAGGTATTAGTAAACATGTTGGGGCTGAGTTAAAGAGGGAAGGGACGTTGCATTGGTGTCAAAAGTATTTAATCTGTAAATTTCATTCATCATGTTTCAACAAGTAAATCCCCTTCAGTAGTGCTTTTGTCAGCTTTTTGCGTGTGTTACAAATACACCGCAAAATCTGAGAATGAAAGATGTAAATAAACACAGAGCGATGACCTCCTGACATGGTCATGTGGAAACCATGTCAGCTGCTCAGGGAGCTGAAAACTTCAGGATTTTGATGATGAGTGAGAAGAACGAGGAGAAAAACATCCATGTCTATGTCAGGCAATAAAGATAACTTATGCTATTATTTGATATCAAACTTAGGGACTGCAGGGATGTGATCTTACCATTGACTTCCTGATGTGAGTCAGTCGGCTCTTGGCTTTGCTTTCTGCAAACTCCAAACTGCTGATGTCTTTCAATCGAGCTTTGTACTTGCTCATCTGCTCGTTGATGATCAGCTCCACACATCTGAAGGATAGAGATTTATTCAGAGGTCTTATTAGAATAACAGCTGACAAAAGTAAGGATGCAGAATATTAAAAAGATAATATTGATGGTGACCAGCACAGTGGGCTAGAGGACAAAAAGAGTGTCAGTTGAATTGAATTGAAATGAATGCTTTATTGAACATAGAAATTGTGATCACCATAAACAAATACATGCATATACCAAAACAAAAAACAAAGAAGGTAAACTGGTGACGATATCTTGCATGTGCAGCAAGTTTACATGCTCAAAAAGGTGTAGAAGAAGTATAAACTTACTTAATCCTACCTCCCCATTACCGTGCACTACAGTCAAGTTTTTTAATTTCTCCATATTTATAATATTTACAACATTCACCATCTATTTGGGAACCAATTGTCTTTATAATATATTGACAAAAATATATTATAAGCTGTACACATACTATTTCACCTACATATGATACTTAATTTCTATACATATAATACACCCCTTCGCCAAACAGAAAAAAGACATTACAAAACAAGGCAATATATCAAAATTTTCTAGACTCTGCCATTACTGTCCTGGGTTAAACTGCTGTTCTTCATCCTTATATTTATTTAAAGTTTGTGTTTTGAATATTCTTTTCAATTTGCTTATTGTTTTACTTTTCTTTAATTCATCTGCTAAACTGTTACATAATTTAACCCCTGAGGTTGACACACATACCTTTTAATGTTGTTCTGACACAATGCATTTCAAAGTTCAGTTCCCTTCTTAATTATAGACTCCTTCTCTTTCTGAAAACAGTTTCTTCTATTGTCTGGAAGTACGTTATTTCTTGCTTTGAATATTATCTGTGCTGTTTTAAACTGAATCAGATGTTGAAGTTTTTGGGCTTGTAGTTTTAAGAAGTCTATTTGTGTGGTCCCTAAATCCTGCTTTGTTGCTGAATCTGATGGCCCTTTTCTGTATTGTATTTATTGTTTGAAGATTGCTTTAGCAAGTTAGCATTCACTACTGTGTGGAGCTGCGGTACAGGCTTTTAAATTTTACAGATTTACAAAAAAATACATGCTGACATCCTATAAAAACTGCAGGGAAACAGAGATATTTATGTACATATAAATTCTATGCACTTTCAAACTTTCTATGAACACATATTTGATCCAAACAACAGCTCTGACTCAGGGGCTAATTTCAGAGATAATGTGGAAACATCTGTGAGCAGTGGAAGTCAGTGCACATACGCTGTGGTTTTGCTGATGTCTTGGACACTCTGCAGCGGGTCGATGGTGTCGGGGCAGCGGAGGATGCATGGAGCGAACACGATGGCGAGGGCGTTGGCTGACATCCTGTTAGTCTCCTCCTGCAGGGCGATCCTAAAACACAGCCCAGAGTAATCCTATAAATCCTGATGCTAATCCTGTCAGAGTTTGATACCCTCGTCTTCTAAACACAACTGACAGGACAGCATGTGGCTGCAGAGAAAGTCTCAAACACGACTCGGACCTGCTTGCAAACCTAATTTGTAGTCCTAGTCCATCTCGCCCGAGGCTGAACATCTGCTCTTGATTATTTTCTCATCTCTCACCTGACCAGATGGAAGATGAGGCGCTCCAGCGTGCTGAGGTGCGTCCTGCTGAGCTGGTCGATCACTGAATAAACACCGCGGATCACCTCCCGCTTGTCAGGTTGACCTGTAAAGAAAAACAAGCACACACCAGCAGATCAGATGGAGAAACATCACTCTCTCTAAAAATGACTCTATAGGAGCAAGGAGTCACTGAAGGGTAAGTCTGACTCACCCATAGCCCTGAGGAACTCCTCGTACAGTTCAAAGGTCATGAGGGGGCTGGGAAGGTCACGGAGCCACTGTTTGAGAACGCTGGCGATGACGTGGATGTTGTAGTCGTCCAGATTCACACTGCTCACGTCTGAGGACACAGATATACAAGGGTCAGATTAATTACTTCTCCTAATATTTCTCTTTCTGTGTTTGTCGACGGGACATTTGTAATAACAGAAGAAGAAGAAAACAGGTGAAACAGTCGAGGCAGAGATGGTACAAGGATGCAGGATGCAAAGCTGAGAAAAACATGGAAGAACCAAATCTCCATACGGACTCCACACAGATATAAAATGAACTATAACAGTGCCTTCCTTGTTGTGGACTCTAAACTCTATTCTATGCATTTATTAAAAAAAAAAAAGAGAAGCTAACATTTAGCTTAATTGAGGTGTCATTGTTTTTTTTTTTATCTTTGTTCATCTTTACAATCTTCCTCAATTTATGAATAAGAAGAGGATAATTTTTCAGTAGCACTTTCTACTAATCCCTATAATGCACTATAAATGCAATATAAGCATGTTTACAATGTATTATAATGTGCTTAAGATGCTCTGTAATCATAGATTTGGACACTTGTGAATTTTATAATAGTATATTACAATAATATGTATATTATAATGCCAGTGTTTGTAATAAGTTATAAACATACTTGTAGTGTGCAATATTGTACACATAGCATAAGAAATTAGAATTATTTATAATTCTTCACAACAAAAAATTGGTAAACTGCATTATTATAGTTTAGAATGTGTTTTGATTGATTATAATCTATCACAAGAGTAATAGTCCCAGTAAACTTTGGTCTTGGTCCAATCAGGTGACCAGCAAATAAGTTGTATAAGCACCTCAGTAATTCTAATAAAATGCTTTATGTTTTGTCAGTTTTTTTTTTTTAAAGCATTTTAATTTTTACAGTTTTGTATGCCTTTATGCTCAGTTAAACACACTATACGTACGTTTATGACTCTTTATAAACCCTGGCGTTGTGGACTCACCGGTGTCCAGCCCCTGTCGCAGTTCTTTGATCTTATTGGTGGATCCTGACTTCCTGTAGATCCCCTCTGTGTAGAGTCCATGCATCTCGATGTAGTTGATGAGTTTCTCCACGAGTTGAGGCACAGCTCGCTCCTCACTGGTCAGACGGGATAACTCCACGCCGAACTGACGAGACGACAGCTCGGGATCATACTGGTGTAGAAAAACAAAAACACAGACATTAACACATTTAAAGAGCTTTGTTTTGTTTCCATCTCTCTAAGTGCTTCCAACTGTGCCAGTAAAATGAATAAGACACATCTTTTATGCCCATGAATGTATTTAAAGGTCCCAGGTGGTTAAAAAAAACAACAGAAAATTTTTTTTCTGTTGAGCAGGGGTGGCAACTGGCGGCTCAGGGGTCACATGAGGCCCTCTAACTCCATAAGTGCCACTGCCAGTCAATTTGTAATAAAAAATTGGCAATTAAATGATGAAAGTCTAGCAAAATCCACCATAAAAACATAAAAAATAGCTATATTTCCAAGAAATCAAGCAATATTTGGCTGTTTTGAATGTTTCTGCAGAACCCCCTTTTGTGACTTATATGCTTTTGTTAAAGTAAAAATAAAAGTGTTGGTAAAATATACTTTAATAATAAGTTATTCCTCTAAAAATTGAGATCAAATTATTCAAATTCCAACAGTTTAGCCCTCTGGCATTAAAAAAATATGAATGTGGTCCTCTTTCCAAAGTAGGAAATGAACATTATGTGGCTAATTTACAAGGAATGCCTTTTAAAGGGAGGCTGAGTTTTTTGATCTAGTGTTTCTAGAATAAAATAAACAAATAAAATGAAACAACTTATAAAGCTCATTAAATAAAGTAGACTTGAAAATAACTTTAAATGCCAATTTAATCTGAACTGTTGTAGTAAAAAGGGATATACTGTGGGAGGTGGTTTTAATTGTCAGGAATTTTTTTCCCTGAGCATTAGAGGGGTTATCACAACTATTTTTAAACTATATGAAAGTATGTCAGTACATTATATCTTTATCTTTATACCCAGCCCTCTGTAGATTGCTCAAAAAAAGGTTATTACTGATCCCTCATGGTGGGAGATCAACCTGTAACAACAGCTAAAAAAAAGCCCAAAAAACAACAACTAATGAACAGTAAGATATGATAAATATCTGTCTTAGAATAATTCAAACAAAATGATAATCTGAGGGGTAAAAAAAAAAAGTAAAGTAAATGAAACCCATGTATTATTCTCTCATTAATGCCTCTCTGTGCTAAAATAGAATAAAATGCAGATGAGTGAACTTTTTTACTCACTATATTAGATAATGTCATAATAGATAGACAGACACTTTATTCCGGACACAAAGATCCATATTATCAAAATATAAAGGTATAAATATTGATAATAAAATAAAATAAATTGAAATACAAAGAGACATTTACTCCAGTGTTTCCCGTAGCATGTTTCCATCTGGTTACAGTCTTAGTTATTTAGTTTTATTAGTGTATTAGTTAATTTTTTCTTTAATATATATAAGGATGTTAAAACTGAATTACTGTCGTGATCAATGACTTGAACTAATATTCTTTCATTTTTGTTTGCATAACACTGAAACAGGAAACCTTTAGTCATGGTATAAAGAGCAAATAATATTTTTGTCCGTATTTTTGAGCTGTAATAAAAAGGGATCCCTCCTACCTTCTTACTGCACTTTGTGGTCATCTTGGAGCAGCACTTCCTGTGGCAGGCGTAGCGACACACTGCAACAACACAAAACAACACAGTCACACTGATGCGATGGCATTCGTACAAACGCAGCAACAACAGGAGGCTGCAGTCCAACACAACTCGACCTCCCAGACTGGAGCGAGCACCGAGGCGGCAGCAGAGAGTTTGTTTCTGCTCTGTGAGACTGCAGACGGAGAATGTAACCAGATAGAAGATAGATTTATGAAAGGAGCCCAAGGTCTAATCCAATTCCTCTGACACTCAGGGAGACTGGGTGAGAGTGTGAGTCTGTCATTATTATTGTGTAGTATGAGTGTGTGTGTGTGTGGGAGGGGGTGTAATGTGCTGTGTGGGTGGAAATAAAAACTTGACACAGAGGCGTGAGTGCCTGTGGGTAAGTGAGTTAGAGGAACATTAGAGTATTTGATACTGCTGTGTATCAGTGTCTGATATTAGACCCATTCTTATGCTCTTTATGGGGGATTTATTCAAATAATAATAATAAATAATAATAAAAAATAATAAAAAAGTAATATGTATCTACTGAGGTAAAAGTCCTATTTTACATTTAACTAAATGAGACTCATGAATTTGGGACATTGTGTTAAACTTTAAAATAATAATACAATCATTTGCAAATCATTTTCGACTTTTAGGGATTTCATCATCTACTGTCCATAATATTATCAAAAGACTAAAAAAATTTGGACAAATCACCACTTTGTGAGCAACTGAGTGAGTCCAACATTTTAAGAACAATGTTTTTCTACAATCTACGACTGCATCAATAGATTCAGAGAATCTCTGCATTTAAGTGGCAAGGCTGAAAACCACCATTGAATGCCTGTGACCTTCCATCCCTCAGGCTGCACTACATTAAAAACCAACATCATTCTGTATAGGATGTTACCACACGGGCTCAGGAGCACTTCAGAAAACCACTGTCAGTAAACACAGCTCATCCATACATCTACAAGGTCAAGGTCAAACTCTACCATGCAAAGCCAAAGCCAAATATCAACAACACCCAGAAACACTGCCGGCTTCTCTGGGGCAAAGCTCATCTGAGATGGACTGAGGCCAAGTGGAAAAGTCTGCTGTGGTCTAGGTCCACATTTCAGACTGGTTTGGGACATCATGGATGTGGTGTCCTCCGGGCTAAAGAGGAAAAGGACCACCCAGACTGTAATCAGAGCAAAGGTCAAAAGACAGCATCTAGGATGATATAGGGATGTGTTAGTGACCGTGGCATGGGTAACTTGCATATCTGTGAGGACACCATTAATGCTGAAAGGTACATACAGATTTTTGAGCAAAATATGCTGGCATCCAAGAGACTTCGTTTTCAGGGATGTCGCTGCTTATTTCAGTGAGACAATGAAGACACATTCTGCATGTGTTACAACAGCGTGGTTTCAGAGTAAAGAGTGCGGGTACTAGACTGGCCTGCCTGTAGTCCAGACCTGTCTCCCACTGAAAATGTGTGGCCCATTTTGAAATAAAGTCATACATCAAACAAGAATGTGAAGGAATTTCCCCTGCAAAGCTTCAACAACTAGCGTCTTCAGTTCTTATTGAGTGTTGTTTAAAGGAAAGGTGAGGTAACACAGTGGGAAACATGCCCCTGTCCCAGCTGTTTTTGGAGCATGTTGCAGGCATCAAGCTCAAAGCGTGTGAATATTTGCAAAAACACAATAAAGTTTATCAGTTTGAACATTAAATATCTTGTCTTTGTAGTGTATTCAATAAAAAGTAGATCAAAAAGTATGTATCACTGTATTCTGTTTTTATTTATTTCACACAACATGCTAACTTTATTGGAATTGGGGTTTGTAAAAGATAGGGATATTTTTTTTATTTTGACTCTTTGTTTTTAATTCTGTTTTACTGTTAATTAGCTTTAAGCTGTTTTGGCCAATTCTTTAGTAGAGTAACATAGTGGCTTAGTCTTTGCCGACTCTATGACCTTGAAGCTAATGTCTGACGCAACTAAATACAACTTAGTCCACTCTTCACATCAGAAATAAATGTTTCTGTGTCTGTGTGTGCTTGTGTTTTTCATGTCATGTCCTCACATTTGCAGACGCAGGCTCGGTCCATCATCCAGATGAGTGAGGAGCAGAACTCGCAGTATGTTGGGATGCTGTACTGTGTTGATTTGAAGATGTGGCCATTATGTTCTTCCACCTGCAGGGGGCAGCAGAGACACCGGTCAGACCAAACCATTAAACCTGCTTTAGTTAGCCAGTAGGTGGTATGTTTATTACTTACAATGTCAGTTTCCTTTTTCCTCGACTTCTTGCGTTCTCGCTTCGGAGCCTAGAAGGGAAAAAAGTATAATTTTGTGCCTTTCTTCAGTTTTCCTTGTGAGCGCAGTACACGGAGTTAATGTATTTTCTAACTAAAATTTAGATCCCCCTCTCTTATGGTGCTTTTCCTTTTGTGGTATGCGCTCAACTCAGCTCAACCCTGCAAGGTGAAGACTTTGTCAGTACTTTAAGGTAGCAGGGTCATCACAGTATGGCTGCACAAAACTACTGGGACATTATCACATCAACAAAGAAAGAAACAGAGAAGAGAGATGAAAGCCATTATGTGACTTTTTGTCATTGTGAGGAGATGATTTTTGTTCCAGAGAGGGTAACAATCAGCATGACAATCAGCAAAACAACATGATTATTTAAAGCAGAAGACAGTTTGGGAAGTCATGCAGCATTATAGTGTCCATTTCCATGTCATATACCCCCAGCTTCTAGCACCAGTCTGAGGTCAGCAGTGTCTCCATGCCACATTTAGTCTCAGCTTAGCTCACTTAAAATCCTGCCAGACGTGATATGGAAAACTGTGCCAGGCATCAGGCATAATCCCTGATGGCAAAGCAAAACAACCGAGGAAAGTCGAGCCACGTTGAGCAAACACTAAGTAGTGGAAAAGCCCCATTCAATTTCCTAGAAGCTCGATTTCTTCCTCCTCCTACACTCTAAAGAATATTAAATTATTCTAAATCTACTGGGCCACTAATCACAGAGAATGAAAGTGCTAATACTATTTCACTACACTAACAAAACATTCCTGTGAATCAATTTTAAAGCTTTAAATCACTAAAATTCTTTATGTCTTGCCATCCAGCCAGTTTTCTTACCCTGCCGATGGTTCCCTCCATTGGTTTGTACTCGGTCATGAACTCGTCCAGGAACACCTTGAAGGTGTTAACCCACACCTTCACCGGCGACTCGCTCCAGTCCCTCTGCTCCAGGCGCATTGACTTCTCCAGGATGTGCTCAAACAGCGCGTAGAGATCCTTGTAACGGATGCTCTTCCCATCATCCATCTGGTTGTTGGGGACAAGGGAGAGTAAATGCTTGAAATACATTCATCATCACTTTTTGGGTTTCAAATATGAAAATTCTTTCAGATTTGCAAAAAATCAGGTTCATTTTTTATCATCTTGATTGCAAAAGGTTGTATATATGGGACAATTAAAGGAAAAACTAAAGGTCAGTCTTTTGGAGCTTGATGCAAAGACGGATAAAGACAAAAACATTAAGAAGGGCTTACCGCTAAGGCCGTGGAGTATGAGTTGAAGATGTTGATCCTGAACTCTTTTAGAGCTTTCTTGAAGACGACATCCACCATGGTGTCATTTTTCCCATCTTCTGACTCCAGGTCTGCGATCTAGAGGAGAGCAAAGTGTCAAAATGATCCCCAGATTTGAAGCCAACTACAGTTGCACCATGCCATCAACCAAAATAAGTACCTTTTGTAGGAGGGTGGGGTTGTTACGTTATTGATAGTTCAGAGAGACAGTGGATAAAGTCAGAAGGGGGGTAAGGGCAGGCGAGTACAAGTGGGAAATTACAGAATATTGAAATTGTGCCTAAATTGAGCCTAAACACATGGGTGTGCACAGACTAGACCAGTGATTCTCAACTGGTGGGTTGTGACCCAAAAGTGGGTAGCGGACCCTTTTTCAATGTGTTGCGAGCCCATCCTAAAAAAATTTCAGGAAAAAGTTCTGTGCTTTTATTTTGAGGGGGAGTGCCGTCTATTCACACTCCTTAATAATAGGTGGCGAAAATAGCCTGTAATGCTGAGTGATGCACATTTCAATCTAAGGGTGTTTGTTATATATTCAATAAGTAGATACTCAGCTTAAGCTACATATTTTTAATATTTTTTGAATTGCTTCTCAGCAGTTGGACTTTTTTATTTCATGTTTGTCCTTGAAAGCACCATTAAGTGTGTTAAAAAAGGCTGAAGTTACTGAAGTGTTTTGTATCTTGTGACAGCCTCGTGATCAATGCCTTATTTAGTGCTACTGATTGATATTATTACTTAAGGCCTTGTGTCCCTAAGATGCACTTTTTTGTTTCAATTATAATGTGGCTACATGAGTGTAAAAGGGAATATTTCCCTCTCTAGCATCACCACATGCAGGTCATCTCACAAAACTATTTTTTTGGTGTTGGCATACTGTGATATTCTGGACTACCTCAGGTTCAAAGTGCAGCATATTTTTATTAAATAAATTTGAGACGTTAAAAATTTCCCTCAATTCGGGTCACAGTTTGAAATTAAGGGGTGATAGTGGGTCCCAAAGCCAGACCAGTTGAGAACCACTGAACTAGACCAATTCTAGCTGGTGTCCACAGCAACCATGGAGGACACCAGATAGCATGGTTACTTATTACCCTGTAACACCTATACAAGTGTCCGCAGAGAAACTGTTAGTGACATGGAAAAGTAGAAAGCAGCTTTACATTGGATAAATTCCCCTGCTTGAATGAGCTGGACAACAGTCTGGGAGCTAAATGAGCTTAAATGGCATCAGCCAATGACAAGCAGAAAACACATGTAGGTGGAGGCTGTATAGCTATGACATCATAAATCCCAGGAAGTGAAATACCAAGTGTTTTGGGGGTGTTTTCCTTTAAGAGGCAAAGAGTATCTCTCCATGAACTGAAAGTTTAATTATAGGTGTCACATCCATCTGCTCCACAAGCCCCTTCTAACAACATTAACAGCAAAGAAAATTGGTTCTGCAGGACATGAGGCCTTTAAGTCACACAGGACCAAAGCAGCTTGTAGTGCCTAAACATCTAAGTCAGGGGTGGGCAACTGGTGGCCCCAGGTTACATGAGGACCTCTTACTCTCTAAATGCAGCTGCCAGTCAATTTCAAATAGAAAAAATATGCAAATAAATGAAGAAAATCTGACAAAATCTACCATGAAAACATCAAAAATAGCAATACATCTAAGAAAACAGAGTTATGACTGGCTGTAATTTTTTATGCAGAATTGTCTTCTGTGCCTTAAATGCTTTTGTTAAAGTAAAAATAAAAGTGTTGGTAAAATATACTTTAATAATGAGTAAAAAAAAAACTCTGAAAGTTGAGATTATATCATTCAAATTCCAACAGTTTAGGCCTCTGGCATTAAGAATAAAATGAATGTGGCCCTCTTGGTTACCAAAGTTGCATAAAGTAGGAAATGTGCATTTTGTAGCTATAATTGTTAATATGGACGTGCTTCGAGCTGGACAACAGTATGGGAGCTAAATGAGTTTTTGAATCAGTCCATGTTGTTGAGTCCTGTGATGATCTGCTGTGAAGACGGTGAGTGATGTTAACCTGTTGATGTTTTCATGGTATGTTGTGCCTGTGCACAGAAAGTGACCCTGTTTGTGCTGGTTGCTGGGGGTTGATTAGAGATGAGCCGAGACCACCTCTATCAGGAGAGCTTGGCATGGTTGTTTGTACCAAAATAGGGGTAGACTGCTGTGTTCACATATATTTTGACAAATCGCGAACGCCCACTTGTGTCTGAACAACTCTCCCAAAAAATCTAGGTTTGAATACTACCATAAGTTCTTAAGACTCAAAACATCCTCATTGCAGGATCAAACAGCCTTTGGTGGGGAGTTGAGCTGGTCTTTAAAACACATTACTAGTTGTGAGTAAGTGTCCTCTCACCTTCTTCATGAGGAAGTCGTTCATCCTGCGGTAGTCGCTTGCAGACGTCAGGATGTGCAGAGCGTCATTCTGCCACTGAGCTGGCTCCAGAGTGATGCTGCTGATTTTCAGGCTGCGACGCCTCCTCATCTTTGGGGATGGCTCCTTGTTCTCCTTACTGTCCCTAATCCCCCGAGGAGGAGTTGACTCCAAGTCCGGGGTGTGGGGAGGGGAGAGCCCTTCTGGGAGGAGGAAACGGACATTGAAGGGTCTACTGAAAAATGCTGTTCTTTATTATTATTACCTTTTTTGTGTTTTTTTCTTTCTGTAACTCTAAAATCAAACTGCTAAGGACTGAAGGCTTTGTGAATTTATTTTCACCATGTGTCTCTCCAGGTTCACTCCTGATGGACTGCTTGTCTCTGGACAGTTTTTTCTCGCCGTGCTTCGATTTACTCCAGAATCTCATCTTTCCTCTCATGCTGAAACAAAAACACAATTTAAACTCAATGAATTCATAAAAGCAAAAATTTTAAACCTATAAATAGGAAGAAAAACACTTGAAATACTACGATTAACAGCAATTTCTGTGTGCAGAATTACACAAGACAAAAAAACACATTTATCCTAACAAAAATATGTATCCAACCTTAAAAAAACAAAATTTTTCCTTGTAAAAGATGTGGTACTATTGATCTTACCCTCCATCCTGACTGGAGGTTTTCCTGAGGACTTCCACTTTGCCCAGGTCTCCTGACGACATGGTCTTATGGATCTTCTTCTGGTCTTTGTGAGATCCCTGGACATGAAGGAAGCAGGACAAAAAGATGAGTCAAAAACTTTGAATATTTCTTTCAGTTTGCTATTTTTTTTAGTAAAACTCGACCATGATGTTGTGATTTATGCATCCAGGTGACTGATTTCTTGTTCAACAGTTTAGCTTTTCTATGTTGACTACAGACTTAAGAAAAGTAATGTTACTGTACAAGAATATCGTAATTATTTAAATCAAACCATTTGAGTTTGAGGTTAGTATCTATGATCTGCTTCAAGGACTGCTCTTTGTGATTCTTCTAATTTAAAGAATCTACTGAATCTATTACGTTATCAAGCAATATCACTAAAAAACAAAGAGAGAAACAGGTTTCATGCTTATCAGATCCTGTTATGTTGTTAGTGAAAAGTGTCTTGACTTGGTTTTATTGATTCCAGCATGCAGCAGCAGACGGCGTGCAATAGAAACGTGAGGGGTGACGTTTCAGAGAAGTCAGCGGATAAGAGATCTTCAGTCAGTTCAAACTGTGAAAATCTCTCTTTATTGTGGTCGAAGAAGAAGAAGATGTAACGCAGGGATACTCTGATTGCAAACATTTTGAGTTTAAACCTTTTATTTTTTCCTTAATGCATCAGCACTGCTAAGCTTCTAAGGCTTCAAATCACTGCGTACAGATAATATAAGGATTTAGCAACTGCTTTTAGCTATGCTAATGAATGAGCTCCACAAATCTACTCCACATCCTTCAAAGTAAAATCAGACCTGATCTCTTGATCACTTTTGAATAAATGCCAGTTTGTGACAGTAAATTTAAGGTTGTTTTCTACCATGAATGCCAAGTGTGTGCCTGCTTAAGGCAAGATTCTGTTTTGATACCATTGCTAACTTGAATACTTAATATTTTGGGCTGTTTTTGGTAAAAAAGGCAATTTCTAGACCCGTAGGCTCCAGAGTAGGGGTCACAAGATACAAGAAAGTCACAAGGTGCCTTTGAATAGACAAGGAAAATTTTGAAATGATTGAGACAGTATGTTTTAAAAACATAACAGGGTCCAAACTATGGCAGGGCAATTAATCAAGTACTAATTTTCAGCTACAGTTATGGCTTCCCACAGTTATGAAAACCAGAGATGAGATTAAACAAGCCATTTTGTGCTTTTGTCATGTGTGGTGAATGTTTCAGGGTTGTTATATTTTAGCTTTAGGATTTCATAATCACTACTTAAAACACACATTTAAGCTAGTCCAAATTATCAACTGATGTCATTGGGTTCAGGGGTTCATTTTTCAAGTTGGCTTTTGCGTGTTTATCCTGTTTTGAAGTCATTATAATGACAAAATTTTAAGAGTTTTTTCGTCCAACCAATGAATTAAGTTAAGGTAAAATCTATAAGAAATCGTGCCATTTAACAAATGTGATCATGATTTTTGCCATAATATGGCAGAAGTGGCTCCAAACCAAGTTCAATGATAAAGGTTACCAAAAATGTGACACATCACATGTGTGGAAATAATCCTGGTTTTGGAGCAGCTTCAAGTGTGCATACCTTGTTCTATTTTCTGACTGTTTTTCTTCTTTTTTTTAATCTAGCACCCTCTTCTTCAGTTTTGGATGTGCACACCATTTTCAAATGATATATTACTTTCTTTCTTGTAAAAATCTTTACAGTAAATAAGGATGATTCAAAAGTCACAAGGTGAGATTAATGCCAAATGAAGAATAAAATCTGAAGTGTCTAAGTGGGGGCCCCATGTCTCTGGCACTGTATTTTCAGGGGTTCCAGGCTGAAAAATATGGAAACCTACTGACAAGGCAGTATAAACTATTCTTCTACGTTGTGCTAAAATGAAAATGATGGGAATAAGGAGGAAAGACGGAAACACGTGCACATTGTCCAAGTTATTATTATCTTCAGTGCTGTCCTGAAATTACAATTTGTTTATTGAAGGAAGAATATCAGATTAAACTCAAAATGCAGCTGTATCCCAGATTAAAAGATTGTAGAAGCTGAGAAATCTCAGATGTGGCTGATTGTTGAATCATCAGCCTGCAGAGCGTCATGCTTTTTGTTACTTCAGATCAGTCGATGTGCCTGCGTCTCTCAGAGTGAGGAGTAAAAACATCAGACTGCAGCTCAGTTTTTATACAGAGTGACTACAGAGAGGGTTAGAGGGGTTAGAGGCCCCTCCTCCCACTCAGTAGGGTCCAGCAGGGCAGAGGAGGGAGGCAGCCTAAGAGTGGACAGGCGAAAGTTTGTTTCCTGGAGGTCATGGGACCTCTGGAGATCAGGTATTTTACCATCTCTGAGTCACTGTGACAGTCGGCCTCGGGGTGGGCTCGAGTGGGAGTCAGGGAGGGGGGCAGCGTGTGGGAGTGGACGGGCATGTAGTATTCGTCGTCGTCGTCTGATTGGGTGGCTCCCTCAGAGTTACAGCGGGTGAGGAAGTCAGAGCGCGTCCGGGACATTCGGGCTTTCTTTTTGGGCCCGGGGCGGCCCACCTGCTTCCAGGTAACCACAGGGATAAAACATCAGCCGCGAATATGCGTGTGCTTGAATGTGATTTAGAATAAACAAAGCTGAATCCAGTGAAAGTTATTTAGGATCACTAGTGACTTTTTTACACAAGTAATAATAAGAATAGACATAAAATATGCACTGCCTCATTTGAAATGGTTCAGACTTTGCAGACAAGCAGGATCGGTCTCATATTTCTCTAAGTTTGTTTTTATGTCTATCAGCTGTAGAGAATTCATGTCTTCGCATCTTTTATCCTGGAAAAAGAATTAGAACACTTGCAGTAATTAATGCATTTGACTCAAAAAAGTAAATCTGATTCTCATGTTAAACCAAAGTTTCATTCTCAAAAATTGTAATTAATGAGACATTTTCCAAATACAAAGTGATGATGTAAATCTTAATAATCTCTAAGTAGGTGAGAAGAGCTTGCACTCTTAAACAAACCTCATCATATGAATAAGATGATAGTTAAGTGAGGAGTGCGTACAGAAGTATGCCTTACCTCTCTGTTTCTGGACCCAGATGTTTTGGAGTCATCTCTGAACATGGCCAAAGACCTTTCCTGGTTCACCAAATCCTTATCAGACCTGCAACACACACAAAAAGTAGACAATAATGGTTTTCAGAAGACCCTTATTTACCTGTCGCGGCAAGGTAAGATGAAAAACAGTAATCACTGTTACATACTGTGAACAAAAAATCAAGTTCTGTCAGGGAGTCTTCAGAATAACCCAAGGCTAACATACAGTTAAATTCCCAAGAAAATAAGGGAACCATATCTTGCCCTTGACTCCACTGGCTGTTGTTAGATCTTGAATGTTTCATGTTGCAGGGTCATGTTTAACTGTATTGATCTGTTCTCTTTGAAGAAAGAAGTGTTGGAGATAAATCTATGATCATAGTTTTGTTTCCTCTGCTAAAGTGTGTGTGTGTGTGTGTGTGTGTGTGTGTGTGTGTGTGTGGGGGGGGGGGGGGGGGGCTGTGCAAACCTTGTCAAACTCCTGCTCCATATCATAATTTACTTGCAAAAAGATTAAAGCACTGGTAAGTCAGTCACCAAAGACCATGTTGGGCTGTAAATATGGTTGTGCATGGAAATCCCATATTATTATCAGTTTCTGAAATTCTAGCTAGTCTAGCACTGACCACTATGCCACGTTCCAAGTCACTTAAATCAACTTCCTTCTCCATTCTGACCTTTTGT
Source organism: Cetoscarus ocellatus (assembly GCA_037902135.1). Taxonomy (NCBI): domain Eukaryota; kingdom Metazoa; phylum Chordata; class Actinopteri; order Labriformes; family Labridae; genus Cetoscarus; species Cetoscarus ocellatus. The sequence goes on from JBAMNC010000277.1 coordinate 1,203,307, forward strand.
TTGGACTTCAGCAGGTCATCTTGACCATGTCTACACCAGTGTTAACTTTGACAGCACTTTTTAATTTTGTTTAAGTTTTAGTCTTTTGCCTAAAATATATTTTAGTTTTAGTCATAATTTAGTCATCTAAATTTGAATTTTAGTCTAGTTTTAGTTGATGAAATTTCACAACATTTTAGTCGATGAAATCTACTGTAAATTTAGTTGACTAAAATATGAATTGTACAGTGTAAGGCATTTTTTATGTTTCCTTGAATTTCCGAAGTCATGTTTTACACTTGGATCCCGCAACCATGAAGCTAAGGCATTCGTGATTGGATGTCCCTCTTAACTCATCCAACCTTTCCACACAACCAAAGTAGCTGTGATTGGACATATTCCTAACTTGTCTCTACTTTCTACATAACCAAATTAGGTCTGACTGGATTCAGTCTCTGTCAGACATTTTAGTCTAGTTTTTATTTGTTGATGAAAATGTCAGTTTATTTAGTTTTAGTTTTTGTCCATGTGCACTTGTTTTATTAGTTACTGTCTACTTTTCGTCAGGGAAAAAAGGTTGTTGACGAAAACTATGATGAAAATAATTAGTTGACAAAATTAACACTTGTCTACACGCATGAATGCATTAAGTTGGTACAAAGTGATTGGCTGACTAGCTATCTCATCAATGAGAGGTTGAACAGGTGAACCCAAGAAAGCAGACAGTATACATTCAAGATTCAAGATTCAAGTCTCACTTATTTGAACCTAGGGTCTCTGCCTTGGACTTCAGGCTACCAGGTAAAAATACACATCAGATATTATAAACATGGACAGACTTACACAGATACACAACACAGTGAAACAACAGTTAAATTATCAGACCACTTTTCATAAAAATGAGAAACATAAATCTTTCAAAAACTTTGAAATTTCAACCTGAATTTGCCTTTTTAGATCAAAGCTGAGCCACTAACTGAACTTCTCTGGGATGTAAGAAATAAATCAAGAAGAACATTCAACCACTAAAACTAATGTTTCTGTTCAGGAATGCAAGAAAATAACTATAATTTGACATCTTAATCAAGAAATAATAATGAGCTGTACTATTTTTCCTGTTTTTTTTGTAAACTGTAAATTTGAAAGTTCGTTGATAAAAATAATAATCATACTTTAGCATTAAACATATAATTTTGGTTAAAGAGCTTCTACATACTGCTGGATTAATCATTACAGAAACATAAAAATGATTTTGGTAAATAACAATGCTGTAATTTGAGGCAGCTGGTCCAGTGACAGAAATAAGAGCTATAAATATTATGGAGAGATGGAGAGTCATTGGGTTAATGTCTCCTGCTAAATAGTGGCTTGAAGCTAAACTTCAACAATTCAACAATTATTAAAAAAATAAAATATTGATATTATGCTATCAAAAATTGGTACAGTGCACTGCACAAAAGTACCACTTAGTGTCGGCAACACTAGTGAAACACAGCAGTCACTCACTTGGAGAAGGGCAGTTTTCGCCTCGGCGGGGAGAACACAGTGCTGGACGGTTTCTCCACCATGTTCACAATCACAGTTTGCGCCGAGCTCTTCTTCTGAGCTTTTGGAGGTTTGGTGTCCAGGACCGGGCTGGGGGCTTCCTTCACCGGCCGGGTGGACTTCCTCTCCTGCTGCTGCTTTGGAACAACAGCAGGGACGCCGTCTTTTGGCCCCAGGCTGATCTGGATGTCCACTTCTGAGGAGCAAATCCCTGCTACCTCTGGGGACGCCCCATGTGCAGCTGAGGACGAGACCCGCTCTGATGGACCCTTCTTCGCCTGGGTAGGGACCCCGTGAGGTTTTCCTGTCTTTGATGCCACCTCCGAGCCTGCGGCGGGTGTTTGAGCTTTAGGCGATGCTGCTTCTGCCTCCAGAGCTCTCTCCAGGGTTCGGGCTGCCAGCAGCTCCCCCTCCTCCACTGGACTCTCCTTCTGCATACTGATCAACACCACCACGGGCCTCCGGGACGTGGACTCTCTTCTGTCTTTGTAGGACTTGTTTGGGCTTTCGAATTTTAGTTCATGAACAGGACTTTGGTCAGAGGCGATGTAGAACGTGGCCCTCGGACCGTCCTCTTTCGCTGACGGCTCTATCACAGGCTTTTCATTAAAGTTTGAATCTCTCAGCCTCTCCTGAGGATGAACACTCAGAGCTTGTGGATGATCTTGAGGAGCACTGGTCTGAGTGATAAGACCCCCAGATCCCTCAGTCTCCATGTCCTCCACACTGAGTAACTCAAAGCTTCCATGGCTGGCTGGAGACCCTCGTGGAGACTGTCTGGGGTCTTGGATTAAGTCTTCCTGTACTGGACCCCCCATGCTGGTGTTTCTGACCTTGAGGAGCTCTAAGCTGAACTGAGCTTGCTCCAGCTCTCTCATCCGTCTGCTCTCTCGTTTGGATCTGTTCTTATGAGTTGTCTCGTCCGCTCCTTTGCTCCTCTCTGAGTCCTCTTCTTTCTCGATGTCAAACAGGACAGGTTTGGACTCCTCTGAAAGCTCCACAGAGATTTCCTGGACACAGACTTCTTGACCCGATGAGGTGACGTCCTCCATGGTTCCTTCATCCATCTCTGCAGGAGGACTCTGCTGTCTGAGTTGTTCATGCTGCTCCCTCAGCTCCCTGAACCTGAAGACAAAAATTAAGATCATGACAGAATTTTATCAGAATCTATTTTGACACAAAAAAGACAGAAAACAGAATTTCATACTCAACAGCTGAACTTCATTTGGGAATTTTAAAGGGACTTTTTTCTACTTTTCATGCCTTACCTCACTCCCGACTCCATTCTTTTGACTGCAGTAACAAGGAAGAGACGGGCAGAGCTCGCCCACCGCTAATTACATTAGCGCAAACACTGGGAGTCAGTTGGTATAGCTAGCCTGCCTCTGCCTCCAGTCATCAGATAAACTCTTCAGCAACTCTAAACATTCCTGTGTGCTTGTTGTGACTTGTTTCATGTTACGTTATCTTCTACTATCATCGTATTATCTTCTTCTACTTGTAAACAGAGGCTTTGTTTTGTTGACCTACTTCCACGGTGGTTTGTGCTACAGATGTGACGTTCGAGAACGAGTCAAGTCTTTTGAACAACTCTTTTAAGTGGACAATGAGAACTGATTCGCAGTTGTGAGTGAGCAGTGAGTTTGCGAGCCATTCTTAAATGCAAATTGCCTTCAAATTTAAGAATGGCTCGCAAACGAACATCTCACTCACAACTCGACTCATTCGTGAACATCACATCTCTAGTGCAAACCACTGCAGAAGTAGGTCAACAAAATAAAGCCTCCGTTTATGAGTAGAAGAAGATAATACGATGATAGTAGAAGATGATATAACATAGGGCGGTAAAAAATAAGTCACAACAAGCACACAGGACCATTTAGAGCTGCTGAAGACTTCGTCTGATGACTGTAAGCAGAGGCAGACTAACACTACCCATTGACACCCAGTGTTTGAGATAAGCTAATTAGCACTGGGTGAGCTCTGCCTGTCTCTTCCTTGTTACTGGACACAGTCAAAAGAATGGAGTCTATCTGCTTGTCATGGACTCAGGAGTGAGGTAAGACATGAAAAGAAAAAAAAATGTTGGCGTATCCTTTTAACTGGGCTGTTAATTGCTGAAAATGAAATCTGGTTTAAAACTGAAGCTCTGATTTATTTTGATTGTATAAATAATGTTCACAAAGTCTTTAAACCATCAGAGAAGAGTAACAGCTGGATTTTGACCTCGTCCTGCTCACCCAAAGACACATCTACTCCTCTGAATGTCTCAAACCCATGTATCGCCTTAACTCTGGTTCACATGGACACTGACCTTTGTCGAGCCAGGTATCCCCTGCTGGCTGCCTGCAGCTGTGTCACCGTCCTGTGCGTCTGACAGTACCTCCTCCTCTCCCTGAACCCTCTCCATGCCGTCTGGACCGTCACAGCCGCCTCGGTCCTCCTCCGTCTGCAGCGTCTCCAGCTCCTTTGAATGACGATGGCCGACTCCCTACACTGCAGGAACCTTCGGCGCTCCCTGTAGCTTCTCCAGGCCGCCTGCAGACACACGGCTGCCCCCTCCTCATAGCTGGAGTCCATGGTGGACTCTTTGAGGAGGCAGGCTCGCCACCAACGCTGCAGAAGCACAGCAATAAAAATATGTCAGGATCAGGAGGAGAAAATGGGCTGTGGGCTGATACAATCTAGTTTTGTGATTTGCACCTGATTGGAGCAGCAGATGATTTCCAGATGGGGATCAGACTGGATTCTTTGATCAAACAAAAGTCCAAAATTATGTCTGCTTACTGATTTCCCCTTTGAAACTTCATGTAGTTGAAAATTTTGGACCATAAAATGAGTAAAAAATGTTTTAACCTCCCTTTCTGCCTCTCTTGAGACATGAATCTTCAATACCGACCTAAAGGTTAGAAGCAAAAATCTGACTTGAGCTCCCAGACTTTCATATTTCTGTTATTTATGGCATGTTTGAGTTTGTAAAGACATTGTTTAACAGAGTGATTTATCATTCTAGCACCTGTTTCAGACAAAAAAAAATAAAAACTCTGTCAAACTTTTGGATTTCACCTAAATTTTCTTTTTGAAGTTAATGATGGATTTGTGTTTTTCCTTTAAAAGCAAACATTGTCCTTGTGTCTGTCATATGTCCTTCTAAACTATAATTGACTGTCACGCAACGCTTTCATGTTTATATTCAAAGTTTTAATATTGTTAATGTTAACAGTGCAAATTCCTTGGCCTTGGTCATAGTCTCACTTTAGTTATTTTCTTTATTTCCTTCATAAGAAAGTTGAAGCATAGCTTAAAGATCTGCATGTTTCTTATTTTTCTTATTTTTACTTAATTTTATGCTCTTATCTATGTTCATGTCTTTTGATATTCCTATATATTGCTATACAGTGTATAAGAGCAACTGAAACAGCAGAATTTCCCCTTGAGGATTAATAAAGTATTTCTGATTCTGATCTCTGATCATAATCCCGGTTACAGGAACTAAAATTCATCAAGTCTCAAATGTCAGTGTGAATCTCTGTTTGTGTTTCAGTTTGATTATTTGTCTCAGATATATCTGTGTCAGAGCTCCACTGGCTCTTTGTTTCACGGTTTCTAAACTGAGTGGGTTTGTTTTCTCTCAGCCTGACAAAGATTTGGACAGCTCCCCTCTGAGGAATCCTCCAGAAAAAAAAACACCCACAATCCTCTGAATGCAGTGTTTTCTCCAACGTCAGGCTTTTACTGTTTGCTGTCTTTCTCTCTCTGCGTCTTTCTTTCCTTCTTCAGCTCTACGGCTAAGGTGAATGTCAAGAGGGATAAAGTTAAGAGTCTGTTCAAAACATCTTTAACATGTATCATTGAAGTTAATGGCTCTTCAAACAGTGACGGAATAGAGACAGAAGAAAATGACACACTCTAGTTTTTAAATGGTTGAGCCAAATCTGGACTCAGTTGGGTCCTGATTACCAACAGCCGATGAAAAAGAGAGGGCAGGACGATATGATGGGATGTAGCAGGAATATCAAATCAAACTGTCGTCCTCGAGAGAGGACATATTTCACAGAAACAGGTAAAACACATCATTTGATATCATTAATATTTTCTTTGTTTTCTGGAAGGTGTATCATGGCCACTTTTCAAGTGTCTTAGGACCCCCCCAGGAGAGTCACAGAAGAACTCTGGTAAAGCTGCTTTTTGTTTTTACGGCCCAGAATTCGAACAGCCTCCATCTGGATCCTGGGGAGCATTTTATTTGATGTCAGAGATTGGATTGTCCAAGTCCCAAGTTAGACTTGTCACTGGGATGCCTCCTTAGGTTAGAATTTTCTACTGATCATAAGGTATTAACTGGGGAGTGAAGTAATTCACACCTCCCACGTTCGAGAGCCGAGGTAAATGGAATGAACCATTAGGACAGCAGACTCACTCGGACTTTTTGAAAGACTCTTAATACAAATCTTTTAAATTTGGATTTTAATAAAGATTTTTATTCTATTTTATTGCATGTTATTTATTTTTTAGAGATGATTTTGTTTGTTTTACTGTTTTGTTGTTTTGGTTCATGTTTTTTTATTGATATATATATGTGTATATATATATATATATATATACATATATATATATATATATATGCTACACTGTATATATGCTCTTTTATATTATTCTTATTCTTGCCCAATGTCAGCTAGTCTAGTGGATGTGTGTGTGTGTGTGTGTGTGCGTGTGTGCGAGCGTGCGTGCGTATTTGTGCATGAGTAAAATGTTGCACGATACGTGAAAGTAGAGACTTATGTAAAATAGGGGTGGGTAGGTGGGTTTGAGGGAATGTTTTTATTTGTTTTTTATGTAAAGCACTTTGAGTTACAGTCTCTGTATGAAAAGCGCTTTATAAATAAAGTTTTGATTGATTGATTGATTTTGTCCCTCGGGCCATCAGACGGTACAACTCCTCATCCAGGGGGAGGAGGAGTAACAGGAAGACAGAGGATGGGAAAGAGCAGTAGTCAGCCAGGAGACATATTTTTATTTTTATTTATATTAATTTATATTTTTTATTTATATCTGCAAATTGTATTTACCTTTTGATATCCTGTGTTCTTTTTTACTCTGTGTACTATACAATGCTACTGGAAACTTAATTTCCCTGAAATTGTCTTCCCAAGGGATTAATAAAGTTCTAAAGTGATTATTATTGAGATATTATGTAGGGTTGGAGTGACCTTAGACTTTTCAAAACTGAATCAATCAACTCCAAACTTAAAGAGTAGATTTCTGCCAAATCTGTCAAAAAAAACTTTCATGGATGCTAAAAATTATTAAAATGAAAAAAAAAAAAAAAACTAAAATATTGTGCTAAAAGCTCTGAGGTCCCATTGCCTTCACTTATACCTCCAAAATTAATCATTTAATCTCTGAGTAAGCTTGGACTTCTGTTTTAAGTGCCCTTGAGAGTGACCCAGGTAAGTTCTTAAAGACAGATACACAAACTAAAATCCTAATATCACTGGCCCAGGGTGTTGCTGGGGCTTAGAGCTCCTCCTCTTCATCATGTCTGATAGAGTGGCTGTGATCACAGAGGCTTCATGTAGAGCATGTTCTGCTATCAGTCACTCACTGATCAAACTCTCTGATGCTGAAAAGCTGTAATGGACTTCCTGAAAACATTGGGATGTAATTCATGACTGTTAAACTGACTGATGATGCATTTACATCCAGAAGTTTCCAGCTCTTCAGGGCTTGAAAACTGATTAAGCTGTATCAGTGAGTCCAGTGTAAAGATGGTCAGAGTTTCTCACCTGGATGACGCAGGTGGCTCTCCTCATGTTCACAAAGAGCTTCCTCTCCAGCACGGCTCTGAAGCGGCGCTGCAGCGTGACGATTCTTCGCAGGACTTCCTGATGGAGTAGGGTCTGAAGACGCTGACGCTCAGCCTCACGTAGAAACACCTACAGAGACGAGTGAAGCATTATAACACTGCCAACCAACAGATAATAAAGAGAAAAAAGTGAAAAAGACTCTGCCATCGTACCATGGTGTTTCCCACTTGGTATCCAGCAGGAGGCAGGTGGATCCGCCTGAAGAACTCCCTGATGCCTGACTTGGTTGGATTTGTGCCTCGAGGCAGCAGCACGTGAAAGTGACGCACAAATTCCTGCAAAAAAAAAAACACAGAAGTGGTCAATGATGTTATTTGCATGAAAGTTAGGCTGGAAAACAACCTCAATTTTTCAAATACAAATTGAGGGGTTCTTTTTAAGTTTTTTGGGGCTTTTTGAAGGTGGAGAAACAGTGGATTGATTTGTAAAGAGGGAGAGAGAGAGAGAAAGGAAAGACATGCAGCAAATGGGCCCTAATACAATGAAATCTACTTTATTTATACAGCATAATTTTAAAAAGAAAGAAGTTTACCAAAGTGCTGCACAGTGACTACAGCCAGAGATAAAACTGAATAAAACCAAACAATAAAAGACAAATAAAAAAGACATATAAAACACATACAAGTATTGAAAAAAAAAACTACAGAAGATTAAAAATTAAATAAATAAAATAGACAGTGAACTGAATTCATGCCACCAACTGAATATTTGCCTGGTTGCTGCCCACACTGTCATACCAGCACCTTAAATATTGATTTTTTCAAGATTCATCACTGACATCCAAAGAATAAAATGTTGTTTTTCTTGCGTCAAGTCTGTTTCTAACACAAACAGACTGTCACCATGAAGGAACAGGCCAGTTTTGGTGAAGTGGAGGCTTTGTGCTCTTGACAAAAAATATCAATATTAATACTGGTATTGGCAAGTTTGGAAATATTTGCGTATTAGATATCGGCAAAAACACAACATTGTGAATCCCTGCTGGTTTTTAAAGTGTGTTTGACTGTCAGCTTTTCCAAATGGAGTCTGTTACAACAAATCATATCTACTTATTTCTTGTAAATGATAAAACATTGCCCAGTTTTTAAAGATTATGATAGAAATTTTTCATGTTGTAATGCAGTTTGTCATGATCAAAACAAACTACACTGTATCACTGATGTACCAAAGACTCTTTTACCTGGAAGGTGTACTTGATGCTGTATCCTGATTGTCTGATCCGGACGGTCTCCAGCATTCCCATGTATCTGAGCTGCCGCAGCACCAGACTGTCGTTAAAACGCAGCGGCAGCTGAATGAGAAGACGGAAAGAGAAAGAGAAAGAGAAGAAGATGTAAAAATAAAATGTTAATCACCCTTTGGTCATGAGCTTGATTTAAGTGGTGACTGATCCTGAGGGAGAGTTTACCTTCTCAGCGTTGGAGCGAATACATTTGACAAAGTATGGTTCTGATTGGTCCAGAGTTTCCATCAGCTTGTTCAGGGATGCCTGAAACACAAAGATTAATAAATGGAGTCTCAGTCTCTTCAGTAACAATCAATAACATCAATCTATAAAGGCTTTCAGTTCAAACTTGAGTGTTGATTGTACTAAAAGTATTTCATTTTATTTTACATCTTATGAAACTTCTTGTACATTTACACATGCTCTAATTCAACCTTAATTTTTGATCAAATTGTTTTACTTCAAACTTTGCTGAAACAGATTATCCACACAATTAATGACCAATAAATAAGATTCTTGTAAAATATGCAGAACAATCAAGCAGTCAGGGTCCCCAAACTCTTGGTACTTTTATTGTTGCAAAAATCTCTTCATTTCAATGTTATTCTATATTTCCTTGAATATTTTGAGGCATCTACATGAATTCCTGTCAGTGTTATTTTTAGCTGACTGCTGAGTCACTTCTGTTGTCGTGATTCAGTCTTCGTCCAGCAGAGGGCGGCACTGACCTGAAACTGAGCGCTGATGCTGGGCGGTTTCTTCTTCTTGTGCAGGTGAAGCAGCGACTTGGTGATGCGGTCGTGGAGCGTCACACTACTCAGGTAACGCAGAGACTTCACGTCCAGCAAGTGCTGCAAACACAAAACCAGACACTGTGTTTATAAAAGTTCATGTCATGCTGTTACTCTGTGACCTACCTCTTTAAAAGCAATTTCTGTGTATTTGTTTGTGATATGGTAAATATTGGGTCTTACCTTAGGGAGGGTGGGCTTGATTTTGCAGTTTTTGTTTCTCCTAAAGGGCAGAAAAGATGATTTACAGACATGGAAAGCTTATATTGATTATGTCCAAAACTTTAACATAACACTCGAAGAAGACGAAGGATGATTTCTGACCATGTTGCTACCATGTCTCTGTAGAATTTGATGTTTTGTTTCAATATGCACAGTGTACCAGTAGTAGATTGTCTATTATTTATTTTTTATGTAATGTAAAAGAGAAGCTTTGTTGTTGATATTGTTTCTGCACCTTATATGTAAAACTTAAATAAAAATATATTGTGGGAAATGATACTACTGTGCACAAAGACTAAAATAATTCAGACTAAATATTATTGTTTTTGTTTTGTTTTTATGCAAATAAGATAACTGTGGGGTATTTTTTGCACACATTCCCTGCTAGGCCTGAACAATATATATCATTAAAGCAGCATAAGTGAAGTGTGTGCAAGCAAACTCAAGACCTACCTCTTTAGTCTGTCTTTTACCTAAATTTAATGTACTCATCTTAATCTGTTTTAGTAATTTACGTTTTATCTTATTCTGTTTTAACTTCGGAATTATCTTTTAGTACTTTATCCTCTTGTTTATCATTTTTCCCCAAGTGTTTTATTTCCTTGTTTGAACATATTGTCATTAACTTTTAGTGTTTTTATTCTCAGAACAGCACCCTTTTTTTACTTGTTTATATTTTACTTTATGTCAATTTATTTTTCATTCTATTTGATGATATTTTTTTTTAATTTTACATGTGTTCACTTATATTAAACCTTTAAGATGTTTTTTCCTCGGTGCGTACTAGGTACAAAAATGTTCCTGTTCTACCAGTGTCTTTTATTTATGATGCATTTAGCTGATACTGTGTGTGGGTTGTGGGATGGGTGGGTTAGCGAGTTGGGTGGAGTGGGTTTGGGTCATACTTCCTGTTATCTTCTTTCAATTTGTCTGTCTGTCTGTAAAGCACTTTGTGCTACATTTTCTTGTATGAAAAGTGCTATATAAATAAAGTTTGATTGATTAATTAATTAATTGATGTGCAGTGGCTACACTGCAATACCAGGCTTGGAAGATTAACGTGATTTGATTCATTATAACTTTTTATAGACAAATTTAAAAAATCAGTTTTGAAGCACATGTGCAGATGTTTGTGTGTGAGGCTCACATCAGTATGCCCTGAGCTCTCTCCAGCAGTTTGCTGCTGGTTGAGTGGATGAAGATCCCGTCTTCCTCCAGGGCGGGACTTCCTGTCGATGACAGACGACCAGACCTGCGACCATTACAGCCAAAGCCATCCCTACGGATGAAGACAGAGGCGAGGGACATCCAGAGGGACAATCAGGGACAGACATGATTTCACCAAATACTAAACATGTGTTGTCTTCCTTTGATGTCACCATGTCAGACGATCTAAGCATCTCTTCCTTTCTTGGCTAACAAACTTAGAAGTGTGATCTAAATGAGTCACGGCTGTCATCAGGACATTATGTGCTCTTATGATAGTGGTGCAGTATTATTACACTAGGGCAAAGAAAAAATCGAAAGTGGACTCGTCCCTGTGTGTCAAGAAGAGGAGAATATGGACTGTGTGATATCTACTGTAGCTCCTCTACATAAAAACAGAGGATCCCCTAGAAGGAAAAACAGATTTAGTTTGGAGGAATAAAGTAACCCAATTGGTCAGCGTCAGGATGCATGTCCTGGATGTCAGGTCAGGGGTCAAACTGGAAGAGAAATGCAAGAAAAACTCTGGCATTTTATTTCATTTTATTTAGCCTTTAATTAATCAGGAAACTGGTCACAGGTAGCTCCACCTCTTCATGCTCTAAAGGTTTCTGATTGGGCCGTGCTGCTTTGGGCATATCACAATCAATGTAGATTGGAAACTAGATTGAATCAGGCAGATCGAGCTGCTGCACAAGGTTAGGCCAAGATAGGCAGCAGCAGAATTAACAAAGTTTCCACAAACAGCCAAACATACAAAAAGGCAAAACTCATGAAATACAGTAAAAGAAAATACTTAATGAACACAATGAGGACTATTTGTCAAGATTTACAATGATCAAAAATGTAAAAAAATCTGCAATCGGGTGCCTCTGTTTCTGAGTGATGAGTCAGGGTCGAGCAGAAACTTTGCCACACTTTGGGCCCAGTTTAGTGACGGACAGTGACAATGCAATCAGGTTAAAACCTGCCTAAACCAGCTTTAAGACATTTTCATTGTTGTTACTCACCAGCTGGCCTTTTCATTCATAGCGTTGGTCCCTTGGAGGTCCGACAGTGGAGTTCGAGGATTCTTACGAGTGATATCTGGATAAGAGATAGAGAGAAAAGGTAGGAGTGGAGAGAACAGAGGGGAGAAATAAGAGAAAAATAAGTATATAAGAACAGGACAGAGTCTGAAGGAGACTTGTGAGATTTTCAGTTAACAAGATATTTTCAAAGTTCCATGACCTCAAAAATCAATTTTCTTTGCTTTTAATGTTGTCAATTTGCTGAACTCTCAGTTCACTGAGAAATGCCCTATGCCTCTTAAAAAATGCCCCTTAAAATGCTTTATAGTTACTTCCTGGTGTTTACAATGTCATAGCGATACAGCCTCCACCTACATGTGTGTTTTCTGCTTGTCACAGGTGGACGCCATGACTTTTTGAAAGTCCTCTTGTTGACCTGTAACCCCTAATCCCCGTTCTCATCAGACATCTTTTGGCAGCCAATCAGCACAGAGCTCATTATCATTTTTTTTTTTTCTTGATACTGTATTTTCTATGACCTGTGCTGCCAACCTCTTGGCCAGGTCACCCTTGTAAATGAGATTCTGATCTCAGTGGGAATTATCTGGTTAAATAAAGGTCAAATAATAATAAAAAAAATCATAGCCTCCCTGGGGGGGAGAGTACAGATTAGCATTGTTTCTGTTAATTTTATGGATGCATGATATGATGGGGAAACCTCAGCATTGGCAGACAACTGCCCAAAAAGCTGAATGTCAACATTGGCAGTGACAAAAAAAACTCAGACAATTCCTACCAACAGTTATTTATAGACAGCATTTTGGCTGCAAAAACTGACCACACATTTTCCACACAGCGGCTGCAAAACTGTCAAAATGCACAAATGCACCAAAATGGTCCACCCCATCATCATCAAAGGTCCACCTGTACGAATCAAGAGCAACATTCACAAAAGAACCAATCGTTGCTCAATCACAGCTAGGGCTGACAGATTTTCGTGTTTGGATCGAAATCGCAATTTCAGACAACACAATCATGTGATCGCCAAAGCTGCAATTTTTTGCAGCACTCCTGGCTGACCCAGGATCTGTTGTGTCAACTATTTTACAAATTTGCAGGTAATTTGCATTTACGGGAGTGCTGGTAAGCTGGTCAACAATACAAAGCCTCTGTTTAGGAGTAGAAGTTGGAGTATCCCTTAAATAATGAAAACAGATTATTTATCATCAATGTTAGATGATGAATAATGTGTTATGTGCTTTTGATCACTGATTTCCTTACTGTTGTCTATACTGAAAACACAGTGAATATTGCACTGAAGCTTGATTTGAAGAAAATCGTGAATCGAATTGAAATCAGAATATCTGCCAGAAAAATCGCAGTTAGATCTTTTCCTGAAATTGTTCAGCCCTAGTCACAGCATATCTACAACAAGACACAACATCACTTTTGCTTCACCATTTCCACAATATTTCTCTTACACACCAGCATAGTTTTCTGTTTCCCCCCCAGTCTTCACTATACAGGCTACATTTCAGCTCAAACTGGAGATATTTCCCTGCTCCACTCTGGAGTGTGAATGTCTCAGTGTGTTTGTGTTTGTGTACACTGGTGGTTTTGGCAGAGGTGCATGAATGCCTATGGAGACATTATGTATATGAAAACAGGCAGCTAATGAGCTCAGTGCTCACAGTTTACATTTGTGGTTTTATCCTGTAAAACCTTAAACTCACTGCCTTCACTGTGAAACGACTTATTTCCCTGAGTACAGAAACAAGCAGCATTTTTATATCTCTGCTACATTTGAGTGTTTGTCAGGAGATGGATGAAAAGATCAGAACATTACAACAGAGTAGAGCTAAAGATTATAGCATTTCAACACTTCATTTAACGTGTTATTTTTTTCATTGCACTTTAAGTGTTATTCGTGTTGTGTGTATTTGTATGTGTTGTTGTTGTTATGTAGTAACTTTGCTAACAGTGCTGCTGCCTCTCGGCCAGGACACCCTTGAAAATGTTGGAGTGTTGCATCTCTGTGAGAGTAGTCAGCTTATGGAACAATCTTGACAGAGAAACTACAGAATCTAAATCGAAATTCATGTTTAAAACTAGAAATTTGTCTGTCTGTGTAGTATTTTTGGATTCATTACTTTTTTCCCCTTCTTTTTCAGATAAAGTGTATGTATGTATCTCATAAGGGGAAGTGAGGGCTTCCTTGGCCCTGCAGCTATTTGAGATAAAGTTTTTGTGTTTTTTTTATGTATATTGTTAATTAGTGTCTTGTAAAAAGGGGGCAGATCATGTAAGATTATTCATCTTTCTGCTCCTTTTCATTTATAATTTTTGCTGCTTGCTTGTTTGTATTGTAGTGCTTTCTTTTATTAATAAATAAAATAAACACTGAGATGAAATGAAATGAAAAAAGAGATTTTTAATCCCAATGAGTTTCTTTCCCCGGTTAAATGAAGGTTAAATAAATAAAATAAATAAAAAATGTGAGCATGTGCAATAATGGCATGGCAGGATGTACAATGTTGATCACATGAGTCAAAGTACGTCATGCTGCCATTTGTGAGTTGTCTGCATAGACTATTAAAGAATTGGGAGAAACCATGTGACATGAGCGGCCTGAATATCATAGCAGCTCCATGTACACAGACAGAGAAGCCATCTGAACAATAGTGATGCTGCGTTTCTAAAATCAGAAATCCTAAATGAAAGCCTCTATAGGACTTCCCCGTTCTATGTAAATACAGATAAGAAACTCTTTGCTCAGGAGGACAAGTCAGATTGTTGGCAGAGGCAATTTGACACAAAGAGGACATATTAATGAATGTAGACATTGTTTTTAGCTCATAAATTACTTAAAACGCTACACATTGTCCCCTTAAAGTTGTGCAGTTAGAGTTTGTCAGATATCACCATCAGTACATGCAGAGTCACACTCAAAATGATGATTGTTGTCTTCCTCTAATCTTCATACTATCAGCCTCCAAACTCAGAATCAGAATCAGCATGCCCTTATTGTCATCATACAAAATGTACAACAAGATTGGAGAGCTTCTCCTTTCTCAGTGCTATAGATAGTTTTGTAAAAAAAAAAAAAAAGAGAAAAAAAAAACAGAAGTAAAGTATAAATAGTTATAAGTATAAAATTGTAAAATGTTTGGGTACAAAATATATACGAGATTAAATCCTACAGTGCAATTGAAAACTCTATACAAACACAAGATAGAAAGGATATACATAGAAATGTATGCACAAGATAGTTAAATATTTACTGAAGTTGAATATTTACTGTGACAAACTCAGTCACTGAGAGGATCAAGCATTAAAACTCTGCTGATGCTGATGTGTGAAAACAGCGGATTTTCCCTTTAGTGGGGAAACTCTTTGGGGAATTCTCCCTGAAATTTCCTTGAAAATCAATTTGAGTTCTGGCAGCTGCTCAGCCCCTCTGGAGTCATCTCCATGAGAGTGAAGGCTTGATCCGGTGACACATGACGTGCGTGCACACACTTGGATGTTGCAGCATCATTAGGACGCTCACACCAGAGTCTGAATGCGTGATGAAGTGCGAGCAGAGACTAACTGGGCGTCATTAAACTCTGCAGGTCCACATGGCGGTGATTGATTTGCGTGATCACTCGTGTGTGGGAAACGTGTGCGACGCCGGCTCACAGTGACCCACATATCTGATCTCCGTGTCTTATTAACAGCTCCAATAAAAGCGGCTCGCTGAGGCTGAAAATCAGACGTGCTCCATTATTCTCAGCCTGACCGCTGAGCACTTTTCCAATACAGGCTGGGATTGATTTTTTTGATTGGATTGAGCTCCATAAAAGGGTTTCAAAAAGGGAAATGAAAGCTGTGCTCACTCCAGCTCACCTCACTTTTACAGACCTTTATCGGCAGAGTCCATGCCTTCATATGAAGCACATTAACAGGGAGCAGACTTAATAGTGCACAGAGGAGGGCTGGGTTTCATTAGAGAACTCATTAATGTGCTCAAATTGAAATTGATATGCCCAGCTTTAGAGAGATGGGGAAAAAAATGAGCCAATTTTCTGTTGAAGATCTTACAGCGGAGTGTAACTTTCACAACGCACACATTTGCCCCATTAGGCTGCAGGTGCACTTCCTGTTAACTGAGTGAACGAAGACCCTTGATGGCAGTCATGTGATCCCTGCATCCATTTAGTGCATCAGCAATAAACATCCTCCAGAACAGGGGTGGGCAACTAGCGGCCCTTCACCTCACTCAATGTGGCCCACCAATAATTTCCTCAAAAATCCCAAATTGGAAATATGAAGAAGACATAACAACTGCTAAATGCGATTCATCATGTGTAACCAGGACTACATAATGCACAAATTAGGATCGGTGATAAAGTATTTCTACTAACATTAAATTGCTGGTACACGCTTTGTTTTTACAAGTCATTCAATAACTTACTTTGCTATGATTGTATCTCTAAATATCTTTTATGAAGCATTAAAATATAATACATTGTATTAGTCAAAACTATATTTGTAAACAATGGTAAAGGAAATATGTCTGTGCTTTAAAAACTGGTGAACATTCATCCTGTTATTGATGTTGGTATAATCCTTTCTTTTGAAACTTTATATTTGCTATTTTTTATTTATTTATAGATTTTTTTCCTCATTGAGAGTGCCCAACAAGATTTAACAGTGCGATGGGCCCTCAGGCACTGAAAAAATAATTATATGGCCCTCTTGGTAATCAGAGTTGTCAACCCTTGCTTCAGAATACAGACAACTCAGACACATTATACACATGGCTGATGGGGGCAGTGTGGAGTCAGAGGTTATAGGAATAAGTTACTACAGCAGGAGTAACGACAATGACAGAAGACAATTTGATAATGATCATTTATCAACATTTGCACTACCACAGACTTCCAAACTGTTTTTGTACCACAGCCCAGTTTCACATAATAAAATAAAGTCGTGGACCTGCCCTCATGAGGGTGGGGGGGAGACAAACAATCGCACATGTTGTGCTTGGTTCGTTTTTTTAAAAGCAAACTTAATACCTACCTTTTTAGTCTGGCTTTTAGCTATTTATGTTTAGTATTATTATTTCTTCTTATTTATCTATCTATTTATTTATAATTTATTTTTACCCTCTAATCTGTCTTATTTCTCCATTTCTGTTCAGATTTATTGTTTGGAATTTTCTTCTCTGTTAATCGAATTTCTTTTCATTATCCTACTTTAGCAGAGTTTATTACACATTTGGTGTTTGACTATCTCATTTTACCATATTATTATTCAAAACTGTATTTTATTTATTTTATTTATTTTTCCCTAAAGTATTTTTATCTAATTTCTTTTCGTGATCTTTTTTTTTGTTGTTATGGCATTTTAGTCTTAGCTCCTGTGTTTCCTCATTTTTAATTCCTGAAAGCGTTTCCTCAGTCCTCTAATTCTGTTTTCTGTTAGAATCTCTTCTTATTGTCTTTGAGTGTGTGTGTGTGTGTGTAAGTGAGTGTGTGTGCTGTATGTGGATTGGGGCGGTGGTCTTGTCCTGTCATTGTATTAAATTTTCTATTTTTTATTTATTTTTATTTTTTTATTGTTTTTATCTTTCATGTAAAGCACTTTGTGCAAAAAGATTTTGTAAGAAAAGTGCTGTACAAATAAAGTTTGACTGATTGATTGATTGTTTGGCATAACTCACCATAACTCAGGATCAGAGGAAGCCATGGGTTTGTTTCTAAACCTCAATAAAGAGACATGCCAGCCTGAGCCAATGGGCTTCAACTGCTGATGAAACAATGGTGTGTCCATACAGGTGGGTTGGGGGAACAGGCCATTTCAGACAGCTACCTGTTGCTGTAATCACCTCTGAAAACCCTAAAATATCTCAATATCTCAAACCAAAAGTATAAACCCAGTCTCTACAATTTTACTTAAAGTATGAAGGTGTTTGCTCACACTTACTGTATTTCTCATCTTTGCATCTTTGAAGGATCTCGAGGCTCCTCTGGTGAACCGGATGATGAAGGAAACTAAAACTGTCAACAGTTTTGGCAACAGAGCAGGGAACAGCTGCATCATTCCCTGAAACAAGAAAAAAGGAAACCCACACTTAGAACTGTCATTGCAATAGCCATATTTTTATTTTTATTTATTTATAATTTTTTTATTTATATCTGCAAACTGTTTTTACTTTTTGATATCCTGTGTTCTGTCTTAGCCTGTGTACTACACAATTCTACTGGAATCTTAATTTCCCTGAAGGAGTCTTCCAAAGGGATTAATAAAGTTCTATCTGATCAAATCTAACCTAATCTTATGCACAAACGTAAAAATAAAAGTAAAAGTCCTCAAAGAGCACAAACCTCAGCCAAGGCATTTCCAACATTGTTAGCAGAGTAATTATTGAAAATGTGGAAAACTGTCTTATCCTGCAGTTTTGATACATTCTTTAATACAAGTCTGACTCACATTCCTGATCAGATCCGCATTGAAATCAAATCCCCTCCCCCTTGTGCCACAACCAACACTGTTCTTAAAATTGAACCCAAATCTTTTGAGAACTTTTTGAGTTGTTTTGCTCATAGACAGACGGACAAACAAAAAGACAGTTATACAATCACAACTTCCCTGGAGGAGAAGTGTTGAGATGACTGGGTGATCTGAGTTTTGTGATTACAAAATACACATTTCTACTTTGTTTTTCATTTTACAGTCAAACTTAATGCCAAAGAAATCCAACAAAAACTGCTCAGCTAAAACT
This sequence comes from Cetoscarus ocellatus, assembly GCA_037902135.1. Classification (NCBI taxonomy): domain Eukaryota; kingdom Metazoa; phylum Chordata; class Actinopteri; order Labriformes; family Labridae; genus Cetoscarus; species Cetoscarus ocellatus. The sequence goes on from JBAMNC010000277.1 coordinate 1,221,924, forward strand.
GGCCTAAGTTAACCTCTGTTAGAGGTCAAAGAAATAAATAAAGGCTGGATGATGGAGCACGATCACACAAACACTGACTGATAAAAGAGTTTCCAGTGCTGTTATCAAGAAGAACTAAAAACAGCTTTTAGTCAAAGTCATATTTTTATCCTCACCAGTTTTCTTGTGTGTGTGCCTGCGCCCGGCCTCCCTGAAAGCCACCAGGGCTCTGAAGTACGCTCGCAGCACGGCCCAGCGGAAAGTGGCCACGGGGTCGATTCCCATCAGGCCGCAGATGAAGGCGTTCTTGCTGCTCTTGAGCAAGGCCACGATGTCCGGACGCATGTGGTCAGTGTTCTTCTCCCTGAAGTCCTGAATGAAGGAGAGGCACAGATTTAATCAGCGATGCTTCATTTAAATGCATAGAGTCCGTGTTTTTTTTGTTTTTTTTTTTTATATTTTGTTCATATTTTCACATTAAAACATAAAATTCTTTCACATTAGTTTAAAGATGAGCTTCAGTCAGTGTTGCAGCAGCAGAGTTAACCTACATTTCTCCTCTGCTTCCTCAGTCTGTATGTAATTAAATATTGTGACTGAGGCTTTGCTAAGATAACAGAGCCATGAACTATAAACCCTTCAACATTTTTCTCCCCGTATGATACGATTCAGCTGTGCATTCAGCGCAGAGCCCACGTCATACACATTTCACGCCTGTGGCTCTCTCCACACATTTCACACCAAACGTCTCTCCGGCTCTCAGAGGATGATGGGATAGTTTTCCTCGTCCAGAAGAAACGACTGTTACAGATTTGTATTATACAGTCAAACAACAACAATACGCTCGTCTCGCTCCAGCACATGTGCTTCTTATCAGGGCTCAGCTGGGAGGCGAACACAGAATTTGATTTAGCAGAAAGAAAAGGAAGGTCGATGGAGCAACACGCAGGTCTGCAGCAGAGGTTCAAGAGGGTTAACGTGGAGGGACCAAGATTCTTCTATCAGTTAAAGGGTTTGATTTACAATTAAGTGTGCACAGAAAGATAATTTCTGATTTCTAACTATCAATCCAGATCTTAGTGTATTTTTTAAGACTTACAGTACTTCTGTGCAGAAACTTGCAGTCTACGAGATCATTTCTTTCTTTGCCTTCAATCTGTCTCTAACGGGGTGGGCAACTACACTATAATAAAATCGTTGGCATTAAATGAATTTTTCAGTAAACAAACAAAATGTTTTTTGTTGTGTTATGAACTTCATCAAAGGTGTTATCTCAACTATGCTTATTAAGTTTTTATGTGAAGTTGGGCTATTTTCAAAGTTGGCAAAACTTAAAAAAATTAGTTTAAGGTCAGGCGTGGTCAGGCCAAGCTCTGAGCACAGGGTTCATATAAAGACAAATTATTATTGTGTGATACACTGGCGCAGTGGTCAGCAAACATACATGGGGTGGACAGTAACAAGGTAGATTTACTTAAGTACTGTACTTAAGTACATTTTTTGAGTACCTGTACTTTACTTGAGTATTGTTTTTTTTAGAAACTTGTGACTTTTACTCCACTACATTGAAAAAAAATACTGTACTTTGATCTCCACTGCATTTCTATGAAGGGTCTCGTTACTCATTACTTTTAAGTATAGCTTTGGAGTCAGCGGATGAAATTTCTTTTCTCTTTTAAAACACGATCTGCGTGTGATTTATACAAGTGTTGATGTCGTACCTGTACCTCGCGTATGCACTGCTCAGATCGGACAGGTAAACGTTGAGCTAACGTAGCTCAGATAATGGTTCGTCTTGGCAGTAATGATGACTACGGCAGATACAGACGACGATTCAACACCAGAGCACCCATGGCCATATCTGAAGTCCGTGTTTGAGATTGTCAAAATGAAGAATTATTACCTCTGCCAAGGAGGTTATGTTTTTGGGAGGGTTTGTTTGTCTGTCTGTCTGTTAGTTAGTTAGCAACATTACTCAAAAAGTTATAGACGGATATTGATGAAATTTTCAGGGAATGTCCAGATTGGGATAAGGAACAAATGATTCGATTTTGGAAGCGATCCGATCCAGAAGAAAATCACCATTACGGAAAATGCGGTTTTCGTGAATAACTGCTGAACTAATGTTGATATCATTATGAATTCAGTTGCCAATGGTATGTTTTCATGGTCAAGGAATCTAAAAATGTAATCAGAATAAATTTGGGACTAATATTTATGGTGCAAATGACAAATAGGGGGAACTGTGGCGCTTGGCGGAGGTCTGCACTCTCTGAGTGCTTTCTAGTTCATATTGTTTTAAATGTTTGCTCTCTAAGCACAAACTTCATCACCGCCTACAAAAACTTGCCATTCAACCTGAGAAAGCATATCGAGGTGAAGTAAGTTCCACGCATATTGCCAGAGCTGTGTCAGAACACTGCCACGCTGTTTTTGGGGGGTGGGGGGTTAAATTTAAAAAATGAAAACGGCAATGGTTGTCCTTTTGTTAATTCAGTGGTGTTTCAATAGGCATTTCTATAGGCTTTGTAGCATATTTTACAAGCTTTTTATTCTACAGGTTCTATAAGCAGGTCAATGTTTTCAGAGGGTTGTTTCAATCATTAGGTTCTTTAAAGTCATTGTGGCAACAAAACAGGAATGCATTGACATTAACTTGAAAATGTACCTTTAATACTTAAGAAAAGTACTCAGGTACTCATGTATTTCAACTTAAGTAAAAACTTGACTGAACAACTTTCACTTGTATTGAAGTAATATTTGACCAGGAGTATCTATACTTGCACTCAAGTAATGGAGTTGAGTACATTGTCCACCACTGCACATACATGATATAAAACATGCTACAACGGGTCTGGAAATCCCGCCTGGGACTGTATTCATTTAAATAGCTGTTATCTCAACTCAAAATTTTGAATTTTGACCCAAAACTCAGAAATCTAGTTTTGAGTTTTCTGAACTTTTTAAAAATTTTTAACAGTGTAGTGTCCTGGAGCTACGTGCGACCCTCCGACCCCCTCAGAGTGGCCCACCAACCAGTTGTAGAAAACCAAACCAAAATTCTGCCACGACAACACAGAAAACAACATTTCCAAGAAAATAGAGCTGTAACTGTTTCTGTGACAATTGTTAATATCCATCCGTTCATCATCTATAGCACTTGTCCCCTTGGGGGTTGATGATGCATGCACTAAATCTCTGAGACTCTGAACATGTCCTTGTACGGCTGTAACTCAGCTTAAACCTCTTCCTTGTGTTTGATTAAGTTCAAACTAAAACAGTTTTCCTACTCCAGCCACATGCTGCCACCAAACCAGCTGAGCTCCAGAGCAGGAAGCTTCTGTCAGAGCTTCACTTTGAGGCTAACGTGCGGGTCAATAACCTGACACACCAGAGTCTGTTCCTCACCTTGACTCCATACTTGACTTTCCCAGCGTAGTGTCTGATGATGAAGGCGGGCTCCATGACAGCGGGGAAGTCGATGTAGCTGTTTCCCTCATGCTGACGCTTGAACTTGTCCAGCAAGGTCTGATTGGAGGCCTGAGGGAAGCTAAAGACAGTTGAAAACAGGTTTGAGCTCTCACATGAGGGAAGATTGAAAATAAGACCATAAAATGAAACAGAAACATAAATTTAGAACCTTGGACAACACAGTAAGATTGTCTTTAGGGGCCCTCAGCCATTTGGAATTTTAACATCAGGCATTTTTATGCCTTTGTACCAGAAACCGCTCAGACAGGAAGCATTCTGTTAACACAAATACTTCAAGAGATTTCCTTTTGCACAGATTTTCACTTTGACTAAACATGGATGAGCTGATAACATTTTGGACATCATAAGGCCCAGTGACCTTTGGCAATCTTAGGTCCTCAGGGCTAGGGATGGCAATCAAACCAGTTCCAGTATATTCCAGTAGTTTATCAATGACAGCTTCCTTCAGGAATAAATTACATTAGACTTTTTACTTAACGATTCTTTTATCAACTCCTTCCACTTTGGTCTGCATGCCTTGCACATCAACGCCTCTCAGCAGAGGCCAAAAATCATGGCGGGCAGAAGACTGGAGATTTGCTTGCAAACAAAAAGCTCACTCACAACTGCAAATCGGTTCTTACCATTCACATCTCTGACACAAACCACCGCAAAGTGCTTGAAATACAAACAAAACAACAAAACAAAGTCTCTGTTTATGCGGTAAAAAAAGGAGTCACAACAAGCACTCAGGACCGTTTAGAGTTGCTGAAGAGTTTATCTGATGACTGCAGGCTAACACTACCCACTGACTCCCAGTGTTTGAGCTAAGCTAATTAGTGGAGGGCGAGCTCTGCCCGTCTCTTCCTTGTTACTGCAAGCACAGTCAAAAGAAAGGTGTCTATCTGCTTGTCATGGACTCGGGGGTGAAGCAAGACATGAAAACAAAAAAAAGTTGACATATCCTTTTAAAGGCACAGTGTGGCATTTTAGTGACATCTAGCATTTAGATTTTGGAATGAGCCCGTCCGTTACTAAAACATCACATCACTAAGCGACGAGAGCTGGTGAAGACCAAAAAGGATCATGAACAGGGCATCATTTACAACAGTTACAAACACAGTGCCGTCTTCTTCTCTTGTAATACCCGCTCTCTCTCTTCTTCTTCTTCGCATGCCATCCAGGTAGATTTCAGACTCGTATTCAAAAGTCGCGTTTCGCTATTTCGTCCCCAAAACCCACCAGTAGACAACATGGCGGATCGTTACGTCAGCCTCCACAAAGGGGAGACCCACGGTACATAAATATAAAAGCTATTTCTAACTTAATAAAAAGAAAACAAAAGTTTTAAGGGGATGATTGCACACCTATTTCAATGGACTATACATACAAATAGAAACATTATATCCTATATTCACCATTTCTGTTTGGCAAAATGCTGCCAACTTCTACACACTACATCTTTAATGTTTGTCAAAAAGACTCTTACTGCACAACTTTCAGTGAGTGGAAACACTTGCAGAAGCATTCATCTATGCAGCAGAGCATTAAATATCAGGACTGTGATGTGTTTGACATTGTTGCCACTGAAAAACTATGACGGCCAACTTTTGCCCACACAGAAAATGAAAAGGAATTGTTGAGGGAATGATTAAAGAATCTGATTGACATGCAGAATCATTTATTGCGTTGGTATCAACTAAATTGTATCGATTCCCATCCCTACCCAAGGCTATCCTATGCGTATCGATGTGATATGAATATTTTTTTTACATTTAATTTAACTTATTTATATTTAGTTTAAAGAGAAGCCAAAGAAAACAGTGAATAAGATTAAGTCACATATGCAGGTGAGGTAGACGCCCAATGAGGGCTTATTTGTAAACCTCACCTTAAAGGGACAATGTGTAGTGTTTTAAGTAATTTATGAGCTAAAAGCAATGTCTACATTCATAAATATGTCCTTATTTGTGTCAAATTGCCAATCTGACTTGTCCCCCTGAGCAAAGAATTTCTTCTCTGTATTTACATAGCTCAGGTAAGTCCTATAGAGGCTTCCATGTCCTTCCGGTCTATTAAAACTATGAACAGGGACATAAAGCACTACGTAGTACTACAGGCTAAGGCTAAACGCGTTTTTGCTCAAAGCCAGCGTGAGTAAAATGGAGAAGAGGCACAGCGAGATGTGCTTGTCATTGCCCTGGCAAATTTGAAAACCTGCACACACTTTTGTTCATAATGCACGATCACACTTATGCCACGCCACAGGAGAAGGAATCCTCGTGGGTACAAAAGAGTGGACAGCTTCTGGGCACATACCGGCTGCTGTAGAGTTCAGCGGTTGCAAAGCACATTTAAAAAGTAGGGCGCTATAGAGCACTATTCGTTTGAACGCAAAATACAGTTTCACCATTAGATGGGAGAATAAACTACACAGCGTGGCTTTAAGAGTAAATACAAATGAAATTAACAGAAAAAAACTTTATAAAATAAATACTTAGATTTGACCAAAATGAGAGAATACGCCAACACAGAAACAGAACTAGATAAGCACTCAGAGAGCGCAGACCTCCGCCAAGCAGCTTCGGTCCACTTTGGCGAAAATGGTCCTATCTGGCAATGTTAAAGAATCTTTTAAAAAAATTCCTGAATCCAGACGGTGATCCGGATCACCAAAATTTAATCAGTTCTTCCATATCCCATTTCCGACAATTCCTGAAATTTCATCCAAATCCGTTCAGAATTTTCAAGTTATTTGAACACAAACAGACAAATAGACAGACAGACGGATAAACGCCGGCAAAAACATAACCTCCTTGGCGGAGGTAATAAAACAAAAGAAAGTGGTACATCAAACATAATGACAGCGATGGTAATTTTTCCATAATCGAGCAGCCCTAGCTCCTGCCACCTATGAGCCAAAGTGATATATCTATAATGTCTGGCTGGTGTTGTGGCCTGTTTTTCTCCAAAGGCTTCTCTCCTGTGAGTTACATATATTCATAAAACGTAAGAAACCTTAAACAACCCCTCTTATAAGACTTTCCCCACACACACAAATAAATATTGGACTATTTTTACGACTTTTCCTCTCATCTGTGATGAAGCAATACCCAGTAGCAGCTGATTTTAACACTCTTAAAATCTAAGGAAAATATGCAGAGTATCGTGTTCCTCGCCCCTCACCCTCGGGGATTTTAACTGTCACAAACTTAATGTTACGGCTCAAATTTAGCCAAACTTACAGCAGCTCCTCTTGCACATTCTTCCGTGTTGTTTTCACCTTTGCCTCACTGAGATTTTTACCTCTTCACGTGTGACCTCAGGTGGCCTGATCGACATCCCTGTAGGATTGCTTCGCATCATCTAAACACACACACACACACTCTTGGCTGGAGTGTATCCGCAGGGGTCTTAAAGCTTGATGCTGTTACTGTAGAAATGAACCCCCTGCTCGACCCTGATCCTGCAGAAACCTAATCCTCTCCCTCAGAGGCCCTGCAGCCCCGGCAGCTCTGTGCTAACTGTGAATGATGGGATCTCTTTCTCTCTATGTAATCATTTAGCATGAAGGCTCTTCCTGTGGCAGCACAAACCCCCAGGAGAGAGCCCGTCCCCCCTCGGTTCTTCAGTATAGATCCCCCTCTGACCCTAATTCCCCCAAAGTGGTCCCCCTTTCTTCACCAACACTGTATATATCAATGCACACACATACAAATATATACACTCCAGGTGTTATTAGGTCCAGATGAAGCAGCAGGGCTAAGTGGCAGGTAGGATGACAGCTAACATTGATAAATATGGCCGTGCACGTACCACCTGACGTGTTTTTACGCGAGGGGGGCGGGACGGAGCTGGATTTGATTTATGGAGGAGGAGGCAGAGGTGGAGGTTTCACAACAAGACTGCAGAGAGGAAAATACAAATGTGATCCAGAGATGTTCGAGCAGGTCTCTGTGCTTCAGTTAGAGCCTGTTAGGAGTCCCAGTGTCAGTGTTAATCAGACTAATGAGCAAACAGTCTGAGCAGGGAGCTGTTTGTCTCTCTCGTTTAACATGTGTGTGAGGAGGGTTGGTGCAGGGTGATCTGGAGGTCAACAAAGCAGGATACAATAAACTGTACATCACTGTCAAGGGCATCTGGACGGGTGAAAAGGCAGCGAGGGCATCGGAAACCTACTCAGATGGTCACATTAGTTTAATTCTAGAGGGTAATAATCGTTAAAATTGCAGGACACAATTGAATTTAATTATTATAGGAATCCATTATATGTGTTGAATTACATTATATTTTCATCGCTGTATGTACATGTACTGCATTTCCTCTAACAGAGACCGGTAGTCAAAAGTGCAATCAGGCCCAGAATCATAACCAGGGTCATAGGTCACCCATTAAATTCCAACTTGCATTTAATGACCAATTTATTGATAAATAGAGGCTTTTGCTCAGAGATAAAACCATGGCTAAAGGAGCTGATGAGCACTGCTCTCAATAATAAACGTGTTTTAGGGAGGAAGGGGGAGAAGCAGATGATAAAAGTCCATCTTTATTTAGTTTTTATGAAAGAGGAATGCCTTAAAGGTTGTTGATCTTAAAAAATAATGCAAATGAGTTTTTAAACTAAGCAAAAACTATGCAAAATGTTACATTTATTGATTTTTTTTTAGGTCATCTCTCTTTTATATATACATATACAAATACAAATGCAAATATTTACATTCTAGTTCTAAATGTGTTTTGTCTTGACTATAATCCCATTACACATTAAATAACTAAAGGAGCAGCACTTTGATGTTTGCCTATTTGGTGCAATATGCTTCGAAAATGTGCAATAATATGTTTAATAATTATGTTACCTTTGCTCTCTCTTTGGATGTGATTTTGATAAAAGTGTTTTTTAGCTCTTTCTCCTCAGAACATCCATCAGGGACAGCAGATGGAAATTAACCAATAGCTATAATCTGTCTTATTTACTTTACTGTATGGTGATGTACATGAACTTGCACTGTCCCCTCTCAAACACATTAAATTAAAAAAGTACAGAATATTTATTCATTATAATGCTGTTTCGATATCATTTAGTCAGGCTTATTTTATAAACCCAGTTCATAAAACATTTAACTACAGTGAAGTTGAATAAGTATGGCATCTATTTTGATTTAAAACACAATTACAATCACAGAGACGTTGATATAAATGCCAACCTCAAACAGAAAGCCTCCTTCATTTAAAGGCCCGGTACTTCCTGTGACTTTGTAAATAAGACCTTGGTCTAATTAAAGATGTTAAGGATGTTGATTTAGGTTAATGAAATCTGACAGTAGATAGAAATATGGTCATGCTGATTAGTTAGTCTGGTAGTAGGAATAAGTCACAGGTGGCAAGTTAGTTTGGAAAAGGTGGTGGGAACACTCAGTTCTGACCAAACTCTAACACAAAAGGATTTAACAAACAACAATAAGTGTAAACTTAGTCACTGCATTGGAAATTTAGTTTATATCAAATAAGCTGATCTGACTTAGTCATTGGATCGAAGGGTTTGAGCACACTGGGCTGTGGAGCCCTGCACTGGTTAAATGTCAGGATGAACCAGATCACAGCCCAGTTATCAAGTCAAAAACCACCTAAAGACTGTTTCTCAGAAGATGACATACTTGCACTCCTCGTCCAGCAGGTGGAACAGTGCGGTGGGTTTCTTGCTGATGAGGTTGATGCAGGCGCTGTTGTCGATGTAGTCGATGTTGTGCCAGGTGATGCCCTCCGCCCTGTACTCCTCCTGCAGAGAGGAAACAGGGTTAAAATCAGTGAAAAATCACAGAGAATGTGATGCTGCATCAAAGCTTTACCTGAAAAAAGACCGAGTCAGCACTTCTGATACTTAATGCTGCCATGCCCCACTACTGCAGGAGCAGTAGAACCACTGAATGACTATGCACCCTTACTGACCAATGACAACAGAAATATATGACCTATGACCTTGAAACCTTGATTCTGAATATTGGGCAAACTTCTGGACACTTTTCCCTAAGAAGAACAAGAGCCAGAGTCAGGAACAACATAATGTCCTGCTGTACCAAACTGAAGGAAAAGGAGGGTGTTTGCATCAGTGAGAACAATTGTTTAAGCATTTATGGCGGCGCATGGCGTGATGTAATGTTCTTTTCTGTGATTTGAGCGGCCACCATTGTTGTTCAGAGCCAATTGTTTAAAAAAGAGCCCCACAGTCATTAAAGGTAAAACAATCCCCTCCTGGAGGCACAAGCGTGCTTTAAGAATTTAATGGCTAAGTGCTTGTAAGTATAAGTTATATCTTGTGTGTAATGTTAAGAAATTGCTCCTCTGAGGATGATAAATTTACCTGGTACATTTCACGAGCTTAGACTCTAATGTTTCTTTAGATTAGAGGGAGTTTCTGAGGTGAAGCTGGTATGAGAGCAAAGGTGAGAGGAGGTCGGATAAAAGTGTTTCAGCCAAAGTATGATCAGAAAACCAGAGTTTAATAAGTTTACGGCTTCAAGGGTCATTAGTGAGCTGACGCTGATACCAAACATACACACAGTTTATGAGATTTAGAGGAATACCAGGGGATAGAAAAGCAGAGACAGAGATCTGAAAAGCACAAAGTCAAGATTTTAACCAGGGGTATAAGGATGGCAGGCCCACACTTATTGACCTACTGCACCCCTCAGTGCACCAGAGTGAGTAAATTTGTTCAAGATCAGTCTGGCCATTGAAATTGTAAAAAACAGCCTTTACTTCATTTTTCCATCAATGGCTTGACAAAACAAAACGTTGATCATTGTAGAGGACTTTGGAGAGGCCAGTCAGCTTTAAGGGGCCCTGCTTGGCCCTTGGTCAGAGTAAGGTTGACCAAGTAATCGTCTTTAGACAATAACAGAGCTGCTGTGCTATTCTGTCATGTGGCAGATGTGAGCCTGAGCACGCTGACTAAACAGGCTCATATTTTTTATTACTGGTGGATAAAACAATTCAATGTTTGCGTCATGGGCAAGACGTGAGAGTGGTTCACTGTAAAGACAAGCGTGTGTTTTGAGAGGCACCAAGAGTGTCAAGCTGTGTTTGTTCATTCAGTTCAGGGCTGCTCCCTGTCTATTAACACATCGACGACTTTAACAAAAGGCAGTAAGACATCTGAGAAGTGTTTCAAAGTAAGAGCCTGGTCTGTTTTACGCAATGATCAGGCTAATTATGGTCTTGCTCTTATCCTGAATGAGTTTCCAGGCCAGTTGTTTTAAGTTTTTTTGTGTGTGTGGCTCATAAGCACTCAGCTGTCCTCTCTTCTAAACTCTTCACAGCAAAATAGTGACTATTAGTGTTGAATCACAAAGTTGATTGAACATGCTGTGTAAATGATTTCCAATTCATGTTTTATCAGTGTCTGTATGTTAGGTAGGTCCATGTTTTTAATGTAAATTGATTCTTTTTATTTTCTGCATAATTCCTGTAAACTGTCAAATCTTGACCACTTTTGTAAAGATAAAACAAATTTGTCGTTCATTCTAACATCTGTAAAATAAGAAGTGATTGAATTTGTTTATTTCATACATAAATCATGAACAAGTTGATCTAATTATCTATCAACTTTTTCTTTGTAAAATCAGTCCTGTTATATTAGTGGTACCAGAAATGTCAAACATTTTTAAAACAATGCAAACAATTTGCAGACATTGTTACATGGCTGAAGCTGCCTCTCAGTGGAATATGATTTTAGTTATTCAATCAAAACTTTTGCATATATGTTGCAAATTCAACGAGTACTCCTGCTCAATAGTTATGTTTTTATTATCAAAACAACTGTGATTACTTTTTTTCCATCCCATTTCCATCAAGCAGCCCTACTGACAGTTAATCTCCACATTCAGACACAAGACAGGAGCTAAATGCCAAACATAGAAGAAGGTTGGTGCTTAAGGATGAATAGCACAATGTTCGTTGTAAATCAAACAATAGCAAAGCAAACTGCCACTGGAATCAGTTTGTCTTTATTCATCAGGAAAGCACAAGCAGTAAGTTCTAGTGTGGGCCAGATTTTCAGGTTTTAGAGTTTAGAGGCCTAATAAAAGTGAGCTGAGGGCCGCAGTTGGTCCCAAGGTCGTTGTTTGGACACCTCTGCTTTAAACTAATGAAGAAAAACTCATTTAGATTTATGGACATTTTTATTTTCCTCATTCTTTGGAGAAATCAAATTCAAACTGATAAAAAAAACTAACCACAGGAAAAAGGGGTTTAAGAGTGTCTGCAAATGATTCGAAATAACCACAAACAATTTTTGTCCATATTTCTATCAATGATATTTGTCTTATTTAAGTCAGAATCTCATTTTTTCTTTTCCTCATGAAGATAAACTGCTCATGCTGATAACGTAAACTTCTTCTTTGTTTCCCCATGGGCACCCTTTCTGTTTCTTTATTTCTATACATTATGGAGGCAGCTTAAACCATCATGACAGCAATAAAGAAAAGTATGTGAAATATTTAAAGTCTGTTTTAGCACATGTTCTTTAATGACTATAATGAGACAGCAGAGAGAATTCAAAGCAGCTCAGGAGGATTTCTGAACATGTGCGACACGTCTGCTCTCTCCTCTGTTTTTAGCCTGCTGAATCACTGACGAGGCGTTTGAAACATGTGCAGCATTTGGCTCCAATCAGAGGTCGCACCGGATCAAGTGAAGCCGTGAAAAAAGATGCACGCGTTTGCTTTTGTTCGAACCTCATCAGGAGGAGCGCTGGCTGATGACTGACTCAGATCATCTGCTGAACTTTATTGTGTCTGCGAGCGAGTTCATCAGCACACGTGGATTCTGAGAAACAACTAGATACAGACACAAACACTCATCTGCGCCCAACACACATTCACACATGAGGGAAACAGTCTGTGGAGCTGTGACTCAGGGTGCCCAGAGCTCAAAGAGAACGAGTCGGTCACAGTTCGAGTGAACGCCGGTACGGATGTGTGACGGTGAAGTGAGATTCATCACCGAGAGCCAGACATGTCTCATCCCACTGAAACAATCAGACCAGAACACACCTTTCACACCTGACACCAAATTAACAAGTGAGAACTCAGAGGTGGTTTCATAATCACTGATGTCCCGTAAGTCTGAATGAGTTAATGTGACTCCAGTGAAAAACACAAATATGACGGACAATCAACACAGCACTTCCTGAAATATTCAGACCAAATGCTGAGCCAATCAAAACACCCAAATATTGCCTTAAATCAGGTTTGTGTTCTTGATAACTACTAGGGTACGTTCATAATCACTTATGTTAACAAAACCTGTAGTTTTCATATATAGGGGGAGAGGGAGATGTCTTAGACTTTTGTCTTGTTCATAGAAGTGCTTTATCATGCAGAGAAACATGTAAAACATTCCATAAAGCAGAATATGTGCTCTTCAAATCAGCTTTCTTCAACATCCCGATGCTCAGTTTCAACTTTAGCAGGTCATCTTGATTATGTCTAAAAGACTAAATGCATTGAGTTGCGTCCATGTGATTGGCTAATAAGCTTTAAGCAAGTGAACCGGCGTTCCAACTGAAGTGGCCAGGAAGTGTTTTGTTATCTTTTAGGAATCTTTGGCTGAATTTTGTACTCCACACAAAACCTAAGATGGAACTTAAACAAATGTTTTTTGTTTGTCCCAATAATTTTAGATAATATGCAACACATGCTCAAACAGAACAATAAATAAACCTCAGATCAGTCCAGTGACCTACGCACGCTCATGAATAATAGAGAAACTGGACGTAGCATAAGTCCAAATATGAAAGACACAGACCTAAACCAATCTGAAGCCTCCTGCTGTGCAGCAGAGAGCAGACTGTTCTGCTGTGGTCCATAAATTCGCTCTGGACTTGTTGCTCCCTCTGCACCTATTATCCGTCTCTGTGTCCATCCTCCGCTGGCTAACACAGTTTTCAGACAGACTGAATTGTGTTTAACTCGGCGCCCGGCTGCAGAGGTGAGGGAGGACGTGAACGTCTCCTGGATCTCTATATTTCTCCTCTAACATCGCTCCCTCCCTCGGCGCCCGTCTCTGCTCTTATGACAGCAGAGTGTTTTTACTGAGTGGACAGGAGGAGCAGCGGTGCAATCATGAGAGCTGGAGAAACTTCTGGGGTTTTTGAAAGCACAGAGAGAGCTGACAGATAAATAAAGAAGACATGCTCACTGTGCTGGGAGAGTCTGTGGTTCAGAGGAGAAGGAGGGCAGCTGTGCACGAGCATGACTCATGAAAACGACTTTAAGGAATGAGCCAGAAATCAAATGTCCACTTGCTTTGCCAAGAATGACAAACACACCAAAATTTAATAAGTTTATCCTTCAGACTGGGTGGACATTTGTGAGAAGTTTAAAGAAAAAAGACACATAATGGTGGGAAAGAAAAAAAAAAGAATTAATGGTCTTGACCTGTGACCTCAAAAAATGGAGTAATTTCAATATTCAGTCAGAGTGGACGTCCATGCAAAGCTAAAAAAAATCTCTGAAGGTGTTTTTGCACTGAAAAAACTCAGATCTAAGTGAGAGTATTTGTCCAATTTCAAGACAAAAAAATCTCACTAGACTTATCCTAATCCACAATTTCACTACATGTCTGAATTAAGACATTATTTGAAGAAATAAAGAATAAAAGGAGGCCTGTGTTGTTTGTAATACTAAATAAAATAATCTGCCAATAAGACGAGACAAATTTAAATTGAGAAAATTTTAAATCTTAATTTCAGACCCTCACTGTGTCAAACTTTCCTTGTTCCCCTGGCAGATATTTTCTCTTCGTTACAAGCAATTCAATGCCTTATTTTAGCCTTTTATTCCTTAAAGTAAGATATTTATCTCAACTGGTTAAGTGAATGTGGATTAGAATAAGTGTTTGGGATATTTTTGACTTGAAAATAGACAAACACACTTGCTCAGATCTGAGTTTCTGCAGTGTGTGGATTAATATGAGACCAAATGATCTTGACCTTTAACCTAGGAGCTTGAAAATGTAGGTTCAATAACCACTCAAAGCCTTGGGTAAGATGCAACATTTGTGCAAAGTTTGAAGAAAGTTCCTCAAAGCGTTTTTTAGACATGAGCTGTTCTAAGGCACGTGTTGTTAGTTTAGAAGCTGACCGGCACAGGAGGGGAATCAATCTCTGTACAAACAATTGTGCCTAATTCTTAAAAGCTTTAACTGTCTGCTAAATATTTGTCATTTTAAGTCAACATTTCGGTTACTGTTGGTGGAGTCACAACAGTTAGAGGAGTGATTTTAGGTCAATTATCTGTTCAGAGAGGATGAGGCAGAAGAATAACATCTGCAACAAGACTTTAATGAGGTTGAATGTTATAATCTACCATTTAGTAAATAAATAGATTAATGGGTAAATGATTTGATAGATGGATAAACAGATGGAAGGAGTAATTGATGAATAAACAGAAGTTTGGAGGAATAGTTGTGTTTATGGAAGGAAGGATGGATGAATGGATGCATGGATGTATGGATGATTGTGTGAATTAATGAAAAAACTGATGGATGGATGAATGGATGGATGAATGGATGGATATCAATATGGATAGATGAATGAAGATCTACTTACTCTGGTTTGATTAATGGGTGCATGGATGAATGGATGAATGAAAAGGTTTACAAAAGGATGGATGAATGGAAGGAAAAATGGGTAGCTGCATGGCTAGATTAATAGATGGTAAATAAAAGTATGTAGGTCGAGGCTGGATTTATGGTAAATGGATGGAATGTTTTATTGTTTAATAGATATTTATATGGTAGAATATTGTATTTATAGAAGGATGAATGGATGATGGACAATGGGTGGTTGGAGGGATAGATAAATAGATGGACAAGTGGATAAATGGATGCATCAGTTCAGTTCAGAGCTTTATTGTCCCTCCAGGGGAAATTTAGTCTGCAGTGACAGCACAACCAACAACTACAAACAATTAAAGAAAAATTGACACAATACAACATTGCAGTGTACAGCATAGCCATACTTGACATGAACAACCCCAATGAAGTAAAAATAGAAGAATCAAGAGTTTAAAAGAGTATAAAACACGCGAGGACGTGGGTGGAACCTGTCGTCAATTTAAAACAAGGGTTTAAATAGGTCTCGCCACCTAGGGCAGTGCAATTAAGAATTTTGCAAGTTGACTGCATTAATTGCTCATGGCACAAAGGAAAATTTGTACCTATTTGTAAGTGCCATAGGTACCTTGTATATCCATCCCGATGGGAGAGAAATGAACTCCTCCAACAGTGGTTGATCAGAGCTGAACAGGATTGACTGTGCCCTCTGTAAGACTCGTCTGTCAAAGATCTCTGAGAGGAGAGCTGCTGCATGCCAGTTATCTTATTGGCTTCCCGCACAATCTTGACCAGACGATTTTTATTTTTAACTGACAGGTTTCCATAAAAAGAAATTAAGCAGAAAGTTAAAACTGACTCAATAAAAGATCTATAGAATAAAACCATCAAGGTCTTATGGACCTTAAAAGATTTTTGTCTGCGCAGAAAGTATAACCTTTGTGGGCCCTTTTTACAAACTGTTGAAGTATTGAGGTCATGTGTCAAGTTTTTATCAATCACTGTCCCCAGGTACTTGTAGGAATCAACAATCTCCACTGCTGTACCTTGATAATGGTTGGGTGAGCTGGTTGTGATGTCTTCCTAAAGTCAATGACCATGTCTTTAGTTTTTTGAACATTTAACTTGAGGACGCGGCTGTCGCACCACTCCACAAAGTCAGCCGTAACTGGCCCATGGTCAACCTCGCCATCCTGGAGTAAACTGACTAAAACTGTGTTGTCAGCAAATTTCAAGAAAGGCCTGTTAGTGTGGTGACTCCTACAGTCATTTGTGTATAAAATGAACAGTGAAGGGGACAGGACACACCCCTGAGGTGGGCCTGTAGAAGAAAACTTCTTTTAGGATAAAACATTATTTACCCTGACTACCTGCTGCCTATGGATTAAAAAGTCTGTAAGCCAGCTGGTCAAACCAAGATCAAGACCTAAAAGGGACACAAGTTTATGGCATAAAATGAGGGGCTGACTTATCTTAAAAGCTGATGAGAATGGACATGGCATGGAAAGATATTAAACTGCTTGCCTAGATTGATGGATAAACAGATGGATGGATGGATTTATTGCTGAAGAAATGCAAGTATAATTGTATTACGCAAGGATGAATGGATGGATGGTAAAATATCTGGCTGGACTGATGGATGGATGGATGGATGAATGAATAGATTGATACAGATTGATAAATTTACAGTTGAATAAATATATGTATGGATGGATAATTGTATGTATAAAAGATTGGATAGATGGATGTATGGAAAAACGGGTGGCTGGATGGATAGATAAATAGATGGATGAGTGGATAAATGGATGTAAGGATAGATGTTTAAACTAATGGATAAATAGTTGGATGGATGAATTGATTGATGGATGGACTGATGAATAGATGGATGAATGCATGAATAGATGAATAAACAGATAGATGGCTAATTGTATGTATGAAAGGATGGATGGATGGATAAATAAATATTTTTTCTGTTCTGAAGATAATTCAAGAAAATCAATGTTGTATGGCTGTGGTTAAACATAAGTTTTGATCTTAATAATTCCACTGTAGGGTTTTGGGTGAACTCTACACCCTGATTGAAGACTGAACTAAAATGCAGCTGACTCAGCTGGTTCACTGATGAACAGCTTCAAACCCCCATCTGTTAATCAAATAGGCCAACCCCTGATTATGCACATTCATGCACAAACTTTGAGCCTTATCATAATCAAAACAGACAAGTTTAAAGCACCACCCCTGGAGGGTTTTCACAGAAATTAGCTCTGCAGATAAAAAGTTGTTAGGGGGTAAATGCTCCAGCTGGGCTGACTAAAATAAAAATAAAAAGAAGAAGAAGAAGAAGAAGGTTTAAGCAATAGAGGTTAAAGACTCCTGAGGCTCCTCATGTTTTCTTTTATAACAGTCAGCAGCAGGAGTCTCCCTCCACCTATGAGCTTCACCTGATCAATTGTTTTTATTACTCTGCTGACTCAGCATTTCCCACGAATCAAAAATGACACCATGTTTGTTTAAGGTGGAGTCTGTGGAGGGTTTTGCCTTTACTCTGCTACACCGTCAACACGCTGATTAAAAACTCTGAATAACCGAACACAGATGCAAACACACCCTCCTGCATGACACCGGGGTTGGTGTGTCTGATTCACCGTTTACTGCAGTTTCTGGAAGTGAACATGCAAATTCAGACTGCTGATAAGAACAACTGAATGGCTGAAGAAGCCTGGAGGCAAATAGAGCAGGAAAACTGGAGTTTAAGATTTATTTTTGGGGCTGGAGTTGCAAAGAGAATAAAGTGGCACATATATATTAGGCTTATGTTCATCAAATGTTTGGAAAATCAACAAATTAAACAACGACATCAAACTCCTGTGTTATAAATGCTCCAGTTCGCTGAGGTTACGTCAGCCATGATATATTTTCTGTATCTCCTGCGTAGCCAAGTGGCAGCAGCTAAAAGCCTGAACACAACATAACAGACGAGGTGTGGAGAACTCTCCCCTCTAATGACGTCAAACAGAGGCTAAAGGGGACCTGCAGCGTGAACTTCACGACTTTATTCAAACAAACACAAATCAGAGAAGATCTGCTGACCCTCCTTTGGAGGGCCCGTACCAGCCGGTGTGCCCGCTCGAGGCCTCAGAGCTCAGCAGCTCCTCCGCTAACTGTTGCACCGTCAAATAAACTGAGGAGACGCTCGGAGCCGTGGGTTCAGAGGACCCCGGTGATTAAAGGATAATAAACGTGAACTCTGCAGAAAAAATACCAGACACCGTCCTGTGAGGGTGCACGTTTCAGCGGCACTTTGACACTTATTAGCCGAACATAACACGAGAACAAACGCTGAAGCGCGAAGCTCACTCAAAACAGAGACAGCCATCGAGGAGCAGAGCTGTCACACAATGAATGACAGGATAAACTCCAATTAATGACTGGACATCATGTACAGAAGGCTTTTACTGAAGGGAATAACACCTCTGCTCACAGTGTTTCAGAATAAAAGTAATTACTGTCAGTGATTTTTTATGTTGAAAGATATTATAAGTATAATATTCTTACACTTAAATGAAGGAACTGACCTGTTCAAGTGTCATGATTGTTGCCTTCTGATCAGCTCTCTTCTGGTATTAAAGTTAATGAATTTTTTTCTACCAATCAGACTCAAATCAACTCATAGAGGTTTTACATCCCAGTGTTGGTCAGGGCCTTTCAGTGGAGTTTGCATGTTTTCCCCGTACGTGCCTGGGTTATCTCCGGGCACTCTGGCTTCCTACCACAAACCAAAAACATGCTTGTTGGTCGAACTGGGGACTCCAAATTGCCCTTAGGTATGATTGTGTGCGTTAATGATTGTCTCTCTCTCTTTGTGGCTCTGTGATTGGCTGGACACCAGCTCAGGATGGACCCCACCTGTCACCTAATCTCACCTGGGACAGGCTCCAGCCTCCCCCAATACCAAAAGAGATAAGTGGATGGATGGATGGATGGATGGATGGATAGTTTTTTATAATTTTATTGGTCTAATATTTTAATTTTTCTTTAGTTTTTAATGTACTTATAAACTTGTTTTTGTTTTGTAATTTATTTTTTTTAATCTATTTTTATTTTTGTGAACCTTACATATAACAAGGTTTTTTATTTTTCCATTTTGGTAAAGCACTTGTTGATTCTTTATGTATGAAAAATAAAATACAAATAAAGTCTGATTGCACATATCCATTTTTTAGTTGTGCAAAAAAAACAAAAAAAGAAAAGAAAAAATATACGGTCAGTTATTAGAAGATACATGTTGATTGTTTTTGCATCAATTTGCGAAGTCAGATTTCTTGTATGTGCAAATGTACTTGGCAATAAATACCAATTCTGATTCTGATTTTGGGATTCCATCAGGCGAGTCCAGCTGCTGCGCAAGGTAACATGATAGCAAGACTTGTGCAGAGCAGAAACTGTAGACTGAATTTTATATTAATTATATATTTTACCCAAACGCAGGTTTGGTGCTGATAGCTGTTAAGAGCATGTTCACAACTAATTATGTTTAAAAAAATTAACAGTTTCCACATCCTTAGTGTCCCTGATCCACCTCTACTGCCATTATTAGCCCTTTTTGCATAAGCAACTCTGTTATTATCAGGATAATGTCTGTCCACATCAGGAATTCCCTGACATGGTTATTCACACTTGCTTCTCTCAGCAGGGAGTAAGCTCTGCTGGACTGGGGAGGTTTACAAGGTTTAAAACAGGTTTTCTGAAGAAAAGTTAAATATTGTATTGATAGGCTGGAGCCTATCCCAGCTGACATTGGGCAGGGGGTACACCCTGAACGGGTGGCCAGACAATCACAGCAACGTTCTTGCTGTGAGGCACCTGCACTACCCGCTGCACCCCTGTACCGCCACTCCTAAATTCGTCTCCATGTGGACAGCCCATGGAGTATAGCACTGCCAATTTAAAGCCAACAACAGCATTACAGAAAAATCTGGAAGGATCATACAAATCATATGGATGAGAATGTTTTATTTCAAAGCCTGAGCATTAGCTTATAGATGCTAATTAGCAGTGAACACAAAGGTGCAGCTAAGGATAATAAAAGTCTTCTTGTATTTGCAGGGTTTTGGTCACAAATTATAGAGAATTACAAACACAATAGTTGTGTTTAGGAGAGCAAACTGTCTACATTGCCTATTGAATTTTTCATGTCTTGCTTTCTTGGTGTTTATTTCATTTTTTTCCTAGATTGTGATTAAACCTGAGCAACAGAAAATTGAGATCAAACTGCAAAACCTCAGAGATTTTCATCAACAGTAGCACAACTGGTTTGTTGGAGCATGTTATGTCGTGCTGTGTGAGTGTGCATATGTGTGTGCGTGTGTGTGTGTTCAGGGCCCGAGGGCTAACTGTCAGAAGCAGATAACAGAATCATTAGTTTCTTCGGTGTGGTGTGATCTTCATTGAAACTGAAGGGACATTATTGCGCTCGTTTTCTGAAACACTGCTCTTTTTCCCTCATCTGTTTCTCTCCTCCTTTTGGCCGGCAGCGATGGCCCCGCCCGCTGAAATGCCACAGCCAATCAGGGCACAGCAGGAGGGAGATGAGAGCTGACAGCTACAGTGACTGACTGTGACTAAATGAACCTCATTATCTCACATAAATTCCTATTTTTTCAACCATCTAACCTCTCTGCCTCTATTGACATGATCTGAAGAATAAATAAAACATTCACATAAATATTGGAGTATTTGGCAGTGTGTATCTGAATAAATGAGACCAATGAATGCATAATAAAGCTCCAGTTACACTCAAGTTAAAGAAAGAAAAACTACTGACTGAATAATTTACAGAAATGAAAAAGAAACGGTAGAGAAATGAATATTTCTTTATAAACTCTAAAATGTGTTAACAGTAATTATTAGTCAGCTCGCAGCTCAGCGGCTCAGCCTGTCTTCTGCTCCCTGATCCAGTCTGTCAGCCTCTTCTGGTCATTCAGCACTTTTTATCTGACCTTCAGCCTAATGGACGTGCGTGATGGTTTAAACTAGCTGCATAATTACAGCTGCTTGTCCTGTGATGTCAGGGAAAGATGTGGCTATTCAGCACAAAAGCATCACAGTGTAGAGTAAATGTTCTCATTTGTGACTGGTTAATTTGATTAGTAAGGGTCTGACAATTAAACGGTTTGTCACATAGCTACAGAATATACAATAATACAATAATCTTTCATGATGTCTGGATAATATGGCTTTCAGGCTTTGTTTGGCTGTGGTATGGGCAGTAATCTTACTTTCTAAAACCAACTGCTGGGGATCTGACAAACTAGAAGGAAACTCCAGCAGTGACAGCTTCATCTGCAAATCTAAACTGAGCATATTGTAGCAGATCATTGGGTGCAGTTCATTTTGTCACAGTGGCAGAAAAACACATAACATTGTGACGTGTTATCAGCAGCTGCACAATATGCACTTTATAGATCCAGGATCTAGCCCTCCTGGATCTATCTAGAGCCCTCCTGGATCTAGATAGATCCAGGAGGGCTGACATTAAGGCCCTCCTGCTGCCTTAATGTCAGCTTAAGATATCAAAACAAAATGTACATGAAGAAAACCTGTAAAAGTCTGCCATGACAGCATTAAAAGAAGCATTTTTTCCAAAAAATAGCTTTAATTTACATTAAATGTCATTATGAATCTCTCTTTTACGCATTTTTAAAATAGGGCTAAAAATGGACATAACTATTAATTAATCAATGTATTTATTTCTTTTTTTTAAATAGAGGACAGTGCGCATTAAGGAACATTGATACGTAAATGTGCCAGATTTTAGCCACAGGCCATTTTCCATCTGTAGTCCCCGGCAACTTGATGTAATGCATTTGTACAAGTGTGTATAATCCTAAAATATATATATAACATAAAACATCAGTAACAGGCAGCAGCAAATATATATTCTCAAAAAATACTCTGTTACTTAAATCAAAAAAGTAGCTGGAACTGACTTGAATTCTGTGTTCAGGTCATTAATTTAAATATTGCTAACTGCATTTGAGTTTAAGTAGGTCTAACTTTTGTTAAAGTACTTCTTATGACAGCTATTTGTCCTCAATATTCACTTCAAATTGCAAGAAATAAAACAAATATTAAATCAAATCATGTAAAAATTGCATACTCGCATCGCACATTTTATTTTATTCCTCCTGAGCCTTTTTATTCTAAATTTATGTTGATAGTTTCTGCACCAATTTACCAAGTCAAAGTCCTTGTATGTGTAAATGTACTTGGGAATAAATACTAATTCTGATTCCAATTAAATAAAAATAACTTTAATGCTGCCCTCTAACCAAAGCTGCCCATCCTGTGTCTAGATACGAACAAAAAGCAGTAGAGGCGCAAAAAGAAGAGCATAGAGTATAAAGCATTAATGAAACCGTACCTGTTCAAGTTTGAAGATGTGTTGGTTGAAGTAGTGCTGAAGACGTTCATTGGCAAAGTTGATGCAGAATTGTTCAAAGCTGTTGTTCTCGTAATCCTCAAATCCAAAGATGTCCAACACTCCTATGGACAGAATCTGAAAAAAGACAAAAAGAAAATATTAAAAGACGCAGACGATTCAAAAAACCAAATAAACCCACTCCTCATCAAACTGATTAAACAGAGTAATGTCATTTGTTCTGCCTGTTGTCATGATGTGAATTATGTGCATAGTTATCTTTCTCCTTTGGTGGTTTCTTTGAATTTTCTCTGTTGGATTAAATTTATTAGACTTCTAATTAATTTTTTTTATTGCATACTGCATACATGTTTTACTTTGTACTTAAGTTACCTTTTTGAACATGGATTAGTAAAAAAGTGAGACCCTACAGACAGCAGGATACTATTACATTGCTTTATTTGCCAACAAAGACCCACAGAGAGTCAGCCTATGGTGATCACAGCTCATATCTGTAGAGCAGCCGACCTGCAGAGCTCAGGCAAGCCGAGAACATCAAGAATCTTAAATAGTCTAATTCTGTCTCTCTCTGAGTTCCTTTCTCATTGGGTTATTTTATTTAGTTCTCCTTTCTTTACTGTTTTTTCAATCTTTATTTTTGTTAACATTACACATAACCAGGTTTTTGATGATTTTGTAAGGCATTTTTTGATTCATTTTGTAAAAAGTCAGTGTATCCTCTATATCAGGGCTCCCTAAGCACCAGGCCATGAACCTCATGAAATCAAAATAATTAATATTGTTACCCCTTTGAATAACAGATACAAAGGATCATTTTATTTTTAAAGGATGAGCAGATCCTTGCAGATGCATCAGTATAGCTTTACTGTGCAGACCTTACACTTGAGCTCTCTGTCCCCATCACCTCTGTGATGCATGAAAGAACTAATAAATTACCCATCAGTAGTTAAAAGAAACATCAGATCAGCTCAGACTGATGCCTGCATGGTGCTTTTTCAGCATTTTCCTCCATGCTTGGAGGGTGTTGCAATTAAAATAGTTACTGTGTCAACTGGTGACTTTCATCCAAAGACTCCCATCCAAAGACTCCCCTAAATGTAACTGTTTAGCAGCTGATAAAGAGAGAGTGAGTCCTCCTGAATGTCTCTTTGTTTTGGTTCAGAAACAAGCCCTTAGCTCCTGCATTATGGTGGGTTATTTTATGCACAATATGTCACAATCAGCGACCCTGCCGGCCCCCTTGCATCGAGTGAGATTCATCTGGTCATAAATCATTAATCTGCACCATCTGAAGGAGGCGCTCTCTCCGAGGCCTTTTAATTATGAAATGGACCGTAAAAGCTGTTTCCAATTTCATTTAATCTGATCGAGCCGTGTTTTATTTCCCTCTGAAGGGCAGTTTTTATTCTTTATTCTTGGGACATGAAAACACAGGAGAGCGCACGCTGCTTATATAAACTCTGATCTGCACATAAGAACAATGACCTTGACAGAAAGTGCAACCTCATCGACCCCCTGAGGGCATCGAGGGAGCGCTAACAAACGGAGATGATGTCAGTGCCAAGGGAGGCACGCAGATACGCTCTCGCTGCAGTGGGACACCAGAGGGCCACGGGGGGGAAACTGAGCTGAGGGGAACTTGATGCCATCTGCCCAAATGTTCTTGGCACACACACCAATACACACACAAACACACCCCCCCACACATGTACACACACACAACGATCTGTCTCCCAATCCCTCTGATGCCCCTAAAGGGTCTGACATGCCAGCTGCTGCTCCAACACACATTTACACTCAAAACACACACTCACAAACACACACTCATGGAGGAATGTGAGTTTTTATATCGGTCTGCTCCTCTTCTTCTCTGGGAGTGTGCAGAGTCAGAGGAAAGTATGATATAAAAACAGACAGACAGAAGCACAGAGAGACAGACAGGCAGACAGGCATGATGGGAAAATGAGTCAGACAAATGAGGAAAGACAAAAGAACAAAGGAAAGAACAAAATGAGCTCCAGTGTTGCTATTTAATTTTCTTATTTTAGCATCTATCCATCCATCAGCTATACTTTCGGAGTTGAAGCCTATCCCAGCTGACATTGGGCAAGAGGCAGGGTACACTCTGAACTGGTCCCCTGCCAATCACAGGGCCATATAGAGAGACAAAAAACCATTCACACACAATTTGGAGTCACCTTTTAACGTGATGAGCAAGTTTTGGTCTGTGGGAGGAAGCCATATTGGCCAGAGAAAACCCATGCATGTACAGGGAGAACATGCAAACTTAACACAGAAAAGTCCTCATGGACACAGGGTCAAACCATTAACCTTTTTGCTGTGAGGCATGTGCACTAACCTGCCGCGCTACCTTTTTTAGCATGTTTTATTAATTTACCTATTCATTACAGATTTTTAACTCAAATTGTCAGGATGACAGGAGGTAGGCAGGTAAGTAGGTACTGACTGTGTGAGTATAGCTTGCCAGATTGCTAGATAGGTAGGCAGAAAGCTAAGATGGTAGCAAGCACATAGGTAGATAAGGTAGGAAGTAGGTAATAAGGTTAGCAGGTTAGTAGGTTGGAGGGGAATCAGAAAGGAACTAAGTAATAAGGCTGGTAGGTAGGGAGGGAGGGAGGTTGCTTCATAGGTAGGAGGGAGGTATACAGGTAAGTAAGTAGGAAGTGAGGCAGAAGGGTATGAAGTTGATTAGTGGGTAGATTAATTGAAATGTAAGAATGTTCTTAAGTAAGTGGGTAGTAACCAGGTAGGTTAAAGGATAAGTTCGGTTTTTTGACACCTGGACCTTATTTTTAGGATTAAATACGCTCGTAGACTCACCCAGACAATTTTGGCGGAGCTCGGAGCCGCTTTCGAGCAATTTAGATCTATCCAATGGCGTTTTTCTCTCATGCCGTAGTAGCAGACGGGGCCAGAAATCGTATTTTGGGGGGCATCAATACGTGTTTCCTCTGGTCTCAAGTCCCACTCTGAGCAGCAAAGGCACTCCTCCTCTGTTGTGTTTGCCGTGCAATGTCCACAACAACACCACCAGTTAGCCCCCATTCGTGGACGTGCAGTGGTTGCTTGCAAAGTCGTCGTCAGACACTTCTACATCGGATAAATATTCCACCATGTTGCACAAAAATAGCCGTGTAGCCGTGTAGCCTAGCAACAACAGCGGCTCTACTCATGTTCTTGTCTATGACGTCACCAAAAGTTACCCATCCTTGTAAAGCCCCGGATGACCATAACAACAAAGTTGAGCTGACATGGTGATAACACTGGCCATTCATTTATAAAATGTAGCTGAAATGAGTGAGTTTCACAGCAGATAATGTCTAATTTAGGGGCTTCGATTTCTGGCCCCATCTGCTACTACGGCATGAGGAAAAATGCCGTCGGATGGATCTAAATTGCTCGAAAACGGCTCCGAGCTCCGCCAAAATTGTCTGGGTGAGTCTACGAGCGTATTTAATCCTAAAAATAAGGTCCAGGTGTCAAAAAAACGAACTTATCCTTTAAGGACATTGGTCAGTGTGTAGGAGGTAGGGGATAGGGAGGTAAGTAAGTAGGTAATTAGGTGGGTAGGTAGGTGATAGGTAGGTATGTAGGTAGGAAGGGAAGAGGCATGACTTTCAGATGTCTCAAGTGTTATTACCTTGTAAGAATTTGAAGACTTCCTCATGGTTACAAAACATCTTAAAATGATTGATTTTTCAACAATTTTCTACAGCAAAGTAACATCATTTAACATAAATTTATACTTTCAGACCACTTAAACCCATTTTAATGGCAGTTCAGCCAGATGCTGCTATAGTAATCAACAAAATTCCTCTCCAGATTATATTTATTATAGATCTTAATGTTAATATTAGGTTGATCTCTCAACCTAATTTTGATTATACATCCATAATAACTATCTTTACAATCATATAGACATGAGGTCCCTCTTGAAAATGAGATGCCACATCTCAAGAGGCTTACCTTTAATAAATTTATATTCAACAAAGACAAATATGGTGCTATATAAATAAAGATTGATTGATTAATTGATTGATTGATAGCACTACAGCCATAATGTAGGTGCCATTGAGGGCTGTAGGGCATTTAAATATCGGATCTACATTTCATAACAAAAGCTGAGGAGAAACACTTAAAACAATTAAGGTCAGGTTTGGGAGCACATGCTGGGTCGGCACTTCGCCATTCATCATTCCTGATGACTCATCTGCACTACCAGCTATCAACACTTCATTTGTACGTGTTAACTTTCTATAAAGTTTGAGGTCGCAAGGGTGCTGACCCTACGCCCCAAGACTCCAATGGCAAGGGACACCAAGCCCTTTCAGCTGCGTTACTGTACCCGTACCCAGCACATCCTATGATGTAAAAGTAGAGTTGTTCCGATTCCGATACCAGTATCGGAAACTGCTCTGATACTCCCAAAAATGCTGGCATCAGTATCGGCGAGTACTGCAGTCCAGGCACCATCCGATACAACGGAGCTCCAAATGTCCGAGGTAAAGCTTACTGCATGCTCGTCTTCTGCTACCGATATTAGCCATAAGGGTGTATTAGCCGTATGGGTGTAACGCTGCCTGGTTGGAGCTCTCAATGTGTTTGAAATCTGTGACTGGGGGTAAGTGGTGTTTTGGTTCATAATCCACTGCATAGCGTTGCATTGTACTTTGTGTTGTATTACATACTTCATCTTTTTCCACAACTACGGTGGACGGTGGAGAGCCGCTTTGCGCATGCTCCCTTTATCGCTAAGCATTCTGGGTAATGTAGTCCATATTATTATTCTGAGCCGGCTTTAATACGATTATAAATGATGGTATAGGCTTCTGTTTTCTTAAATAAATGGCTTGAATTTGCTGTATTCATAGATGTTTTACAAAGGGTTTAACCTGAGCCAGGCCTTACCACAATGATAATAATATCACAGTCATGCAGGTACAGTATGATATTTTTTTAATAACAAACTGGTGTCGGATTGGTACTCGGTATCGGTATTGGTATCAGTATCAAGAGGGAAAAAATGGTATCGGAACATCTCTATGTAAAAGCATCAAGCTAACTAAACTGGTCCATCTTTGAGACATCCACAGCTAAGACAGGGTACATTTACAGACAATTTATATTAATTGAGTAAATCATATTTGGTCCTTTATCATGTGCATATCTGAACCAGTCCCCAAATACTGCCCCATGATGTGTGCATATGTGTATTTACTATTAGTATAGATGCTTTTCAAATGGTATATGTGTATCTGTCTCAAATAAAATATTTTGATGTAACTATCCATCCCTAATAGATAGGTCTATTAGTCGGCAGGTAGATGGGTAAGTAGGATGTTGTGTCAGTGGTAGGTAAATAGGTAGGTATAAATTTAGTAGGTATACTGATTGATTGACTGACTGATTGACAGTTTGACTCACTGAAATATGAATTCATCTTTTAATCAATATGAGAAATGGTGATTGCTAAATATCCAAACTGGCTAAAATCCAGTCTTAAAACCCAGTGAAACGCTCTTCACAATAAACAAATGTGAGAAGATCTTAGTCATCAGCTTCTTGAGAATTGCTGAGTCTTATAAACAAAATTCAACAACACGTCTCAAACAATAGTTTATCTATTTTATAAGCTATGATCAACACTTGTTCTCTAACACATGACTGTTTCCAATGTCTTCTTTTGTGTGAGTGTTTTCTTTCCTACCTTGGAGTTGTCCTCCAGGTCCTTGTTGTTCAGCAGGGCGTGGTTGGTCCTGAACACAATCCAGTCGAACAGCGCTCTGTACAGTGACTTGGCCATGGAGTCCCTCACAGTGCCCGCCTACACACAGACACACAAAGACCACGTCAGTTTGATCCTGATCAGAAACATCTGGATTCGTTAATCTGGAGCGGGAGTCCACTAAAACAGTTTTATCACTCTCACTCTTGGTCCTCCAGGACCGACTCTCCTCTGCTGCAGAGGCATTTTTATTTGACGGTGGAAGTGTTGCGGTGGTGGCCCATAAGTGTTGGATTAAGAGAACACTTACGTAACTGTGAAGCTCCGCCATTTTTTCAAAAGTTTCTCTCTTATGTTATTTTATGTCTCTTGTTTCATGCAACAGAAATAAGAGAATTCTGCCAACTGCTCAGTCTGACGTCCTTGGATCATGGCACAGACTGAATAAAAACATGGATGACATAACACCGCCTGAAACATTAAGATAGAGTATTAAGAACTCTCCATGCTGAATGATTACAGCAATGGGTCATGAGCTCCACCACCTCCATAATAACAGATAGGATATGAGTGAAGACACCAAGTTGGATCACATGCTGAATATTTTTTTCTGAATGTAGCATCCATCATTGGTTTATCTGTCTGTTGTACCAGTGTTTCCTTTACCTTTTTTATTTCAATTAGCTATTTCATCTTATATAATTAACCTTGCAGTGCAGATGGACCTGCCTGATTCATCTTGCCAAGTTCCAATCTCCTATGACTTCATGGCCAAAAGCTGGATAGCCCAATCAGGGAAAAGAGGCGAAAGCTGAAGACGTGACGACAGTGGGATGTGACTGCATGTTTGAAAACAATGGCGGCTTCTGAAGCGGTCTCTGTGGATGCGGCAATATCTGTAGTTTTATCAGAAATTGACTCAATTTCTTCTTTAAAAGAAGAGCGAAGAACATCACTTAAAGCTTTTCTCAGGAAAATCATGTTTTTGCTCTTTTCCCGACCAGGGATCACTGCTTGGAAGAGAATGCGGAAATCCTTGGATGATGCCAGTTAGTCTGTGGTAGCCGTGGTTACTCAACAATACCTGAAGAAACATGCTCTCCTCAGAATTACTGGGAGAACTTGGTGGGATCGTCAATTGTCATTGACCATGACGATGATGATGATACATCTGTGTAAGACGATAGTCTAAGGACTGAAACGTAGTTTAAGTCAACGGCTAACAACAGGGTCTAGCTGCTACATCATACTGTGGCTTAATGTGGATTGGTCTGTGAAGAGTGTGACTGATAGAATGATCGTCCAGTCACCAGCTGCAGTTGTTTTTGAAGGTTCTGCCTCTGAAAATATTTTCTATAGGCTCTTCTCCAGATGGACCGGTGAAATATTTCCGTCACGGATATATGGAACTGTCCGTCTGGCGTGTCAGATTATTTATAAGGGCTGATGGCTCTGATGACAAATGGGGCTCCTATGGTGCTCTGGTCTCAAGATAAGCAGAGCAGAGGAGGAACTTCAGGGGAGGTGAGACATCTTTATTCATTTTTACAGAACAATCACTTTTTAATGATGTTATGCAGAGAGTTGTGTATTTTGGGTCTTGGTTAATCACAGTTTAAAGCGTGTTTATTAGGAAGCTTTAGGCTACGGATGGTTCACGCCTTTGTCCATCATTAGGCTAAGAAAAAAAAAGAATTTCCAATATGATGACTGCCACAGAGTGGTGATGAGGCCAACTCAGAAGTTAATATCACATCTATTCTTAAAAAATTGCAGCATTTTTTTTTTTTACTGGGTTTTTGGATTATTGCTATAGAAAAGGGCCAAGGCAAAGTTCTGGTCATTAAAGAGTCTATGTCAGGCTTTTTTGAGTTTTATATGCCTTTTAGGATGGTTTATTTTTAAGATAATTTTTTGGGCCTTTTGTGCCTTTATTGATAGGAGAGAGAGACAGACAGTCGATAGGTTTGCTAAAGGGGGCAAGAGGGAGTTGGCGGGGACACTCTGCAAACAGGACACGGGCTGGACTCGAACCCAGGCCGACAGAAGCATATATATGGGTCGTGCCAGGCTGCTTATCACTCTGCCAAACCAGCACTCCTTTTAGGGTGTTTTACATGTCTCTTAAACAGGGCAGAGCAATTCTGTGCACAACACAAAAAAGTGCATCATCATGACGTCTCCCTCTCCCTGTGTGTTATGTGCAGATCTAGTTTTGGACTTGTTTTCTTCAAAGCACTGCTTGACCACTATACATGCGACATCATGGCATCAACCAGCTTCCATACATCCATCAAGACTGATCAACAACACCCATTGTTTTTCCAAAAAAAGCCTCAACCAAGCTCCTCCCCTGTCTCTAAACCTGCAACCACAGACAGCAGAATGGCTTCAGCCACTGACTGACATCTGTTTAAACACTGGCTACCATTTTTTTGGCAATAAACATTATTCCTTGCTAAGAGAGAGCCTTTATTTGATTGATGTTGCTTCCCCTGAGCCTGGGTAGTAACGCAGTGTTTATAGTGCCAGTAGCTGCCTGGAAAGGTCAATCTCCCCCCAAATCTGATCCTCTACTGGGATGACATTTTTCTTTTCTTTTTTTTTTTTTTTAATTAAACTTAAATCAAATCCTTGATTAATAGACACTCAAGACATGACGTAAATGGTTAAACACACCAGGGCGTGGGCTCTTTAAGAGGAAGTTTTTCCATAAAAAGTGGGACAACAGCTTCCTGAAACAAGAAGTGACACAAACTCTGCGACAACATGAAAACTGAATTAACCTGATGGAAGAGTCTGAAATCACTTATATAAGAACAGTAACAAAAATGCCACCCCCCTCAGCCAGCAGCCATGATGAAGCAGAACTTGTGTTCAAAAGCTGCCTCTTCACTCCTGCATTATTGATCTTTTCAGGTTATTTTTAGCCCTTATGCCTGTGACGTCCCCACTCCCACAATGTTATGCAAGATTGCTATGAATAATAAAACATTCGAGGAAGAATCAAGATTTAAATGCTCCTGCAGGAACTCTGGGGATTAGCCAGAATGATGTGCGAACATTTGACATGTTCAGTGAGCGTGCCGTGTCTCTGTGTTTGCCATGTAATTGAATTATTCAGCACAATGGCACCAGTTAGGAGCCAGTGAGGGGCATGGCTGGGGGGCAAGGGGGCTAAAATGTTTAACTGGAGGGCCACCCACCAAACTGATAAAGTAAGACTTTATCACAGAGTCTTTTTTACAGTAAACAGTCCTGGCTGTTAAATCAGGTCTGAGCTCGACTCTGTGAGGATAAAACTCTGTTTTGTTACAGTTGTTTTGTCAGTTATTTCTATTTTCTTTTCTTGTGTTTCTCCTAAAAACCACAGGAGGTGTGAGGCAACAGCATGAGCTCTCACTGCACGTGGCCCGCTGGCTTCCTCGCTGCAGGATAATTTCACTGAGCGTGTATTTGTGTGTGTGTGTTTCACCACAATATGTCGAGCTGCATATGCTTCTAATCTGTTTTATGTAGTTGTTTGTCTATAAGCATGCACATACCAGCAGGTCTATATGTGTACCGATGTGATGCAGTTTATAGGAGATGACTCTTCACTCTCACCATGTGGCCTCTAACAGTCTGTAATGAGAAGCAGAGACTTAAGTATGAAGGCAGGATGAATGAGAGTCTGATCACTTCCTTTTCTGTGTCTGCTTCAAAAAGGAAGCAGGAAGTGGTCCAGTCAGATCATCCGAGGCTAAAAATGTAAAAAAGGCAAAAGCAAATCTTGTCTCGTCTGTCAGAAGATCATAACCACCACTCTGAAAAACACACACTATTTTGAACTAAAGCAGGGTACAAACATATAGATATCAGGCTGTTTTTGTCCTGACTTTCCCCCTTCCTAACCAAGGACGGCAAATACCAGTTTATCTTATGTCTTATAAGATTATTCTATAAGATTATCCTGTGGTTTCAGGTGTGATAACAGTGAATTTGTCCCAATAATCGGCTACCAAAGGGTCAGGACCGACAATCGTACATATTAAACTTGTTCAATATTTACTAACAAAAATCTCCATGTGTTGGGAAAGCCGACAACTCCTGAGTCATGACTCCGTGCATTGTGACGTGGAACAGAATGTCGCCAATCAAGAAGTGAGCTGACTGAGGAACAAGGAAGCAGGCGTAAATAAAAACAAGCAGTTCAGGATCTTTCCATCACAAATAGTCCCAAGACCACCATCATTCCCTCTTCTTGTATGTCCTCTTCCATGTTGCATGTTGTGTTTTCCAGTTGTTGCTATGTTTCTTCTTCTTGGCTTTTGCTAGATCACTTTTGATCATGTGAGATTTCTGTCTTGGAGGACTAGATTCTAGATCAGTGGTGGGACAGAATGGTTATGTGTGTAGTGTGCTGTGTTGAGATTATCAGAGCACACCACACACAGGATGATCAAATCTGTTCAATGCCTGATTTTTTATCTTTATGTGTGGGGTCTCTAACATAAAAAATCTCTTCAGATTTAGAAAATCCTTATGTGTGTACTCTGCTTAACACATGCACACACTCAAATGTTATCAGTTCTTCAGATGTGGGTATCCAAATGGGTAAAAACTGTCTTAATTGGGTAAAAACACAGAGTTTGAAGAAGTGTTCACCCAGTGCAAAACAGTCAAGGTGACTGAGATGGATGATTCATCATGATTGTTTTCATGGAGCTTCATAAAAATGTTATTTTTCTTCCTTGAAATGTCTTGATTAGTACGAGAGATCCTTGTTCTTCTAAGTCCCAGATCTAGTCAAGAAATATAAGAATAGACACTTTGATAGATTTTTTCATTGATAGATTTTTTTTTTGCTAAATAAGTGATCAAAGTCTTGTTTGTTTCGTTATCAGCTCATTGAAACAAAGAAAGGTTAAAAAGCAGGAGGCACATTCATATCCAACAAAGTATAACGGATGAGATTCGCTTTGTTGTTCACTCTGCATATTCTTGGCCATGTCTTCACCATATTTAGAGCTGGAGTATCAGTTTATTTTCTGTGTCCCTGGCTCAAAAAAAATAATCACCTGTCAACATTTTTTACTGAAGCCACATGACAGCTCATTAATTGCTGTGACCCCTCCTTGCTCTGTTCAAGGCTTTGAAAAATCTAGCAAGGGACACCCACTTCCTGGCCAATCAGGGCTCAGTTCAGGGGCAATGTTCTTATCTGATCCTCTGCTCAGGTATGTGTGCTTGTTCTGTCTAAGTGAGCTTTAGCTGTTGTTTAGACG
This sequence comes from Cetoscarus ocellatus, assembly GCA_037902135.1. Lineage (NCBI taxonomy): Eukaryota > Metazoa > Chordata > Actinopteri > Labriformes > Labridae > Cetoscarus > Cetoscarus ocellatus. The sequence goes on from JBAMNC010000277.1 coordinate 1,255,441, forward strand.
GTATGGGTGATGGTACTTTTATGAAGGCAATGGTTTGTGGTTCTTCTGTGGCTGTAAATACATAACATTAGCATGATGCTAACGGCAGCTTAAAGCACTCAGCACAGCGGATTGGTTGCGCTTAAGGGAAGGGAGGGGGGAGTAAAATAGCTTCCACTGCAGCCTCATCCAACTTACATAAACCAGTTTTAAGTGTAATCATATCTAGGAAGGAATCTTACCTAAAAAAGGGACACTGTGAAAGAGAAGGTAATGTCACATTAAACTAAAACCTTCATTTTCGTGACTCATTCAACTAAACCACAAAAGCACTTCAGCGTCCTTGAGCGAGACTGAAAAACATCTCCAAACTCCACTCCACATTCTGACCTCCCTTCTGCTCGCCAAGTTTCCCCGCTTAAAATTGAATGAATTTGACTCATTATGACTCTGGAAACAAGACCAAGAATTCAAAAGTGCATTCCACCTGACTCTACCATAGACCCGTCCAGAAAATTTAGAGATTTTAGTGGTTAAAGTTCAGGAGAAGCCAAACTTCCACTCTTCAGCTGGAGAGGTTCAGCCGGTCGCACGCCTTGCCAGAATCTCCCCATCTCATGTGAGGGCTGATGGGACGGCGGCCCAACACACTTTCTGAAACATTATTAAATAGGAAGAAATAAATTCTGAGAGGAAGCAGCAACATTTGCCAGGTTCCTTCTTTTCAGCATTTCCCTTACATAAAAACAGGGGAGTTATGGATTCAACAGGTGGATGAAGATTGCTCCCACGGTCCTCTGAACGATCAGGGTGAGGCTTCAGCTTCACTGCCAATCGAACCTCTGTGAGAGTTACAAGAGGGTGAGGGTGCTCTGGTACATCCATCAGTTTGACTGTTAGATTATCAAACTGGGAAAGCGTGATTTGGCTGGTCTTAAATTCTTGAAAAAAGTGTTTGACAGCAGACTTTGACTGGGGGTTGCAGCAGGTCAGAGCACAAGGAATGCATTTTGTATTGGATTTGTACAAACGCCAATTCCAGTGAAGTTGGGACGTGTAAAACAAATAAAAGCAGGATACAATCATTCCTAAATCTCATGGCCCAGTACCTGTTGCTCCAAAACCTGTATGTACCTTTCAGCATTAATGGTGCCCTCCCAGATGTGCAAGTAATCCATGCCATGGGCACTAACATCCCCCCATACCATCACAGATGCTTTTGAGCTTTGCTCTGATAACAGTCTAGATGGTCCTTTTTCTCTTCAGTCCGGAGGACACCACGTCCATGATGTCCAAAAACAGTCTGAAATGTGGACTCATACCACAGCAGACTTGTCCACTTTACCTCAGTCCATCTCAGATGAGTTTGGGCCCAGAGAAGCCGGAGGTGTTTCTGTGTGTTGTTGATATGTGACTTTGTCTTTGCATGGTAGAGTTTGACCCTGACCTTGTAGATGTAAAGATGAACTGAGTTAACCCATGTGGTGATATCCTTTACAGAAGGATATCAGTTTTTAATGGAGTGCTGCCTGAGGGATGGAAGGTCACAGGCATTCAATGTCTTTTTCCTTGCTGCTAGGGCCCAGGGATTTCTCCAGATTCTCTGAATCATTTCAAGGTTCAAAGTTTCTTTATTAGTATTTAAAGGATAAGTTTATTTTACAGACAGGAGATCAGTGTTCCACCATTCAAAACAATAACAGCAATGCACAGTTCCACATAAAAAACAAACCCCTTTAATGTTAAAAACACTATTTAAATAGAAAAAATGATGATAAAGTGCTTTTAGAGAAAATCTTTGAAAAAAGTGTATCATCTGGACTTAGTTAAGTTAGGTTATGGATGCCCGTGCAAAACAGTTTCTTGTAATATTTGGACTGTAGATGATGAAATCCCCAAATTCCTTGCAATTATACACTGAGAATGTTCTTGGACTGTTGGATTATTTGCTCACACAGTTGTTCACAAAATGGTGAACCTCGCCCCATCCTTGCTTGTGAATGACTGAGTGAATGAGTGAATATTTGCAAAAACATAATGAAGGTTATCAGTTTGGAGATTAAATTTCTTGTCGTCGTAGTGAATTTGATTGAATAAAGGTCAAAAAGGATTTGGAAATCTCTGTACTCCGGTTTTATTTACGTTTTACACAACATCCTAACTTTATTGGAATTGGGGTTTGTGTTAGCAAGCTCAGCTGAGTGAAAATGGCAGCAAATCAGGAGAATCCTTTCCATCATCTTGTCCCCCTCTACCATGTAAATGTGTGCTACAGAGAGAGGAGAATATTAGTACACCAGAAGCATGTTGTGCTGCGTTCCTCGGGGCAGCTCTGACTGTCCTGTAAGATTCAATGAAATCAATATAATGTTGCTGATGCTCACACGTGTCAGCACCAAAGAGGACAACAACAACTGGAATTCAAAGAGAATCATGCAGCCTTACTCTGGTAACAGTACATGATTAGACTGATCTCCTCTTGTGGAGCACACATCTGAGGATTTCCCCTTAAGAACATCATCACTTTTCAACAGGAACCTTAACAGATCAAGACCTCTCTGCCTCTTTCTCTCCTTGTTCAGCTGTTTCGCCTCTTGCACTTCCAAAATAAGACTATCAGTGCCAGACAGGAGGGAACTTCACTGGGATCAAAAGCAGCAGGACGTTGCTTTAAAGGGGCTTTGACCTGGTCCTGGATTAGTTTGATCAAACAGCTCGTCTATAAAAAGATACTAAATGTGTTAGAAATGTGTCTGCTGAGAAAAAATTCACAGAGACAAACAGAAACAGACTCCTGATATGTTTTTGGCCTTCTTTCTGTATATTCCAGTGGAGGTTGCACATTCCTCAGACCAGACCACATCACTGCCAGGATGGGGGTGTGAGAGTGCTGGAGCAACCATTGTTGGGCTAAACTAATTCTTCAATTACATGGGGGGGTAACAGACTGTCTAAGTTTAGCATTTCCTGCCTCAAAGAAAAAGACCCTGCAGACGTGAAGAGAGATCAAATCTATCTCTGAGACGGCTGAGTATTAATATTCACACACTCGGCTGAAGATGACACGGTGAATGTGGGCCAGACGAGGTACCCGGAGGTGGATTTGTGCTGTGAGGACGGAGTTAAGCCGGCTGTGTTTGACTGGACAGGAAACAGGAAGTTGCAGAGGAAGAGACCCCCATCAAAAGGGCCTTAGAAAAAAAGAGGAGTGGGCCAGGAAGTGCCACAACAAACTCTGTAGAGGCTCCAAAAGCATGCAAACAAACACAGACTCTGCTCTTCAGCTCAGGAGAACGTCCTCACCACAGACTGATGCAAAACTACCTATCTAATTTAGAAAAGTCCCGCAACATTAACCTGACACGCTAGACGGACAGTTCCATATATCTGTCACGGAAATATTTCACTAGTCCATCTGGGAAAGAGCCGTTCAAAAATGTTTTCAGGGGCAGAACCTTCAAAAACAACTGCAGCTGGTGATTGGACGATCGTTCTGCCAGTGACACTCATCACAGACCAATCCACATCCAGCCACAGTATGACGTAGCAGCTAGACCCTGTTGTTAGCTGTTAGCTTAAAGTATGTTTCAGTCCTTAGACTATCATCTTACATTAAATTATACCACACCAATGTATCATTTGCCCCTTATATGTGACATTAACCTCATCAATGACAAACCCCACCAAGTTCTCCTGATAAACTTCTGAGGAGAGCGTATTTCACCAGGTATCACTGAGTAACCATGACTACTACAGACTAACTGGCATCGTCTGCAGAGGATTTCACATTCTCTCCCAGTTTCCCAGCAGTGATCCCCAGCTTCCTGGCTTATCTGATCTGATCGTCCATGAAGGCAACCAGCGCAAACATGATTATCACAATGGGGTTTGGAGTCCTTCCCATCTTTTTCACAACCAGAGCAGCCAGTTGGTAGATCAAACTCTTCCTGAAACTGGTTGGGAGAAGAGCAAAAACATTGTTTCCTGTAAGAACCGATTTAAGTGACTTTCTTTGCTCCTCTTTTAAAGAAGAAATTGAGTCCATTTCTGATAAAACTGCAGATATTGCCGCATCTACGGAGACCGCTTCACACGCTGCCATTGCTTTCAAACATGCAGTCACTTCCCTCTGTCGTCACGTCTACAGCTTCCGCTTTCTTTCCCTGATTTAGTCGTTCAGCTTTTGGACGAGAGACTTTGTAGAGGATTGGAGCTTGGCAAGGTGGACCTGCAGACAATGAATCAGGCAGGCCTATCTGCTCTGTAAGGTTACCACAACATTTGATAGAATATCAATGTAAATGTGTGCTTTTGATGATCATATTAGGACCAGGAAATGTACTGAGTGTTCAAGATTTAAGAGTATATATTTAAATAGATATTAATTAACACCTTCAAGGCAAAAGCATGATGACAACACTCATGACAGTAAATGGCATTTATACTGTTTACTGCTGTTGTCCATATGCCACGATGAATTTAGCCGATATGTACATTCGAGGTGAATTTTATAGCCTACAAAGTAACAGAAGAATAGCATAATAACTTGGATTTTCCCTGATATCTGGTATGATACTGGTCACTTAACTAAATAAAATATGCCTGACCCTTACACTGTGATGGTTGAGTTATAATCAGGTGTGAAAAAAGAAAACAATATTTCATTAACTGTTTTTTATGGGCTTAAACTGATGATGAAAAAACAGTAGGACATGGCACTAGTAGGTCTATTTGGGGGGTGCAAGATATTTGAGACAGCTGCAACATAGAGGGGTAAAGGTAGAAGTCCTGATGTTGAGGCATTATTGTCTAGTCGATGGAAGTGCTCTATCACACAGGGGGCACCTGTCTAAAACACAAAAGCAGAATATGGGTTCTTGTACTCTGCCCTCAATACCTGGAAACATTGCCCTTTGGGTACAATTTAAGCAGGTAGGTGCCCAACTTTAGCTGCACTGTTCTATAATATGAACCGAAAAATTGTTCTTTAATGAGTGACTGACTTGAAGTTGTGATGTCATAGTATCAAACAGGCTGCAATATTGTTTGACTTTTACTTGAATTCAATCAAAGCTTCTAGTTCTGTCATTGTGACCACCCAATATTACCTCCTTAGAGAAGAAAATGCCAAGATTTGACATAATGACTTGCTGTTAGATTGAAAAATGCTATAGTTTGACTTCCCAGCCTTAGTTTATACACAGTAGAGTCCTTCACTGGGTCAAAAACATGCAGGTGCAGGTAAAAAAATGAATGATAGAAAATAACATTGTCTCTGCACAGTTGAAGGCATTTCGGGATGTCAGTAAATGTTCAGTATTGCCCTCAGTTAAAAAGGTGATTGTGTGTATTAATGGTGTATTAATGGGTTGCTGGTACGGCCACTGGTCCAGACGGGTGCGGATATGACATTTGGAAATTTGCAGCTAGCTGGTTTGGTGGCACTCTAGACATGCGGGCATGGACGAGTGTGGGTTGGAAAAGTTGGACCTGTGCAGGACTTTTTATACACAGTAATTTGCAGTTGCTTCATTTATGGTAGTGTCCTGGTTAAGATGAAAAAAAAAAAAAATCACCTCAGCAAGTTTGTATGGTACGATGAGCCTCTCTCCAACCGTCACCGTCTTCCTGGTTGTCAGCGCTTCAAGCAGCATTTCCTCTTTAACCTATGAAGGGAAAAAAAACACAGAAGGTCAAGGGTGATTATTACAGCTCATCATCTCTTATCAAAATGAACTGCATGGCCAGAACTCAAGTTTTGTATAAAAAAAAATAATTTCATCACTGAAATCAACACACTTAATGTATCATCGGTTTACAAAGAAATTCAGAAGCAAACACAGTTGTGTTGGTTATATATTATATATGTTTTATAAGCTGATTTTTAATATAAAGTATTCAAACACGCTCAAAAAGGAGTGAGAAGAAGTAAATACTTTTTGAATTCCTACCCCTTATTACTGTTTCTCATGGGTCGTATAAAAATGTATTCTGTTTTAACATCTATGCAAATATATTATACATACGTACACTATAAAACATATGATCAATATAAATATGTTTATACATATAAGTATCAATATAGACATAATATACATATACTACATAAACATCTATATAAATATAATTTGTACCTATGCACACATACACATACATACTTACATTTATATACATATAATGTAAATATCCATATAAATGTGTCTATATCTATACATTATATAGCAAAAACTAATCAGTTTCAACAAAGTTATTTAATGATTTATTTATTTTTTCCCATCACTCTGATAGATAACACACTTCCTCTTCCATATCCTTATTTATAAACAGTTTTTATGTACTTTCAGTATTATTTATCTCATTTCACGATGTACATAACCACAGTGTGATGAAACTACACTCAGAGGGTTCACTCCAAGATTTTATCCATACCACTCATCATTTAAATCCATTAAAATCATTTAAGCCAATGTCCTGCTTTAACTAACACAGCAGTCAAAGATAAACACTGTGTCCTTGCACAAGAGCCCACCCTCATGTCGTCTCCCGTATGGACCAGTGATGACAGGGCCACACTGGGGGAAGCAGATGTCACCGCACACATCTCCACCATCTACAGGGATTATGGGATTGGACCAAACAGCTGCTGCTGAGGCCATGTGGTGTGTGTGTGTGTGTGTGTGTGAATACTTGTGGCAGCATGTCCATGTGTGACCGCTGATGTCTTCATGTACAAAAGGGGACGGTGTTAATGTTCAGCTTAACGCCATCATGGATCTAGTTTTGTTAACTGTCTGCTTTGAGGAGCTGTTACATGAGCAGAAGAGGAGGGCTGAGTGTATGTGTGTGTATATATGTGTGTGTATGTGTGGGTCGATGGGGGGGTGGCATAATCAGACTTCATTTCACACTGCCTGATAATCCCTGGACCGAGAGCAAAGCCTATTCTGCAGCCTGGTGATTGGTCTTTAGCCGGTACATCTCCATGTATTAGTCGCCTGGTAACAGGCTTGCTGCTCCGTCTATGATCATGCCGTTAATCTCATAACACACGCACAATACAAACACCCAATGCAAACACACAATACACACCAGTTTGTCTGGCTGTGGGTCAGTGACTCTGCTACCAAATTAACAAGTCTTTTTTTATTCCCGACAGAGCAGATCTTCAGCTCTGATAGATGCTGCTTCTGCCTTGTTTCATATGTGGAAGCACCCAGTGAAATTTTTCTATCCTTGTTCCATCCACAGCAACAATCAAGATTTCACTTACAGAGCTTTTTCTTAAACTGACACACCAGATGGACCATTCAAAATAATTCACCACAGCCCACAGAAAGTGTTTGGGAGTGGGCAGAGCCTTTCAAAAGCACATCCAGCAGATGATCGGATAATTGTTCCACCAATCACATTCACACTGTTGGTTGTTTCTTACTGTTTTGCCTTTGTTTTGTTTTTTGTTTTGTTAGATCACTACATTTTTGCATAGAAACTGTTTTTCTTTTGTAAAATATGGAAGCATTTATGCTTAATTAACCGATGGAGAAGGGGTGGGACTTGATAAGTTTTACTTCCTCCCACTCCTTTTCAAATATATTGTAGGTAATGACTACACTATATTTTGTTTTCTATTTCTGTTTTTATCTTTCTTTTGAATACATTCAAAATAATAATGTAGTAGGTGGGAGCTACTGCTGCGGTGTAAAAACAAAATTAAGGCCATTTTGTAGAACAAACTCTCACCAAAACATGTTGGAAATGGAGCGAAAATATCCTCTCTATTGAGAAATGCTTTTAGTGTTGTTGTTTGTTCTGAAACAACAACACTGATTTAATAAAGAAATGTGGTCTAGATCTGATAAAACTGCTAATAAAGCTGTTAGCATCTATGCTCATCTCTGTACCAGCAGTCACTTCCTTGTTTGATTGTTTGTTTGCGTACAGGATACCTCAAAAAGTCACCAACAAATTTTGATGACATTTTCAGGGAATGTTGGTCATGGCACAAGAAAGAGGTGATTAGATTTTGGTGGTGATCTGAGGAACAGATGCTGATTCAAGACTTTTTTTTCAATGACTTGTTAAGATTGAGCAATGGGGCAGTTTTCCATATTTTTGCCAATAACTCAGTAAGTTCAAAATGGATTTTGATGACAATTTCAGGGACATTTTTTTGGTCATGGCACTAGGGAGAAGTGATTAGATTTTAGTGTTGATCTGAATCCAGATGTCGATCCAGGATTTTTTTCATGCATTTTTCAACAGTGCGAGATAGGACAGTTTTCCACATTTTTTTGACAATAACTCACTTGACAATGTTGGAAATGTCTTGGCAGAGGTTTGTGCTTTTTTACTTTGGCTAGTGACTGTGTCAACTTGTGACTTTCATGAAGTGAAATTGTTAAGCAGCTGATAAAAACACAGTGAGTCCTTATGAATGCCTCTTTATTGGGGTTTAGAAACAAGTCCAAGGCTCACTCTGATCCTGCATAGCTATGAGTTTCACTATACACATGTGAGATTGTCTGTCATCATACCCCCAAACCTAAAGAGTACAAACAATGGATTTTGTCATAGAAATATTGGAATAAGCCTAAATTATCACCATGAATAGAAAAATTCAAGGAAGCAGGACTAACATGCATTGGATGATCCATTAATTTAACTTATAATTCAAACCTTAAAACATTGGGCATAGCAGATACAATCAAGCTGAAAGGGATAAACTCGTAGATCTGGTGATAGTATGTGGTTGTGGCTCAAAGTTGCTGCCTGGAAAGCGAATATTGAGAGCGATTTTAAAAGAAAATCGGATCTATTGTACAAAATTAGCAAAAATGCCCTATAAGGTAAATGAAGAAACTGAAAAGCTTTTGGTTCCTGGTTAGTTAATATAACAGAATCCTGTCAGGACCTTATCAGAGTGAATTAGTCTACGTCAGAGTGTGATGAATGAACAAAACATTTGGGCTGGATTGACCTTAAAAAGCCTCAAATATTTTGTTCCAACAGACTGTTTTTAGCATCAATGCGGTCAACATATTCAAGCTTTGGCAGGATTAGTTCTCACAGTAAGCCCCCCTCTCTAAGGAGCCATCAGCAGTTAGCACAGGAATGTTTCTTGTTAGGTCCGATCACTCAGCTCCATGGCTCAGAGGATCGAGGCTGTCAGCCGTCCGTCACCTCCTACAGGCTCCACTTCCTCTTCCAGGTCCACCTCCACAGGAAAGAGGAAGTCCCAGAGAGTTTCATTCCCATTCAGTCATCAATCCGCACTCCTGCCAATCAGGACTGACTGAGAGGTGCTTCACATGAATGCAGAGCGCTTACAGAGACGGCAGTCCCAGTTTGATTAAAATTCCCCAAATTTTAGACACAGACTGAGTCAGTCATTGTTTACTGGTGTGAATCAAGAGCCTGTTGGTGTGTGTGTTTGCTTGTGTATTTTCACTTGATCTGAACTTACTCTTCAGCCTTGTGTGACTCAGAAACTGCATGCAGGAAACCACCACATCCTCTCAAGCCCCAAATGCAAAGAGTCTTAAAGTGAAGTCATGCATCATCTGAAGAAAGTGAGGCTGACTAATGACGGCGCCTGTCTGATCCAAAAGTCTGTCAAACCTCTTTGAGCACCAAGAATATAAAACTTTATGAACTTTAAGCTTAAATCACATTTTTAAATGCGCTTTGCTGTCATTATTTAAGACTAATGGAAGCAGTAAGTGTCTAAAAAAGCATTAGGCAACAGTTTATGAAATATTAACTTGCTGGCAAAATGAAAAATTAAAAAGCACAAACTCTTAGCACAATCTCTTAAAGGTGCAGTGTGTAGAATTTGGCATTTGAGCGACATCTATTGTTCAGATTCTAGAATGAGCCCAACCGTAAACAAAACATCACATCGCTGAGCAACGGAAGCCTGTGAAGACCAAAAGGGCTAGGGACCAAAAGCTTTAGCTGTAAAATACACACAATTTAAATCCCTAGTGCAGAGTAACAACTGTCTCTACATCCACCGCCGTCCTCTCTCCTCTTCTTCGCCTGCATTCCAGGTAGATTTCAGAACCGGCGGACAGATTCGCGATTCGTTCTTTTTGTCCCTAAAATCCACCCGTAGACAACATGGTGGATCATTATGTCGGCCTACATGAACGCGGCCCGCAGTAATGTAAATTTTTTGAAGCTTTTTCTAACTAAATAAAAATAAAACAAATGTTTTATGGGGATGATTGTACTCCTATTTTGACGGACTTTACATACAAATAGAAACATTATATCCTATATTCACTGTTTCTGTTCGGCAAAATGCTGCCAAATTCTAGACACTGCATCTTTAAGTAGGGCCGAAATGTCTTCTTCTACATCTTCCAGTACTTCTTTGGTGTCAGGACTTCTCCCTCTTCCCCTGTTCAGTGTTAATTTTGACAGCACTTTTTAATTTAGTTTTAGTTTTAGCCTTTGCCTAAAATATCTTTTAGTTTTAGTCATAATTTAGTCATCTAAATGGTTTTAGTTTGAATCTAGTTTTAGTTGGTGAAATTTCACAACATTTTAGTTGACAAAATCTACTGTAAATTTACTCAACTCAAATATGAAGTGTAAAGTGTAAGGCATTTTTTATTATTATTGTTTCTTTTTTTTTTAATTTCTGAAGTCATGTTTTCAACTTGGATAAAATGAAACATCTAATAACCCTTTATGCAATGCTAGTAAAGTTTGAATGTCTAAATGAACAGAAAAAAAAAAAAAAAAAACTTTTGTGTGAAATGCAATCCTTTATTCAGGCTACACGAATATATCAATTCATAAAGAGAGTAGCTCTGATTGGATCGCTCCCCAACTTGTCCCACCACCACAAAGCTAAGGCAGTTGTGATTGGATGTCCCTCTTAACTCATTCAACCTTTCTACACACCCAAAGTAGCTGTGATTAGATATATTCCTAACTTGTCCCTACTTTCTACATGACCAAACTAGGTCTGATTGGATTAAGTCTCTGTCAAACATTTTAGTCTAGGTTTTATTTGTTGATGAAAATGTCAGTTAATTTAGTTTTAGTTTTTATCCATGTAAACTTGTTTTTATTAGTTACTGTCTAGTTTTTATCAGGGGAAAAAGGTTGTTGATGAAAACTATGACGAAAATAATTAGACAACAAAATTAACACTGCAACAGTAAGCAAGCTATTAAGGGGTTTACAACCAATATCAAGCAGAGTGAGACTAATGTTAGCACTGTTAGCACTGCCAGCCTCTGGTCCTCTTACCAAATTAATGTCTACAAGTCTGTGTGGAATATGGTTTCACTTTGCTAAGGTCAACATGTAAGTACCACCTGATGCAGCTTAAATGTAGCTTCATCCTTATTATGTGGCTCAGAATATGTGTAAGTCTGAGCTGCTTCGAGCTAAACAATGTTATTTCTTAAAAGCTGGTTGTGTATCTCCTGGTCATGGTGCAACTATAGACCAGAATGGCAGGAATGAAGATCAAAGCAGCCCCAACTAGTGGCGGGAGGCTATATTACGCATCATATGACAGGCTTTGGTCTGCCTGAGAAAGAGTAGTGTGAATGAAAACCAAATGAAAAATGAAACAATTCTGCAACTTTATTCTTAAAATTGAGTACAACGAACTTAACAAGCAAAATCAACCTTAGAGGCAAATACTGTGGAGGAAGTAAAAATTTTTGTTATTTGTTGTTTGTATTTCCAGATTTCTGTCCATCCCCTCGCTGCTTTCCGTATTACATTGAACTATAGTGTTTACTAGAAAAATGCCGATGACCATAAAGAGATTGTTTGATGTCATTAAGCTTTGTTTTTATTTTCCTCTTTCTTCTTCTTCTTCTCTTTAAAAATGTTTCATATGTCCCCGAGGACAAATATCCCTAGCCTCTGTACCAACTAACAGACATCCAAATAAACTTGAACTTAAAACAGGAACCCTCCGAGCATATGGTCAACATGTGGTCGAGCTCGCGTCACCGCCTCTCTGAACCTCTGGAGAGTCAAAGAGTCTGGATGTTCAAGAGGAACCTCAGCGGAGATCTGCTCAGTCATAACATCCCCGCTGTGCCGCTGACAGGAGTCTCCGGAACACTCGGGACTTTGTTTGTCAGCGACTCGACGGGGACATCCGCCTAATGGTTGAGGTTTGAGAGAGCCACGAGGGCCACCATCAGTCAGTTGGAGCGTAAATCGGAGCAGCATGTGGACGTTTGAGCTGTCCACACTGATAGATGGGAGTATATGTGTGTGGTCTGCACAAATTTAGCACAAAAACATTCATTTGTAAATCCTGCTTGGAGAATAAACTAAGAATGTGACAATACTTTCAGTTTACAGTACAATTAAAAGAGCGCTAATCTTACAAGAAAGTTTTCTGTTTTATTTTTAAAATCTGAGTTTGTACTGCATGAGTGAAGCCAGGATCCAACTCTGAATTTGTTGGGATAAAGGTCATCATCATTGAAAAAGGGCATACGGTTCCAAAAAAAGGTTAAAAATTATTAATAAAACCCTGTATTTCCATTTGATAAATAATTTTCCTGGAAGTTTAATTTGCTTTATTGTACTTTGATTCATTTCTGTCTGTTCCATTTCCTTCCTGCTTGTTTTACTCTACGGCAGTTTATCTCTTTCTTATTTTCTGCCTCTCATTCTTTGTAGAAGCACTTTGGGCTGCATTTTTTGTATGAAAATGGTATTTGTAGTGTCACTGAGATAAAAATATGAAAATAAATGTATTTAATTACTTTGATAATGACAATAAATGATATTGTCTCTATAAATCCACACTGGTCATCCTAAATGCACAATATTAGGATGTTTTAACTGATTAAAAAAATGACCCCTGAGTCGTTTGGTCATCGAAGACTGTCCGTGTGAAGAGAAATAATTGTGTAAATATTTAACTCAATCTACAGGACAGCATCCCCACATATGCAAAGTTCATGAGGACTACAAACAGGCTGTAGTGTCATAACACCGCCAAAGAAAGACTGGACCTTCTGTAGAAGACTATGACTTCAGGACGCTGTCTTTCTGTTTGTGTTTCTCTTGATGTTTGATGGACCTCAGTTTGCACCTACAATCAGAAGTTCTTTCTTGTATTAAAGCACCCCCTTTGTAACTTCCCCACTCCACTGTACATCTCCTGTGTCCCAAGAAGACATTTCTAAACTAAGTAAAGACCCGACTTGGTCTCCGCCCACCTCTGCTGATTAGCTAAGTTGACAATCCCTATCAACAAAAAACCCCAGAGGTGGGTGTATTTACTGAAAGTGAAACCTTTGTTTTCAAGGATGCTGGAGCCAAAGTTGATTGCACTCTATGCAGCTTACAAACTAATCAGCCTGAGAATAAAAAAAGTCAAACAGGAGACATTTGTATTATGCAAGTGAGGATCAACAGCTCTCAGGCAGTCAGAATCAGGCCAATGTGCAAAATGCAAAAGGATTACTGAAGTATTTCAGCTAAAATCAAGGAACACAAAGTTGTTTACAACTAATCTATGAATAAAAGGTTTGATATAGCCCTTTAAAGAGCTTTTATTGGTTTGTGATTTGTTTTTAAGGCCATTGAAATATGGTTTATCCAACACAACTTTGGCTTCCAGCAACCATTAAAACAAGGTTACTGAGTTTAAATGATTACTGTGATGCAGACTTCGAGGAGTTGTATCCTGGAACAAAGCAAATTAACTTGCAGTGTCTGTTTGGCCATTGAGTTTGGAAATTCAAGAGCAAAGAGTTACATATAATAACCTAGATCTTCATGAATGAATCAATAAAAATGATGATGTAATTTTTGCCATAATCAAGCAGCCCTGTGTTATGGACATAATAATGATAAGTGTGAAGGATTTGTTTATTTGTTTGTTTGTTGTCTTTAGTTTCTCCTTTTGAACACCCACCAGCACCAGTTTGGAACAGGGTTCATGTTTAAGATCCATTGATTCTACTGATTTGTGTGAGTTTTGGTTAAAGGGATATTTCTGCATTTATGAAGTGGGGTTGTCTGAGGTGAAGGCATGAGTCACAGCTTAGTTCTCCATCTCAGACTTTCTCAATGTTTACAATGTTTCATTATTAGATGAAGACAGGTAATGTTCTGAATTTATAGAGCTGTTGACTTATATCATTTATCCTGGCTGTAGAGAAAGCAGGATATATTATAAGTATTACAGTAATTTTCAGTGGTTAAAAGGGGTTGAAATACTGCAGAGTACATCTAATTTTTGGCCAAGATTTCAACCTCCTTTCTCACGGAGGATGTAAAACTGTTATTGAAACATCATTGGATTCTAACTTTGTTTCAGTGATGTTATAGACGACACTTAAACAGTGATTCAGCGTTGTTTCAGTGGTTGTTTGCTATCTGAGGGAGGAAAAAAAAAGTTATTTTTGCTCAACAGCACGTGTTTCTCCTGGCCTGAAAGCCGCCTCCACAGCAGCAGAGCTCTGAAAATAGCCTCAAAACAAAAACAACACTGTGTGAAGAACTCTGAATGCTGGATGGCTCTTTGGGACCTGAAGCACCTCTTCACTCCTGATGTCACCACAAGCTGTGCTCCTACACACAGGCATCAGCTCCCAGAAAGACCACATATGAGAGGTAAATCCAGCAGCAAGGATCCTGATTTGACAGTTAAAACAAATAATCCAGAGTAAAAGGAAAAGCCATTTGTTCAAATTTGTCTAGATGATTACAGCTTGTTCTCCAGAGTTCACTAAGTCCACAGGGTTTTAAGTATCTCCAGTGGGCATGTAATGGAATAACTTTGGGAGACGAAATGGCAAAGAACATATTCAGAGAGAACAAACAAGCTCTGTGGTGGAGGCCTGCTCCAACGCTTCATTTTTATTATCCTTCAAAGTATTCAGAGGATTGTATTCCAGCAGAAAATCATCAAGACAAAATGTTCTTTGCTCTCTCACTCACACGTCAGATGTTTCTTTCTGCTGGATTTTGAACGTTTTCTTTTTATTAACAATGATTCGGGGACACATAATGGTTCATACTTTGAATCTTAAAGCCTGACACTCACCTCTAGCAGCTCGGAGACGATGGGCAGCACCTCTGGGTTACAGATGTCGATGGAGTCATCCCTGTAGGTCTTCTTCTTGTAGCGAATGTTCCCCAGGTGGAGGATCGCAGACAGCAAAGAGAAAATCCTAATGATGGAAAAAAAGGACTCATTTGTTTGCATACTTAGGTAAATGGTGGTTTGACCTCAAGCGTGATGTCGCTGTTTGTTGAGAGGCTTTAGACCTGCCTTACACTTCACCTCTTTTTATGAGGTTAACAGGAAATAACTTTGAGACAGCCAAAACAACATCGCAGCCACCTCAGGGTGGCCTCAAGACAGTTTTAGTATCCAAACTGGTAACGTCCCTTAGGCAACTTCCAGTACATGGTTGGACCACTTTGACTGCCATGAGGGCAAGATTACTGTTATTCTTAAATTCAAAGGGCCTCGAATCCTTGTAACAAATAAAAGGATACTATCAAAAGACAATCAAAAATATCATCAATTTCACAAAACAATAAATACCTGGCTTTTATCAGAATTAATGTTTGGATTTCCAAGCTGAAAACCAAAAAGTAATGTAAATTCAATTGACCCTTTGCTAAGCCCCTCCCACAAATGGCTACTGTCCAATCCTACGTTGGCAACCGTAACTATGCACAAGAGGCCTGTCAAGCTTTCGGCAGAAAACAATATACCTAAGTGGTGTGCGTTTGGGACTAGCAAGTCCGACAGTTGATGGTTGGAGAGTGGTGTTGATTTTTTTGCCTTCCCCAAGTCCAAGATGCAAGAAGAAAGATGCTGGGTGTGGAAAAAGCACAAGAACACCTACATTTGCTCTAAAGTAAGGTGCTAACTACTGTTAGCTAACCCTAGATCTGTGTGTTAGGTAAGACAATGTTAGCAAACAAAGATGTCTCAGTTGTAGGTTACTTCTGTTAAACCTTGAGCCACTGGGTAATATTTGAGCAAAAGACGTACTAGGAACAGATAGAGACAAGTTCTGACATACTGATATCTTGAGCATTTTGTGAATGGATGCCCTAGAAATGGGCAAACACAATGATAATGAAAGCTAACTTGACATTGATTTCAATTTAGACAATATATGTCGACTATCGCTGCTGCATAAGAACATTGTTGTTCTTGTATGTGATTGTTTTGAATGTGAAGTGTCAACACATGGGTTGGTTGACAATTGCATGGATATCTGTGCGCTTTCCCCTCTATTTAATAGTCCTCCTCATCTGAACTCCACCAACATTAGACTTGGTCAGTGTATCTCTCAAAATCATACTGGAGACCTTTCTGTCTGCTTCTTTCTGATATATCTGAAGAATTTGTCCTGAAATTTGCAGATATTTCCTTCTGAATTTCACTCACTGGTATTCACTCACTCCATATTTCTCATTCTAGGAGGGAAAGCTTGACAGGCGTAGCAACAGTAACCAAGGGGGGCGGGGCTTAGTGAAGGGTCAATTAGCTAAACCCAGATTTAAAGGGACCTTTTCGATGCAATAAACTTGTATATACTGTTTTTGTATTAATCAGTTTATTTTACCTTTGCTTGTTGCTGAAGTAATGAGTCCAGAAATGCGAAAGTGAGTCAGCACCTCCGGTTCCAACACCTGAAAGTCTATGAGGATTTTAGAATAGCTTTTTGGATAGCTGTCTGAAATGAGGTCCAGGATCAGCACATGCAAATCCGATTTTAACTTCTCATTCTGCAACATGAAAGGCATCTGGCACTGCCGCGGTTTTTAATTGTAAAGTTTTATTGTGTTTTTAAAAGGATTATTGCTAACTTACTGCAAACAAGGACTACAAAAATGGCCAGGGACCCTGATGCAGTCATTTCTTACAGTTTTTTAATCAATGATAATACAAACAGGGCAGCCACAGCAATGAGCACCAACTTGATCAGGTCATTTGATGAAGAGAAAACTCTCAAACAAGACGTCACAGCAAGACATTATATAATGGAAGTGTTGCAGCTGCTCCAGCATGGTTGAACCACCGTGTTGGTGTTGTTGATACATGATAGCTTAACAATAGCTTTTTTTTCTTACTGGTTATGTTTAAGCTTCAACTCATTAAAGTTAGGTTCGTTCATGATGATTATCATAATGAACAATAAGTGTTGGTTCACCACAGACTTTATCATCAGCAATGATAGAAGAACACAGGGAAAAATCCAATACAGTTTAAGGCTTATCAATTAAGCACAAGGTTTGAGTTCTCATCAAAAGTGGGCCATATTGTTGAGAACCTTTAGGAGTTTGTTGGCGGCGACTGAAGATGTGCCACGGGCCACAGTTTGGACACCCCTGGTCTATGATATATACATAACTAATGATTGGGCTGCATTATTTTCAAGTAAAGAAAAAGTAGAAAAAAAACTGTGTGGCCAATTCAACTTAAAAAATGAAAAACTGATCTTAAAAGCAAAACCTAAAAGTGTGTAATCATCCATAGGAGAACAGCCATTTTCATGACAGGGCTTATCTTACTGTTTTCGTGTTGTGGGTAAGAAGCCGACCATTTCCATCGCCAACTGCAGCCGCTCAAAGTCGTGTTTCAGGTCCTCTCCTTCTACCGTGAAGCAGTCCTGCTGATGTCAGTGAAAACACAGAGAGGAAGACAAGGAGACATCAGCATCTTAAGGATAATTCAAACAATTCAACGTCAAACAAAACAAACTAAAGATATAAACAACAAGTCAAACCTTCCTATACACAGAGTATGACATGAGAAAATAAAATCATTAGAGTCTGTACGCTCACCAAGGGTAAATTTCAAGTCTTGGCTTTTAGATTACCAGTCAAGACCAACAAGAATAAAGTCTTTTAAGTCTCATATCACACTGGACATGAGCTTTCCTCTAGCCTCAATCGTTCATCCTGGTCACTTCGCAAGTGAGAGAGCAGCTACTGATGAATGAGAGGCCCCCTGAGGTCGGAATTTTCTACTGGGAAGTTGGCGGATTCTCACCACTCTGTAGTTGACAATCGAAGATGGCTGCCCCCAGTGTAAACAGTTATTAAGCTCCTGTAATATTCTGTTTATAAGCCTTTCTGACTGGTGTTTGTCACACTGTATCAGCCGTATAGTAATCCATGTTTATGTATGGAAATGCTGCTATAGTGTTATTTACATTCTTCATGTGGTACGTGCGAACTACAACGCAGGGTGTGCTTACAACGGCTAACAATAGCCGACTTTGTAACTGGAATGCTGATAACTTGGATATGACGTCATTCCCACTCCCTTCTTTCCAGGTCCGATGTAAATGGAATGCAGCATAAGCCATTTGTCTGATTAGTTCATTGAGATGCTAGCTATTAGCATTCATTTCTTTAACTCACCATTATTTAGAGTTTTTCTTTAAACAAATATATTTGTGTATACCACTTTCAGGTCAGGTCTGAGAGCACATGCAGGGTCAGCACTTTGTCATTCGTCATTATCAATGACTAATCTGCGCCACCAGCAACGTTAAACTTATTTCATTTGTTGGTGTCTACGTGTGATGAAGTTCAAGGGCACAAGGGAGACAAGGGATGTCAACCCCTTGGGCTGCGTTAACAACTGCGGGAAGCAGCAACAGAGCCCCAGGAAGTCAGCTTGCATCTCTCCAGTTCCCAAACCAACTTCATAGCATGGTTCAACCCTCCAGTTCCCTGCCCAAGCTCTTAGGGACTGATCTACACTGCCGCTAACATATTCACACTATTCATGTATAACTTGAACTTTGGTCATTTTATATGAATAAAACTATGCACAGGCCTCTACAAGTTCTTCTCCATTTGGCAGGTTGTGACTGACAGGTTAGTGTTTGCCCAGTCTGTGTTTCTGATAGGAATGAGGCTTTGCTGTGAAATGGGTTTCATAAAAGGATTTGCAAGCATCATTGCTGACATCTGAAGCTTTGACAGAACACACCCCTACACAATAGAAGATACTTTGAGCTCAATATGAGGACATCAGGTTAGCGCAGGGACATTGCTAATTATTTGGCATAGACATCCTTTAAGTAACATGTCTCTTTTGCAATCCAGACCACAGCAGCACTGAACCACAATTTGCTTCGTAATGTCCTCACAGCAACAAAGCTGCTGGTTCGACTCCCTGTGTCAGTTAGGGCCTTTCTGTTTAGGATTGTATGTTCTCTCCGTGTATTTGTGGGTTCTCTTCACATACTCAGTTTCGTTCACAGACCAAAAACATAGTAATTAGGTTAACTGGAGACTCTAAGGCCCCGTATACATGACAACGTTGTCATCAGAAACTGAAAGGTTTTCCTTTGCGTTTTCAAAAGCACTCTGCGTTCACACGGAAATGATGTGAAAACGATGCGTATTCACATAGACCCGCGAGAACGATTGAAACCGCAGTAGCACACATGCCAGGCCAGTAGTTGCCTATGTAAGTTTGTAGTGAAACAGCGGTGTAGGAAAACCCGTACGCTTTCCTGTGAAGACAAACTTTGCACAAATAACAACGGCGAGTGGACGCACGAAGACGCAGGAGTTTCTTGTTTGGACAACAAATCTGTCTGGATATTTTTGTCTGGATAACAAACCGAGCACAGTAAGCAGCACACATGTTGCTTGGTAGTTGGTCATAGCTGTTGTTGTTGTTGTTGTTGTTCCTTAGTGTGCGTGCAACTTTCATCTGAAAGAGTACTGCGCATGCGCAGCGCGTCATCATTTTCCTTAAAAAGCTGATTCGTGTTTGCACGGAGACAGATACCAAAACACTTTTAAAACTTTTCACCGGTTTCAAAAGTTTGCAAATTCAGGCACTCCGGGCATCGCTCTAGTGTAAACAGAAGGCACAAACGCAACAAAAACTCGCACTAGAAGACACTGCTTAAGACGGGTGTTTCCTCAGCCCCTCCAGAGGAAGAAACATGTCAAGGCATGTCTGTTCAGCCTCAGTAAACATTAGAGCACCGCTTTGGAAGGCTGAAAGGGGCATTGCCAAACACAAGTCATGAGGATTTAGTCTATAACAGCCTGTTCTGTGCAGGGCTGAAGCAGGGGGGCTCATAGGCAGGCCAGATTACATCTGAATGACTTTTAAGTGAGTATCTTTAGAAACACGCTCTGGGGATGTCAGGGATCAGTGTGATCTTGTCATATTTTTTTTTTTTTGGGGGGGGATTTTGGATTAATCTAGTGAGCAGCTAGTCTTACTCTGAGGAAGCTGGATCCTAACCACCAGTTTTTTTTCAGTGACCCTGCTCTTTTCCATGTAATCAGGGGACCATGGCATCACAGAGGGATTGTAAAGTAAGACTCTCCGTTGGGTCAGCGTGTCTCTGCTCTGACAGCGAGCCTCTCTCAGGCTGTAATTAACACATACCACAGCAAGCGGCCGGCAAGAGGAGACACAGGAACCCATAATAATCCACACTCAGCCTCTGCTGCACTCTCTGCTGCCCCATTGTTATTTCTCTGGCTCCGAAGTCATCAGAAACTGCAGAGCCAGGCATCGCGAGCTGCAGCGACCTTCTCCAATTGCAACAAAACAGGGGGTTTGAGGCTTCTGGAGGTACGGCTAGACTTGGTAAAAGCTACATTTATAATTGGTGGGTATGTTGGGCTTCAGAGCCAAGGAGCACAATGTGATACGGAGAAGGAAGTAGAGAAAACAAAAAGATCAATTTGGTTCAGTTATGAGGGAAGACTTCGGTCACAAACCCAAAACCTAATGATCCAGAGAACAGAGTGTAGCTCTGAGACGATTAAGAATCAATCTGTTCTTCTTTAAAATGTCAAACAAAGACTCCATTACTCACTTCACAACTTGAAAATGCAAAATCCATGCCAGTTGCAACACTCCTGGAGCAGAGTTGCACTAAATTAATTCAAAACAGAAGCCAAGCTGTCACAGTGCAGGCAACAAACCACTCATGGATTCAAGGTTTGGTGAATCAAGTTAAGCTTTTTTTGGACTTACCAGGACTTTATTATGATTTACGAAATCAAGACAACCACACACCAAAACCAGCATGCCACCCCATCACTACAAAAGCCACACAGCAAAACCAAAGACACCAAAACAAGCACAAACCAACAGCAACCAAAGAAGCACACAGCCGACTGCACACGTCAAACACCCAGAAAATGTTTGGTCGTCAGGATTTCAGACAAAAACTGGATTATTCTTTGGCAGTTTGCTTTATTTCCAGCTCCAGATGTTGCTCCTGGAGTCTGCAGACACTTGTCACCACTCAAAGTGCTCAGCGTCTCTATTTACTGAGCCGGTCCACACCACACGTTAACCAATGGCAGAGGTCAAAGGTTAAATAGGCCCAAAGGGTTTGGTCAGATGTTCAGACAGCTGTCAGGGCCTGCAGAGGTTTCTGAGTGTGTGTGTGGAGATGGTGACATCAGCTCCTCAGACGGTGGGGTCACGGTCTGATGAGGTCACTGGATGACCCTTGAGGGAGACGGTGTGTCAGCAAACAGTGAAAGAGGACAACGGTGCGAGGAGGGAGGGAGATAAGGAGACAGAAGCACAGAGAGGGAGTTTAAGGAGTGCTTCTGTATTTAAGGTAAGCTAATGGTGGGTTCACTATGAGGCCTTCAGTGGCACCACAGACTGCTGTGTACCCCCTATTGTACGCCCTCAGGTATCTTCTGTTAGGGACGGGGCTCACAGGGGTCACCAACCTTTTTAAGCCTAGGAGCTACTAGAAAGATGAGGAGTATTCTAGAGGGCTACTTTTGGATTGGAAGTTTTTGAGTAATATAAAATTTATACTTTATCTTAAAATTATTTATATGCATTTAATAGGCTACATATGACACTGCATGTTTAATTTTTACATGCAATGATTCTTCACAATAATTATCATTAATCATTACTATAGGAAAATTATTTTTAAATGTGTTTTTAATCATTTATGTAGCTCTTAAACTAATGTGATATGTACAACATTCACCTTTTTTTGATTTCTTTTTTCAACAAGTGACACTGTGGGGGCTCTGGCTGGCAAGAGTGCTGATAGAGATGTGGCATCAGTACACCAACATAAACTTCGACCCCAGTCAGTGTTAAAACTTAATGCACATGCTACACTCCTTGTTTTTGTTTTGATGTAAGTATGATTTATTTGCAAAATATACAACTTTAAGTCAAAAATGGCTAGTTATCTCATGCGACCATGATACTTTTTTTTTTCAGAATGTTCTAGCAGGCACCTCAAAAGCACACTGTGGGCGACCGGGTGCTGCGGGCACCCTGTTGGCTACCCCTGCTTTAGTGTGACTCATATTAGTACAGTAGTTACAAAGGCCTCAAGCAGCCCCAACTTAACCTGTACAATCCCTTTAAACACTTACATTAAACAAGAATGTTTAGCATGAATTTGGTCACTGTTGGGCACAAACCTCCTGTCTCCATATCTTAAGATTTTCATATTTTGTTCATATTTTTCATAAAACAGTGATATTAGTAACCTTCCATGAATGTCAGTGGGTATTTTGAACATTAAACCAAATTTAAAGAAAAAGAAGATTTGTAATCAGAACAATACAATATTCATTCATTCAGCTGTAGAGCTTTTTTAATTCTCTGTTAATCAATTTTCTTTTCATTATCCTACTTTAGCACATTTTGTTATGCATTTGGTGTTTGGCTATCTCATTAGACCGTATTATTATTTTAAATTGTATTTCATTCATTATTTAATTTATTTATTTATCTATTTTTCCCCTATGATATTTTATCACAGTCCTTATCATGATCATGTCATTTTAGTCTTAGCTCCTGTGTTTCCTCATTTTTAATTCAAGATAGAATTTCCTCAATCCTCTAATTTTAAATCTAATTTTCTGTTGGAATCTAATCTACTCTTAATGTCTTTGTGTGTGTGTGAGTGAGTGTGTGTGCTTTCTTTTTATGTAAAGCACTTTGTGCCACAAGATTTTGTATGAAAAGTGCAATACAATTTAAGTTTGATTGATTAATTGATTTTTTTTTTCATTTCCCAATAAGCAGCAGTTTTGGAAATAGGAGGTTTGTGCCAGACAGTAGCAATATGTTCACGTATACACAATGTTTGGGAACAATCAGGCCAGCTGACAGTCTTGGCTCGGCCTGGGACAAGATAATCTGAGATGAGATTATAAATCATAATAATTTGTTCTAATGTGATTGTAATAGCAGATATAGATTATTTCAGAATATGGAAGTGCTGAGCTTGTAAACTTGCAAACTATACTTTCCTTGTAACATGTAATTCTTTGCAGATACAGTATTTATGTCTTGTTTGGCAGCTTAACTTGCCCTTGTTATACACGAGGTTTTAAAGCTAAGCTAAATAAATTCTTGTTCTATGTTCAGCACAATGACGTCAATCCCATCAAATTATACACTGAGAGGCCCAGAAAAAATGACTTATTATAAATTCTATTATCATTTTGTAATCCCCCAACTCCTGCAGGATAATCTGTTCACCCAGGATTACATTTTCTTTATGCTGGGAGCAAACTTTTCTTAACCTTTAAATACTGAAAATGTAACTATTAATGGAGCTCTGATATGAAAAGATTCTGTAAAGGTGACTTGCTTGTTTTCTCTACCATTACATACTATTTCCATTTTATGCCTTCAAAGCGAGGAAAGTAAGCCCAGAATATGATCTACTAAGTGTCTATCCTTAATTTTGAGCTACAGATCCAGTAAAAAGAGCATTTGAAAAGTCTGTCTCAAATGTTTTATCCTGACTTGATATTTCAGGTAGCAAAAAATTTGGATTTTTTATATTTACACAAGTCGTCAATTTAGGGAAAAGCATCTATTTCTCAAACTTTCTGCATATTTTGAATAATTTAAGAAAAAGACAACAAAAATTCAGACTAAAAAACACTATTTAGGATGTTTTTACTGCTTCAAAGTGTCAGAACAGGTCATATTTGGCCCCACATAAGGGTTAATTTTTTCATGATTTGTCATTGATAATCTGAGACCTCGTTTACACATACAAAAAAACCCTGAAAATGTCCAAATTTACCTGGATAAGATGCATATAAAGAAGGGTTTGTAGTCTAGATTTTACTCTGATTTCTTCTTGCTTGCCCAAAATTGCAGCAAAATCTTCTGCCGTGTGTATGATGTTTGATCAAGCATGTCAGAATATTTTCTGTGGATACTGTCTTCATGAAAATTGTAGGGTTACACATGTAAGAAGGGCTTAAGAATCAAGAGGATGTTAATTTCAGGTATTATTTCAGATATCTATGAGGTTTGTAATGTTTTAGAGATCATTAAAGGGAGACTATGAGATTAAGAGACATATTTTTGTTGGAATATCCCTTTAACAGGAAGAAGTGAAACAGGACCTCCATCAAAAAAGACCCTGTGTCCTCAGAAAATCCTCCCAGAACAAAAGAAGACTAAAAAAAGTTTCGGACAAAGAGCCAAAGTCAAGAGGGAAATACAGTAAGAGGAAAACATGATTTGTATTTTTACTATCAGCCTCTCATGTCGAGTGTTTGCTCAGCAGGAATGTCAAAGTAACTTTATCCTCTATTATCAGACACCGAATCCTCAAACCACACACAACTTATCCCACTGACCAAACATCAGTCACTTCAGGTGGAGGCCGGATACACGGAGCGGGTTTGAACACCAGAAACACACACACGATGGACCACACACTTAGAGGGAAGCTTCAGGACATCAAGATTAACAAATCGGTCATTTTAAAGGTTTTATCTTAAGAATATGAGAACTAAAACGTAGAGAAGGACTGAGGTTATTTACAGAAATGATCATTTACCCTTAGTTTGTCAGCAATATTCTTCAGGTTAAGTATGAGGTAAAAAAGGAAGATTTGTGTTGCCTCTGTATCATTTTCTAACATGGACTCCGATCAATATTTTGACTTTTATTTCGGGTTGTAAGTTTTCCTGCTGATAATCTGATCTTTTTTTTTTGTTCTCCTATGAAATTACAAGCTCAAACATTTATTTCTGTTTCGACTTTGTCAGCTAAAATTCTCAAATGATCATGAAATTTAAGCCCGTCGTCAATAACTCTTATGGTCAGCATGTTTTTCTTTAACACAGTAGAACAAAAAACAATATCTAAGGTGGTGTTTCCTAAATAGTGGGGCCTGACCCCACGGGGGCATGGTCACATCACCACTGGAGCACGACTTGTCTGGGCAGTGGCCGAATGATGGCCTTAGCCTCTGGAATTTTGATTGGCTATCCCATGTGCCAAACCAAAATTCTGCACAATAATTGGCTGCTTGTCAAGTCAGAGGCAGGATTTTTGTAGAAATCAATGTAGACAGTTTAAAAGCAGGTTTCTGTTGGTTAATGTTGTTTGGTGAAAAAGTGTAATTTTGCTAGAACTTAAAATAGCGACTATGAAATTAAATCTGTTGTTTTTGAAAGAAAGAGGTAAACCAGCTGCCACTTTATTGTTCGCACGTTTTAACATTGAATGTCAGTCAGAATATTAAATATCATTCATAACTAGGGCATATAAATACTATTGATTTCAGTGTTTGCACAAAAATACTTAATGAAAAATTTTCACATGCTTTTCATGAAGAGAACAGATTTTGCAGGACATAGACCATTAAATGATTTGTTAACATTACGGGATAGGGCAGTGCTCCACATTTTTGCTAATTACTCAAAAAGTCCTCAACAAAATTTGACAGAATTTGTTGGCCATGGCACAAGGGAGAAGTAAACAGATTTTGGTGGTGATCCTAGAATTGATGAGGATCTGGGAACCTGTTAAATATTTGTTAACATTTGGTGATAGGGAAAATTTTCACATTTGCATTTATAACTAGTATAACTACAATATATAACAAATAATCTTGCCATAAATGCCTTGCAGAGAGTTGTGTTCTCTGGGGACTCCTATTTTTATGTTTCTGTCTCCAACACATGGTCCTACAGCACTAAGTTTTTTGTCTTATTAACATGAATAAAATGTTTTAAATGAAATCCTGAACCTTCCCTTTAAAGATGGCTGATTCCATGGTTGACATCTTCACCAATCCAAGACAGCAAAGCACCCAAAGCCAAAGGTCAGAGTAAAGGGATATCCTCACGTGTGAACTTTATTTGATATATCTTTAAAGTTATATGGACAGGTTTGCTGGTGTGAAAATGGTAGAAAACTATGAGCCCTGTTTGTACAGCAAAAGGTGAAGGAGTTAACTCTAAAAAAAACCAAGCACCTTATTTGTAATTCCATAAATAATCAAGAAAATCTTGATTAAAATAAATAAAAATCAATCTAGTTGATTGGCTCTTTAACAGAACAAAGATCAGTCATATCAAATCAGACTGATGACACTGAAGGTATCCCTTTAAACATTTAAGAAGCAGGTTTTTAAGAGCTCGACAGGCTGAGGTCAGCTCGCACCTTCATCCTCCAGTAAAAGCGAGTGTGTGCTGACAGCAGGGGAGACAACAAGACTGGCACCAGAAACCCAGAGCACCACGACACACCCATGAGCACAGACGCACACAAACAGGCCGTCGACCACGTGATACTGACCAGATCGCTCTCATAGTAATTGTCCCAGTGATGTTTGTGCGATCTCTTTGTCATCTGGAAGCAAGAGGATCGGGTTATACAAACAGGAGTCATAAACAGTTACAGACTCACTTTAGAGAGACTCACTTTAGGCTGTAAATATGGGAGGAAAGAGTTAGATCATCTTCACACATATATACAAACACACTCTGCAGAGCTGCAATCACCAAACACATTATGTAATCAGGAGTGAAGACAAAACAACCTGTTTGAGTTTGAGAGCTCATTATCTCAGATACTGACTGAAAACGTCAAGTTTAGAGAGACTTTACTGACTTAAATTTACTCTGCTTACTGAAAATACTCTGATATTAAAACATGTAAAAGTATCAGAAGAAATATCAGACTATAAAATCTACAAATCCTTTTTTAGTAAAAGAATCATTATCATATGCCAGTGTTTGTTATATTATTGTTTATCAGACTATTGAATAGTTCTGGGAGGCTGTTTCATAACAGTGTTTCTGAGCAGCTCCCACTTTTGCAGCCTAATTTTATTTTGATTTATTTCCAGTTTGTTCACTTTGAATTTGTTCAATGATAAAACAAATTTACACTTCAAACGAGGGTTGAACAATTAACCCCTTTTTCATATTCACTGGGATATGAAAATGTGCAATAAGCCAACCACAAAGAGCATCTGAGAGGTGATGAATGAAATAACACCCCTCTCCCCCATATGATGTGAGCTCCCCCGCTATAATTCTCCTAAATGTGTGGCGAGTTTCATCGGAGTGTAAAGAGGGCTGCAGAGTCAGGAAGAGAGGACGATCGGCTGCAGCTTTCTCTCCTTAAAATGCCAGCCCATAATTTTGCTTTTAAAAAGACTTTGTTCCTGGTTTAGTGAATGTTTCTTGGCCTGCACTTGAAATACATTAAAAATCGATATCATTCTGCAAAGGATAACACAGAAATACTTTGGAAAACCGTTAACTGTTAACACAGTTAATCTCTATCTACAAGGTCAAGGTCAAACTGCAAACACAAAGCCATATATCAACAACACCCAGACGTACCACTGAGCTCATCTGAGATGGACTGAGGCAAAGTGGAAAAGTCTGCTGTGGTCTGAGTCCACATTTCGGACTGTTTTTGGACATCATTGATGGTGTGGGTGTCTGTTATTGCCCATGGCATGAGTAACTCACTCATCCGTGAGGACACCATTAATGCTGAAAGGTACATACACCTTTTGGAGCAACAAATGCTGCCATCCAAGAAACGTCTTTTTCAGGGACGACCCTGCTTATTTCAGCAAAACAATGCCAAGACACATTAAGCAGGTTCAGTATATATATGTCTCTGCCTGCAGTCCAGACCTTACCCCATTGAAAATACGCTGAAGCACAAAATAGGACAACTGTTGGGTAACTGAAGACGTGCATGAAGCAAGACTGGGGAAGAATTCTGCCTACAAAGCTTCAACAATAGGGATGGGAATCAAAAAACAATTTCAGTTGAGAATCAAAAACTAGTTTCCCAAGAAATTGATATCATTTGTCATTTTGCTCAATGATTCATTTATCAGTTCAAGGCTCTCATCAGAGGAAGTCAATAAAAATGATCGTGGCAGACAGGGGGCAGAAGTGATCAATTTGTGGCTAATTTTTCAACAAACAACTTTCACTAAGTGGAGCAACTTGCTTAAGCATTATCAGAGCGGCATGGCACTGAAAATCAGGAGTGTCATGTGTTTGACCTTGTTGACTCTGAAAACCTGTAGGCCAACTTTTTGACTTCACAGAAATTTAGCAGGAATCAACAAGGGAATCTTTGAAGAACTGATCTATAACCAGAATCGTTAATGGCATCCGTATCAATTTAATCTTATCAATGAAAACTCAAACGCTGTAAAGAATCTTACTGTAAAGTCTTAGTTATAGTTACCTCTGCCAAGGGGGTTATGTTTTTGCTGGCGTTTGTTTGTTTGCATATATATATATATATGTATATTTGTGTGTGTGTGTGTATATATATATATATAGATATATATATATACACACACACATATATATACATATAAATATATATCTATATATACACACACACACACACTTTTATCTATATATATATATATATATCTATATATATATACATATAAATATATATCTATATACACACACACACACACTTTTATCTATATATATATATATATATATATATATATATATATATATATATATATATATATATATATAAAAAGAGAGAGAGATATATAGATATATGTATATATATATAGTTTTTTGAGTATTTTTAACCTGTAAGTGGGTTTTTTACAAGACTTTCAGTGGCACCATGCTACCATCCATTCCCGGATGTTTCCCCCAGGGACAAAGTTTGCAAGTTCCTTCACTGGCGCTCATGTTTACTAGTGCCATGGTCCTCTAGTAACCCCAATTCAAAACCTGAGCTAACTCTTTAAGCTGCAGCTGCTGCAGAAAAACTAATCATAAAGGTGATGGTGGTGTCTGAAAACATTGACTTTACGGGGGTATATTTTAAAATCAGCTAAATGTGTGTATATATGTGTTACAGAGGTCTGTAGAGCTAACCAGAGCAGCAGATTCTGTTGTTTCCTCTGAAATCTTAATATGAAAAACCACCTCTGTGTCAGAGTCATGTTAGATCTGTATAGTCATCATATTAAATGATGTAAACACGATGTGGACTCAGCAGAGTCAATGTAGTTAATGACGGTCCACCTTGACTCAGACAGCAGACAGACACAAAGACACAAAAACGAGGTCCATCTCAGCGAGCGGTGTTAAAAAATGGATCATCATTTTGTTCCTTTGTGACACTGTGTGTGTGTACACAGGAACACGTGTGCACACAAACACACGCGACCATTGGCGCCCTCTGCACGAGAGCGAGTCAGCGCCAGATTAACTACCGTGTGCTGCTGTTGCCATGGAAACAGAGCTGCACAGAGGATGGGGCCGGGATGGGGGGAGATGTTGTCGGAGGGATTTTAGGGGGGAAAGAGAAAGAACTGTTACTTTTTGGGGAAGCCAACAGAAGAACAAAGAGGAGTTTTTATTCTGCTGCCTTCACAGGAAGCTCACACATCTACTGCCAACACGCACACGCTCTGCAGAAGACAGTCACACACGGAGGCTTCAGAGACCAACACGTAAACACATCCAGCCACAAACACACATGAACGAGGGGCTGAGGGTCTTTGAGCTGAAGCAATGAACACATCAGAGCTGGAGATGAGATCCAGTCCTGATAAACAAGTCAATAAAAAACAAATATGAAAAAGGAGGGAAAGGAGATGCAGAGATTTTTCTATCATCTTCCTCAGAGTCTCCATCAATCTCTCCACATGATGCCGGAGCTTCCTGTTTCTGTGATGAATGATTTCCATTTATGTGGGGAGAAAATTGTTCATACTTTATATTTGCTGTGAATTATCAGCAGCTCAGCAAAATGGAAATGTTACACTAGGCGTCATGCAGAGAAACATTTGTGCACACAGACTGGAGCAAATTATTTGAAAGACTTTGTGACATTCACAAACTACCCCAGATTGTATTTGACTGATACACACAATGTTGGATCAAGAAGCATGACCTCCATTTTAAATCTGGCCCAGATTTCTGTTAGTGCTGCAAAGGTTGATTGTCCCCTGATTTAAAAACATGGGACACCACAGATATAAAGACAATTTAAAGATAAATATGCTGGTTGGAGAGCCCAGTGAATCAGTTTGAGGAAAAAAAGGACAACATATTTTTCTCTATGTTAAGAAATAATACACTGCAGTGAGCTCTGGAGTCCTTTTTTGTCTGTTTATCATTAATAAATATGGATCATAATAACTGTTATTATCAATAATTATTATTAAAGCTGGCCGTTAAAGCAGACCTGGTTGAGGTAGTGATATTCCTCAGGTTTGAGCAGGTGGAAGGACTTCCTCTCCTCCTCACTGGCTCCGGCCAACAGGTAGTAAAACACGTGATAGTTCCTGCAGACACAAACACAAGTGCAAGTTAGTTATCATTTTATAGCACCAACCCGATTTTATTTCATCAATAATGGTAGAAATTCGCTCAAAGGAGGAAACAAGGGCATTTTTTACATCTCCCTTTTCCCTGGAACATCCAAGTGCAGTGGGTCACCTGGCGTGAGCTCAGGAATAATCATCAATCCTTTAAT
The DNA here is from genome assembly GCA_037902135.1 of Cetoscarus ocellatus. Lineage (NCBI taxonomy): Eukaryota > Metazoa > Chordata > Actinopteri > Labriformes > Labridae > Cetoscarus > Cetoscarus ocellatus. The sequence continues at coordinate 1,286,189 of JBAMNC010000277.1, forward strand.
GAGAAATAAGTAAATATCAGACCATTTTTAACGGTCAAATTTGTCTGATGAAAATACTGCGGTTTGGACTTTAGATGGAAAGAAAACTTGTGTATTAAAAAAGTGAAGAACAAAACTGACATATTAGAAAGCACGGCATTATATTTTATTCTATTCTATTCTATTCTGTTCTATTCTATTCTATTTTGGTCTATTTTGGTCTATTATTATTTTTTATTATATAACATCATTATATTTCACGGCATCATTTTCATCCTTTGTAAAAATGAATTGATCTTGATAACTGTTTGATTTTGCAGGAGCAAAAATACGTGCGTTTCATTGGCTTAGACAGGAAAATTGCATCATCTCTTACAATTAAAAATAACCCCAAAAAACCCTGAACATGGTCTTAACAGCACCAATATGTTTGCATTGCTCTGGGAAATGTGGCGCAACAATCAAGAGGTGAGGGTCACCAATGCTGCCTGCTCGCTCAGCCCAGCTGTCCTAAAAATGATCACAAAGTCATGAAAATTAGATGAAGCTATGGTTTAAAGAAAAGTTACAAATATGACTGAAGCTCATTAAGCTTCTGTTCTTCTTTAACATTAAAATTAGAGATATATTATCAGTTTCAAACACAATAAAGGTGACTGCATTTCAAACAAAAGTTAAATTTTTCTCTGTTCATTTATACATTCAAACTTTACTAGCATTCAATAAAGGGTTATTAGATGTTTCATTTTATCCAAAAGTAAAACATGACTTCAGAAATTCAAGGAATCATAAAAAATGCCTTACACTTTACACTTCATATTTAATCCGACTAAATTTACAGTAGATTTCATCGACTAAAATATTGTGAAATTTCATCAACTAAAACTGAATTTTATATTAGGCAAAAGACTATAACTAAATCTAAACACTGGTGTACGCCTATTCGACTAAAATGACTGGGAAATATGTTTTGGTCCATATTGCTCAGCCTTATTGCAAATAAACCACACTTTTTATATTCCAGAAGAATAAAGTTGATTCTTTGCATTGACCTCCTCTCTCTTACACTGACTACCAAACTTTTCCCGTCAGTGAAAAACCAAACATCACCCCCGTAAAAACCTGAGCCTCCCTCCTCTTTGTATTTTGATTCTCACTCTGGGGTCGTTCAGAGGCGACCTGTCAACCTGCACTTTAAGATTTAAGGAGGTTTTTACGCTCATTTATTATCAGCCCGCTCCCCTTCACCCTCCTCCCCCTCCTCCCCCTCCTCCCCCTCTCTGGTGCTGCTCAGAGCGGGCTGGGAGGTCCTGTCTTCAGTTTCCACACTATCAATATGGCCGCCGGGGCCTGTCAGCAGGATGAAATAGAAACCCCGGGCCAATCAGGGTTAGGGGGATTAGATGACCCGTGGACGGTTTTATATTGTTTTTTTTTCTCTTCTATCACAGAGCTATTACACTGCAGGGGTCACTGATTTGATGTTTTACTGTCGTCTGGGGCGACTGTAAAACGGACAGTGAGAGTGCGTGCTGTCTGAGAGACAATTTCACAGATGTGGATTCAGGTGAAATTCCTTTAAACAGCATGTGTTAACATACATATATGCTCCATCTGGTGTACAAATAAAATCAAGAAGTGAGACAGTGTGGCTGTTACACTCATTTTTAAAGGATTATTCTGGTGTTTGATGACTAAAGAAAATCAAAGGGAAACCAGATCATTGTCAGTGTTAACTCAGTGAAGGACATCTGATATTTCCACAGCTCTCAGAGGAGATGAAGGTGATTTTAGTGTCAAGTTTCTCAGACTCCGATGCAAAGATATGGATTTAACCTCTTAGGCTGGATATATACTTGCTGTTAATTACGTGGTTGCAGATGTATGATGGCCGGATGTATGATGTGTCTCCTGAGTCTTTCAGCTCTTCAGTTGTGCAGATTGATTGATTGATTGAACCTTATTTATTTTGAATATATTCGAAAGAAAGATAAAAACAGAAATAGAAGACAGACTAAAGTGAAGTTGTTACATACAATAAATTAGAAAAGGAGTGTGAGGAGGTAAAACTTATCAAGTCCCACCCCTTCTCCATCGGTTAATTACACATAAATGCGTCCTTATTTTAAAAAAAGAAAAAACAGATTGACAACTGACAAGCTGAAAACACCAGAATAATCCTTTAAAAATGGGCCACATTGTCAGTCTTCACTTCTTGATTTTATTTTTACACCTTATCTTACAGTGCTGTTTGTGCTACTCAACTCAGACGGAGCATTCATGTATGTTAACACATGCTGTTTGCAGGAATTTCACTTGAACCCACATCCATGAAATCATCTTCATTTCTCTCAGACAGCAACACGCATTCTCACTGTCAGGAATAACATGATACAAGCTGCAGTCCACACGATCAGTAGGATCGGTTTAAAGGCAGAGGATGTGTGACAGATTCAACACATCCACAGGAACTATAACAGAAATTCATTTTAAAAAACAAACTGATAAATCAGGACCACTATCATCAACTGAACTCCACGTGAGAGCTCCAGCAGCAAAACTAGTAAATCATGTGAGTAGCATGAAGCTACGCAATGCATTGGACAGTTTTTGCCTCTATTAATCTTGCAATGCAGCTGGATCTGCCCGATTCAGTGGAAGTAATCAGGCACATCCATCCTGCCAAGCTTCACTCGACTATGATGGTGCTCGGCCCAAAGCAGGACGGCCCAATCAGAGTCCTTTAGAGTGAGAGGCTATGAGTGAGGTGACAGCAGGAAGTGACTGCTCGTACAGAGATTAGCATTAATGCTAACAGCTTCAGCAGCAGTTAAATCAGATCTGGACCACATTTCTTTATTAAATGAAAAACAAACAACAATACTGAAAGCATTTCTCTGACAGAAAGGATATTTTCGCTCCACTTTTGGCAAAAATTTGTTCAACAAAGTGGCTCACATTCTGTCCTTTACACCTTGGCCGTGTTGCCCACCTGCTGCATCATGTGATTGGCCCGTAATAATTGTGATTGACAGAATGATCGTCCAATCACCTGGATATGCTGTTGAAAGATTCTTCCCTCCCCAAACACTTTCCATGGGCTCTTTCCCAGATAGATTATTGAAATATATTGAGCAGTTCATCTGACATGTGTGGTTATGCTTCATTTTCATTTTCCTTCATGAAGCTCAAGTGGACACCGACATTAAATTAGGATAGAGAAAGGATTTTACATTGAATTTGATTTTCACTTTCATCACCAAGGGAGAAACTTTATCTGGCCCACAGAGAGCTGTGTGAAATAAGCTCATTCAAGCTGTGACATGCCAGAGAGGAGAATCCTCCCTACTGTGTTGACTTTTTGATAAAATTGACAAGACTCACATGACAAGGATGTAGTTAAATGCAATAAATAAAGAAAATTTAGAAATAAAGAATTAGCCAAATAAGTCCAACAACCTAACACAAACAGTTAATGACTCCAAAACCCTGCAGAGTTTACTACGTCCTGTGATTGTGCTCACCTCTCGTTGTGCTCCTGATACACCAGACGGGATTTCTCCAGCAGATACTTCTCCACATACGCTCTGAGGACAAGAAAAAACACAACAACACAAAGTCAAAGAGAGCAAGAAGAAAAGTGCTGCTACTAAACACATTTAAAGAACTTTTATTAACAAAGGTAACAGCAGAAAAGAGTTTATGTCCAGACATGTAATAAAAACAGGAAAGTTGCACAGAGGAAATAAATACTGAGAGATTGCAATATCCAATTAAAAGGAATTTAATAAATTGTGAAATTAAACTCAATAACCAGAATGTCTCCTGAAAGCTTACTGGTTTATTAATTAAGTTTCTCATAGGAGGAAATGAAGAGCTGCGAATAGATGTTAATTTACAATCAGGGTCTAATGAAGCTTCCTAATTACACTCCACTAATAAAAGGATGATGAGGTTTTCATTTTCACTGACAAGAGGAAGAAATGATTGAATTCTCGTGACAAATCAGCTGAGGAATAATGAAGTATTTAGTGAGTATTTTCACATATTAAATAAAATGTTAATCAAAATAAGTATATGCCATACACCAACATCTGTGAATACTGTACTCAGTATAGTATTTGCCATATGCTTTCTTCATAATTCTAATTTTCTTAAATGTCTTCAATTTTTATTCTGTTTTTATATTTTTGTGATTCATATGCCTTTTGCAGTTAATTTTACAGAGCTTTAATGGTTTTATTTAACTTATTTTTTAATTTTATTTCTGATTTTAGTCACTGTGCAGCACTTTGTTAAACTTAAACATTTTAAAATGTCCTGTATGTAAAGTGGATTTGACTGTGCACATATAACCTCATCTAAAGTCCTCATAGATGTCTCAGTCATGCCCTTTAAAACGTCTTTGCAGGCTCAGTGATTTATATGTGTGTTTTTTAGAGTGTAAGTGAACATGTGAGTGTGTTTGTGTTTCTCTTACCCCCTGACCGTGCCACTCTCCTGGTAGTTGACCTGGATGAACTTCCCGAAGCGGCTGGAGTTGTTGTTGTGGGCGGTTTTAGCGTTCCCAAAGGCCTGAGGAGAGCGAGAGAGGGAGCGGAGAGTCATGTTTGAGGTCAACAAACCTTACAGACAAACAGGTGATAACTGACAGGAGTGTCTTTTTTCAGCATTTATAGACTCAGAACAAGAAGCAGCAAAGGACAGCATCAGTCTTTACCGCAAGTTTCAGTGCGATATGAACATTTCTAACCAAAAACAGAGGCTAGCCTGACTCATAATACAAGCAGAATCATAACAATGGGTCAACAACATGATTTCCTTAACACAGCAATGAGCATGACACTGTACCCCACCATAGTTTCTGTTGTTGTCGGGGTTCACGCATGCCGCTTGAGGAAGGGGTGGGGCAACCTTTTTACTGTGAGGCACGCACACCACCTGCTGCACCACCATGCTTCTCTCAATTTTGTAATGTTTTATCTCTTATATGTAGGTTGCAGTGATTCTGGTCAAGTGAAGCTTGAATTAATAGATGGTACTTGTTAGCATAGTGCAGCGCCACGTCAGCAACTGTCCCCCCGGTGACCACCATGTTGGCTCCATCCTCTTTGATGGTCTTCACCTGAGCCGCCATCAAGTTCAGCAGCTCCTGTGCATTATTGATCAGCACTGTGCCCTTGGTTTCTGTCACAATGCAGTCAAACGGGCAGGAGAAGACGGTGACTTTGGCGTCACTGATGTGATGATTCCCTCTGCCTCCATTATGAACATGATGCCGTGAATTAATTATTTCAAAATTCTGTAAAACACTTTTTTGTCTCTTTAATTTGAATTGTTCCTTGTTTAAACAGTTTTTTTTTCTTTTAGTAGTAGTTTAATACTCCTTAATTACACTGCATAGAGCCTAGGATGTTGGTCCTTAGTATGATTGCAAATAACTAATCAATAATAATTATTATTCCCAGTATTTCATAGCTTTTACCAAGCTGTGAGCTCTCTGTTCGCCTGAGCCATCAATAAAGATGTATTTTATGTTTACTTTCTGAACTTTAGGGTCTTATACACACTGATTATCTCCAGATTTTAAAATGTGAAACAAAACAGAATCAGAATGAATGAGCTTTGTGTTTTTAGTGTGTTTTAGTAAATTTGAATTTATAATGAAATAAGACAATAGACATACAAATAAAAAAAAAAAAATGAAAAAGAAGTAAATATGAAGAAAACTGCTGCCAATAACAGGGCTGTAAAAGAGGACCTGAGGCTTAGGAGGCGGCCAAGCAGAGGTACACACACCCACACACTGATACACACTCACACACTTTCAGACCATACACCAAACTGCCAAATTCCTATAAAGGCCAACACACTTCAGAGCTGAAAACACACACACACACACACACATGGGAGTGTGCTGGCAAACACACATGCACCGGCGCACAAACAGGCACAGACACACACATACAGGGAGTTCATCATTAGAGGCCCCTGGAGGATTTACTCAGGTCTCATTAAGAGTCTGATGGGCCCCCAGGAGCTGGTTAGTAAATACAGAGGAGACGAGAGGAGAGGAAAAACAAGGAGAGGAAACAATAAGAGTGGAGGAGACAGGAGAGGAGAGAAACTGTGGAGCAGAGAGGAGGCTGAAATTAAAGAAGATGAAAAAGAATAAAACAAAAAAGGTAAAACACTGTGAGTAAAGACACAATGTCTATAAAGATAAGTGTCTTAAAATAAAAATAAAACATAAATAAAAGGATTCAACACTGTTCAAATTTGATATTTGTACAAAATTGATTTGAAAGAAGCAACAGATGAATTAAGGCATGATGGTGGTGCTTTTTGACTCTCAACCAACAAAATATCACTCATTCATCCTTGACTTAGAGTAAACATTAGTGCAAAACATAAAGTAAGTGCCTCAAAACAATTTGAAGATACCAGTTAGCTAAGCAAAGAATAATGATGAGATTCTGTGGCCCTGACTTCTGACCTCTTTCAATCTAATCAGAACATCCTGTACATAGTTCGATAAAGGCTCTTCAAGCATTCTTAATATATTGAATTCACAAGCAAAGCATTGACACTTGACCTAATATATCCAAAATCCAATTAAAACATCCTTAAATCAGAGGATGCAAAGTTTAATCAAAGTCCCTTATTCTTGAGATACAAGGCTCAGAGGTTAAGGGTTAAAATGAGACCCTGTAACCCTTGACCTTAGGCATATGGCTTCCAATATCTGATAAAATATCCTTAATTAATATCTATAAAAGCTTTGATGAAAACCTCCAACCATTCTTATAATAGGGGGTTAACAATAAAAGGATTAAGTTAAAGGTAAATAACCTTGGCCTTTGACCTTAAAAATCAAAACACTTGTAAATCAGAGCAGATATTTGTAGTTTTATCATAATTCCTTTAATCCCTCAATGCAGCCCAACAATCAGCGAAAAAATGTAAAAATAATTTAAAAAAATAACATACATAAAAACAGAGAAAATATCAACCTTGAAAGGATTCAAAATATTAATATGTCCAAAAAAATAGGGCTAAATTGGCTGTAAATCTTTTTTGAAAATTTGATTTGATTCATTTAAAGCATTTGTAAAAGCAAAAATAGAAAATTTAGTCCAATATACCTTCACAACAGGAAAATGCTCTAAAACTTACATTGATAAAGGGAATAAATTTTGTAAAGAGCCTTAGATTAAGTGGTACTTTTTGCACTGATTTTAAACACATAAATGTTGATAAAATCTTGGAGTAAATAATAAGTTCTTGGACATTCATTTGTTCCTTTCATTAAACTGAAAGTAGATATTGTTGAATTACAAGTATCTCATTCATTTTCATTTCATTTATTTATTTATCTCAAACTTTAAAAACAAACAAACAAACAAACAAACAAACAAAAGCAACCAATCTATTCAAAGTACTATGTACATCAAACTGTACATGTCCGTCAAACACATTAGGCATGTGAGTACATACACATGCACAGCAACCAGTTTGAGAAGGAACAGAAAGAAGCAAATAGCTTATCTAGTCCTGCCCCTTCCTTACAAATCAGATACAAAACTGAATTATAAATCAATACCCGCTGTCATTATTCATGGGAACAATGTAAATTCATGGGTAATAGTAACCCCGTTCTTCATATGCATCACCAAGAGAACAAACAAAAAAAACATCCTAATAAAAGGTAAGCACTTCAGAAAAATCAACATATACATTATTTATCCATATCATACATATCTACATATTACACATACAGTATATACATAATCAAACTATTTCAATGTCCACAGTATTCATAATCATCTATCTCATTATACTATATACATACAAGATCTTCCCCATAGTATATCTGTTCTAAACTACATTTAATGCTCTTTACTATAATTAATTACATATAATAATAGTAATCAGTGTTAATATGCATACCTACAATTACTTATATGCTACAAATTGTTTTGGTCTAAGGCCCTGTTATTGCTAAATTACTTGTAAGACTTTAATAATACTTGTCTGTAGTGTAATTTAAATATTTGCATGTTTTTGCACATTTTTAAAGTGACATCCAGGCTGTTCCAGAGTTTGACTCCACAAACAGAAATGCACAGACTTTTAAGAGTTGAGTGAACGATGGGACAAATGAAATTACGTTCACCCCTTAGATTGTAGCCCCTCTCTCTGATTTTGAAATTATTTTGTAAATTACCAGGTAACTTATTATGCAATGCTTTATATAGCACTTGTGCTGTTTTCAAATTAACTATGTCGTAAAATTTTAGCAGTTTTAACTTTAAAAACAGAGGTTTGGTGTGATCTCCGTATCCAGCATGATTTATGATCCGGATAACTCTTTTCTGTAGTGTGTAGATCTTTTGCAGATTGGTCTTGTATGTGTTTCCCCAGACTTCAACACAGTAAGAGAGGTATGGCAGGATCATGGAACAATAGAGTGTGTGTAATGATTTTTGTGGCAATGAATATTTTGTTTTTCTGATTATTCCAATACTCCTTGATATTTTTGAGCACAGATATTTTTTATGTATGGTTTCCAGCAGAGCTTATGTTCAATCAGAATACCCAAGAACTTACTTTCATAGACTCTTTCAATAAGTACATCATCAATTGCCAACTCAATTTTATTATCAATTTTCCTATTTCCAAAGACCATAAACTTAGTTTTACTTATATTTAGTGACAGTTTCTTTTTGTCAAACCAGCATTTAAGTTTACACAATTCATTCTGGACCATGTTTAACAGCTGTTTCGGGTTATCTCCAGTACATAAAACATTGGTGTCATCAGCAAATACAATATACTTCAGTAAATCAGACACTTTGTATATATCGTTGATGTATAAAATAAACAACTTAGGGCCCAGTACTGACCACTGTGGGACACCATATGTCTAAATAACTTGACCTGTGGTGACCCACCTGAACGAACTGAACTCCGTTGCTGATGTAGCTCTTCAGCCAGTCTAGAGCCACCCCCCTTAAACCATACTTCTCCATCTTTTTGAGTAATATGTCATGGTCAATGGTGTCAAATGCCTTCTTTAAGTCAACAAATATTCCAAGTGTGTATTCCTAATCTATCTTGTTGAATAGACGGCAGTGTAGCCCTAAGTTTTGACCTTTGACCTTCAGATTCTAACCAGTTCATCCTTGGGTTAGAGTTGACATTTATGCAAAGTTTAAAGTAAATCCCATCTCGAATTTTTAAGATATTTTGTTTACAAGAACGGCCTTTACACAAACACGAAGCACTCAGCCCTGCGACAGAGGCCTGAAGAGTTTGATGGGACAGAATTAAGGTTACAGGAGAGAGGAAAAGAAATTAATCAGGACGAGAGGATGAAGAGGAAAGAAGAAGAGAAGGAAAGGAGGGGAGGACAGGAAATGAGGACTGGAGAGAAGATCAAAAACAAATGAGAGATGATATTACAATGAAGGACATGAGAAGAAATTAAAAACCTACACAGGAAGACAGAGGAGGGCGGACAATGAAAGAAGAGACAGGAGGAAGGAAATATGCTTAGCAGGAGAAATATTTTCATAATTTAGCATTTCTGTTCACGGAGGCTGGGGTGAGAAATCAGGCTGATGCAATCTTTGTTTGGGATTTATGATAAATGACTAAATAAGAGCGAGTGGGGTGGGGGGGGGGGGGGGGGGGGTGGCGTGGGTGTCAGATAATTGACTGTGGCTATTGGATGAGCGCTACATCTCCAGAATAACACAGTTAATAAAAGTAAAATCCTGCTCCTGAATCAGGCTTTGATGATTCACTCAAAGAAAAAACTCCCGCAACACCGCCGACCTGACACACATTCAACCGGCCAATCAGAGTGCAGCAGCTGCAGGAAGACGGGAACAAAACAAGAAATATGGCGGTACTAAATCTGCCTGGTTTGTTTTGTTCTTTCTCATTTTCGTCTATTTTTATGTCCTAATTCCTTCTTTATTCCCACCTTTAAACCAACATCCTTTGGAGGTTTAAAACAGATCACAGCAAAAAGGATAAATCTGCTTTGATTCCCTCGATCAAAAATGAAAATCTGAACTGTTACTTACATCAAAATGACTGAACCTTCATCCTCATCACAGCTGAATATAGAAGTGTCTTTTTCCAAGCTAATGTTTCTATTTGGTGTTTAATAGGGCCGAGGGGAAGAATTAATATAACAGGGCTATCCCAGCTGACAGGTCAACTGGTGACTCCAAATTGCCCTTAGTTATGAATGTGAGAGTGAATGTGAGCTCTGTGATTGGCTGGTGACTGGTTCAGATTGTACCCCGCCTCTCGCCTAATGTCAGCTTGGATAGGCTCCAGCCCCCCTGCGACCCCAAAGGATAAGCGGTGTAGATAATGGATGGATGGATAGTACTGATTTCTTTGTATTTGTCTAACGATCTGACAATTTACCATTACCGCGATACTTTTGGCCACGATAGTGATGAGGTAAAAAAATAACATTGTGACAGCCCTAGAGTAAAACTACACAAATAACAACAGCATCTGTTATGGGTCCAGTGACTGACATTGCACACTGTAATATAAAAACAATAAATTGTGCAGCTCAGTGACGTATCAACTGTAAAAATCAGGGCTGATGCTGATATTGAAGTTTAAAATGATAATTTAGCTAATACTGTTAACTTTCTAATGACCTGTTTTGGAATATTTCTCCACAATGCCAATATTTTCTCTTAGGTTTGACCATGAAAACAGATTAAAGTTGGTACAAACAATCATTTTTACTGCCCTACCGAGAAATTATTCTTTAAATCAGGTGTTGGGGTTTAAGATGTCAGCATAGCATTGGTATGACACAAAAATGAATGTCTGAAACTGACATCTGGTCATCCAACATTCAAAAGGGCCAATTTTGGCTCATACCAATGTTAAACTGCTGCCGATGTGAATCCATGAAAATTAATTTTTATTCAGTTGGAAAAAAATCTAAACTATAGTTCAACTTTTTTGATTGTTTTCTTTAACATTTGTCTAAACTCTTATTATTTAGATTGTTATGCTGGGTTGTAATACTTAAAAAACTCCTTTGTCTCTCACGTTTTCTTTTTAATTTCTTGACTTGAATGATTTTTCATCAAAAGGGACAAACTTCAGTCCGGCTCTGATGGAAACCATCGATGAGACCACTACTGAGAGGAGACACACAGAGTGGGGCGTACAGGCCTGAGAATGATTAGGGATAGGTGCACCTATGCATGTGTGGATACATGCTGAGTGAAGATAGTGTGTGTGTGTTTTGACAGAGATTAATGAGCAGGAGTGAAGAGTAGGGATGATTTAGAGCTGAACCCTGCCTCATGGCCACCGCCTGCTGAGAACTCAGCGCAGGAAAACACACTGTGATTACTTGGTGTGTGTGTGTTGCAGTAGAGTGAGGTATATGTGTGCTTAACATATGGATGAGCAAGAGAGAGAAAGAGATGCAAAGGCACGAAGAGAGAGGTGAGCAAAAAAGAGTGAGAAAACGTGAAATCAAGGACGAAGCTCTGTCCCATTTCAGGGGCTTCATCCTTCAGGGGGAACAATTAAAAGCAATTATATCACAGAAGTTTGCCAAAGACCGTCTCTAATTTTAAATCATTTTTAATCAAATGTGGCTGACAAACCACTGAAGGATCCATTGAATATATTCTTATTGATGTGTGACTCCAAAGTATGACAGTATTACAGTTTAAAATGCTTGTAAGCAAGTTTCAGTTGACTTAAAAAGGCACAAACAATGGTCGAAAAAATATACAATAAAAATACAAAATATTATAAAAGGATGTTGTCATCTTGTGGTTTTGCCTTCACAAACCATGCACTGTGGCTTCTTTCCTGTGTATCTTCCCCACCCTCTCTCCCTAGTTTGCGTCCTCAACCTCTGTCAAACCAAAAAAAAGGCCTAAAAGCTAAATGTTAACAACCCGACACTTCAGATGATCCCAAAATACAGTTAAGGCGTCATTCGCCATGACAAATAGTTCTGGTGAAATGTGGCAGTGCCTACAAACCAAAGGACAAAGGTGGATACAGATAATTATGCAAACAGAAATAATCATCAGCAGAACATTGTATACATTGCATTCTTGTATAGTTAGGCCTAGATGTTCTACACATGCTCTGAAGTCTGGGACCTTTGAAGGATGCGAAAGCATTAAAATTACATCCCTACATCTCTAATTATTCTTAACTCATGGTTTCTCCTACATCTTTCCCCAAAGTTTCACTCAGTGTCACCACTCCACTGTAATGCTTAAAATACAAGAAATATCACTTTTGTAGCATTAATAAAACTCAAAATCAGCAGATTATGAGTCAATTAATTAGCCTTTAAAGCAACAATGGTAAATATCTAGTATAAAATACTGTAACATAAGACTGTTTGCCTCAGGCTAACTGAAACTCAATAATTAAAAAATGGTTTCTTCAATGGCAAAACAACACTTTTTGCATTAGCACTCCACTTTTGCTGGTGAATTCCAGTCTATTTAACTCCAGATTGACCCCTGGAATTACAAGTGGCCACCCCTAATGCCACTGCCTAATTTTGCACTGTGATTTGTTGTTTGCCCTGTCAGAGGTGAGATTTATTGGAAAATCATCTAATACTTGGCCTGTGTAACAAAAGACTTATAATGGATATTGTAAAGTAAATGTTGTTTCATGTGGAGAATTCATTTTGTAAGAACTTCGAATTGTGACTCTGGATTCAAGTGTTTCCTTTCTGTCTTCAAATAAATAGGTATACCAGCTGCCAATGTGTTGTTTTTATCTTTTAAGATAGGATGGGGGCCTAGAGAATAGATTAAAGTTCATGTGCGTGAATTAAAAAGCAGATAAACACTGTTGATTTTTGTGTTTACAGGCCAGGTTCAGGTTTGGGAGCACATGCCGGGTCTACACTTCGTCAGTCTTCATTGTCAATGACTCGACTGCACCACCAGCAACATTAACCAAACTTCATTTGTAGGTGTTTATGTGCAATGAAGTTTAAGGGCACAAGGGTGCAAACCCTATGCCAAGGCTCTGAAAGCAAGAGTTGCCAACTCCAACAGCTGCCATGTCAGGAAGTCAGTCTACTACTCCCCAGCTACCAAACTAACTTCCAAGTGTAGTATGTTTTGATCAGAACTTGAACCAGCCAAAACCGACCAGAACTATTACTTATTGGAGAAATAAGTAGACATTCTTGAATGTATTAAACAATCTTAACTCTTTTAGAGACTTGGAGGGAGGTGGGTAGACAGAGAGGGTGCGAAAAAGATATTAATCTTAGACAAAACTCCTGGTTTAGTACTTTACTCTTTAAATTAACAATATTTAGAATATGGAAATTGAGCCCTTTTAAAGGGCAATCAAGAGAGGGCCTTAAGTTTTCAGTATCATTATCACATTAAGCTCTAAAAACAATCTGTCTAGTTGGAAAAATAATAAAACTTCTTACAAAACCTTCTGCTATAATTCATAATTCATATAAAGTTGCCTTTTAAAGCTTGTTCTTCTCTTATAGGGAATTTGAGAAAACTTCTGAGCAGATGATACAAGGAAAAGCCTGAAATTATCAGCCAATGAAAAGCTCGCATTGTTCACAATCAAAGCAGGACATTGTCAAGTTTAAGCCAATTGGTGTTATTATTTTGGAGTATTCTTTCATTGTAAACAGCAGCAGATGTGCATTCCTTAATCTTGTTTTGCAGCCCAACAGTTTGGAAAGAATTGGGCGTTCAGTGGTTGGATCTAATTCAATGAAATTAAGGTCAATTTTGAAAGCCTGTCAATTTTAGAAAATGATTTCACATATTTATTTGACACATGAACATCACATGCATGCACACAGAGCCAAGAAAATAGATTTTTGCACAAGCACATGCAGAAATCTACACTTCTACAAGAACACTCTCCAGCAGACTGGTTTTATTTGTTTTGATCTGGCCTAAATCAATGACAGGCTTGAAGAAACATCACAAACTGTGATCTCATGTTTGTTCTCCATAAAGAGAACACGTAGCCCCGAGGAGACATCCCAGAAAAACGAGTGCAAACTGCATACATGTGCTGTTCCCAGAGACTTTAAAAGAGCGTATTGTCACGTCAATTAGAAATCAAACTTGACTCAATACAGAGTGAATTAACCCCAGCTTTCACTGAGTAGCCTGTGGTGCCATATGGAGTCCAGAAATAACCCATGTATGTGTGTTAAAAACAGCTCACCACTCAGTCCGTTTAACTCAATCACAGATACAGCGCTTAGCCGGCCATATGCTGCATTAAATGTTGAAGCAAATGTGCTGACCCCAAGGCTTAATCCCACTGTGATGCCAAGTGTGTGCGCGTTCATTTGTGTGTTTGTTTACATCCCAAATGCTAACTCTAGCTCTGAACAGGCAGTATGCTAATGTATGCTCATGCACCGTGTTAGCGCCCGTGGGTCCTTCCACGCTGTCACATTCTGTTAGCTTGTTGTTTCCTGCACAGCTGAAAAAAGCCCCGGCTCCTCAGCCACAGAGGAAATGAACGGTGCTGCTATTTCAGAGCAGGATTTAGCATGCTGAGTGTTGAGAGGAAGGGGGACAAAATGAGATCTGGCCTTTTAATTAGCATGTCCGGGCCGTCCCCAAAGCAGGAGGCTAAATTCAGCTCACATACCAGCTAATAAAGCTCTGCTCTATTTTTTTCTCTATTCCTCTCTTTGTCCCGCTCTCCTGTAAAGCTGCAGTGTTCCCCTAAACACTCTCAAAAACCATTTGGTGACCTAGTTTGTGGAAAACAAGTGGAGACATGCCAAAACCACCTCTGGGCTAGCTTCCATTAGCTAGTTTGTGTGCTTCATGGAGTGCTGAGTGGTTAAAATTATTGATGCTGGATGCAGAGCTCTAATGTCCAGGTGATGTGTCTGCTTGTGTCAGCTGGATTTTTTCTTCAATTTTTGTGCTTTTTGGTGCAAATTCAGGTCAGAGGGGGGTGATGTTACCATGAGGGGGACCTGGATGAAACTGATTACCTACCCTGGGATTTCTTTGGTCTGGTCTTCCAAAGACCACTAGGGTAAAGTTTTCAAGACTGCTAGTATTAAACTTCAGGAGGATGTTTGGTACACAACATGTCTCTTTTTCTTTCTGTACGACTGAAACAGTATCTGAAGATAGCTATTCTGCAGGAGTCTAGTCCTGCTAAATGTAGCTTCCTCTTACAGGTAAAAGTGAAGAGATATTGGGTCTTTTTCTGAATTATAAATCAAAGAATTCAGTGTAGATCTTCTATTAATGCAGTTATATGATCCACAAGGCTTAAATGTTACAAAAAGTGGCACATTCCTCCCAAAAAAAAAAAAAAAAAAAAATCGTGCTTTAACTGTATATGTATTTGTTAACAATTCAAACAATTTCACTTTATTTATTTGTTTCACTGTTTTATTTCTTTATTGCCTTATTTGCTGGGACACCACAATTTTCCACCATCCACCCCTTTATCGGTTCTTTTATCCATCTACTAGAACATTGGCCTATCAATCCTTTATCCATCCATCTTTCCATCCATTCATTTATACATCCATCTGCACAACCACCCTACATTGATCCATCCATTGATCCTCCATCAATCCACACAGTCAGCCTTCTACAGATTCATCTATCCACCCAATAAACAATCCTGATGTCCATCAAACCAAACACTCGCCTGCCAGTCAGTCCATCCAGCCATTAAACCATCCATCCATCCATCCATCCATCCATACATACATTCACTTAATCATCAATCCATTCAACCTTCCTGGTTATCCATTCATTAGGGGTGAGCAGAAATATCGATTCATCAATGCATTGCAATATTTCTCCTCCCAATTCAATATTGATTCAGCAAATCTTCTGAACAATTCACCTTCTGGCCAGTGGGGGGCGCTGTGCACTTTTTAGTGTTTATCCAGCTGTTGCCAGTCATAGAAGAAGACATGCTTACAGAGTGATAGGATTGAGAGCCGAACATGAGAGTGATTTAACGGCAGTTTATCAGTATTTTCTGTGTAAATAATGTAAAGTATTAAACACAATAGCATTAGTAGTTCTCTGTGTTTTACCGTCTTTTTTTGTCATTGATCATCTTTTTTATCATAGTCCGTTTTTTATGGAGTCCATAAAGAGTCATTTTAGAAATACTGGAGGGAGAAATGTCGAGATCTCTGTATTCAGCTTGACAGGAACTGCTTCAGGGACTACCATCAGTAAAAAAAACCATGGACATGGTCTAATATAACAGACTGTAACATGGACACTAAATGCTGTAGTCAAACAAAAATGTTTGAGTTTATGTAAAATAGGTGAAGTTTATTTTTGGTCATCTCAGAAAATTTCTACATGTTCATTTTCAGTTGTTTATGAAGAGAATCCTTTTAAAAATTAAAATCCGTTTTTATTCTTTTCTTGTAGTTACACACTGTTTTAAGCACTTATAACATAATAACGACAATACTTGCAAGAATTGTTAACTGTTATTTCTTGTGAAAAAAGGGTGAAAAATGTATTCAAGGGACAATTCCTGACACATTTATTGACAAAAAAGACCAGGCGGACATTTATAATTATAGTGTTAACTGTCATATTTGTCCTTTTGTACTCATATGCACGAATAAGTTATTACTGTGCAAAGATGAAGGTGACAGTCGACATATAGATCAGGAGATAATTAGTACACCAAAGATGGCGGGTCAGGAGAGGGACTCGGGCTGCGAACCGGCCGTGTATTGTAATGCGGAGCACTTCGCTCCCTCTCTAGTCTGTCAGAGCGCTCCGTGGCTCTGCGGCTCTGCAGAAATCCCCCATTGCTCTAGTCCGGCAGCGGCGTGTGGCTGGAGCAGCAGTGCACTTCACTACACTCGAGATACGCTGCAGGTTTATTTCCAGCGTGACCGCTTCCAATCCTCATAAATTCACTGTTGCTCAGAAAGCACCAGAAAGGGAAGTCAAACGTCTGGGCTTTCAAAATTAAACAATGCACGGACTCCCGAACCTAAATTTCCTCAATAAGTGGTCATTACATCACAACCGGAGGCACGAGCATCAGGTCAACAGTCGATCAGAGGGTCCCAGAGGCAACACAACACCATGGGTGAAGAAAAGTTAATCGTGGAGGTGGGGAAATGTAACATTATATATGACACCAAACATCCTTTCTACAAGGATATAGGCAGATGGAAGTGATACAACTCACAGAGCTGTATGGTTGGGACCAGCAAAGCGACCCTAGAGAAACAAAGTGATGTGTTGTTTATTTCTTTTCTCAGTTTATAACATGTTTTCTTATTGTGTGATATCGCAGTTATAATATATTATAAATAATATAATATAATAATATATAAATTGCAAAAAATCAATATATTGTATTTCAATACTGGCATATCACAAAATCACAATGATATTAAATCGCCGCTCAAGTATCGTGATAGTATTGTATCATGGGGCAACTGGTGATTCCCACCCTTACTACTTACCCCTTTATTGATCACCCCACCCATCATCCCATTAATCCTCTTTCCCATATATCTTATGTAGAATTAGTTTATCCAACCATTTGCCATCCATCATGCTGTTCCTATCATTTCCAGACCACTTTTCACTTGATCAGATCCATCCAGCCATCCATCCAACTATCTATCTATCATCCATAGATCTGTCCATCTGCCCTTTAATCATTACTTTTACCCGTATTTTCAATATTGGTCTAACAATCCATCCATCCATCCATCCATCTACTCACTCAATAGACCAATCATCTTTCCATCCATTAACCTATCCCTCTATCCATCCCTCTTAAACCATATATCTGTTCAGCCATCCAACAATTTATTCAAACATCCACCGACTCAACCACCCAACCATCCTTCCATCAACCCATTCTTTGATCCATTCATCCATTCATCCTTCCATCGAATCATCTAATCATCAGTGCAGTTAGCCATCCTTGAAACTATCTATCCATTCATCCATTTGGTCAACAATCCATCGATCAATCCTATCATTACCTTTTATCCTTTTTCAAAACATCCATCCATTCATCCATCATTAGGAGTATCCTCTTGATTGTGTTCGTATTTTACCTTTCCTTCGTTTATACTTCGCACAGATACAGTGTGAAGATTGGACTGCACAGTCCTAACAGCTGTTCATATTTCTGTGTAAACTCAGCCTTAAAACCAGCAGGTGGGCAGAGGAGCTCAACCTGTCTCCCCCAATTTACTGTGACAAAACCAGAAAAACCAGCACTGTTCATCCAGCCTGGGGGGATCCAGACAGCAGCAGCACAGCTACAACGTCTGCATGCAGCCAGCGTGTCAGTCAAGCTTTCACACACCCGCACATAAACACACAGTTTCTTTGAAACAGCCACATGCTAAAAGGTTTCAGCAGCAGATCCTGTAAATGCCATTACTTCCACATAGACTCAGAATCACTCTAACCCTATTTGCTGCCCCATTAAACAGCTATAACATGACAGGAGAAGCTGGCACATTACACAGAAGAACACGCATGAACAGAAAAACGTGTCAAACTGAGTTTTTGACAGCTTCATCACGGGTGGGAAAGCACCTACAAAATTTCTTTTAGCCACAGAAACAGTTAAATGCCACAGTATTTGGCTTTATTTCGTCATAGTAACAAAATACAAACACCTCTCATTTGTAAAATTAATGAAAAATTAGTCAAAATTACCTCCAAAAACAGTTAATTGGTTGAGAGGTGAGCACAGTTTTGCCTCTGCCTCTAACAAGAGACATGTTCAACTGTAGGGCAGATTAGTTTTACTCCTCGAGCTGCTAATTAGAGCAGACGTCTGCTTTTTAGTGTTTGTCTGCCCTGAAAGCAAAATACAGTGTCATGAAAGCAAAGACACAGACAGTCACAGCAGGTTTTCAGGGTATAACACTAAACTCTTTTAATCTAATTTAACATAGAAAAAAAAGGTAGTCAGCTGCCCTGGTAGCTCCCTTGGAGGAACAACTGAATAATCTCATGTGACAACAGGGGTGGGCCAGATATGAAGTAATAAGGTATTTCCCAAATCCTTACATTAGCTGTTTTGTAATGGCAGCTAGACGATCAATATAAAATGTTACCTTTCATATTTCCACAATTGGCTGTCATTTGGGTTGCTCATTCATAAAAAAATGGTGAAATGAAAAAAAAATCACTTACTTAAAGGTACTCGACCCTACTTTGAGTACTGAGGAACATCACATCATATTTGAACCATACAGATTGACAGAAGTGCGTATCGGGGATGATAAAATAATCTGTTTTATGTTACGATACACATCCCAATACAGAGGCCACAATAAATATCTTCATATGTATTTTACACTGACTATGTCTTTAATGAAATAAACAACAATTTATGTTCTTTTTTTCTACAGGTTTAAAGGATCCTACAACTTAAACACTTACATCTTAGGTTGTCAGTATATAAAGTTGGAACATGTACTTAATCATGTACTTTGGCTTTTACTGCCCTGCTTTTACTGTACAACTGCTGTTAAAGCGGTTAGAGTGAACTGATTCTGTAAAATCCATGTCAATACATGTACTGTATGGGCAAGGAGTATGTGTTGATAAACTGCAGTATCAATTTTCTTAGCAAAGGCCTAAATCATATGATGCTACTTGTATCCAGTACTATCATTTTGATAATATAATTCCTGAAGTGTTTCATAAATGGAAATGCACATCACACTTTGTAAACAACTTTACAGTTTGATGCTATAAAAGTGGACAGAGCAGCAAAAAAAAGAAGCTGCAGCAACACCAAACGAGCAGAAAAGTTCTTCGTATTTTTTGGATGATACTCCTTCTGCCATGTGGTATGAGACCAAACATAGAGTTACGCATTTGGTACCCTGGCTCTCATACATTTAAACACTGTTCTTTCAGTAGATACAATCTGAACTGGTTTTCCATAAAGCAACAAAATACAGAAAAGGTGATTCATTACCCTTTTTCAGCCTCATTCATGTTCATCGGCTAAGCTCAGTGAAACAAGCCAGCTTTTTGGTTTTCAAACAGCTTCATTTCTTGCAACTCTGGCTTCCTTATATCTATAAATCAACTGTAGAAATTAAAAAAAAAAAGTCCCTCACTGTTGTTCACAGAAGAGTTGTCTCAAAAAATGTTTTGTCTGCAAACAAATCGAAACACTGTGCTACTTACTTATTACTAACATAATTTCTCATCTTTAGTTGAGTCATGATTTAAATCCATCCAGTACTGCCCAAGATTCATTTTCAACATCTTAAAGCAAACTTGTATTTTATAGCATGTTATATGAAAAAATGAAGAAAAAAAGCTGTTAAAGAGCATCGCTATCCTCTTGCCTCATGGCTATTCGCCCCATTAATTTCACTTAACTGCTTGTAGTGTACAAAGGTGGAGACCATCTGCAGGCTGTTAATGAAGGCACATCTGTAATGCAGCCAACTTGGTATCCAAATGCCCTAAAATATTTGTTAAGCTAATGCACTATAACACAGCAAAGATTTAAAAGCACTCAGTGAAACTCGGGCTTATAGGTCAAATCTAAGGCACCATCAAAAGCATGGCAGAAAAGATTACATCTCTCCTTGACAAAATCACTTTAGTTATCTTCTTAGTAAACAATAAGCACTTAAAAGAAAAGGCAGAAATGTGTCTCTGAAGTCCCTCATGTTGTCACCACCTCTGTCTCCTCGCTATCTCACTCTGTGTCCTCCTTCCTGCCGTTAAACACCAGCATCTGGTGCAGCAGACGTGCCCTGAAAATAATCTTTTTAGGATGATTTCATGCTGCATGGATTCCCTCTGAGCAGCGTCTGAGTCTGCTTTTAGACCCAAAGGCTCTTCTCTTTTTAAGGCTTTACTGTTTCCACATTGAGAGGCGCTCTCAGTCGGATGACATCACATCACATTCCTCTGCAGCAGGTGCAGGTTGGCCGTGCCGGTAAACCAGAGCACGAGTGTGTGAGAGTGTGTGGTTTGGATCATCTTCAGTGCCAGCTCCTCCTCTGGGTGTGCGGTCAGGCTTAAAGACAAACACTCTGACAGGAGAGGAGAGCAGGTGCTTATGAAGGGCTCTACTCTCCACAGATGACAGCGTGGTGAGAGTGTGAGTGTGTGTGATTGTACTGAAGTCCATCTCATCCTCTAATCTGTTTGAGACCATCCCCTCACTGTGTTTGTAAATGTTTATCACGTGCATCTGGACACCCACAAGCCCTCATTATCTGCACTAACTAGTATTTGTCACAAGCAGCTGGGAGACTGAGTCATACAGTAAGGGGGGGTAAATGCCTGATTTGCTGGGAGAAGAGGAAGGAAACAGGCTTATTGTTTCTCTGTCGCTTGCAAATGCCCTTTATCAAGGCACAACCCAAGCTTTCAGAAAATTCAACCCCATTTGCCGAATCAAAACCTCTAGAATTTTAAATCTTATCAAGGTGAGCAGCACATGTGATGACAAACAGCATCAGCTGAATGGGAAATTAATTAAAACTAATTTGCACATATAGAAAGTAGAACAAACGCCTGGCAATGGTGTGTCCTCAAGCTGTACAAGTGGCACACATGTGAGGAGAGTCAGGGAGTCATTATTAAGGTTTTGTTGAAATCACACAACCTCAAAACACTAAGACCTTGATCTATGAAGTCTACAGTCTGATCATATTATCTTTGTGTTGTGGTGGACATTGAGGCAAGTTTAAAGAAATTCATTCAACATGTTCTTGAGATATCACATATCCACAGTTCCTTGCTTACACACACAAAGTTAAATCAAAGTTTTTGATTAGTAATTGTTTTTTATATCAATTTTTATTATTTATTTATTTTTTATTATTATTTTTTAAAATTGATTTAATTTATTATTTTTTATTATTTATTATTTTGTTGTTATTATTATTTTTGCTTAATTTGGGTTTGTTTGTTCTTATTTAAGTTTGTTTTGAACATACTTTCTCCTATTTGTTCCCTGTTTGTTCTACATTTGTTGGATGAAAAGTGCTACACAACTAGAGTTTGATTAATTGATAGATTGATATCATTCACAGAGTTAAGGTGACCTTGACCTTTGACTTTCAATCAAATCAGTTCTTCTGAAATACAGTCAGATTTATTCTGAAGCTTGAACTATCTCATTTACAAGCAAAAAAATAATGAGAACCAATGATCTTTGATCTTCTTGGGAAGTTCTCTTGAGACACTTTGTAAGTAAAAGATGACCATGAGGCTCCATTGATTTTTGACCTTAAATCTGATGTTAGTCCATGAGTTGAAGATATGTTCACAAACTGTGTTTAAAAGCAAATAATAAACATAAGTCTCCCTGAAATTGATCTTTAGCTTATAACCTCTGGCTCAAACCTTGAATCAGGATGGATATTTGAGCAAACTTTTGTAAATATTTTAGGGCATACAAAGGGAACAAAATTCAAAAGAGAGGGGTGAGCAAGAGGCTCCCTGACTCTTGACCTATGATCTCCTAAATCAACCCAGTTTATTTCTAAGTGAGATTGCACATTTTTGCAAATTTTGTGAAAATTCCATTAAGCTTTTGGAGATATTGTTTCCTTTGGAGATATTGTTTCCTTTGACCTATGACTTATGATACCAGATGATTCCATGCATGCTCTTCTGTGTCATGTGCCAGCTTCTCCTGTCAACCTACTGCCTCCAGCCAGAGCTGTCACTGAAGCGGAGGCATAAAAAAAATAAACATTTAGTACCAGACTAAGTTTGCTCAGAGAGCTGAATACTAGTTTTAAGAAAGCACACACAATCACACAAATATCAGACATCATCCACTGAACTTGCAGCTCTCCATAAAAAGGTAGAGCTCACAGACGTCTTTGAAAAGCACACAGGAGAAAGGCACAATGAGTGGGTTTATCTGCAAACCCAAAAAAACTTTGAGTAAGGAGAGTCTGTTTGTCTTTCTGATTTGCTTTAAACATTTCCTTTGTCCATCTGCTGCTCCCCTCTCTTTTGTCACTGTGTTTGTTTTCCTGGCTTCACTTCAGACACGAGACAAGCCCTCATTTCTAGGAAAAAAGAGGAAAGGAAAGGAGGAGGTGAGGAAGGAGAGGGAGCGAGGTTACGTAATCCTGACGGGTCGCAGTGAAGGGGCCTCCGTGTAACAGCAAGCATGTGTGGAGAGGAAGTGAGGTAGTTTGGGTGACGCAGGAAGAAAGAATTTGATACAGACTGAAAAAATGCACAGCTTTAAGTAAATATTCAGCTTATATGAGTCAGAAGAGACACATGTGTTAGCACTTTATGAAGTGAGGGTTTTAATGGATTCCTTACCTTCTTACTATGACCCTTACATAAGCCTTATTCTAACCTTAACCAAGTCTAGGACATCAAAACAGCCTTTCATAATCGGAGACCAAAGACCGCTCATAATGTCCTCACTTTACAGAAAGGTCCTCACATCCAGTGTATAAAATTAAAGTTCCCACAAAGACTGCTGCACAAGTACACACTTTCACACACACAACATCCTTATTCTTACCTTATGCTGCAATCACCCATCAACGTATAGTAGCCAATATTTCAGTGAAAATACATTTCCAGTGTAAATTTAGCTTTTTTTTCAACACAGTTTGACGCATAGAAAGTGAAATGTTGTACTGGTCAAATATGATGTTCCCGACTGGTCATGAGGGGTTATTTTATTTTATTCATCTATTTTTTATTTTTAAATTCCTTTTCTTTACGTTGTTCCTTTTTGGCTGGTTTGTTTATTAGTTTGTTTGGTCTGTTTTTGATTCTCTTTAACCATCATTATTATATATATTTTTTTGATGTTTGATATCTCATTTCCATGCACTCTTCTGTAGATTATTTGAGAAAAATACAAAGAAGACACTGTAAAATACATATATATATTTAAATACATATATGTATAAATAAATAAATAAATAAATAAATATATATATACACACACACACACACACATATATATACATATATACATATATATATATATATATATGACTTTCCCAGTCAGCCCCCCGACTAGACGATTTTAAACATTGGCGACCACAAATGTAACACATGGGTAGTGTGCTCAATTTTAGGGTAAATTTAGCCTTGCGTTGCTTGTGACATCTCTTGCAGAAGGCAGAATAAAGTGGATGAACATGCTATATCACTGCTTGAGCTGCAGCTGGTCTCAGTACTCTGACTCCATGCTTAAAGAGGGAAAGATGGCTGTCTCCAGAAGGGTGCCTCAATTTGGCAAACACGATTGGCAAAAGAGATGAGTGCAGCTGTAACAACAAACAAATGTCAGAAATTTTTAAGCATGCATAAAATTTGTCAACATTTCCAATGAACACCAGCATTGCCAAACCGACATTTACTTTATTCTGCCTGGCCTGACTTAGCTTGACGTCTCGACGTTTCCCCATATGTCCACAAAAGTTGGCAGAAATGTCAGTGCATAAATGTGGACTATCATAATCCTTATTTTAAACTTAACAAAGTCAAAAACAGCCTTTCAAAATCTGGAACCTAAGGCTAGTCATAGCATTGTCACTTTACAGAGAGGTCATCACATCCATTGTCCTAAATGAGGGTTCCCATAAAGACAGGTGTGCAAGTACACACAAACAGGCAATCCTTATTCTAATCTAATCAAGTCCGAAGCATTTAAACAGTCTTTCATATTCTGAAACCAAAGACCAACCAAAATGTCCACTCTTAAAATAAAGATCCATACATTTAGCTTTAAAAACTGAAACCAAAGACAGGGCATGTCAGGTCCTCAAATGCTCCACAAAGAGTAAAGGTCCCCACAAGACAGTTCTACAAGTACAGACATTCACACACATAACCCTTATTCCCCCTAAGTCCAAACTATCAGAACAGCATTTCAAAGTCAGAAACCTTGACCTCCTGTAACATTCTCACTTCACAGAAAGGTCCTCTCATATGACACGTAAAATAAAAGTTCCCGTAAGGACAGGTGTGGAAGTGGAAACACTCTCATACATTTATGGTGTCCTGCATTGAACACTTCCTCACTTCCTCCAGGCCTTTGTAGAGACCATTACCTTATTTCCTGTTTGAATGTTAACTTAACATCTACCTCATGAATTGGCTGAACTCTCAGAAAAGTCACTACAACATAGATTCAGTGGTTTCCAAGTACTGTCACCACTTGTTTAAGAGCTTGTGTTACCACTGACATTATGAGGCATGCACATAATCTCAGAGTTTTAAAGCCCAGTGATGTGAAATAATTAGATGGAAATGCTATTTTATATGAAACTTTGGTCATCCTGGTAACAGGCAACAGGGGCTGTTCTAGCAAATATCTACCACAGACTGTCATAGCTTCATTAGAGTTGTTAATTAAAGCAGACTGCTGTCAAAATTTAGTCAACTTAAGTCCACTTGTCTCTGCCCACCTCCCCTACCACCCCTAACACAGCTTTGGTGAATGGCTGTTCAACATGAGACTGGCTTCATTCATGATCTCCAACAGCTAAACAGTTTTACTTAGAGCTTCCTACAGATACACTGCACTGTAGGTTGGCCCAGTGCCGTGCTCATGATGGATTTTTGCAGTGGCTTCATGATTGAATACAAAAGACCGCTGTCTGATTGTTACATAGGTATATAAAAACCTGTCCTTGAAAGCCAAAGTCAAAATGGTGAAGGCGAAATGCCCTGATTTTCACAAATAGTTGTCCATTCATGAGAGATTGGACTTCGTGTAAACACCATCGATGTCAGTGCATACTGTAAAAAACAAATTTTCTGTTATTTATTAAAACAAAACATTAACATGTCAAACCACACACATGTCCATCTGCAATAGAAAGAACATCTTTTACTCTAAACCAGTACTTCCCAAACTGTTCCCTGATGGTTGCAACATCGTGCTGCAGGTGGGCTTTGGGTGGTCACTTCCAACGAATCAAAACAATGTTTATAACTGATTTCACAAATCAAAGTAGAAAGGCTTCAGAGCACAAACCTCCAGCAAGGCATTTCCAGGATTGTCATGTGAGTTACTGTCAAAAATGTGGAAAACTGCCTCATCTTGCACTAAATCCTTGAAAAACTCCTCGATCCAAATCCCGATTCAGATCAGCACCAAAATCAAATCACTTCTTCCTTGTGCTATGATCAGCATTTCCTAAAAATGTTATGAAACTCAACTCAGAAGTTATTGGCAAAAATGTGGAAAACTGATCAAGGTCGCAATGTAAACAAATTCTTTTAAAACTTCCTGTATGTGCATACAGTTTAAGATAGTTACTAAAGTCTTTTCACTTCTTTCTTGAAAAAAAAAACATTGGCGGCTGTAATTATACTTTTGACATTTTGAGCAAGACAGTGACTTGGGGATGACTTCAGGTGCTGGGAATGTGTCTCAAAAAGTGGTAAAACTTTATTAACATTATTTTTTATAAGGCAGGTGCTTGGACGAAGGATTAAAACTAAAAAAATGCAGGTAATCTTCAGAAAAGCTATGTTTTTCTATGAAATTACTGCCTTTTTGTGCAATTTAGATTGTTAGAAAGAGAATTTATGTAATTTTGTGTAACTGAGAACAGACATGCATTGATATTCTTTTAAGTGTGCTTGAATTATTTTGTATTTTAAAACTCTAGCTTCATAATTACCCAGGACAGAGTCAGCAGAAAAGACAGATAATACTCTTTTATTCCTATGATAGGTTGTTTAAGCTCACCTCAAAGATGAAAACAGAGCAAATCAATTGACCATGCTCTATTCTAATGCCCAAGCAAGAATCTATGGATCATTTCATATTTGATCAGTTCCTTTAAAAACAATCGTATAAAACCAAGATTAACAAACCACTAAGTCAGTTTATATTGCAGTCTGGTGCCCTCTTCAATCGTCTTTTTGGAAACTGAATTATACATCCAGTGGTACATAACTTGCATAACTTTCATCACCCACAGCGTCGACTCTCTTTGGTTTCAGTTTTCTGAGGAGCCAATGCTTCACCCTGGCTCTCCATGTGGGTGTAGTTATTGGCTAATAGTTCTGCTATTAGGTGACACCCTCTTGAGATGAGGTTCGTTTTATGTGGTGAGCCAGAGGAGCTATCGTCACAGCCAAACGACTGGTGTTTAACGTGAAAAACTCCGGTCCTCACCATCATCTAGTTGCCTAAAATGGCCCTGTATTTATTACCCAGTTTGACCACAAGAAGGTTTTAAGCTCGCTGATACTGGCATGAAGATCTGCATGAAGTAAAACAGACACAGCTGTAAAATGTAAAAGCTCTTACTGAGTGTATGTGGTTATACATGAACGGAGTTCAGTGTAACGGGGGAGTTTATTCCCTCTGCTGTGGTGAGAAATGCAGCACTAGATTTAAAAATGGATTAAGGGAAGTGTTGGAGTAAAATCAGAAAAGAAATGACATTTAACCACCCAACAAACTTCATTAGAGCTCATGTAGAAAATAAACATTTAGACTTGAGTGCTTGATGGAGAGGGACTGTTGGTACTTTGCAGAGGGAACATACTGTACAGAGACGGCTCAGCTTCTCTGCAGAAGTACTGCACATCCAGAAACAACCATAAAAAGGCTAAAGGGAGTTTTATGAGAGCTGCAGAACAATGTTTCTGAACATGTGCAGGAAGTGTCTGTATAAATGTAGAGTGTGAGTCATCTGCAGCTTTTTGTATGTTGTGGCTTCGTCAGGGTCATCCTTTCATCAAACACCCATTAGTCCCTCCAGAGACAGGCACGCATGCTGCACATGCACACAGAACATCCAAGCAGAAGAATAACGCAGTATTAATGCGACAAATACTGCACTCTGCAAATACTGTATTTGACACCCAAACTGACTCCCTCCTTAACAATTAAAAATGACATGAGCCTGTTTGTTTTCTTAGAACAGTAGAGGTACGTTATTACTTTATGAAGAAGAAATGCTTGTGACTGCGATTTTTGTCCCTGATTCCAAAGATTTTGCCCACACACCCAACACAGCTTTGGTGGATGGCTTTTCATCATGAGACTGGAGATTTTCTGTTGCTAAACAGAGGTTTTTTCTTGCCGCCATGATGGATTCATGATTGGCTACATATGGATTCATGCTGGGTGTTGGATGTATGTATTTGTATATATATGTATATGTGTATTTTTATATGTGTATATGAT
Source organism: Cetoscarus ocellatus (assembly GCA_037902135.1). Lineage (NCBI taxonomy): Eukaryota > Metazoa > Chordata > Actinopteri > Labriformes > Labridae > Cetoscarus > Cetoscarus ocellatus. Next base: position 1,314,380 of record JBAMNC010000277.1, read on the forward strand.
TATATGATTATATGCATATATTTGTATCCATAAATTGAAGAGTTGGTCTTCAGCCTGCTCTATTGTAAAGTGTCTTGAGATAACACTTGTTATGAATTGGCAATATACAAATAAAGACTGATTGATTGATTGACTTTGGGTTTCTCACAAAACATTTTGTTTATGCACCTAATAATAATTACAAATTGACAGTCCTCTGCCCCACAATGATCAGGTTACAGCAACTGTGGTGCACCAGGGTTATGCTAGGAATAAGAAAATAGAGCTTTGTTAAATATATGGTGTAGCTACATATTGTAGCTTATCAGTAACTACTTAATAACAATTGATTAAGAAACCGTTTGACACATTCTCCTGACTTTTTTTTATAATTACTTTCAGCTTTTTCCTCTTCATTCATTTGAGGTGCAGTGGAGTCCCCTGAGGCCTGTTTCACACTGGAAACAGTTCATTCACGTGCCTGTTCATGTCAGAGAGTATGATATCAAGTCAGGGCTTTCAGACTAGAAGCTCCAGCTGCTCAGGTGCATGTCCTGCACTGAATATCACAAGGATAGGAAGCTTGCCTATTTTGCCCACGAGCTGTGCGCAAATCTGGGCCAAAACAGACAGAAAACGACAAATAGAGAGCCATATTTACCTTAGAAAAGATAGAAACTACTCAGTTACTCCTGTCTGTGCTTCTCAAGTTTAAAGCTCAGTTTGCCTCCTCTCATTCTGCAAGTTTCTCAGGTCAGTTATCCAATAAATATGTTCCTTGTGGGGCGATTCATTGTGGTTCTCCCTTAACTTTCAATAGAAGCTCATTGGGGTCATATATATGAGGATGGAGAGAGCTGTTACAGCAGTGAGACACGCTGAGGTTGCAGGACATTCTCGCGCCTGGTGTGAAAGCTGTGGCACCATTCGCTGGAGCTGAAACCAGTGGCAAAAACAAAATTCTTCCAGTGTGAAATGGGCACAAAGATGGCTGGCACCCCTGGTATTCACCTATGCTGCTTATGCCACAGGTCGGTCCTGACTGCAGTTTAATAGATGCTTTAAAGACAGAAATAGTCACACTCTGAACCAGGGTCGGGCAGGTTTGGGTACCAAGAGGGCCGCATTCTTCCATGCTGTTGGGCAGTCTCAATAAGGCATTTACTTTTAATTTAGAGTCAGGAGCACACATATCACTTAAGTCAAAATGTCTTATGCCAGAATTTATATTTTCAAACTTAAAGGATATTATTAATGTTTATTAAATAAGCTAAACCCAGATATAAAGCAAATTTGACCTACTTTTTTATGTAAAATGTTAATTTGAGCAAATTTTATGTAAACTTCTATAGTTTCACACAGTAGCAGATTTAGTCATGTTTGCCTCATTACAGAGTCTTGATATTTGAAATTGACTTGCAGTATGTAGCAAGGAAACTGTATTGTCCTCAGACCATCGATTGCCTGCCCTGGCTCTAAATAGCTCAAATAGCTCATATAGTTCCCTTAGTAGTAGGAATGCATGGAGGAAATCTGCTTCTGATTCAGCCTGAAAAACAGAAAAATGGTAAAGCACTTCTGTGACTGAAGGTTTGATTCCACATGATCATTTCTGGAACATCTGGACTTTTACGGTCTTAATCTTACTTCATATTGATCTGATGTCAGTATCTCTTAGATTTTGTTTTGTTAAGCTATTTTTAGGCCCAAAACTTTGGGGGATTTTTCATTTCCGTTGAACTTTAGTGATCTATTTTGGTTCTGAAGTAAACAGCAGTGACAGACCAATGGGAGAAAGACAAATAGATGGAATGCAGTGAAGATCCTCAACATCAGATTTTTTTTTGTGTCCTGCCCTCAAAGTATCAGGACACTCTGCTGAACCTGATTCTTGAAACCATAAACCAACTCTAAGCCCAAACATTTCTTTGAAGACACAACGAGGAATGTGTAAAATGCCCAAAGTTACATGGTCTAAACCTCTGAACTGGTCCTCAGGAACAACTTTGTCGTCAAACTTGTGAACTCGTGGTTTGTCTGATTGTGTGTGAATGTCATGAGGATTTGTTTTTTAGAGAAATGTGCTTTAAGGGACTTTACTCTCCTCTGCAAACACTCGGGCACACGTGTTGAGGGGAGAGAGAGACCACAATGAGAAGACAACTCACATCTTTCTCACACTCTCTCACACACACATCTCTCTGTTTCTCCATAAATGGTTGCTGTCACTAGAGTGCTGAGGCCACATCTGGATCCCATTGGCCTCAGGAAGGGCTGAACGCAGAGGGCCAATAAAAGCCTCCTTCCACTGAGGGGGACTGACAACAGGCCCTCTAACACCATCAGAGAAGAGAGAGGAGAGTCTAAGAGGGGGGAGATAAGGAGAGGAGGAGAGGTGCAGAGAAATGAAAGGAGAACATAGAAGCTGAATAAAGGTGGAAAATGTTCAAGTAAGAATATAAAGAGAGACAGAAAGGAGGAAAACAAATATGGATGAACGGCAGGAAGATGGAGAGGATAAGGAAGAATCAAAGGTTTTATTTGATCCTTCCTACGCTGCAAAATAAATTTTCATAGTTTTTTGACAAAGAGAAAGTACACATCTCCCTCCAGAATTTATGCTGCAAAACAAACTAATCAGAGTATGGTACAAATATCAAAAAATCTGTTTTAAATTTAAGACAGTGACACTTAAGAAAACATCAAAACTGATGCTTGCAATACTCCATACTGGAATATCTGTTTGAGCATGTGGGTAAAAATCCATATTTGAACTATAAATATACATTTGAATGTTATATATACAGCTCTGCAGCACATAGCAGTAAAATGTCCGATCCAACCGAGGGCACTCCCTTGGCCTCAACAGCAGGAAGTACAGCTCAAGAAAATGGAGGACAGGCAAAGCCACTAAGCGGAAGCACTTTGGGCTCCACACTGTCAAAGGCAAAATAGAAACCAAGATTGGATTGAGTCAGTTATGTTCAAAGCAGCTGACCCACTACTCATCCATGACAAATCTACTATCAGAAGTGCAGAAAAGGGCAATCACAGACAAGAATGCAAGGTTTATATGTAAGGACATGCTGCCCACTGGTGTGGAATCAGGAGGCATAAATGATAAAATGATCAAGTGGAAATGCCTCATGTTTGTGTTGAAGCCAGACTTGCAAAACGATTGACTTTGATTTTTGGTTGTTTCTGGCATGTTATTCAAATCTAGAGGAACTGCGATTTCCCCCTAAGGTCCAGATTGATTGCATTGCTTTTGCTTTGGCATGGCACGTTTGCACACGCACGAGCACATGCACACGCACAGCTAAGACCGCGCCTCACAGTGACAGCTCATTAGTGGACCTCTGATCATTAGTTTCAGTGGAGATTCATGTTTTTAATCCTGCGTGACTGGAATAAATAAAGTGAAATGAAATAAATTTCCTTCACTCGTAAAGAAGTCCTCCAGTCCTAATGGCTCAGTTATTTTTTTTTTTTTTCTTTTTTTAAAAGGTCTGTTTGCCATTTGCTCCATTTTAATTGGGAAAATAATGGGTCCACTTAAATTTGTGAAGAAAATTTCCATATAAAAGCAAATTAAAGTGTTTTTCTCAAATTACATAAGTTCTCGTCCACAAATTACATCCCTGCATTTCTGTGTTTTTACGCACATCATTCTTCACTTGACCTCCTGCTCCTGCAGTTTGCCAAAGTCTGAGCATCTGTAAATATTCTTAATTCATGTTCAGTTTTTTAATTCGCAGAAACAGGCCTGTTACAACCCTGGTTTTGAGATTTGTGTCACCAAATTTTCAATTAACGCATCAGCTGATCTGCATGTGGATGAAGAGTATTGTTGATGCATAAAAAAACAGCAAACCCTGACAAACAGGACTAGACTGCAGTGTTAATTTTGACAGCACTTTCTAATTATAGCTTTTTGCCTAAAATATCTTTAAGTTTCAGTCATAATTTGGTCATCTAAATTGTTTGAATTTTAGTCTAGTTTTCACGACATTTTAGTCAACGAAGTCTACTGTAAATTTAGTCGACTAAAATATGAAGTGTAAAGTGTAAGGCATTTTTTATGTTTCCTTGAATTTCTAAAGTCATGTTTTACACTTGGATAAAATGAAACATCTAATAACCCTTTATTGAATGCTAGTAAAGTTTGAATGTATAAATTAACAGAAACAAATTTAACTTTTGTGTGAAATGCAGTCACCTTTATTTAGGCTACCTGGCAGAGCATCTCAGTTACAATACCAGAACTGACAACAAACAGTGAACCTGCTCTACATTAATATATCAATTCATAAAGAGAGGAGCTCTGATTGGATCACTCCCCAACTTATCCCACCACCATGAAGCTAAGGCAGTTGTGATTGGATGTCCCTCTTAACTCATCCAACCTTTCCACACAACCAAAGTAGCTGTGATTGGATATATTCCTAACTTGTTCCTACTTTCTGCATGACCAAATTAGGTCTGATTGGATTAAGTCTCTGTCAAACATTTTAGTCTAGTTTTTATCTGTTGATGAAAATGTCAGTTAATTTAGTTTTAGTTTTTGTCCATGTGCACTTGTTTTTATTAGTTACCATCTAGTTTTCATCAGGGGAAAAAAGGTTGTCGACAAGACTATGACAAAAATAATTAGTCCACAAAATTAACACTGTTAGACAAGCCAAATTTCAGCTTTGAAACATCCCAACTACACTTTTAAGACAAAACTTGTGCACCCTTGCAGCCTGTGGTAAAAGGGTTCATGTTTGCTTCCACTTTTGCTTTGTTTTGCCTGCAGCTAAAGCTATAACGTCATCCATGGCCAAGTTGTGAAAGGACCTAATTAAGCTTCCAGGATCTATTGAGCAAGTACGCAAAAAAAAAGAAAAAAGAAAATTAAGAAAATCCTGCGGTAGGACACTCCCAGCACCTTTTTGATCTCCTGTGTTTAAACTCAGCTAAAGCAGCCAGTAAGTCCAGCTAAGACAACTGACAGATTAGGAAGCTTTGTATTGCAAACATAATTTATATTAATCAGAGCAAAAGAGCAAAAAGAACAGGAGCACATTTCTCAAAATGTTGGAGTAATCTGCTGGTAAATTAGCCATTAATTTAATTCAACTGAAGGATTTTTCCTTGTCATTTTTGGCTTTTGGTGTACATATTAAAAATGTGCATGATAACAGCTGGATGGAAGCATTAAGACAGATTAAGACATCTGGATTTAACTCCAAGTAAACGTTATTACTCAACCATCTGAGTAACTGGCTCCAGAGCAGAGTGTGAGCCTAGTGTCTGAGTCCAGCCGTCCCTCATAAATGCCCTCTCTCCATGTTGTTGTGTCTCTGCCAGTGTAGCTGTTAGCAATTTGTTTTCCAACCCTCTGCTACCACGGCCTCTGATACAAAAACAGCCTCCAAAGAAAAATATACACCTTTCAACAAACATTAGGACGACTAATCGACCCCAAACCACCTCTGCTTCGATCCAGCGCTCCGACGCACCGCAGCTCTGCAGCGCTTGGCAGATCCTGGGTGTTTGTGGGAGTGTGCTGGGAGCTGGCGGTGAGCCCGTAACGCGGCGCAGTGTGACTGACAGAACATGTAACTCAGCCTGTGAGGCGGTGTGGGAAAATCCCACGACCGAGTGTGTTGAAGTGTTAATCCCTCGAGAGCTGGACTCCTACATGCTGCAGAGAGTGTGTGTGTGTGTACAGCAGAGAGAGATGATTAATTCAAGGATTTATGTGGGAGGAGTGTGTGTTTGTGGTGTCTGAAGTGTGTGTTTGTGTTTGCAGTGTATTAGTGTTTGGATGTTGTTATGTAGGGTGTGAGTGTGTGTGTTGGAGGAAAGCCTGTGTGTGTTTCACTTGGACTTTGTAGCCTGTTTGGGACATTAGCAGCTTTAAAGAGACGTTTATTTTTGCCAATTTTTGACATTTTTGTCTGAAGCTGCATTAAACAACTTCTGAGTGAAATGACTGAGAGTTTGTTTTTGTTCTGCGTTCATGCCAGCCACAGCTTTGGCTGAAGGATTTGTGTTTTGTGTTGTCAGTATGTTTTTCCAGCCCCTTCTAGTGAGCATAAAATTTTAAAATGCAAAAGCATATTTTCATGTGCTTTCAAACTAATTATTTATTTTAACTGCACTGTATGTCCTAATATGGTTAATATTTTGATGTCCTTATTTTTGTGAATTTTTGGGCTGCACAGAAACTCATAGTTTACAACTATGGTGATACTAAGCTCTAAACAAGAATCTGCATCAGTGCTTAAATTTATTAGACCACCACCTGATGTAAGACTGATGCCACAACTGCTCTAAATGAACAGAATTTGTAATTAACAAAGTCATTTTAATGTTTCTGTAATGTTTAATACGCCAGTATGTAGAAGTTCTTTAAACAAAATGATATTTTAAATGCTAAAATATTAGGGATGCACAATATTGGATTTTTGCTGATATCTGATATACTGATATTTTTTAATGCATTACCGGCGATACCAATACCAATACCAATACCACTATTTCTGGTCAAGAGCACAAGCGCTGAACTTGACAAAAATGTACTTGTTTCTTTCAGTGTTACAGTATATTTTTGCGAGGAACAGATGTATAACAAGAAAACAGCATTTAACTCTTGCAAAAATGAAACCCTTGATTTTTAAATGTACTAATGCAGTGATGACAAGGTGCACCAATTTTGTACATTTGTGTAATTTGCCGATATTCCAGCCGATATATGACCAATATGTGTGGCCGATATATCGGCTGTAAATATTTGCAAAAATTTCAATATTGGCCGATATGATACTAAAGTTTTTAGGCTGATATCAGCCGATACTGATAGCAAGCCTATGATATCATGCATCCCTATAAAATAAAATTATTATTGTTCACCATGAGTTCTCAAATTTACTTCTCAACAAAAGTGGTAAAGCACATTATCATTTCTTGATTAAAATGTTAAATTATATTCAATGTAAAAAAGGCAAAGACACTGAAATAAAGTGTTCCCAAAGTTTGTTATCATGGTTTAAGATTAGTCACACAAATTTTGACAACCTCAAAGACAACAGAGCCTCTCACCTGCCTTTGGGGAGCCTGGACCCCAGACTTGGGGTCACTTTCTGATATCACCTACAGTGACAGTCTACACAAACTGAGCCAATACGTGACAAAAAGACACTGCTGACCACTGTATGATCTGAGGGATTTGTCCAACCGTTCACAATAAATGCACAGGACTAAAAGCCTTGACAGTCGCAAAGTGGAGATATAAAATATCTGTAGTATCAGCTGTTCTATACATTTCCTTCAGCTCTAACTGATTTTATTGTTGGATATAGAATAAAGATTAAAATTCTGAAAGCTTAATAATTTCCTGTAAAGAAAGAAAAGCTTCACAAACAGAAGATTTGGATCCTGAAGCATCAGTTTCTGTACTTTGGCTTTGGAGAGCACAGATCCTGTGGTATGTCTGCGCCTCCTTGTCCGTGTGTTTTTGTTTGCTCGTGCTCTCCCTTTGTTTACTGGAGGCTTTTGCAGGGGAAGCGAACACTTGGTTACAACCTCCGGCGTTTCCTCTCTCGCATGTTTTTTTTCTCCTCTCCTCCTCTACACTCTTAAATTCACTTCATTAACTCGGCTCCACAGGCTGCAGCCGGCTCCGTCCTCCTTTTTATTACCTCGTCAGATGTGCAGCACTGCATGTACTACTGTTTATAAAATATACAGACGAGGATTTAAGCTCACATGCAGCAGCTTTGTCACATGTAGAATTTAGTTGTTGAGTGAAATGCATGCACTTAAGGGTTTTAAAGACAGAGTTTGTGACCACAAGACAAATTTCCTCACACTACAGCTCAAGGCTAAGACGGCACTTTGACTGAAAACAGCCCAGAGAACTAAGCTGCTGAAGTTTATGCCTCTAATTCACAGAGTTTGATAATCACAACAAGGTGGATGCATGTGTATATTTATAGAGATGATGAGGTACTTTTACAAAGGAGTAAAACATTAAAAGCTCCTGCAGTGCAGTGAGAGCTTTTGCTGCAGAGAGCGAGATGTAAAAAGAAGCTCATCAATCATGAAGACTTTTGTGTCTGAAAGGTCAGAGATGATGAGAGGGACAAACTGCAGCCTCAGACAGGAGAGCAGAGTCATTTTCTATCTTGGGCTACAGGCTGAAACACCATTTCTACAACAAGAGGCTCACGTCAGGCTCTTACCACAAAATCACATGATGGGCAGATCTGGTTTGAGATCATTTATCTGTGTCTGAGGATGTCACGCAGGAGTAAGTCCATCCTTTTACCTTCTCTGGGTTAATGGAAAGAGGCCGAGACAATAAAAAGCCTCTGCAGGGTGGAGTTAATGGATGAGTAACTTATAAGAGTCTTTATAAAACAGTTTGTTAGTAAAATATCTCACTCTGCTCACCACAAAACATAAAGTTGATGTTCAAGTTTTGTCTTCAATGACAGAGCAGGCTGGGAAATAAAAGATCTAGATTAGATTATATTAGATTAGATTAGAAAGAACTTTATTTATCCCTTTGGAAAACTCCCTCGGGGAAATTAAGATTCCAGTAGCACCATTTATGGCAGACAAAAATATATATAAAAAAGACAGATATAAACAGAAATATAAATAATAAATATAAATAAAAATGGAAATATGGCTACTGCCTGGCTACTGCTCCTTCCCGTCTTCAGTCTTCCTCACTCCTCCTCCCCCCCAGTGAGGAGCTGTACAGTCGGATGGCCTGAGGGACAAGAGTTTTTCAGTCTGTTACTCCTGCACTTGGGAAGGAGCAGTCTTGGGCTGAACAGGCTCCTCTGGTTGCTGGTGACGATGTGCAGAGGGCGACTGGCATCGTAAAATGTCCTGTAGTTTGTCTAGTGATATGATGAAGAACTTGAGGGGGCAAAGATTAAGTTTGTGTGACATCCAAGCAGCTATGACTGAATTACACTCACTGATCACTTTAAAATGTATACCCGTTCAACTGCTCAACAATGCAAATAGCTAATCAGCAAATCACATGGCAGCAACTCAATTTATTTAGGCATCTGGCATTGCAAATTAGCTCAGGCTATAAATGCTGTGGTGTATGGCAACATTCTCTTGCTTCATACTGTCCCTACACAAACAAACATTAAATAAACAAAGTTAAATAAGTAACATGAGTTTGAACACGGCATGGTTGTTGGTGCCAGACCGGTTAATCTTAGTATTTCAGAAACTGATGATCATCGTGGATCTTCATGGATGACCATCTCAAGGGTTGAGAAAAGAGAATGGTCTGAGAAAGAGGAAAGTACCAGTGAGTAGTCATTCCCCTGTTGATGCCAGAGGCCTGGAGAGAATGGCCAAAGATGATAGCAAGGCAACAGTACCTAAAACAGCCACTCGTTAGATCAAAGATATGCAGAAGAACACGTCAGATAGGCTACAGCAGCACAAGTCCACACTGGATGCCACTCCTGTCAACTAGGCACAGGAAACTTAGGCCAAAATTGGACAAAACAAGATTGGAAAATTGTTGCCTGGTCTGATGAGACTTTATTTCCGCCATGTGGCACAGTGGTGAAGCAGTGCACGTGACTCACAGCAAGAAGGTCGAGTTTGCATGTTCTCCTCTTGCATGCGTGGGTTCTCTCCAGGCAATCCAACTTCCTCCCACCGACCAAAACAAGATCAATTAATTGTTGGTAACAGAATACCCTTAGGTATGAGTATGAGCATGAAAGGTTGTCTGCCTCTTTATGTGGCCCTGTGATCGGCTGGTGATTGGTTTAGGGTGTACCCTGCCTCTCGCCCAATGTCAGCTGGGATAGGATCCAGTCCCTTGAGTGCTGTTAAGGACTGACATGACTATTAACTAGTCCCAAAGTCATCTAACAAAATAACAAGCCTCCAACACCACCCTGCACCTCAAAAAAAGTCTAATGAATGGTAATGAATGAGTGAACACTGTCCACTGAAATCAGCTCTGAGACCTTATGGGCCTCCACCCACAGGTTGAGAACCGCTGTACTAGTAGATTGTATTTGGAGCTTGATCCTTCAAAGATTGTTTTATATCATGGACAATACGTGATGCAGGAAACTTCAGGATGAATTTATCATTTAGAAAACAGTGAGTGAGTTAAAACAGCGGCTCAGAGCTGGACTGATGAAGAATGTTGAGTTTTAAATCATCAAAAGTCTGACTCGTCATTTTTAAGTCTTTGTGTTCACTTGAACCGTGCACATGAGCTATCGTGACACCGTTAGAATTATAAAATCACACACAGTGATTGATGATCCCTCACTGTCCCTGCGATGCGCGTCTGTCTGCGTCTTTACGCTCACTGGCACACGGAAGAGCGCGCGCCCAGAGACGCTGAGTGGTTCGGGAGGCATTTAGATCAAATGTTCACATGAACATCGGCTGCACTGCAAAATGGCACAACTGACAGACAACAACGGTAACAGTCACGCTTTAAATGGCAAATATCAGGCCTGTGCTCCACAGAGCGGACCGTGGCTGCATCAGACAGCGGAGAATGTGACAGTCGGACTGAGCGGTTTTTCAACCGAAGCTGCAGGCCGGCGTTTACGGGCTCAACACAGTGTTCAATCGGGAGGGGGGTGGTCACACAGTTTTGTTTACCTTGTTTTTCCTAAATTGAAAGCACATACCGCACATGTAAGAACGCATAATAAGTCACAAAAAACTGTGCCTGCCTGGACATTATAGGTCACAAATCCCTTCGAGACCGCTCGGCCAGTCCGAGACATTGCGAGACCGAGAGACCTGAGACCGAGACAAGACCGAGACCAAAGACTGTCGAGGCTGTGACAAGACCAAGACCACAAAAAAGTGGTCTCGAGACCAAGACCGGTCTCGAGAACTACAAGTCTAATGGACATAAATTGAATATGGAATATCAGGCTTGTTAAAGAGTTTCAAACTCATGATCCTTTTTCTCCTATTACAGCATGATACAGTTACTGCAGAGCAAGCAAAATCTAGAGGTATAAATTTCATGGTATTATTACACTGATCTCTATGATATTGATCAACAACAGAAAAATGTCAGCCAAACGGTTCAGTTTAAACCTGCTCCTTCAGGGGATCTGTCCCTTGCTCTGCCTCTTTTTAGTAGCTTGTTTTAGTTGCAATAAAAGAGAAACAAATTGTCACCTTCAGATAAAAGGCATGAAACATTATGTCATGCATGGATGTCCTCTGTTTTCAGACTGTGACGTGTGTACACAGGACAGCATGAGAATGTTTTCTTCATGCTTCAGCAGAAACACACATCTTATCACCTTCATGCTTCTTGACTGTGAAGAGATAAACACGTATGATGTGACGCTGAAATCACTGCAGCATCACGACAAGGTGATTCAACATGGTATGAATGATCCTGAGGCAGAGGTGGGCTTTATGTGCCAATATATTAGTTGCTCTCAGTCTCGACTATAGTGTGCTTGGTTTAATGCTCGGTTTGAAGTTCAGCAGGTCATCTTGATCTTGTTTGCATTTCTAAATGCACTAAATTGCTGCCATGTGATTGGCTGTATAGCTGTTTACAGTTGTGTTTTTCCTCAAGCATTTTGCACTGTTTATGTGACATTATTGCAGCATCAGTGACTGCAGGCTGATGTAAAAATAGATTCTTCTTCTTGTGCTGCGGACTTCAGCTTCCTCTTGGAGTCTGACCAGCCAAAAAAGACGAGATAAGGAGAGTGAGGATAACTGAGCTTGGATTAAGAGAAGAGAGGGAGAGGTGACGGCAGCCAAAAGTGGAAAATGAAGGAGAGAGATAGAGCGCCCTATAATTAGAAAAGCTGAGAGGTAAAGATAGAAGAAGAAAGCATGAATGGTGGCTCGGTTTCAGGCTCATTTTCAGACAGACAAAGAGGAAACAGAGCCGTCTCACAGGAGGACAGTGTCTCTCTTTTCCACCTCCTTCCGATGTTTCCTTCCCTCCCAGCAGGCAGAGATAAGACGGAGGAAATGCTGCGCTGCTTTATTAAATTAGTTTGCCAAATCCACTGCTAATACAGAGCACTAATTCAACTTCCCCTCTCGTCCTTTCCCTGGCACTTTGGTAACACTAAACCACAACTATGGGCAGAAAGATCAGATGATAAATCTACAAAAGCTGCCCTTTGACCCACACTCTCTGATTTATAACCTCTGAGGAGACTCTCAGGTAAAACTTGAACTATTTATGTGTGCTTTTGGGTGATCCTAGTCGTTAGTTTAACCTGAAAAATTCCAAATTGACTTGTTGGCTTTCAAACGTATGAATCCTCCTCGTTTTGGCTTCTTAATTTGAAGGCAGTGTTTCTGAAGAGAGAGCGAGCTCCTCTCCAGAAAGATTTGACCTAAATATGGAGAGCTGCAGGGCTTAAAGCTGCTAGTCCTCATGTCTAGAAAAATAGTGTTATAGCCGCACAAGCAGCACAGTTTGCAGAATGCTTTGATTGGTCTTTACATCATAGGATCATGCATGTCTTCATTTAATTCACTGATCATGAATGAATTCTTTAGATGGTTTATGTTTGACTCTTCTTTACAATAAAACGAGAAAAACAGGCACAAAACAGATAAAACCAATGTTTAATAATGCAGGTGGCAGTTCTTGCAAGGCTTTTTCTTCTTCTTCAGTTTTACAGCGGTTGGCATCCATCATTTTGGTGCATTACCGCCCCATTCAGCTAATGAAGGAGCTCAGTTTGGAGAGGCAGAGGAATGTTGTCCCAGCCAAAACGGGAGACTTGACAGCTATGTGGAGAATGGCAGAGAAACTACCTATATCCTGATTACCACTCCTGCTAGACAGAGGAAGAGAAGAAAGATGGAGGCAGAGTCCTGAGGATATCATATTCATGCTAGTTTTCCAAAATTACCGACCCTAGTTTTAAGGGTCAGAAAAAAAAGGTACAGAAACAGTTTTGTACCCACAGCAATTGGTACCCTGAATCTCAAGGCCACAAGGTGATCTTGTTCACATTGCACTTTATTAAGACCCAGGGAGATGTCTACGCACTTTGCGATGATTATATTTTATTTTACTTAAATATTTTTAGATGGTTTTACTATATTTCTAAATGGTTTTTACTGTTTGATTTGTTTGGCGTTACATGTATGTCGAGAGTTCCCCGATCTGTAAAACAAATTTGCCGTCTGGCACTAATAAAGAAACCTTGAACCTTGAACCTTGATAGAGGTATCATAAAAGTATGTATCAAATTTGATACAACAGGCTTTGAGGGGTTAAGTTTCATATTGTGGTGAAAAATCAACAAACAGGCTTCACTGAGCACTCCAGCAGAAGCACTCACAGACACAGGCAGCTAAAGGTCATCAGTTAACACGGCGGCTCTTCATACCATAACACCTGTTTGAAGTGTCAGCAGAGAAACTTTGACTGCATTAAGGAGACTCAAAGAGCAGCTTGATAAAAGTGAGAGGAAGGATAAACTTTGACAACCTTTATCCATATCCATCCCTCATACCTCGACCTTGAATCGCCGCCTCAGCAGAATCTCACAGGTTTTCTGTTACCTTCAGCAACAACCGTGCACATTTCTGCTCATCCTGCTTACCGAGCAAAAACCGACATTACAGTGACACTCCCCTCACGTCCTCTCTGACCTCTGCTCCTCAGAGAGAGTTTGGGTGAAGAAGGATTCGTCAAAGTGTTGATCTATTAAACCTTAAAAGGATCTTTAACGCTCATTTACAGGATGAACAACCTGCTCAGGGGGTCCAGACGGTCAATTCGGTGCTGCAGAATTTTACTTCCAAAGACAGAGACGGCCTTCAGGAGGAGTCAGATCTGCCGCCTTCACCGCCCTGTCTCAATTTCACTAAACCGCAGAAACTGGGACACCGGGGAGCTCGCCCACTTGAAAAATTACTCCCTCTCTCTCTGTCTGTATTATTCAAACCACAATTTCATCCTTTTTCTTCTCATCCCCCACATCCTCCTCTCTTCCTTCTCTCTCATCCTCCCCCCTTCCTTTTTATCTCCCACCCCCTCGCTGAGCCCCCGGTGCTGTGGCGGGTGGGATGGAGAGAGGATGAAGGAGGGAGGATGGTCGCTGCAGCAGGGCTCTTTTATCTGCTCTCTGCAGGGCTGTGGATCAGGAGGGAGACACGGCTAGGGGATGCAGTGAGACAGCAGAACCAGAACATCCACGCTGCGTGACAATGAACAATCTGATGGAGTTTAACCTAATTTGAAGATTGGACTTAGTCTGTGCAACAATTACAGAGCTAGACCAAGATTTACAAGCAACATGTGCAGTTAAAATGCCAATTTAATGCATTTTAACTATTACAGTAAGAAAGTGGGCATGGTGAGACTCAGCTGACCTACTTTCTGCTTTGACTTCATTCTCAGGTTTTGCATCCATGCAGTCTGGCTGAGCAACTGGGGTGGGCAACAGGCGGCTCAGAGCCCACATGCAGCCCTTCTGCTCCTTGAATAAGGTCCTCCAAGTCAGTTTGAAATGTCAAAAAAGGTTATGTGCACGAAGAAAGTGTGACAAAATCTGCCATGAAACCATTGAAATATCAATATTTTCAAGACAACAGAGTGATGACCGACTGTAATTTTTATCCATTTAAAGCATTTTTTTAATAAATATTAAAATTGGGGTGCTGGTTTGGTGGAGTGGTTAGCAGCCAGGCATAACCCATACAAGTCCAGCCTGTGGCCAGTTTGCAGTGTCCTCCCCTACTCTCTCTCGGCCCCTTTCACAAGCCTATCCACTGTCTCTCACACTCCTATCAATAAAGGCACAAAATGCCCAAAAAATAATCTTGAAAAAGAAAATATATGAAAATGTATGGAAAATATACTTTGATAACCTGAAAATTCTCTAACAATCACATCAGAAAAAGTAGCTGAATCTGTCTTAAACTGAGCTTGAACTGTCTAGCCTATTAGATATGGTATTGCTTAGCGCATTGGAGTTTAGATACATAAATCAATTAGTCAATCAATCTTTATTTGTAAAGTGCCAATCCATAAAAAGTTTTATCTTATCACTTTACAATAGAGCAGGCCACAGGGACCACAGCATGGGAACCAAGACTTTAAAGTATCACATCAGAGAGCAGAAAAGAGACTGTGCATCACGCTGCTGGTTACCCGTTTCACTGTCCTCATGTTTTTCCATTTCTGCAGAGTTTGCAGTGATGTTATTTTAGTTAACCTGATACTCCAGGTGGACTGTTCAATATATTTCACAAGTCCATCTGGGAAAGAGCCCAGAAGAAGTGTTTGAGAATCGGCAGAACCATTGAAAAGCATAGACAGCAAGTTACTGGACAATTGTTCATCATTGTCAGTAATAGTTACTGAGGTAAAAGACAAGTACTGCAATTGCAAGACTTGTTTAAGTCAACACGTGCGTAAATAAAAACAAGAAGCGGTCCAATTTAAGTGGTTGCACATTTAATAATCAGTTGCATTTATCTGGAAATTTCCCTTTTTATTGCAGGAGAATAAATGTGTGCAGTGTTACATTTTTCCTACTATTCAGTTCTGCATCAGACCAAAGTATAGGCTGAATCAGGTGGTAAAAATCTGTATTTTGGTTGATAAAATCACCCATTTCCCATATGCAGTATAATCATGTAACTTCCAGTTAACCTGCAGCCTGTCTCTGGTGGACACTACAGAAACTGCAATTTATGGCACCTCCACATGCCAAAGTCAGAGTATATTTGTAAAGCACCTTCAAAAACAACCTCAGTAAAGCAAAGTGCTATACAGGGGTACAATATGATCATGTATACCCTTAATAATAATAAAAACAGTAATGTAATAAAAGTGAGCACAATAATAAAAAGCAAATACATAAAAATAAGTAATAAAATAAAATCAAAATCAAAATAATAAAAGGAAGAGTAAAAGAGAAGATAAGGAACCAGACGTTGTTGAATGTGTACTTTAGTCAGTGGAAAGGAACTTAGACACAACTTAGGAATCAATGGAAACACAGGATCATCATCTTTAAAATTGAATCTGCTCACAGACAGTAAAGTAAGAACATTCTGACACACTGGGCATATTCCTGCACTTTACAGAAAAGTTTCTGTCCCATGGGATGACTGATTCAAGTTGCAGGAGGCGATAAATATCACTAATAATATCTTAAGGCATAAAAAGTAGATCAGACGTCTGCACTTCTGGACCAGTTTCCTGCACAACACTAAATCCTAATGTATTTAATCCCCATACTGTGAAAAAAATCTTTGCTTCAGTTTTCACAGCCTCAAAGCTGCAAATCAGCACAATGAGAAGTCGTCCACATTAGCAGACGGTTTACAGCAGCAGCAGCATCACTCATCTGTCCTCTTTTATGCTCTATTAGATGAGATGAAACTTTAATGATCCCCACGGGGAAAACCGGGTCATTGCTCCAGCAGAGTACAGGATATAGATCAGCAGAACAAACAGAGAGTATCAGGAATAATAGGAACCCGAGCGACCACAGCAGAAGACCATTTTCACAGGTTCACATTGAATTTTAGATGGAGAGAAAAGTAGGTCAAGAGGACTGAACAGAACATCTATGCAGTTTTGGTGACATCAGCTGTGTTTTCTGAAGAGGTGTTATGAAGATGTCAGTCACGATGACTGTGCTCCCATGGACTCGAGTATCCTGGATATGATCGGGTTAATGAAGTCCTGTTTTGTGTTTGAGCATGTTAAACAAGACGCTGCAGTTTTACAGCTACAAGAAAACAGATTTTGCTCCCAAGACAACTTTAGAAAAAATATGGAAACTCAGTCATGTATGTCTCTTATCTCCATTTCTACATGCAACAGTCAGCAAACATGTTCAGGTGCTGAGCCATGAAAATCTTTGGTGGGACGGCAAAAAGACTTGCACACTGTTGCTCCCAAAAATAGAGTTTATCTAATACACCTATGCTTTTAAATCTTATTCACCTATGAAAACAGATGCTACACTTGCCTTTTAGATTAGAGAGATTAGATTAGATAATACTTTATTAATCCCCTTGGAAAACCTTCCTCAGGGAAATTCGGATTAAGTAGGAGTTTAGTATTACAGATTCAAATATATATAAAAAAGATACATCTAAACAAAAACAGGAAAAAATCCTATTAGCCTTAGTCAGTTTAACTTAAATTCAGTTCAGTGGGCACTTACACACAATAACCACTTGTATAACGTGTTGTTCAAACACTTGGTATAAGCTTAGCCAAGAATCACACATAATAATAAAAAATCAAAATTACAGAAAAAAGTGAAAAAATAAACATTAAACATAAAAAAATGATCAGTACATTTATTTTGGTTCCTTTACAGACAAAAGATGTCTACATAACACATGAGAAAAAATGTCAAAGTACAAAAACAACTCAAGAGAACACAACATTAAAAAAGATCGAAGCATGAAAAATGAAATATAGAATAGAAAGATAAAAAGACAATGCTCTGAAGGCTAAGGGGGAGCTACTAATGCGACACCTTGAAGAGCTAAAGTAGTGACTGATCAGTGACCCCAAAAAAGAACAAGAGAGGTGAAAACAGAGACATAAAAGGAAAGAGGAAGAAGACAAAAAAGCAGAAAAAGAGCACAGAAGAGGCGATGCTGCATAAAGAGGCTCAAACACACAGAGCAGAGAATCAAACACAAACAAGTGTGTGAACAATAAAAGATCCAACGTGTTCAAACTTCAACTGAACACTCGCTCGTCTTTCATTCACAGAGAGCAGACGGCTCTCAATGGCACATCTGCACCATTCATCCTTCTTTCATTTACCCACAACGCACTGCTCTGCTTTGAACAGTGAGACTGAACATGACTGCGCTACATTTGGATACAGAGTGGAGGGTGGACGGGGGGTCAGCCTTGTTTATGTGACTCTAAACCTGTTCAAACTCGATGATGACAAAGTAAAGTTTTGTTTTGTAAAGAAGAATGAAGAGCGAGAAGGACAAAGAGACAAAAGATCCTCAGGAACAAAGACAGAAGCAGCAACTGTGTGTACACAGACCACTGATGACTTCATGTTACTTAAAAACAAGAATATTACTCAACTTGTCTGACAGCTCAACCAAACCCTGTGTCTATAATTGGTAGTGCATAGTATTACTTTTAAAAGTAATCCATGAGGTTCAGGGATCCAACCATCCATCTTCTATCACCTATCCAAGGCAGCAGACCAAGCAGGTCAGCCCAGACCTCCCTCTCCCCTGCCACAATTTCCAAGGCATGCCAAGGCCAGATGGGATATATAATCCCTCTAGTGAGTTCAGGGTCTGCCCAAGGGTCTCCTCCAAGTTGGGTGTGCCTGGAAAACCTCCACAGCACGGCGATCCTCATTAGATCTCCGAACCAACTTAACCGACTCCTCTCAATGCGAAGGAGCAGCAGCTCTCCTCGAGTTTCCTCCAGTATCCTTTCAAGAAAAGTGTCCGGCCACACGAAAAGTAACACGAGCAGTAAGTGGCGCTCAAATGCTGCTGCAGGCATACACTAAAACCAGAGAAGAGGACATGGAGCATGTGCAGACATGATGATAAATGTAAGCAAACGCCATCGTCTGCTGTTCTCAGTGTCCTCCTGTTGCTCACGGTGGTCGTAGAAGAGCAGATGATTGTGCTGTCAAAGCCAAAACAAGCTCAGGAGCGTCTGCAGCACGAACAACACTGTGTTCCAACCTTGATTCTGATCTTGTCAGGGTTCACACGTGGTTTAAGTGAGAGGCAGGGCTATGATGTCATTGTTTCTAAGGCTATTCGTAGTCGTTGTCCACACGGAAACACAAGTCCAGGCACCAGAGATGCTATATCCAAGTGGACGAAACGCTATAAAGCTTCAGTGGATACTCCTGAACTCATCTCTGTGTGGATGGCCCCTCATTCTTTTGGGCATTACCCAGAGCTCAGGACCATAGGTGAGGTCGGGAACGAAAATGGAGCAGTAAACTTAGAGCTTTGCTTTCAGGGTTAACTCCCTCTTTACCAGAGTCTGCAACCCTGCAGACGCTGCACCAATCCACTTCTCGGCCTCTTGGTCCATTTTACCCTCCCTTATGAACTCATGAACAAGACCCAGAGATACTTAAACTCCTTCACTTGGGGCAAGACCTTTCGGCGGAGAACCACAGCCTCAGACTTGAAGGTGCCGACCTTCATCCCACACACAAACACTCCAACGCCTGCTGCAGGTCCCCAGCTGAAGAAACCAACAGAACAATATCATCTGCAAAGAGCAGAGACAAAATTCTGAGGTCTCTGAACTGAACACCTTCCTGAGATCCTGATCTTGAGATCCTGTCCATGAAGATCACAAACAGTTTTAGGGATGGGAATCAAAAAACAATTGCAATTGAGAATCATTAACAACAACTATCTCAAGGAATCGATGTCATTAGTCTTTTTTGCATATCCATTCCTCCCCTTTTGCTCTGCATGCTCTGCAAATCAAGGATGTCACAGTTCAAACAGAAGTCCCCGCTTTGGTCTTGATTATTTGGCCCCGAGAGTAAGAACAACATTAATGGCCCTCACTGTCACCAAAGTGGATTGTTTCACATATCCATGGGATATATTTCACCAGTCCACTCAAGCAATAATCCCACAAGTTGATTGGAGAACAGAAAGTCGTTTCTGAGGGAAACAAAAAAAAATTGGAGGGTAATTGGACAAATGATCTGTCCATCAAATTAGAGTCAGCCAAATGATGTAATAGGCAGGTTCTGCTGTGGAGGAGTGAACTCCATAACCTAAACCTGCTGAAAAATCAAACTCCTGCCCAAACTTCTCAGGAAAAGATTATTTTAAAAAGACAGAAAACAGCCCACAAGACTGATTATTTGTTCATCATTTTCTTCTGTAAAGTGTTGTGTGACTGTGTTTTGTAAAGATTATTTAGAGTATGGATTTGTTTTAAACTCACACATGTGCTGCTCTTTAAACTGGCTAAAATGTTATTCTAAATCATTTCTTAAATCCCTCTCTGTAACACCACATGCTGCTGCAAGGCTACCAATTACTCCGAGGCAGAGCTTTACCAGAAACGAACAAACAAAAGCTGAACTTGTTTGCTTTACAAACTTAAAATAACTCTTCAAAGGATGAATCAGCACCACAGAGCACAGAGAGAAAAGGTAATGAGGAACATGCTGCTGCTTTTGTGTTTAGACCCAACGAGGAAAAATGAAACAGATGAAATCTGGATTCTGGGGCTTTCTAGGAAAGTAGAGCAGATTCTGAAACAGAGACAGATGACGAGTCTTTCTCCTCTGACTGATGAAGCTTAAAGACATTAAATTTGATTGATGACAGTGTTGTTAACGGTTCAAATGGGGCAGATCACTAACTCAGATCTAGTTAGTTGAATCACTCCAGTCTTTCCAGATGGCCTCGTGTCCGACGACGCCTCCTAATGTCTGTAATCTCATCTGGCTCTGATCGCTGTGACACCATGTAAGCACGACTCAGATTCAATCTGGACCATTTGGACCATCAATTTCCTGTCACGAGCTGCTCCCTGGGACTGCAGGGTGGAGCCGTGTGTAGAGCACAAAGAGAAACATGAGGAATGGAGGAAAAGTAGCAGCTCTTAGTGCCGATGGAGCAGAGGGGCACGACTTTAAAAAACTGAGCTTTACCATTAGCTTAATTGGATCAAAGATTTCCATTTGTGACTAAAAATCTGATTTATCAGGGTTTTATTCAGGACAAATGACTCTGTCTTTGCGCAATATGCATGTGTGCCTTATATAATAACTTTGAGCTCTTAACAATTATTTTACTGCCACTGGGTGAGTTAGGGCCTCCCTGGTCCATCCATCCTCATCTATACAGCTTAGCTCTTTCAGGGCAACAGAGAAAAAAGTAAATTCCTCTCCTAATGATAAAGAGTTCCACTGAGAGTATCGGGGTCTGCAACACGTAAAGCCATTGGAGACTGTAATGAACCCTTTTGGAAATCCTCACTGGGACAAACTGCTTTCTCGGTACAAGGCATCAACATGTGGACCTTCAGAACTTAAACTGGATCCAGACTGGAATCATATTAAACTCAACCTGAGACAGTTTTCACAGAGGACTCAGATTTGTAGTCATTAATGGTCATGTGCTTCCTGTTTTACCTGTTTTTTTTGTATTGATGTACGTAATTTTTTGGTATTGTTCTGTCTTAAATATTGAGTTTGTTAGGTTTTGTTGTTTTGTTTTATTTTGTTTTTCTTTTTTGAAAAGGTACAAAATGATCTGCACACCAAAAACGTTCCCTTGCAACTTTTTGATTTATTCAAAAGTGACGTTTCGAGCCATGCGGCTCTTCCTCAAACTTTACAAAGTCTGAGGTCTGAGTTTATAAAGTCTGAGGAAGAGCTGCATGGCTCGAAACGTCACTTTTGAATAAATCAAAAAAGTTGCAAGTGAGCTTTTTTGGTGTGTGGATCATTTTGTACCTTTTCATGTAGCTTTTTTGGGATCCAGCACCCTACATAGGATGTGCGTATCTACTATATCCTTCTATATTCTTGTTTTTCTTTTTTAACAGTATTTATTGTTGTTTTTTATGTCTTTTAAGACCCAACTAGGGACGGACATTGCAAATTAGCTCAGGCTATAAATGCTTTAGTGTGTGGCAACATTGTCTTGCTTCATACTGTCCCTATACAAATAAACATTAAATAAATAAACACTAACACTTACACTTTATTTATTTGTCCCCAATGGGACAATTAGCTGTGCAGCTGTGAAGCAGTAGGAGTAGAACATAGAAAATACATAAAACTTTAGCACAAATACATAAAACTTTAAAAATTTAGCAGGGCTAAAATAAATTGTGTGACAAATGTACTTACTCTAAAGAATAAACCAACACCCTTGAAGGAAGCTAACAGCTCAAGCTCCATCTGACTGCCTCAAAATGGATTGAGGTAAATAAAATGAACACTTGCAGAGTGAAGAAGAGTGGCTTATTTGCCCAAAACATGTTTGTCTTACTTATTATGATAAATTCAAACTCCTGGAAAGAACTTATTGCATAAGCTTTCACTGCAATTACAGAAAATTGCAGTTTAATGTGCCGCCATTACACAAAATCATTAAAATTCAGGGATCAGGACAAATATCTTGAAGCAATTATACATTCTTCAGAGTTAACCTTCTTTATTTAGTTTAGTTAATATTTTGACCAATAAATCATCTCAGCTAAATAATCTTGAAATCAAACAGCCTAATAAGACACAAGGCAAGGGCCAGGGTATGGATGGGTAGATATATATTTAGTACTCAGCCTGCAGTCTGTTCCTGCAGTGTGCTGTGCTAAATATTAACATCACATGCAATTAAATTCACTCAAGGAATCATTACAATCCAGTTTACAGACCTTTACAAACCCTAATGGACAATAAGGGAATATACAAATGCTTTGCTTGATGCTCAGAGACAGCTGTTTATACATGAGAGAGCCTTTTAAACATTTACAATTGAAACATTACTCATCCTGGACATTAGGTAAGTAACACATTAAGACGTCCAGACAGAAAAAAGTGCAGAAAATTACTCCCAAACTGCACCGGGAGCAGCGAGAGCAGAAAACTTGGCTCCTGACACCAAACTGAACCTTCTCCAGGTTAAGTATCTGACCACAGAGCATTTCAGAACGCCGTGTCCAGCTGTCTGCGGGATAAACACACACTGCTCTGGGCTTCCTGAGAGAGGAAAGTGAGAACGCTCCAGAGAAAGGCCCCAATGAGACCGAGATGGGGATAATCCAGTGAACAGATGTTTGGGAGCTCATCGAAGAGCACCCGCTGCCCAGAGGATTCAGATTATGTAGACTGAAGTGCTAACAGGGACTGAGGGGGGCTGAGGGTGGGCTTCGTGATTAGCCAGCACTTAGCTTACATGGCTGGCCAGCAGAGGACTCTCTGAGGTGAAGGCTGCTGTCATTGTTAAGCCCCATGTAATGAAACTGGGACTCTTTACGCTCTGGTGATTGAGGGAAGATGGGATTTAAGGAGCTAAAGCAATAAAACATACAGAAGCAGCCTCATTTTTGTACTTGGCCATATATAAGAAAATTATTTTGCTACATCAACTACAATCAATTGACAGGAGCCTCTCTGATCACCAGATTCAGAATAGTGCCAGGAATCCGGACCAAACTCAGCACATACATGGAGGTTGTTATCCTGTATGAACACAAAAAGTTTTGAGAACTTCAGTATATATTTTGATTATATATAAATTATTGAAAATAGTCAATGGGATTTTCCATTATAAAGTTCAATGTTTTTGTGACGTCAATCTGAATCGGATCCAGATGAAATTTACCTTTATGATAGAGACATGAACCCCATATTATCCTGTAAAATTGGGGGCCATTCTGTTGAGAAATGGCAGAGATATGATTTTTAAAAATTCCACCCAATATTAACCTATGGGATTTCTTTGAAATTTTGGGATTTTTTTGAATCCAGACAAATATCTGTATCACCACCAAAATTTATGGCTTCTTCCTTGGATCAAAGTGCACCTCTGGTAAAATTTTCATGTAAATCCACCCAGTGGTTTCCCCGTAATCTTGCTAACAAACAGACAAACAAACAAACAAATGCCGGCAAAGGCATAACCTCCTTGGCGGAGGTAACCAGGCTAACTGGACCTGCTCCAAACCTTTCAGTAACCGCTCACTGATGGTGGCACTGCCTCATGCTCAGGCCTCCACTATTAAATGCTCTGCAGTAAAAACCAGCATGTCCTCCTCCTTCTGCAGGCAGCAGCTCTGACAGCAGAGAGCTTTTGGATGTCTCATTGTGATTTAAAGAGCGAGGACACACTCAGTCGTGGGTGAATTTGTCATATTCCTCTGTACTGCAGGGAGAGCTGACGGCTAACACGCTCTGACAGGAGCCTCTCTGCTGCACACAGGTCTGCACTGCACACACAGTGGGCAGCAGAAACAGAGCAGAGCAGAGGGAATTCAAGCAGCTCCTAAAAGACACGCACATTCAAGATCTGATGTAGAGTGTGCTTCTTTTACCAAACTCTTGTTCTGATGGCTGTTTCAGTGTCAGTTTCTGACGCAGCCTGAAACTCCCTCTAAAGATCACAATATACATGGCAGAAGGAAAAAATACTGCAACTTGATTTTTCCTCATATTGTCAGTTAGTTAACCTGGCACACCAGATAGACTGTTCAAACATATATCGATATATATCGATATAGAGCCCATAGAAACTTACAAAATAAATGTCACAGCCTGACAACACTTTAGGCTCCTAAAGAGCATTCAGCAGACTCTCCACGAGCAGTTTTACCATCAGACATCATCAGCTTTCAGGGGCCTTAAGATATGGTCATCATAGGTGAGCATCACACATGAGGTGTATGCCTGAAATTACTTTCAGTGATTTAGGCTTGTCTTTTAGGTTACTACACACTGTCTTAGCTGCACAAAAAAGATGGCAATGTTTGGACAAGTTGGTGTTGTGGGATTGAGGAAGCCAGTCTTACTCACTCATCCAACTATGTCCTCCTCGTTTGTGCCATTAGCTCGCAATTTTTACTATATATTCAGTAAGACTTTGCATTTTTCTAAATAATATTATTTTCATAAATTACTTAGGAGTGATATTGTCAATGTATTTCTGCAATTACGATAGTTCTATCCCTTTAAAGACAACGAGGATAAATTCTAACCTGACACACCAGATGGACAGTTTAATTTATGTCACTAGTCAATCTAGGAAAGAGCCCATAGGAAGTGTTATGGGAGGGCAGAACCTTTCAGAAGCATATCTGGCAGGTGATTGGACAATCATTCAGTCAATCATTACTGTCAATCACACAATGTCTTTTGGTCATGGTTTGTCTTTACCATACCTTTTGTATTGTTGTATGTATGTCCTGTAATTTCATGTAAAGTTCATGCTGTTTTGTGTATTTGTCATCTTGCTGCTGCCTGTTACTGTTGTTTTATGTATCATATATATTTTAAGATTGTACACATGTACAATTGTACAAATGCATTACATCAAGCTGCCGGAGACTACAGATGGAATTAGCCCGTGGCTAAAATCTGGCACATTTATATGTCAATCTTCATTAATGTGCACTGTCCTCTATTTAAATAAATAAATAAAAAGTAAATAAATAAGATACTGAAGATGTTAGCATCTATGCTAATCACTGTAAGAGCAGTTGCTTCCTGTTGTTGTCTCACTTGTAGCTCTGCCTGATTACAAACATTGAATCAGGCAGGCCCTTCTGCATTGCAAGGCTAGTCGTTAGTGCCAGCCAAATGTCAAGTCAGAGTGAAAGAAAAGTGAGCGAAGCAGTTAGATTTTCTTTCTTTCAACCATTTTATATTTACTTTCTTCTGTTATTTGTCAGCTTGTTATATAGCACTGATCAGTTACAGTCGGATTACTCTACATGTAATATTTTGTTGTTTTCTTCTTTATTTCTACATTTTACCTTCAAGGACAGGATGTTCCTGGCTTCCATGATGCTGAGGTCCTGCATAAGTCCTCTAAAGCCTCACCAGCCCTAATTTTATCGCCCTGGCCTTCGTGGTGGTGAAACTAAAGATCCTTGACATCCTGTTGGATCATCAACAGTAAAGACAGATTTCTAAACTGTCCAGGGAGAATGAGCTGCGAGGAAAGAACGCATTAAATTTATCCGTGTTTCTGATGTAAGCTGGACAGACTTTCACACGCGCTCGTAAATCTGAAAACATTGGCAGATACATCCAGAACATCCCGCTCTGCACGAAAAAAAGACATTATTTACCTCCAGATTTTATAGATTTATGCTCATGCACTAACTGATTCAGGCTCTAAATCAAGGACGTTTTGAGAGGTCACACAGCTGTTGATGGACATGCTGGCTGATGCCGACTGCCAAAGATTTTCTGACCCTGAACCTGGCAACTGGCCCGTGTTGTGACGCTGGTGAAGGTCCAATCAAAGCTGGAAAAATCATGAATATTGAAAAAAGCTTAACATCTTTTTTATTAATAGGCTCATTGTTGGTTTAGTCCATGTTTTTAATTGTAATATGATGAGTTAAAGCAGCACTGTGTAGATTTAAAGTGACTGTAACTGGACTGTTCTCTTGCATGAGAAGTGCACATCCGCTCCTCAAATCCTACTGAAGTCCGTCTGAGGCTCTGAGACTGACCCCAGCTGTGCACTGCTCCATCAGGGGGGCTGCCAGGGGCCACATTACAGCCTGTCTTTGTTCTGGTGGTGTGGCAGGCAGACCTGCCTGCCTCCCTGCCTGCTGCATTAATAGCAGCCATGAAGACTCACCCCCCACCTCCACCAAACCCACTTTACCCTTCACCAGATGGTTCCTATCCAGATGTCCCCCCCTGCTCTTTACCAGACCCTCAGGGACAGGACCTGTCTCCTGTGGCTGATAGATGGCTCCAGGTAGTGCCTCGGCCCTCTGGGTTTAAAAGTGTGTTCAAAGGTCTGCGTATTGTAAAGGGGGTACTGCCCGGGACCCTCATCTTGCACCATGGACCCTGGAACTGCAGACAGACACTCACCTCAAAGCTCTAAATCCCCCCTGAACATATACACTCACTAACAGAACTGCTACAGAGCAGTAAGTGAACTCACTGAACCTGAACCATCCGCACCATCATGTGGTCTGGCATGAAGGTGGTTCAGTACCATCGACCATTTTATCAGTTTGTCATCACATTAAAGGCGTTGAAGACCAGCCTAATCCCAAGTTCTGAAACTCTCTGCCACCAGACATCTGCAACTCTGGGCCCATTTACATGACAACCAAAATGGCAAAAAGCTGAGAGGCTTTGATGCGTTTGCGCCTTCCATTTACATGAGAACAGTGCCCAGAGTGTCTCAATCCACAAACTTTTGAAACCGGGGTCCAGAGTGAAAAGTTCTGAAAAAGTTCTTGTTCTCCCCATTGTCATGGAAAACAGTGACGCATGGCGTATGTGCAGTAGTCTTTCCGATAAAGGTTGTGCGTGCACCTTGGAAAAACAACAGCAACAACAGCTATGGCCGACTCCCAAGCAACATGTGTGCTGGTTACCGTGCTCGGTTTGTTATCCCTCCTCCAACAAAATGTGAATTTGCTGCGCAATACTCTGACCAGCGGAGACGCATTTGTTGTATTCGCCAAGGGCACTACAGACTTACATTGCCAACTACTGGCCTGGCATGCACGCTGCTGCGTTTTCAGTCTTTCTAAAAGATCCATGTGAATGTGGAGTGCTTTTGAAAATGCAAAGGAAAAACCTATTTGTTTCTGGTGACAATGTTGTCGTGTAAATGGGCCTTCTGACCCTCTCCATACCTTCAAATCCAGACTCAAAACTCAACTGATCAAGACCCCCTCATCTACTTCCTTCCTCTTTTAACTGCATTTGACATTTATTGTTTGTTGATTTTATTTGTTGCTGTTTAATTGATTATTGATTGTTGTAAAGTGTCCTTGAGTCTCAAGAAGGGTGCTGATAAATGAAATGATTATTATTATTATTATTGTTATTGTTATTGTTTATATTTTTAGTAGTACTATTTATATGGTATTCGTCTTTTGGTCATTAAGTGTTTGTATTTGCAGTCGTCAACAATCAAAAAGTGCCTCTGAATGTCGCAATTTCTACGAATTTTTTTGTGCTTCTTTAATAAAATCTACACTCACTGGCCACTTTATTAGGCACACCTTGCTTGTACTGCATAAGCCTCCTTTTGCTTCAATCTGCTTTAAGATTTGACCTGCATTCAGAATTGTTCTTTTTTTTTTTTTTTTTTTCCATACTGTGATTATAGCAAGTTGTTATCAGAGTTACTGTTGCTTTTCTTTAACGTTGACTCTGGTCATTCCCCTCTGCCCTCTGGCATAAAGAATCAATCCTTCAATCAATCAATTAATCAATCAATCAACCAATCAAATTTTCTTCATAAAGCACTTTTAATACCAAAAAATGTAACACAAAGTGTTTGTTGTACATTCAAGGACACAAGCAGCTAAGGGTCAGGAGATACAAAATGAAATACAAAACCCTACCCACCCTCCCAGCCTACATTCAACACACAAACTCACAAACTCACATAAGCACACACACACACACGCCCACGCCCACACACCCACCCCCCCACAAACACACACACACAAGGACACAAGCGAGGACTCTTCAAACAGTCACAGATGACTAAGGAAGCATTTTTGTAGACAACTTTGTCATTTGGATATTCTATCTTGTGGATCATTATCTGTAAACCCTAAAGACATTGTTTGTGAATATTCCCATAAAGCAGCGGTTTCTTAAATACTCAGACCAGCCAGTTCAGTACCAGCACCCACCAACGTCCATGCTGATATGATATTTTGGTCATATTCCCACGTCATGACTCCTGGAGCACATCATTCTTCTACTTTTGCATTATTTTTCGAAAAACAATACTGCCTGTTCTCCTGCACTCATGACTAATGTTTACTGCAGACCAGTCTGATTTCACTATTACTCAGAGAAGCGGTGGTGGCACAAGCAGAGTCAGTCTGTGTGTCCTCTGCATGGAAAAACAACAGAATACAAGTGACAACTCTGCTGTGACAGAAACACTGGTGTTAAGGTTTGAAAATTGACAGTGTTAACTGGAGACCTTCAGCCGGATTCCTCTTAGAAAGAGGAATTGCTCCTGCTAGTTTTCCTACTTTTGTCTCTCATAAGGAAAGCAGAGAATATCAGCTGACTTGTTTTACTGTAAACAGATCAAACTGACCTTGACGTCAATCTCTCAGCAGATAGTTCTGGGCTCGATAATGGCATTGGTATCAATGAAATCCCATCCCTACCTAAAAGTGGCCATCAAAGGATGGGTAAACGGTGATCATAAAGGGATGGGCATGGTCATTAACAATACTCAGATAGGCTAGAGGCTCAGTTGGTACTAAAAGGCAAAAAGTGTGCCAACACCATCACACCACCATAACCTGAATTGTTGATATAAGGCAGGATGGATCCATGCTTTCATTTACAAAATACCTGAGAGCGTAAGGTCAGTCTGTGTGTCTGCAGTGACAGAAACACTGGTGTTAAGGCTGAAAGAGAGACCGTGTTATCTAAAGACCTTCAGCTGAATCCCTTTTAGAGGAAGGAATCGCTCCTGCTGGTTTTCCTACTTCTGTCTCTCATAAGGAAAGGAGAGAATATCAGCTGACTTGTTTTACTGTAAACAGATCAAACTGACCTTGACGTCAATCTCTCAGCAGAAAGTTCTGAGCTTGATGTTGAATAATCAAACAAAGCAAACATAAGTCACATTTTCCGCTGTGTGTTTAGCCTACTTAGTCATTTGCTATTCTAAAGGTTGCAGTGTGATGCCAGGGACAAGAAAGAGAGTGCCTGACTGCAAGAAAACGTCCACAGAGCCAAATATCAGCCGAGTCTTTCCCATCAGCCAGCCAGCTGTCTTCCCGTCAGCGCTGTCCTGCTGCACAGTCATATCAGCACTGTCCCTGAACGCAGCTCAGCTTACACGCCACACTGACCGACCATCTGCGGTGGGTTATTAAAGACTTCTTCATGATTCCAGAGGGCGATCTGAGCATGCACGGAGAGCTGTCAGATGATCCCGCCAGCGTGATGTCATGATGGCCGCCTGTCCTTACTCACTGAGAAGTCTTACACAGAAGCTACAAAGCCCGGGCTGTAGCCAGATGGTCACATGACTGATCCCCGCAGCGGCTGATGTGCCGATCAAGAGCTAAAGAAGCGTCAATCAAGACAATGAAGCTCTATGTGATGCTCACACTGAGTCAGAGAGCTGCTGCAGGATGATGAATGAAGGAGGAGACAGGCGGGCTGGTCCTTCAAAACCACGCGCTGTAGATACACACACATGCTGCAGATACACACACATGCTGCAGATACACACACTGCAGAGTACGAACATATACTCCACAGTGTCCTTGATAGAGGAGAAAGTCAGTGACAGCAGCACACAGCAGTTTTACCTTCAGTGCAGGTGAGAAAAGTCGACTGCAGTGGGAGGACGCAGCTCCCAGGTTTTACCACCAATAACAAAATTTAGTGTTTGATCTCCATGATTTAAACCAACAGATCACCAAATAGTAATTTTACCAACAGGACTCTAATTAGATCATCATTTTTGTCCCTTTATTCACCAGACAGCAAATGCATCATTCCCTGCAAGACCTTTAATGCATCTTGACAGTAAATTAGGGTATGAGACATTTAAACACATCACCTAATGGTTTTTACCTAGTGAGGCATTCGGAGGAGAACCTGACAGTTTTAAACAAAAAAACATTAAAAACATCAACTCTTTGTAAGACATTTTTCAAACTGGACTGCAAATGCATCATCTGATATTAGTTTACTGATAGGACCTTAAACACATCGACTTACAGCCATTTCACCAGCATTTAAATGAGCTCATTACTTGATACTTAATAAGAAATGTGACATTAAACACATCACCAAATAGTCATTTTGCCAACAGGACTCTAATTATATCACCATGTTTGTCCCTTTATTCACCAGTCCTTAAACATATCATCTTATAGACATTTTTCCATCAAAATCTTCAAATGATCACTTCACCAATGGACCCTAAATGCATCACTGAATAATTATAAACCAAATGGACCTTAAATGAATCACCTAGCAGCAGATGAGGCCTTAAACACATCCCCTTAGAGTCATTTTACCAGCAAGACCTTAAATGCATCACTTGACTGTAAATGAAGGTATAAGACCCCAAGCACATCACCTAATACAATATCAACTATGATATTTTACCAACAAGACATTAATAGGATTGTAATGCATCATCTTATTTTGGTTTACCAACTCATCGCCTAACAGCCATTTCACCAGTGCTCAACATAAACTTATCACTTCACATTTAATAACATTACACATCACCTGATGGCCATTTTACCAACAGGACCATAAATGCATCACTTTATTGTAATTTTCCTGATGAGACCTTAAACAAATCACTCAACAATTACATAATCAGTGGAGCTTTGAACGTATAACCTGATAGATTTAAACCAAAGGGACATTAAAAACGTCGACTTCGTGCTTTACCAATAAGGATTTTTTATGCACAAACATTGAAGCATCATCATGTAGTCACACAAACAGGACATTAAAAACAGCACTTGTTATATGATAACCAATTGATCTTGAAACACATCACCTCTAACATAACAGGAGCTTAAAGACATTCCTGAATTATCATTTTAACAACAGGACATTAAACACATCATTGCAAAGTCATTTTACCAATGGGACCTTAAACCATCACTTACCAATACTGAAAGGGATGAGACCTAAAACGCATCGTTATCTAATCAGTGGGATTTAAGCATAGAACCTTGATAGTAATTTAACAAAAAAAAAAAAACATTACACATAACAGCCAAGTCATCAAAGTGTCATTTTACCAACAGCACTTAAACACATCATCTCAAAGTTATTTTACAGGTGGAACCCTGAAAGCATCACCTCATAGTCAATATACAAATGGGCCCTTCAACTAACTGTCATTTTAACACCAAGACCTTAAATGCATCACTAATAGTAATTCGTGGGACAAGACCATGAACACATCACCTTATAGTCATATAATCAATGAGACCTTAAACATCGCACAATAGTCGTTTACAGGACCTTAAATGCATCTCCTCATCTTCTTTTTTAACGCAGAGTCCTTAAAAGCATAGTAGCTTTTTTTACTAACAGGAAAGTACATTGGTAACACTATAAGATAATCTCATGGAATAAATCTGAACTAAACAAATCTTTTTTAACAATTGTTGTTAATAGTGTGAAGTCCTTGACCCTATTTATATTCTCATTTCTACTTAATTTACTTATTTTTCCTTCATAAGGAAGTTGATATTGCGAAAAGATTCTGCATGTTGCAACCTGTCTACTTAATTTTTTATTTTATTTTATTTAGATTTTATGCTCTTATCTATTTTAATGTCTTTATTTGATATTTCCTACTGCTGTACTGTGAATAAGGGCAACTGAAACAACCAAATTTCCCCTTGGGGATAAATTAAGTATTTCTGATTCTGATACACATAACATGAGGTCCTGATGCTCTGAATACAGCAAAATTCTTACAAAATTAAACTAGAAAAGCACTCAGAGAGCGCAGACCTCCACCAAGCAGCTTCAATCCACTTTGGCGAAAATGGTCCTATCTGGCAATGTTCAAGAATCCTTTAAAAAATTCCTGGATCCAGACGGTGATCCGGATCACCCCAAAATTTAATCAGTTCTTCCATATCACATTTCCGACAATTCCTGAAAATTTCATCCAAATCCGTTCAGAGCTTTTCAAGTTATTTTGAAAACAAACAGACAGACAGATAAACGCCGGCAAAAACATGACCTCCTTGGCAGAGGTAATGATGACAGTCACAGTGTCAGTAGTTTCATTCAGTCCCCCAGTGCTTCACTCAAAAACACAGCTCCTGATGTAAGCATGAACACTTTCCTGACTCACCACTTCATAAAATGACTACCACATGCTGCCTGGCATCACGGCCTGAATCAACCAAAAGTGACGAAATAAACCAAAATTTCAGTTTGGTCTGGACAAAAGGCTTGATCTCACCATTTGTTGATCTTTTTATATTCAAACCAAATGGTGAAGTGTTTGTAAGAGAGGAGGAACTCATGAATGTCTGGGAAAGACGGAGTGTACTGAAAATATTATTCTTTATTTTATAAATGGAAAAGACAATAAAAGAGCTGAAGCTGGAAACAGCTGTGCATGATTGTGCAGGACACACAGCACACTTTTGCTAATGTGGGTACAAGATGTGACTTTTTTGATTGGGTCTGTAACAAAAATGAAGACAGATTGGGCAATAAAATAGATTTGGAACAATTACGACCATAAGGCAGCTTACTTTTGCCAGATGATTGTGTGATAAGCAAAGAATGAATGTGAAACCCACACCACTCGCCCTTCGGGGGTCCAAAATCAAACCATGTCAGAAAGGCATATGTGAAAAGCTTGACAAGAATCCCACAAAGATTAATGACTTTGACCTTTGACCTTGATCTCCAATATCTTACCAGTTTGTTTTTTGAGGCAGAGAGGACTTTTTAACTACAAAAATCCTTCGAAACATTCCTGAGGTATCACATTCACAATCAAGGAATGGCCTACTGACTTTGACCTTTGACCTCCAGAGCATATTGCATCAGGCCTTGGCTGTCACTGATTAGAAACATGATGAGGAAATAAACTGACAAGCATTTTATTTTGAGCTCATATTGGTGAGGTTGAAGCTGCCGGTTAGTCAATTGTCTTTCAGAAGAGCTTATTTTTAGGGTTTTGTTGCACATGTGTATTTTCTCTGACTCTTGTTGAGCAGCACGCTGACTCCCAGCTGTTAGACTAAAATAGCCAAACCCCTGATGCTGTTGACCTTGCACTTCAGCGTAACACAATGTGAAGCATCAAGCTGAATGAAATGCAAAGGGACTAAGGAGGAGACAAGAGGCTCAGAGGTGCAGCGGTTAAGAGATGGCACGGAGGAGTTCAAGCTTTTCCAGTTTTTTTTATTTTGTTCTGAAAAAGAAGATTATTTATCTCTTATTCTATCCGACAGAGAGTAATAAAAGTGAACATCTAAAAGGAGGAGATTGAGGAAAAGATTATAGTCCTACTCAAAATCACATTAAATGTTGTCTTTCACACATAAAAAGCTAAAGACTGAGTAAAATTGATATGAAATGCTTTAAAAAGGGGACTTTAAAAGTCATATCCCTCCCTCTCTCCCTCCATTCATGCAGTCAGCTGTAAGCCTCTTAACTGAATCCAAAAAGAATGACAGATTTAAGTCGACGGGCGTTTTCACAAATGTTCTCGAATCATCATCCAACCACGTCGACTACAGCCAGAGAGACATAAGTCATCCTGAGAAATGTTTCCTTTTTTTACTCCAGACTCTGTTTCATCAGGCTGGTGCACAGTTTGTGTCAAAGTCTGGACTTTTATTGTCCCTGGATTGAAGTCATGAAGACTGAGGGCCAAAAACTGACACACGCCAACCTTGTTTTCTAGAGTTTATGCAATAGCTTCCATCAGGGGTGTGAGATAGTACGATCTGAGATCACAAAGAACTAGAATGCATCAGTAATCTGCCAAAGCAGAGAGACTGTGGGATCATCTATGGGGTTCATTCTATCAGCTGTAGGTCTATGCCCCCCCTCTTTCCTCATTGCAGATTGAGTTGTGCTAAAACAGGAAACTTTAGATTTATTCCCCAAAAAAGAGCTGTACATCTGCTTTGGAGTTTTTCACACCTAAATGATACAGTCATTTATTTTGGCCAATCTAAGGTTGAAAGGTTAAATGTGTGACAGCAACAGAGTGGACGTTTAGAAACAGAGAGCATCCTGAACGGTCAGAGAGCAACAAAAACACTTTTTTCTTCTCAATTCCTCCCACTTTGTTCTGAAGGATGTCAGACAGCATAAATGACAACAAAGGAAAACATAATGGCAGATAGGTGGCAAAAGTGGTCAAAATTGTGAAAAAAAAATTGACAAAAAGATGCTAACAGCACAAGAGTGTCATGTGCTTCACATTGCTGTCACTGAAAACATGCAGGCAAATTTCTTTCCCACTCAGAAAATCAGCAGGAATCAATAAAGGAAACATTAAAGAATTGGATCAATAATCACAATTGTTCATGGCATTGAGATCAATAAAACGGTATCAATTCCCATCTCTACTTTTGACAGCTAAACTTATTACTGAAAATACATTCGCCAAGGAGGTCATGTTTATGCAAGCATTTGCTTGGTTTTTAGTTAGTTTGTGAACAAGACAACTCAAAAAGTCACAAATGGATTTTGCTGAAATTTTCAAGGGATGTTGGTCATGGCAAATGGAAGGAGGGCATCAGTTTTGGAGGTGATCTGAATACACAATCAGATCCAGAATTTTCTCCAAGGGTTTTTATGAGTGCAAGTGAGGGCAGTTTTCCACATTTTTGATAATAACTCGATCGACAGTGCTGAAAGTGCCTCTGTGGAAGTTTGTACTCATGGAGCACTTCTAATGTTAGGAGTTTTTTTAAGGTTTGCCTTTTGTATATAGTGTTTGAGCATTTATGATCACTTTTGCAATCATTGCAGTGTCTTAAGACAACTGTTAGCAACATTAGCTTGTCAGCTATCAATCAATCTAGCATATCTTTCGATTTAATTAATTTTATTAATTTTATTGTTTTGGCTCTTTTTTTAAATTTGTTGCTTGGAAGATGTGCCAAAGCTTTAAGTGAAAGATGTTCGGTACACCTGACACCTCCTTCTTGGATAAGGGGTTTAAATTGTATGTTTCCAGCTATATCTTCAGTTTTGAAGGTGATTAATGTTCACGTAACTTAAACATTCACCACTTTAACTTCAGCTACCATGGACAAATTAGTCTTAGAGACTGTCAGTTTGAATCTGTCATGTAACATTATACTCAGTTTAGTACTTTTTATGTCCATTGCTGCTACTGTTCTCAAATTAGTCTTCTAACTGATCTGTATGATAGTGTTTTGGGGGTTGGTATTGAGGATTGAGGTACAAGTAAGATACTTTTAGCTTTTTGTAAGGACAGAAAAAGAAGCTAAAGCATTTTAACGAACCTGGAAACCAGTAAATTGTTCAGATTTTTAATACTTCTTCATGCATCTAAAATTTGTCTCATTAGTCTTCCTGCGCTCACATTCTCCATCTGACTTTGCCTCAGGCCGACAGTCAAACTCTCACAAAGACCCAGTGAAGCAGCAGCAGCATCTGACTGAAGCAAATCATTCTGTAATTGGCATTAAACTTGTAGAAACCAAAATATGTGGTGGGTTGAGCTCAGCTGCCTCACTTCTTGGCTGGAGGCAAACTCAGCACAGAAAGACGTCAGGCACCCATGAGGCGTAAACAGCAGAGTTCAGTCTTTGCATCCAGCTGTTGGTGAGAGGACGTCCTCATCGCTCAACATCAACATGGACGTCATGTTCAGCTGTTGGTGGAGAAGCTCCAGAGCAGGAAAACTGTAACTTACATGGTGTTTATAATGTGTGGGCAGTTGTGTTTGAGTCACAAGTTCATTCAGTGATGCTGTGGCTCTAACGTGTGTGTATATATACAGTTTTTACATGATTACATATTTCAGATACTATAAGTTTGAAATTATGCATTGGAAATACTAATGTAGTTTTTGATTCGTGTTATTGTTAAAACTATCCAGTGATTTTCACAGTCAGCAAAAAATTGACTAAATACACTGACCAAATTATGAGCATTCTGTGTTTTTTTTATCACTTTTATCTCCAGTGTTTCTCATTTTGGACTCATGATGGTGTTTCCACAGTTCCTCGCTCACACATGCACAGTTCTGTTAAATCAAGGTCTTTGTTTTTTTAATATAATTTTATTTTACTTTTATTTACTTTTACTTTTATTTTCTTTTTGCTTGATTTGGGTTTGTTTGTTCTTATATTTGTCATTTAAGTTTGTTTTACACATTCTCTCAAACATTCTTATGGAAAGTGCTATACAATTAAAATTTGATTTATTGATATATTTTTCTCTAAAACTGCTCCAATATCAGCTTAAACTGCATTTTTATTTCACATCACATCATCATTTATATATTTATTTATCTATTTTTGCCAAGGGTTGGGATGTGTCTTTACATTTCTCAATAACTCTTTCTTTTCAGAAGCACTGGTTTAATTTATCTTAAGTTTATATGCTTTTCATGTGTTTTTCATCTTTTTTATAGTTCTTTACATTTTTACTTAGTGGTGGGAGAAAAAGACTGGTACAGCATAGTATCGGGATATTAAAGTATAAATATATAAAGCCTTTTAATTTTACTCTTTAACCTACATTAAAATTATTAGTTACAGTATTTAATTAAAAAGTGTTGGTTGAACATCATTTTGTCCCTGTATTGAAAACTCTGTCTAAATGATGTTCTGCTTCTTTAACAGGAAACCAAAACAAAAGAAAGACTTCAAATGAACTAAAAAACTGGACCATATAGAGTGAGTCCTGATGTCCTTTGCATGTTTCTCTGTGACAGCACCTTGTTGCTCACACCTCGCTCAGACAGGTGATTGATGGGGAAGTGAGAACACGGGACAGTCACGCTCTCACACACAGCTCACAAAGCCACCACCACCGTCCCCTACCCAGTTCCTCAGAGAGTCCTGTTCCTCTATCTGTTATTATCAGAAACAATCCATTACAGTCCGCACAGACCTGTCCCCTCAGGCCCCTCTGAGCTCTGAGGTTCTCAGTTAGCAGAGTCACATCATCACCTGCAGAGAATTTATACTGTACACAGGTGACAACAGTCAGGTTCAACCACAGCTATGTGAGTAACAGGAACTAAACAGCATTTATCTTCTCTGACAGGAGTAATACCTGCCCTGTTTGCTGTTTTCAAAGAGATTCTTTGGATGTACGGCATAGCATGATCGCCTCAAAACCCTCTATTTCAGGAAACCTTTTACTGAATATCATACTTTCAGAGAGGCTGCAGTCAGGCTGTCCACATGTTCAGTTTGTTTACCTTTTGGCCAAGGCTTAATTAATTGTATCAAAAAACTTAAATAAATCTAAAGAGCCTTATATTTTTCACTTAAAGCTGCCACAAGCAAAAAAAGAGTTGAAGTAATGCACCCAAACTTGATTATGAGATGTGTTAAAGAGGAAATACCATACAATAGGTCCACTGATTCCACATTAGTGGAACCTGGCAATGAAGAAACCCTGTCTTGTGTTTTTTATCTTGACAAATTTCTATTTTCTCAAACAAAAAGTTACAAGTCAATTTGATGCACCAACCAGTGAGAAGACAAACTCAGATAAACATCAGAGTGGGTTACAGGTAGGGGTGGGCAGTATGACCTCAAAATTATATCACAATACTTTCAAGGATATTTGTGATAACTATATACATACAGTAGGATGGGTGATATGGTCTTAAAATAAATCCCCCAAGGTTTCCTTGATTTACCTTGATTCCCAATTTTGATCTTTTTTTCCCTTTTGAAGAAAGTATCTTCATATGACACAAGAATGACATGAAACAACTTTTGCCTTAATCTCATTGAAATATGGCCCAAAACTAAACTGAATTTCCATCTTAAATGAAAGTGCTCGCTGTTCTTTTATAATTACAGGTGCATCATATAATTTGGAAGCGTCTACATTGACACTACAAGCTGATTTGTTTTCACAAAACTTTGCATGGGATTAGCTTATCATTAGTTAATTCATTAACAAACACATCCAAGCCTAAAAGTGTGCCTATGCAAAAATGGCAGGGTATACTATTGTGAAAACTTAAATATTTCTGTCTGTAAACAATAACAAAACTTACTAAATGTTTTCGTGTCTCTGTTGGAAAGAAATTCAGGAAATGGTTTTAAATCTGGGAGTCCAGGGGAGGCAAAATTAGTGAAGGAGCAATTTTGAAATCTTCTACTACAAAACATTTGAATTAATCAACATAACACCCTGCCCTACTACACAGTTTGTTTGTTTTTTTGCTTTTATTTAATTAAAGACCAGTGCTAAGAAATGTTTACAGCTTACAAAAAAGTAGAGTTACAAATACAAACAAAGCGAAAGGACATTTCCATCGTGGTTTTCTCTTTTGTGTGAGCTACTGTTCCTGATGACAGATGTCTTGACTGGAAGTGTAAATGTAAAAATTCAGACAGCCATAGAAAGAGAGAGAAAGAGTGAAACAGAGAGGGGTCTTGGGATGTTAGAGACGCATCGAAGAGATGGTTTGGTTCTCCAGGTATCCCACCAATCACAGGTCTAAAATTTATCAACACACAATATGGGGACAAAGTGAATAAGTAGTTTCCAGTAAATCAATAACTTAGTTCTGGTTTTAGGAGCTCAGCTGGCTGGAGATCGTCTATTCTTTTAATGAAATAAGTGAAGCACTGACTGCATAATATGGACTTTTTGTTTGCTTCTAAGTTTTGTCTAACTTGTCTTCTCCTACTTTTCTTTATCTGTTTAAAAACACTTTTGGGAGTCATGTGTTTACTAAGCTGTTTATCATGATGTTATGTCTGGTCTTCGTATATAAATATGAAAATTCCGAGACAAATTTCTGACTTGTATTTCATCTTTATAGTTTGCCTGTGTTTCACCTGTTCTCATGGAGGATTTAGGGTTTTGACCTTTACGGCAGTGACTCAGCATGGGGAGCTCTAAATATTTTGGCTTCACTCCCAGGTGGCTGTTACCCCGTCCATCCTGATATACAGTCAACAGTGTAAACAGGAGAGCAGCTGCAGATAGACGTCTCAACCCCAGAAGAATGTAGGAGGTCTAAAGTTGATTCATGATTTCCAGATGACAGACTGTATATCCATCTGAGCAACATCAGCCCTGTTTTACTGTACAGGCCTCCACATGGGACGCACATGGTGTTAGCATGCACAGCTGCATGTTGACATGACATCCACATACGTCTTGACAGGAAGCTGTGTGAGTGCAGAACAAAATGGCTGCCAGAAAACAACAAACAACGGGGGGCCTGAGAGCTCACTGAGTCATATATATAAGTCTGTAAAGCACATGGTGCGCTTCACAGAACCTTCCCAAAACATGAAATTCCCAATGAAATTCCATAATCCATAATCCTATATTGATCTTTAATCCAGACTGGATTAGGTGACATTCCATTAGGTTTTTTTTCTTTTCCATCAGAGTGGAGATTGGGGGCTAGAGAAACCCAGTTTCTGGGTCAAATAATACACATCAGAGTCATATGTGCTAAAGCTGGGGCTAAATATAGGTTCACCATGTATGTCGAGGGATCCCATTTTCAGAAAGATATTTCTTTAATCCTTTTCATGCCTCGTTTCATGAGCTGACAGTCCTACAGCAGGCTGACTCCTCTGCAGATTTCAGCCAGCTTTTGTCACTTTTTTTTTACAGCTGAGGGTCCAATTCAGTCCAGATGAGAAACAGACAGATTTCCAAGAGCACCTCATCAGAGGAATTCAAGATTTAATGGACATTTTACAAAGGCTGCACCTTATTGGAAAAAAACATGATGAGGATTATTTTGATTGATATTGAGATTATCCACCAAGATTGGTTCCCTCATGAATACAAGGTAGCTCAGTTTCACCTCCACCATATTTGATTACAAAGGAGGCAGACGTCCTGCTCCTTTAATTATTTGGACTCGGTCAGTGATAAAGAAGTGACGCTGACAGGTATGGTACTCTCTAAGAAGATGGACTGTTGGTGATGGATATCAACTGATGCTCAGGGTGTTTCTGCCCAGTTCTCCGAACAGCGAGAATGCTGGACTGCATTGGTTAAAATTGAAAACAAGTGCTGCAGGCAAATAAAAAAATTGCATGTAGACACAGGCCCTAGAAGTTAACCTTGCAGTGCAGCTGAATCTGACCAGTTAAGATCCATCTTGCCAAACTCAAGAACGACTGTGAGCAGCCTGAAGCAGCACGGTCCAATCGGTGTCCACCAAAGCAGGAAGAGGTGGGAGCATAATGACAGCAAGAAATTACGTTCATACAGAGATTAACATAGATGCTAACAGCTTCGGTAGCAGTTTTGTCAGATCTGGACCACATTTCTTTATTAAAACAAATTAAGCAACAACACTGACAGTATGTCTCAATAGAAAGGATATTTTTGATCCACTTCCAACATGTTTTGGTGAAAGTTTGTTCTACAAAGTGGCTAACATTTCGTATATTACACTGTGGCTGTAGTGCCTACCTACTATATTATCTGATTGGCCTGTAATGAATGTGATTGACAGAACCATTGTCCAATCACCTAAAGGATATGCTTTTGAAAGGTTCTGCCTATTATCAAATGTTTTCTGTGGACTGTTGCATGGATGGACTAGTGAAAAACACTGAACAGTCCATTTGGTGTGTCAGGTAAAAGTAACACAAAACAACAATTCAAATGTTGAAACTGATTTTCTTTTTCTAATGCATTTTTGTGTCATTATTAGGGGAAGTAGGGATGTTAACTCATAAAGACTTATGTTGTCTCTGTGACCAAAGATTTTTCTTTAACTAAACCTGTAATTTATATTTATTTGGGATCAGAACAGGACCATATAGTCTCTCTTATGTGCTCTTTTTGGAGAGGAGCAACAGAAAACCAGGTTCTGATAAAGCAGCAAGTTCAGGTTCAAACCAAAGGTTCAGCTAATATAAGATGCAAAGCTTCAGAGAATTCTGGCAGGAAAAGTCTGCCACTGGACTCTATTTGGGAAATTTGACAAACAAGGACAGTGCACTTAAGGCACATTTAGCCTGAGTAACAAACTGAAAGGTTCATCATCCATTAAAATGTATTGTTCTTGGTCATGGCATGGAGGATTTGGAAATGGTTATCAGAGAAAATTTGATGCATAAGACAGTTCAAAGTAAAAGAGTTAAAGAATCCAGAGGATACAGAAGATGCCTTCGAAAGTAGATGGAACTGAAACTGAGCTAAGTTTAATGTGTTAATTAAGCACTCTATTTAATATGTCTACACATCTCTTGTGAGACTTCCCTTCAATTCTTCTACAACCTTACTATCAGCTGAATGCTTCTATGTTTGGTTAAAGTCGTCAATACAGGCATTCTTCAGATGATCCTGTTATTGATTTTTGAAAACGTTCTGAATCATGAGTCAGAAGAAACTATCAAATGATCAATCATACCCTTCTTCCGAAATGACATCTGTTCTTCTGACAAACCAAACATCCTTCAGATCTATGGTTACACAATCAGCCTGATGAACCAATAGAAAGATCACAAACCTGCACACATTGTTTGCTACAGCAGGTTTGATAAAATGAGCTCCTTACCTCCAGCACAGGCCCCGCTCCCAGGATGATTTGCTCCACCCCGCTGGCGAATCCCTTCTGGCTGAGCGCTGTCAGATGATGAATGAGGAAGTTGGTGCTCTGGGTCTTTCCTGACCCGCTCTCACCAGAG
Organism: Cetoscarus ocellatus; assembly: GCA_037902135.1. Taxonomy (NCBI): domain Eukaryota; kingdom Metazoa; phylum Chordata; class Actinopteri; order Labriformes; family Labridae; genus Cetoscarus; species Cetoscarus ocellatus. The sequence goes on from JBAMNC010000277.1 coordinate 1,356,432, forward strand.
ATGACGATGCACTGGTTCTTCTTTCGCTGCAGCATGGCGTGATAAGCCACATCTGCCACAGCGTAAATGTGCGGCTCCAGCTTCCCTAAAGCATGGTTGTCGTATAATTTGACGTATTTTGGGTTGTAGATTGGCAGGAATTGAAAAGGGTTAATCACAATAAGAATACTCCCAATGTAGGTGTAGATCTTCTCCTGACGGAAGCGTACGCGGAGGCTTTCCAAAAGTGCACGTTCTGTTAGCTCAGGGAGAGTGCAGAGGTCAGATGGAGGGTCGCTCCCTGTTGGCTGGGGGAGGAAACCCCGTTCAACCATGTGTCGGCGCTCCTCAGTCACCCGCAGCCACATCTGCAGGCTCCCTCCATAATGAATAGATCCATCAAGGTTCTTCTCTCGCAGGAGGAAGCGGTAGTCCTCGCCGCTGCCCAGGCCGCTGCGGTTCTCCAAGGCGTTCCGAGGCCACAGCATCATCCGCTGGACGGGGCAGTCACTGGGGTTCAGGATCCATTCCTCCCCGCCAAACTCCTTCACCTCAGCCAACACGTAGCATTTGGTCCTCTCCAGGCACAGCCGCTGGATGAGGAACTCGATGGCCTCAGCTGCTGTGGTGTTCTTGCGGGCGCTGACTGGGCAGTAGATGGTCCCCTCAGCCAGGGCCCCCGGGTAGACCCGCAAGCTGAAGTCCTGGTCCTCCAGGCGCCGCCGCATGCTGCCACAAGCGGTGGCCATGTTGGCGCTGCTGGCGTAGCTGCAGCCGCCATCTTGTAAGCTCATGGTGGCGCAGCAGGTCCCATCAGCACACCGCTCTCTGGGCCCGGAGGACTGACTCAGGACATCCCAACTGGAGGAGGAAAGAAGAAGAGAATGAAGATGTTAAACATGGAGGAGGAAGAACAAAACCTCAGTTCAAACATCGGTTCATGTCCTCACAGCGGCGGGCCTTTCCAGCACACTGAGTCACAGCGGGGTCAGAGGAGTCATGGCGATTTCATCTGCCCCATTACAGAGTGGAACGACTCAATAGACTGTCTGTTTGCACCGAAAAGAGGGGCTCTATCAGTGCTACCACAAAAGAAGAGCACGAGAAGAGTCAAAGACAGACAAGAACTGATAGACGTTCAAAACAAGAGGGAACAGAAGCTGCTTCATGAATTTAAAGGCGACCGGCCTGCTTATCAGAGCCACAAAGCCTGAATGAGTGTGTGTCCGAGTGTGTATGTGTGTGTCTGCGAGTGTACTCGTGATAATCCAAAGGCTCTCGCCGCGCGCCAAGATTAACAGCTGCCACCTTCCACACAAAAGTGGCTGTAATGAGAGCACAATAGTGTAATTCACCGCTTCCCTGTTGATACTGAACGCTGCACTCTGTTCCCTCTCTCTCTCTCTACACTCTCAGTCCGGCCTCACAGACTACAAAGCTCCAAGTGTAAAGCTGAATAAGATAAACTATAAATAAGTGTGAGGTATTTAGTGCTTAGGAAACAGAGATAAAGGTGCACACTGCTATAGAATTACATAATATTGATGGATTAATTCTGTTAACTACAAGGCTGGCATACACAGACAACCATTCACACACGCAGGAACACTTGAAGGCCATTTACAGTCACTACTTATCCTAATGAACATGTTTTTGTTCTGTAGGAGGAAACTGGAGTTCCCAGAGAAAACTCATGCACACGGAGTAGGGATGTGGACAGAAATACACGTCTGTTCAGGTCTGATTCTACATTTAAAGAAAAAAACAAGAACAAATTATGTTTGACCTTATCAATACTACTATCAAGTCTCACAGGTCCTTTAACTTTTACATTTTATTATAGGCAAGAGAGAGAAGCATAACCTTGCAGCTGGATCCCCCTGATTTAATGTCTGTAATCATGAAGATCCATCCTGCCAAGCTCCAATCAGCCTGAGGTCAATCGGTGTCATTTAAAGCAGGAATATGTGGGAGCTAAAAGTGAGATGACAGCAAGAAGTGATTGCTCATACAGAGATTAGCATATATGCTAACAGCTTCAGTTGCAGTTTTGTCAGAAAGGACTTGGAGAGCGCAAACCTCTACCAAGGTAGCTCACATATTGCTGTTACATCTATAAGCAATAGTTCCATGATAAAGTTATCATCATAATATGATTCATGACCCTGAAAATCAACACCTAGCACTCAGAATCATGTTGATCTCATTGTTAGTTGGACATTTATTGAGTAAAAACAATCTTTCGCTGACGACGGTTATCTGGATCACCACCAAAATCTAATCGTTTTTAAGTTGGTCCATTACCAACATCTCCTAAAAATTTCAGCAAAATCGATCCAGTAGTTTATGCATGGTCTTGCTAACATACAAACAAACAAACATACGACGGCAAGGACATGACCTTCTTGGCGGATGTAATGAAAAAGAAACAACACTGAAAGCATTTCTCCATAGAAAGTTTAGTATTTTACATCAAAGCAGTACTGCTTGCCCACTACATTATCCACAACATAATTAATTCATTTAAGACTTAAGAAGTTTCTAAGTCAAGTTAGGTGATTTAGTTCTTTTCATAAACATAAGACATTCCTGCCTTTTTTACAATAATAATATCTTTTTTATGTTTGAACAATTTAAAAAGTGCTCATTAGGTTATATGCAATTTTTTAAATAAGTCAAATAAAAAATTGATTTCTTTTGACACAAACTCAATCTGGTTTAAATAATGTTAGTGTGAAAGGATCAGTCATTTTCACTGATGAGATTATTGAAGCCATCGTGAAGGTGTTTCAATTCTTATTAAAAAATGTTCAATGTGGTAATGTCATTAGTAAACCAATATATTGCAACACTGCTCTGAGAATAATCAAATCTGCAATGGCATAAAAGCAGACAAAGTGGTTTAATGGTTTTAAATGTGGGAACCTTTGAGCCAAAACCCAACAGTTGAATTATCAATATCCCTCAGTACAAAGCAGAGGATGATGCATCACAACCCACAAACATAAGAACAAAATCTCAGTCTGAAACTGAATGTAGGTCAAAACCAAGACCACCATGATGAGGGTTTAATCCCCCAAATTCTCCATGTTGTAACTCCCTTTGATAATCTTTACTTTTCTGAGTCAGTGCACTTTATCCCTTTTTTCTGACCTGGTCTTTGTTGGTTTTATGTTATTCAGGGCGTTCAGTGCAAATACAAAAACAGATAAAAATAATGGAGTGAGCTCTTATTCATGTCCTTTTATTTGGTCTCTCTGTCCAAAGGCAGGATACAGAATAAATGTCTTCAAACAACAAACAGTTTAGAACTAAGTGTGGCATCACGTCTGCTACAACCCTCTACAGTCCTCTGAACTGAATCTTGCCCTCATTAAAACATTTTCTCTCTTTTAAGTGCACACTGGGTGGATTTTAAAAGAGAAAATGTAGAGGACAAGCCAGCAGCCAGTGTCCTTTAATCGTCCCAGACAGAGCCTCCTCTCTCCCTCCTGCCTGTCTGGAGTGATCCTGACCACCTACAGCAGCAGCAGCAGAGAGGAGAGGAGGGAGAGACAGCTGGGAGTCTGAGAGAAACAAAGCAGTGAGCAGTGAGGGATAAAAGAGAGCAGAGGCAGAAAAAAGAGCTGAGATACAGACAGATGAGACAGAGAGGACACAACATTCAGAAAGATGCCCCCTGGGACTGATGCAACCACTCACTGCGACACTAATGAGCTGCCCAGATAGGTAAAGGTCAGTGGGTCAAGTCTGTTATGCAGAAATGCAAATACAGTAAGTCTGAGAGGTCTGTCGGTGCTGGTGGCTTCCTTTTGTTGGAGAGCAGCCATACTTTTTGAATTAAGGATTAAACAGATGTACACATATTCTGAAGGCTTTTATTAGGCACACCTGTGTAACTGAGATTGAACCCTCATCAGTATGGACCTGTGCACAAACTCACTGACGTACCTCTGGTTTTCTCTGAGGGACTGGTTTCCTGTTTATGTTCAACTTTGTGCACAGAGGCTATAGTTTGATTTGTACATGATAAAGTAATCAAATTAAGATGGCTAACCTCACTACACTACAAAAACATGAGTTTCAAAATGGATGCCAGTTGATAAATCTTGCTTGCTATGCCATGGGCAATTTTTGGCAAAACTGACTGTCTAAAACTGTGACTTTTCTTTCTTAATATATTGAAGTCTTTTTTTTATGTGTTTTTTGTTTCATTTTTATTTTATGACTGCATGTGTTTGTCTCTGTTCAGTGTGCTGCTGTCTTGGCCAGGACACTCTTGAAAAAGAGATTTTTTTAATCTCAGTGAGGTTTTCCTGGTTATTTGAAGGACAAATAAATAAAAATAATAAATTGGCTGATGAAAACGTATATAATGCCTGTTTAATTGCATAGATATAATAATAATGTCCCTGACACATATTTAAGGATATTCAAGGAACATTTATACATTGTGTTTGGGAATGTGTGCCACCAGGATTATTTGTCTTTGGATATTCCACTAGACTTTAAATGATATTGTTTTATTTATTCCCATCAAATCTTCAAGTTAAGATCCAAAGAATATAAATTCGTTAACTTTGCTTTACTTCAGGGAAAATGAATGATTGCCCTCTATTGGAGGAAAACTGTTGCTCATACAACAGGTGCCTGGATCAAAAATATGGCACAATGTATGCAAATGGCAAGAAGAACTTATATCCTAAAAAGAAAATTACAGGTTTATGAGGAAATATGGAAACGATTCAAAGACCCTGCGAGAAATAGAGATATGGGAGAGCTTCTACAGGAGGAAGTGTGGATAAGATAGAAAAATAGTTACAGTGCTATACTTGCATCTCCAAACTCTTTTCTGCTTTTTTGGTCCACCTGGACTTTTTTTTTTGTAATAATGCAGGTAAAAACTCAAAGACATCTTTTTTTTTGTTTGAGACAACCTGGGCTGTCAGAATATTTCTGCTGTGCTGATCTCAGTTTTATGTCTTCAAAGTTGAAAGACTAAAGAGATCAAACAACAGCTCAAAACAGAATTAAGACAGACACACGGCATTCACAAATTCAAAATAATTCTACCCCTTTTGTTTTCAATTTCCGTCTCAAATGTTTGAAAGAGCCATAACATCACTCACAGTCCCTTTCTAATTATTCTGGGAAGTTACAGGTGACTATCTTTTCACCTGTTGGCCTTTGGCTGCTCCTGATTGGACGCTACTGTCCAGAGTATGTCCATAATTTTTTCGGGAAGCCTTGTTATAACTTGTAGTTTGACCTTGTCATACAAAAGTCTGCAAAAACAGAAATCTATCTACCCTTTCAGGCAACATATTTGGCGCTGCAACTTGGTGTGGCAAATAGCCTATATGCTAGGCTTGCTGAAAAACTAGCAAACTGCACAAAGTAAGCAATGGAGTCATTAGCCTCACTAGCAAACTGCAAAGCTTTAGCGCAAGTCATTAGATTTCAGAGCTTTTCAGGCTGTAAAACATGTTTTATTGCATTAAGAAATTTAATTAGCTCAGTCACAAACCACAATCGAATAAAAACACAATCACCCCTAAATTATTCAGCTGTTTTCTGTGTTTCATTCAGAAAGTAAAGGATAGTGCAGTAGAAGAGTCCCTGGTGCACAAATGCTGTGTGGGAAATACCATTCAAAAACAACCCAGATGTCACCAAAATAAAGGATATTAAGGATTAGCCGTTTAAGGGATATGAGGCCAAAATAAATCCCTACTTCTGGTAATGACTTTTTTCCCAAAGCTGGGAATATGGGGCGAGCTGAACTCTCTCTCTGCCTGTATTATTCTGCCTTGAAAGCTAAACCCCCACCTATCACGAGTTAGAGTGAGAGCCTCTTCATTTCCAAACAGGTCAAAGCTGAAAATCACCGAACAAGTTTGGAGAAAATTAACCTTTTAGCCTGATTTCATGTGGACTGTCTGCTCAGGCTTTATGACCTGGCAAACTGGACAGCAGGAGACGTCAGGGGCAGTGGAGGGGGACTGCGATGGAGCATCTGATGGATCAGGGGTGGGGGCTGATGGATGGGCTTTAGAGGTCAGAGGTCAGAGTGAGGAGCCAAGGTTACATTCCAGCTGAGGCTCTGACAAATCACATGTGTGGAGCGACGGAGCTAAGGAGGAACTTTCAGCAAGATGGGGGAAACTTTCCTGGCATTTCCTCCAACAGCTGCATATGCTGAGCTCATTCAGGAGGAACTGGAGGGTGATTAGATGAGGAATATGACAGATAGACGTGACCTTAATATGTTAGTTCATCATTTACAGCTCAAATCTGCAGGAGGGAGTAAGGCTGGGCAATGTGTTGAATATTTAAGGTACTCTGATGCATGCTCAAACGAGATGTAGGGTAGAAATTATGACATTAAACATCACTTCTGATCTTAGTCAACGGTGAGTACAACAGTAAATACCATAGACTTTGTGTCTTGTGCATAGAAGTACTCTATCAGAATGAGAAGCCTTGAAAAAAAAATTAAAGGCATGAAAAAGTTGAAAAAGAAGAACATGGGCATCTCTAACATCCAAACTGGTGCATGTACAGAAGGGACGTCTTGTAGATGTCTCTCTTGTGCACTTCGAACAGGGGTGGGCAACTTTGATTACCAAGAGTGCCACATAAAAAAATTTCAGTGCCTAAGGGCACTCTCAATGAGTAAAACAATATATAAATAGACAAAAAATAGTACACTTACAGGTTCAAAAATTCATTATATATATATATATATATATAAATATATATATGTGTATACATATATGTATATATATATATATATATATATATATATATATATATATATATATATATATATATATATATATATATATATATATATATATATTTTTTTTTTTTTTTTTTTTTTTTTTTTTGTTATTTCATCTCAAACTTAAAAACGGAAAAAAACCAAGCAACAATTAGTCAAGGCAACATAATGCATATGTACATCGGACATCTGTATATGTCCTACACTAAACTTATACACGTGAATACATACACATATTCGTCACACAATACCCTGTTTGAGAAGGGAAAGAATAAAGCTAAAAGCTTATCTAGTCCTGCCCCTTCCTTACAAATCAGATCCATTACAAAAACATAATAACCATAATAATATTTGTTAATATCATCATTAATTAATAATTTGCAAGTACAAGTACAATATTAATGTATATATTAAATATGCATCTATACAGATCTACACATCATATACATATTATTTATAGTATATACACATGCTTACATATCATCTGTAATGTTAGCATGAATACTTATTTAAATAAACACTCTTGTATTCATAATCATTTATCTCCTAATTAAGTATATACAAACAAACAGCTTCTCCACAAAATATCTGTTCTAAACTAACATTTTATCTTACTAACATTTTATGTTACTACAATAATTAATTGAATATGTTAATATAGATCAGTGTTAATATATATACTTAAAATTAATTAACTCAAACACAATTAAAACTTCACAATTAAATTACACAATTAATGTAAATTTGAGCTTATCTTAATGCAATAAAAGAATGAATGTTTACCAGTTTTTAAAGCACAAGTATATTACCTTCATTACTGTTTCCAAATGTAGTTTTTCTGACACTATATACTATATTTTTATGCCTCAGAAAAGATATTTAGAGACACAATCACAAGTTCTTTAATGACTCACAAAAAAAAACATGTACTAGCAATCTATACCTGTCTTACTTTTTGCATTATGTAATACTGGTAACTCATCATGAATCATATTTAGCAGTTGTTAATTTTTCTCCATATTTACAATTTGTTTTGTTTTTTTGGAAATGATTGATGGGCCACATATGTCCCCAGGCTGCCAGTTGCCCACCCCTGACTTAGAGGTTGATTTTGCTGTATTTTTAAAAAAGGAAAAATATCTCAAAAATATTACAAAAATACTCAGGCAGCTTTCAGTATGGCTGGGCACACCTCTCAGGTTAGTAAGGGAAACACTGCAGTGTGTCTCCTAAAGCAAAAGCACTCAGGCCTCTAGCTATTGGTGTTACAGCTCACATGGTTATCATGTTAGCCGGTGACTTGCTGCCTAATTTCTCTTTGTTAAATTTCATTTCTTATGATGTCAAAATACATCCATCCATCCATTATCTATAATGCTTATCCCTTTTGGAGTCACACGGAGCTTTAGCCTATCACAGCTGAAATTGGTTAAGAGGCGGGGTACACCCTGAACCAGTCACTGGCCAATCTTCAGCACTGCCCCCCTACTCAGTTCCAGTTTCAGAATTTAATTTTGAACCGGCCGGTGTGATCAGACCAGAAAAAAATTGGTTTGGAACCTAAAAAGTTGGTTCACAGCTGGAACCAAAAAAAGTTGGTTCCAGCTTGCAAATTGATGGGCATGTCGTACTCTGTGTTGATAAAGAGCGCAAGAAGTTAAGCAAATCTATTTCTCCAGGTCATCACCAGTTGTTGTGTGCTTGATTGCTGGGTGAAAACAAAAACCTTGAGCAAAGCAAAAAACGCTTTTAGAATATTGATGCGATCCGCCATTTTGCCAGTCTGTTGCTCACATCTGCCTGAGTAACACGGATTCTCTCTGAGCAATGCAATTATAAGAAACAAGTTTGTTGGTGAACATTTCGCTAAAGGGTGACATTCATCTACTCTGTATGCGTGTCTAGGATATAGATGAAGTTAATATTTTTGGTCCACATGTCCCACCCTATGAGGGAGCTGCAACGATGATTAATGAAGCTGAAAATGGATAAAAGTCAGGGACAGCGAAGAAAGAAGATGAGATGAGGAGAAAGTTGTAGAAAGACAGCAAACAAAAATGATGTGATGAAAAAGAGGAAACTGAGCGTCTGTTTCTGTTACGTCTTGTTTTGACACAGTTTAACTCAAAGTGCTGAGAGCTCGTGGAGCTGACGTTTGGAGGAATGAGTTTGTGTTTAAAATGTAGAGGGGTTGAAAGAGAAGTGGATTTCTTAATGAGAGCGTGTCACTCATTTGGTTGCTGGACAGGTTCAGGTCCAGGTCAGTGTCATTCACTGCTATCACTCAGGTAGAGGGAAAGTGCAGATGCTAGAAAACAGAGCTCCTTCAAAAATGACGTTTATATTCAAAGAGTCCGACTGAGTGAGGAAAATGGAGTAATTTAAGCAAGTAGAGAGACCAAACCACAAAAATACTAAGTTTCATTCAGTCATTCATTATCTACACAACTTATCTCTTTCAGATTGGTGGGGGGCTTGAGCCTATCTAATACCGCTTTCACACTAAAATCCGCGGCTCAACACTGGTTTTTTCAACGCTGGTTAACCCGCAAGTGACTCCTTTACCACTGCCAGCAGACCCGGGTCTACTCAGCAGCAGATGAGCTGCATGGCTGTTTTTTTTCCTCTGGCGCATCAACCTGATGTCATCACGTTGATGACGTCATCGGAGCGACAAAACATGACCACGTAAACATTGGAAAAGAGCATGGACGCCGTGGACACAGTTTTCTGTACTTTGTACTTTTGTCCCTCTTTAAAAATGCACAAGCTCGGCGCTGATGATACAAAGGCAGATGGAATTTGTTGCTGAGATGGCAAAGAGTCACGTAAGTTACAGACAGAGGGGATGGGCACGATGTCATGCCGTGAGCACGTAATGCCGACATCATCCATAACTTAGCAACTTGACCCAGGTGTGATGTTCTCACTGAGGCCGGTCGGAGACGAGCCGATAAAAACCCATGTCGCTTGCAGGGTAAGTCGACCTGGGTCAAAATGCCGATTAGACCCTTTCAAACTGCGGACAGGAGCCGATTGTTGGAGGATTTACACGGGTTTTTTGGCCCGTGAAAGAGGTATAAGCTAACATTGAGCGAGAGGCAGGGTGCACCCTTGACTGGTTTCCAGACTATAACAAAGCCAACATGTAGAGACAAAGTCTTATGAGATGGAATATATCTATTGTTTTACTGCTTGTTGAAAATGAAGGGGATTACTATGAGCTGGTTGTTACCATTTTAATGCCGGACATGATTTTTTCTGTGTCTCAGATAAAATTGTTAGAAATAACATGAACATCAACCATAGTATAAATAAATAATCCCTATTTATGTGCTGATAGTAATAAACTAGGTTTTCACTTGAAAAATGCAAGCAATGCTGTGTGTAGCAAAAAACTGTGTCCTGGCAGATGGGACCCCCTCAGGGAGGTTTTCTACTGTCGTTTCAAAATTTGCATGTTTTGAGCCGCTGTTGTGATTTAAGGCTTTCAGCTTATGAGGGGGGTGTTCAGTTGCCAAACTGCCCTGCCTTCTGACAGTCAGCATGTTTGCCTTTAAATTTCGGCCATACCCAATACCACAACGGCTGTGATGAGGTAGGCAGCATTTGATCCTTAATTATTTAATTAATGTCACTAAAGCCTCCTAAGTCTCACCTTTTATCTCTGTTTCTAGTTCCATCAAGATAAAACCTCCTTATTTATCTATGACTTTGATAGTTAGGTTTTAGTAAGACAAGTGCAAAGGACAGTGTGGCTAATTTGGGTGGGTGCTATCAGACGGGGCCAATTTAGGGAGGTTTACCGAGGTCAATGCAAACTTTTCACATTTAAAGCCACTGCTTTGGTTTGATAGTTGTCAACCCTTTGGAGGCCCCTACTGGCCTTTCAAGGCAGATGGATTAGACAGACTTTATGTTGGTCATCAGGCATATCCATCCTGCAAAGCTTCAAACTGAAACAAGGCTTTTCACCATCCTTTCAAGGACAAAGAGGCAGCAGTGTGCAGCCAGTTTATTTGTGACAAGAGTGAGAAGCGAGCTCAAGCCTCTGACTTGTTCAAAATGAATGTGACAGACACATTCATGCAATCACCCCCTCCAGTTTATCTTGTAAAGTCTTGCCCTTCACAATCATCTTCTATGGGATGTTTCCCACATGGAGAGGAAGTATGTCCCATGGATGTGCGAAACTAGGGCTAGGCGATAAAACTTGATTTACGATTCTAATTGATTTTTTCCCTCTCAATAAAAAACCTCGACACAAAAATTACCTGAATAAAGTTTTGCCTTCATGTTATCAAAATTTGTTCCAAAACTTAACAGACTTTCCCTCTTATAGTTTAAATGCATGCTGTAATTTTGTCATAACATATTGGTTATGTAGTTCAAACGTAAGGAGGTCTATCTACATAAACACTAAAGGATAAGCTATTTTCACAGTATATTTACATGAAATCATCTGATCAATATTTAATCTCATTCGAGAAACCAACAAAATCCTAAACATGTGCTTGTGCAAACCTGACAAGACCTTTCATCATGAAAACTGTACATTTTCAGTATTTATATTTTGAAACACTGCAGCAACTTATGGTTGGAGTAAGCTTAGAAAAAAATCTCAATTTTTCATTTTTAAATCATCTGCCGAAAATAATTAGAATTCATTGATTTAATCAATATATTGCCCAGCCTTATGTGAAACAATCTATCTGCTGTGTCAGGCTCAGCCTTTGCTGGCCTGGGGCCCAAAGCAGTTGCCTACCTGCCTTTTGACAAACAGGGCTTTTGGCTCCCATTGACCACCATAGTTTGGGCTAAATGGATGCCAGGATAATTTTACAGCTTGTTTACTCGAAGGCTGTCATAAACAGTGGAAACAAACAAGAATCAACAAAACAGACTCCAGTTACAGCCACTATCTTGTTCCTGGAATCATGATTTAGTCGGTCATACAAGTCTTGATAATTAACTTTTACATTTAGTGACTCATGAACATATTTCTCTGATAGTGAGAACACTTTGGCTTTTCTCCCTGACAGCTGAGAATGAGAGGACACGTTTCTCATCTTCAAAACTATAAAACTTCCAGATCATTCTTGGCACTGTAAAAGAGTAAAATCTGATATCGTACAGCAGCTGCGCGGTAAACATGCAGTAAAGAACTGAGTCTCTAAAACAAATGCATTAGAGGAGACAGAGAGTCGTTAAGCTCATATAAAAGTGTGGGGAAAGCTTCCAGCGACAGGCAAACATCCAACTTATTAAATAGAGACGAGGAGCTGAACCCGACATGCAGGTCTGCAGAGGAACACCCCCTGCTCTCCCACAGTCACTTCTCACCAGTTTAACAGCAATAAATGCAAACCTCAGCATTCCTGCACAATGCGAACACACATTAGCACACGATCATGGCAATTAAAATCTACAGACAGTGATGATACCTCATTGTGCCAAAATGTAGGCTTTTCCTGCTCCTATTAAACAAAAAGTGGTAGGATTAGTTTGGAAACTACATGGTTAAATTCGACTTGGAGCCGCAGAGCACACACTGATTCTGTTCTACCTCCACCCTCTCTCTCTCCCTCCCCTGATCAGTCGTCAGAGGGGGATCATTCAGGGATTACAGACATTTTTAAACTCCCCGTGGTTTACTCCTCATGGCAGCCTGCTGCTGCTCCACAGTAGTTTCTGACTCTGACTCCACACACACACACTAACACACCTACACACTCTCTAAAGCATCGGATCAGACAAACACCACGCCTTGTGCTCAATATCTCATCATCAGTGTGTGTGGGATTTTCATACAGCTGGTATTAGGAGAGTCTGGAAGTCCAACTGTCACCAAATTTGGTCTGATTTGTTTTTGTGAGGAGGATTTAAGAGATAATTCAGAAAGAAAGACACATGTAGAGTTGTTCCTCTGGATTTTTACTGTATGTATTAAAAAGAGGTTTGTGTGCAGAAGGTTGAAAAGTTGTGGATCCATGAAAACTTCCAAAAAAAAAAAAAGTACAATACCGAAACAAGATTCAAGTCATGCTACCCAGATCCCAGGGGTTATAGTGCATTCCAGTTCATCTCGGAACTGGGATATTCCAAGTTCCAATAAGATAACGCCAACAATTTGGGATCGGCATCATCAACAATGGACCCCCTTTACACACATTTGTTACTAACTTGAATAGGGATGGGACTTAAAAAACAAATTCTTTCTGAGAATCGTCAAGGAATCAGTGTTGATAATGTTTCTGCCTATCAATTCCCTTATTAATTCCTTCCACTTACACAGCTCAGAAATGGTCAAAACTGTGTCTTAATATTCGACTAAAGGGCACTCTCGCCAGAATTTTTTGGAATTGGAAACATCAGCAACTTGCAGAAGCATTTATCTGTGCAGCCATCACTGAACATCATGAGTATTATGTGTTTGGCATTATTGCCACTGAAAACCTACATGAATGTTGACCAATTTTTGCCCTCACAGAAAATCTGTAGGAATCAATAAGGGAATCGTTAAAGAAATGGATCAATAAGCAGAAACCTTACTTTAATTGGTATCAATATAATCTTCCCAATTCCCTTCCCTAAACATGAATAGCTGATAACCATTAAAGAAGCAGGTCAATTTGAGTAAAGAGGAGGCTTTTGGCTCTTGACAAAAAAAAATGCATTGTTATAATATGTTTGGCAATATGGACATATTAGACATTGTCAAAAATCCAATTTCTTGCATTTCTTATAAGAGATGGGAGAATCGAGAACCAATTCCCTTTTAGAATCAGTCACAAATCCCTCAAGGAATCAATATCATTAGTAATTTTGCTTATCAATTCCTTCCGCTTTGTTCTGCATGCCTTGCAAATTGAAGACATCATGCTTTCATCAGAGCCAGTCAACAGACAAAAATTATGCCAATTATGACAGGGGGCAGACGTGGTCAAAATTGTTGCTTAATTTTTAAGACAAAGACACTGAGATAACTTTCAATAAGTAGCAACACTAGCAACAAGTAGAAGCATTCATCTGTGCAGAAAAGCACTGAATATGTGAGTGTCATGTGTTTGACATTGTTGCCACTGAATATCTATGTAGGACAAATGTCTGCCCACACAGAAATTCAGCAGGAATCTGAATAAGGGAATCATCAAAGAACATTAAAGAATTGATAAGCAGAATCGCTAATAACATTGGTATCAAATCCCATCCCTATCCCTATCCCTTATACAGTATATCTGCTATTCGTTCCCTTTCTGGATTCGGTGGAGTTTCTGTTAAGAACAGTCACACACACAGACTTTTAGTGGCAACAATGTCAAACACATGGCATGGAGCATGGATATCAAACAGTTACCATTATTTTGTCTATAAAAATATAAAGATTTTGACCGCTTCAGACTCCTCTGTCCCATGAGCACATCACTGACCTTTTTGTTGACCACCTCTGATGAGAATGTACCACCCTCAATTTGTACACGTACAACAAATTGGTAATCAGTAAGGGATGGTAAGCATTACGGACGAATGATATTGGATTTTTGCCAATATTCGATATGCAGATATTTTTAAATTCATGATCACCGATACCGGTACCGATATTTCTGGTCAAGAGCACAAGATCTGTATGTAACAAAAATGGACTTGTTTCTTTCAGTGTTAAAATATATTATTGCGAGGAACAGATGTAAAACAAGAAAAACAGCATTAAACTCTGGCAAAAATGAGACCTTTGATTTTTAGATGTACCCATGCAGTGATGAGAAGGTGCATCAGTATTGTACATTTGTGTAATTTGTCAATATTCCAGCCGATATATGGCCAATATGTGTGGCTAACATATCGTGGGTAAATATCTGCAAAAATTTTAATATCAGCTGACACCAATACTTAACTTTTTAGGCTGATATCGTCCGATACTGATTTCAAACTGATAATATCATGCATCCCTAGTAAGCATTAAGAATTGTGTAACTGATTCCTTTTTGTTACTGATTCACAACTTCTTATCAGTTGTCCCAGTAAAAGAGGAAGAGTCTCTTTGTGGGAATAAGGGAAAATACTCCAAAGATCGGGGTTACCATGAAATCAAAAATGAATACACAACAGTCAAAATGCTTTGCACAAAGGTCAAAGTAAAAACAGGCTGTCCTGGGAGTGAAGTCCTGTGATGTTTCTGAGATACTTCCCTCCTAAAACTGCCCCAGAGTTCACGTTGTTGTAATTTTCTTAAACTAACAATCTACCAACTGACAACCTAAGCCAGGTGTGCAGAATTTAGAAGCATGCAAATTCTGGACCAACTGATCTACAAGATCTGTTTATTTTGGGTAAACACACAGTTCAAGAACAACCACGAGTTTATTTGACAACAGACTTCCTTTAAATGTTCACTAAGTGCTGTTATTGCTCCATATTTCAACACAAAGGCTTTGAAACAGGAACAAGGTCTGCTACTCTCAGACCTGGTTTTGATGCTCACTGAGCTTCTCAGACCACAGACTGAGCTTCGTCTGCAGCTCCAGCTTAGAGTGTGACACATTGAGTGTTACTGGAAAACAGAAGATGTCTTCATGTAACTTTTCCTGGAAAGTTAAAGTTCGAGTATTAAAAGCAGAATAAAAAAGCCTTGTGTGTCTGTGAGTATGTTTGTGTGTGTGTGTGTGTGTGTGTGCTCATGTGTGTGAATGAATTCCTGAATTCCAGCCGGCCAGCAGAGCTCTCAGGAGCTGAGCCCACACAGACACAAACATCTGCCAGAAACTCTGCACACACGCAAACACACCAGACAGAGTGCCGAGTCATCCATCGCTGCACTGTGTGTTTGTGTTTTTAAGTGTTTGCACAGAAAGATGTGTGTCAAAGTCAAACGTTTTAGACTGGAAGAAGAGACCATTAATGAAACCCTCAAAGTGCTGCTGCAGATTTAAAACTACAAAAACCAGCAAGATACAGAGGATGACTTACAAGGCAGCTGTGGCGCAGTGGTAAAGTTAGACACCTCTGAAATGGAAAAGGGTTTGTCATGTATTTAAAAGACACTTAATCTAGTGTCACCCTTTTAGCACTGTGCAAGTCTTGTTAGGCAGTTCTGATGGGCAACCAAAAAAAAAAAATCGAAGCCCTTCTTGATCTTAATTCATCAACCAATTTTATGCCTCCACACATCATTAGAGTGTGAATGTCATGGGTCAAAGGTCAAGGTCACAAGTCTCAGCATGTTCTGCTTGTAAACACAACTTTGTGAATGCAGAATCACAAGAACGCTGATAAGGATTTTGCTCAAACTCAAGCATAAATGTTCGCCATGTAGGGCTGGGAATTGATAACATTTTATAAATCCCAATGCTTTTATCAATTTCCTTACCGATTCCTCTGGATTTTCTCTGGGTAAAAGTTGACAATACCAAACACTCCTGATGTTCAGTGTGGTGCGGCATAGATGGATGCTTCTGCAAGCTGCTGGTTTCCATACACTAACTATGTGTCTTTTTGTCTAAAAAAATTAAGCCACAACTTCGACCACTTCTGCATCTTGGACTTCTTTGTTATCAGTTTTGCTGGCTTCCTCTGATGGGAGCCAGAAGTTTTTGATTTACGAAGCACACAGAACAAAGTGAAAGGAACTGATAAGGGAATTGTTAGGTAAAAAGACTAATGATATCGATTCCTTTAGCTATCTGTTATCGATTCTCAGCTGAAATTGGTTTTTGATTCCCATTCCTACCACCATGACAGAGAGATTCTCTGACTGGATTTGATTTAAGGTTAAAAAGTCAAGGCCACAGTGCCTCTGTGTCATCTCTTGCTTGTGAATGATAACTCTCAAGACTATTTAAGCTAATTCTCCCTAATCTTTGCTGGGTCTTTTACTTTAGAATGGCATAATTCAGATACAAATACATAGAAAAGTGACGTTCGAAAAGATATTGAGGAGGTAAACTTGAATGAAGCTTGTTGAAAAACACAAAAGCAGACTATAACTACGAGGCTCAACCCTTCAGAAAAAAATGAATGACAAGGTCAACCAACCCACTTTGTGTTAGCACTTTGGTAAACAGCTCAGGCTTAGGGTGCTTTTGCACCTAACATCGAAACATAAACAAATGTTACTTTGGCTGATCTTTATTTGTGTTGTAGTTATGTTAGGGAGCTTTCACACCAATGTCGTTTGGACTAGACTTTCATACTTTTCTGTTTGGTCCAAATCAAAATGATAAGTGTGAAACCTCCCCTGGACCTTGGTCCAACCAAAAGAGATGGTCTCAGTATGGACCAGAAGGAACCACAGTCTGGTTCATGCCCAGTGTGAAAGCATTACTTTGAAAGGTTCAGACCTTCATATCAATGACAGGAAATTATGACATGACTACCTGAAAAAGGAGATCCATCACCAAAACAAAATGAGCTGTGGAAGCACATGGAGAGAAGAGGACACCAAATGTCTGACAGATATTTGATTAGATGTCAGATTGTCGTCTAATGATAAAACTCAGAAGACGAACTCGGACCAGCCTTTTTTACAGCTCTTCAAGTTGTCGCTGTCGTAGTAGAAAATCAACAATAATATGATGGTGGGAATGATGATTTCATTCATGTTTACAACATTCACAGACCCGCGTTATTCAACGTGTTGTTGTCAGACACCTGCCGGCCAAATGACCAATCAATGTAAACTACAGAGACAAGCAAAGCACGTAGTTAATGACAATATCACGTAGGTTTGTCATGTAAAGTCTGTAAGTAGTTTGCAAAAATGACAGTGTGAAACCCAAACAGACCAAACCAAATGTAAACAATGTAACAAAAAAACGGACCTTGGTCTGGACTTTCAGGTGTGAAAACACCCTTGGTGTGTACTCATAATGTCTGACTATGTTTTGATCATGACGCTGCTGGTGGAATGACATGAAGGTCATGCCTTATACCAAAGTAGTGCCAAAACAAAGCAGCTTGGCAGTGGAAAAGTAAGTTGTTTTCATTTCATCTAAAACTGTGTGCAGCAATATGTAGCTCTAGCCTCCGTGCTGATTATTTCTGTAGATTCTGCTCATCTCCATCACTGTGGCTAATGTTCAGGCTAGTGCTATGCACCTTGTACAAACCCACATCAAAAATCCTGAACTATCCCTTGAAGGAAAGAAAGCACAGAGCAGGAAATTAGGACAAGGAAGAAGTGAAAGGGAACAAGAGAAGGAAATGAAGAAGAGAACGAGGAGACAAGAAGATGTAGAGGAAGGAAGGAGCTGTTAAAGCTTCATGTCTGCGGTTTCTTTATGTCTTTACATGCCGACCACACTTAAGGCCTTTAAAAGGTCAATAATGAATGTGCGTGCTTCATGTGTGTGTGTGTGTGTGTGTGGGTGTGTGTGTGTTAAAGACGTGATGCAAAGCCCTGCTCCTCATCCACTTCACCGTTACACTACCCAGCGGACGATGACATCACCTCGCCCCGCACCACCCTCCTCCTGGCACTGACACACACACACCCACATACACACAAACACACACGAGCGCACTAATGGATCTTCACTGTCAGAAAAAGACCACTGTGCTGTTGGAGCTGTTATTGATTGAAGGACCCCTCCCTCTCATTTCTTCTCTACAATGAGCCATCATCTCAGCATCTTTGTTGCCATGGTTACTGCTGATTTAATTCAATTAGTGCCATTTGTATCAGGCTTCTTCTGAATGTGATGTCACTGTTTTCTTTGGAGTGAACTCAATTATTCTGCAGGAGTTTGCCTCTTGTCTCTTTGGTTTGACAAATCAGCAGATCTGGTTTACATCAAAATATTTTATTTTGACAACATGTCTCATTTTAAAACTTAACTTTAACTCAACATGACAGATTACAGATCCGGCCGTCATTAAATCAGATTCAACTGTGCTTTATCCCGCTGAAAAACAGCAGAACAAGCTGTAAAAACACAACAGATTGGGTTCTGACTCAGACATGAGTAAAATAAGCATTTTCGGGCCTGAAGTGAAACTAATGAGCAAAAACAAATATATAAAAAAAACCTCTTGGATACATGATTAACTTATTACTTCTGTGTTATGACAGAGTAAGAAATGTGTTGTGTTTGTTTCAAATAAACAGCAGTAAAGACAAAGAAGTATATTTATTTTATCATTTTAAAAAAGTGAAATCTTCTCTTAAAAGAATTTGGTGTGTTTTTATTTGACCTAATGAACTTCTGAAAAGACATTAAGTTAAAAAATCAGCATTTTAAGCACAAAATATTTACCTGTTTTCCAACTTCAAGCTTTTTCCAAGGGATGCACCATATTGGATTTTTGCTGATATCAGATATGTTGTGACATATGGTGTGAAAACTGTGGGAAACTGCCCTGAGGTACAATGTTAACAAATCCTTTATAAGAATTCCTCATCCAGATTTAGATCAACGCCAAAATCTAATCACCTCTTCCTTGTGCCATGACCAACATTCCCCGAAAATTTCATCAAAATCCAAGCAAACTTTTTAAGTTATCTTACTCAAAGATAGACAAAAAGACAAACAAACAGACAGACAAACGGCAAAAACATGACCTCCAAGGTGGAGATAATAACGGTCTTGCTAAAATATTGCAAAATAACCAAATTATCCTGAAACATTATTTTTTTCTTTTGCTGTGACCGTGGCTCCAAAATTCATTATCGCCCCCTCTCCTTCCTTCCTCTCTAAAGGTTTATCTCATCTTTTCTTGTCACACAGAAACTAAGATTAGTCACAAGAGGAGAGGGAGAAGTCCAAGTGCGGGGAATGATAAAGTACTCTATCATATGGAGAAGACATGAAAATCCATTCAAGGGTCTTCAAACTCAGAAAAGTATAATAACACCTCTATGAAAACTCTATGAACTGCTGTATGTCAAATAAATGATCTTTGAACTGAAGTAGAACAGGCCAACCTGATTATATAATATGGTCTCATCTGGGAAAACACTTTAGATCACATATTCTTTGCTAACATGAGTATTTGTGATAACTTACTCATGGCATAATTTTCATACTTCAATATGTCTCATAAATTCTTAAACCCAGTCTAAAACTGTGAGTAAACAGGCAGTCATGTTGTAAAGAGATTGTGCTCTTTTCAGTCTCAGCGTGCTGTTAACAAACCCCCAGTGGGACCTGATGACTCTACAAGTAATGAACAGCGAGTGATTATTGATCCGAGCTCAGAGCGGAGGGAAAATGTCAACCTCTCCTGCTGGGTGCTGCTGGGTGTGTCCTGCAGTCCCCCTGCCTCCAGTTTAACCTGAACATGACCACACTGAACACAGAATGAGGGGTCACTCACATGGACACCAATTCAGGCGTACACCAACAAGTTTTTGATCATATGGGCGTCTCGTCCACACGGATACGGCATTTCAGGTGCCTGAAAACGCACATTTTTGAAAATGAGTCAAAGAGTGGATGAACCCCAGCGTTGCATTTCCGTGTGGACAATGAATACAGATAGCTTTTAAACAATGACATCACAGCCCCATCTCTCATCTTAACCTCAAGTACGAACCCCGACAACAACAGAAACAATGGTTGAATACAGCGTCGTGTTCGTGCTGCGGAAGCCTCTGAGCTTGTTTTAGCTTTTGCAGTAAACTCTTCTGCTCCTGTACGACCACCATGAGCAACAAGAGGACACGGAGGACAGCAGACGTCAGTGTTTGTTGACTTTTCTCATGATGTATGCACATGCTTCATGTCTTCTTCTCAGATTTTGGTGTATGTCTGCAGCAGCGTTACAGCACCACTTACAGGCCTGGCATATGTACTGCAGCATATTAAGTGTTTTCGTATGAACGGACATTCCTTGAAACAAAGCCGTCTTTACGGAGAATGTTTTCAATATCAAGACTTTTGGTCTCTGTGTGGATAGGGCCAAGGACAGACAGATGATGAGGGGCTTTGTGAACCTTTGAACTATGTCAGAGGTCATTGTCATTTGGTATCAGGCTATAGAGAACCAAAAATAATTAATTTAGTTACCCCTTTTGAATAACTAAGACAAAAGGTGTGTTCACACCGAGCGCGACTTGGGCTACCAAGATCACGTCACCCACCCAAGTTGTGTCGCCTATGATGTCACGCCCGCTCGAGTTTCACCACAATCATATCATATATTTGTATATATTAGCTAACATTATTCCAACTGCATCCTTTTCACTCATGAACCAACTGTAAAACACTGCAGCTGATGCAGATGAGGAAGGACAGGACTGCAGAGAACCGCCACTTCTGTTGAATAAGGCAGAACTAATAATGTACTCACAAACTGATGTTCCCACACAGACATGGATTGTCACTCTGTGATCCGGAATAAAAATAGCCGTTGTGGGTGTCGTCACACACCACAACTGGTCGCGTTCATTGCATCACGTGAGGTCTAGTCGCGCCTGATCGCAGCTGTACACTGACTTTGCATGAAGAGTGGTTGCCGAGGTTGCGCCAGTCAAGTTCAGTGTGAATACACCTCAAAGGTTGTTTTATTTTGAAGAGATGACCGGATCCTCACATATCTGTCTGCGTGACAGGATGGTGAAGACTTTGCACTCAGGCTCTATGTCCCTGTAACAGCTGTGATTAACCAAAAAGTACAACCTGAGATAAACTCAGTGCTAAACCTTGCTTCTCTTCCACCTGTGCTCTGGACATAGTTGTGAAAATATTTGACTCTGCACAATGTTTCTACTGAAGGACCATCAAGGCACATGGAGTGCTTGACTTCCTGATGTGGAAAGGATTCAATTCAAATGAATGACCCATCAGTAACCAATAGAAACATCAGATCAGCTCAGACTGATGATCAATGAATGAAACACACACTGTCAGCCGTCAATAGATCTTGCATTCGTTTGCACAGTCTTGAATCAGTCTTTTCATGTAGGTCAGGAGGTGCTTCAAGGAAAAAGGTCAGGATCCACTGATTTAAAACAAAAGCCTTGGGTCATTCTGGAAGCATAAATAAAACTACAAGCGGGCAAATGTTTGGTCACAACATAGAAACCATAATGTCAAAGCAATCCTGGTGTCCTGACCTGTCTTTTGAAAAGTTAAATCAAAATTTAACCCTTTAAAATGATTTAAAAGTGCATACATTTTTCACATCTGCTACTCTTGCTGTTACTGACTACAGTGAGGACGTGAGGAAGAGCCCGGCCTACTTTTCTCTCCCTCAGTCTGAGCGAGGCCAACAGAAACACCTCTCAGTGTGTTTGCATTTAAGCAGCTCTACCCAGCCGGTGCAGCAGAATAAGAAACGATCTGCCCACAGCTTTGGCTCTGACAGTGCGGTCAACTGAGCACTGTGCAGGGGAGCTGCCACTGAGTAACTACTGGACACCACAGTGCCATGGAAAATGACAGAGTGGAAGTTAATGGGGCAGACAGGAGGAGCAGAGACACTTAAAGATGAAGAGTTAAGCAAACCTGTGTCTGAAATGTCAGCAGACTGACCACAGGCGTACCATCAGCCGTCCCTGTCACCACTGCACAGTGACCCAATATCCACAGTCCTACTTTTGAAACTTGCTGCTACAAAAACAATCGAAGCTCAGCAGGGTCACAGTGTCACTAATGGCTCCATCATCCTCATTGATCCTTCACGTTCCACCTCGGTTTCCCGTCGCTGCTGCAGCTCTGTGCTGGGATTTGTGTCTGCAGAAGAATAATCAATATCTGCCTCTTTGTGTCATGCATTAGAGGTCCACATTTTTCATTTTCAGATAATCAATGTGGAGATAAACTCTCATTTTAGTTTCCACAGCAGAGGTTCAGATAGCAGGAGGAGTCAGGGCTGTATTATTTGACCAACATTGAGAAGCAAATTAGGGCATATGTCATCAACAAAAACATCACAAAAACAGTTTTATTTCAGTCCGTCATAGAAAAATTTTATTTCAGTCCGTCAAATACAAGCAGAGGTGAGGTGACAGAGCATCAGGAACATGCGAGTCTTTGAGTTTGCATGTTTCTGTGTGAGAAGCAGCCTGATAGAGAGAGCACAAGCTGTAGGCGGGTTGAATCTGTAGCTATGCCAGGTGAGGCATTTGCATCGAGTTAAACTAAAGTGTGGTTCTCTCAGCTGGTTGAAAACTCTGCCGACTTGGACTGCTGCTGCAAGAAGCATGAAGACACATAGTTGATATCAGCTGATAGTGTTGGATGGATGGTCACCCGTATTCTTGTTAAAAAGAAACACAGATGAGTGAAAAAAATGTAATATACTAATAAAATGTGAATTTGAACAAAATGTAAATAGTTTTGTCATTTTATATTCAAATCCAGCCCCCATCTGAATTATCTACAACTCTTCCCCTTGAAAAGATCCCATAGACTATCAGAGGTAAACAAGCAACCTTCTGTAATATCTTGGACTCCTGAAAAACCTGATTTGACCGATATAATGAAAATAACTGGAGATGAGATATAAATGTACCTCTGCAGTTCACCAGGAAAACATATAACACCACATAAATAAAGGTGTTGATATCCCTAAATTTATAAGTCACTTATCCCAGCTAAACCAAATTACTAATCCTGAAAAAATGTATTACGTGCATGTTTTTTTTATTTTTTTTTTAATAATATATCCACTTATTTATTGATTTAGTCATTTACAATGGGTCAGGTATTGTGTATTACATGTTTGTCTGTATGATCCATGGTTTACAACTGGATAAGTACTGTTGTCCTGTATGTCTGAAGATTTTCTGCACATATGTTAACACGTATGTTGTATGAGTGTTATGAGTGTTTTATGAGTGTTAAATGTTATCAAGCAATAAAGATATTGTTGGAAAAAAAAAATGATTCTCCCTTGTACGACCATTGTTGGTGACCCCTGCTTTAGAACCACCAGATAATTGGGCCAAAACTCAGGCCAGTTGTCTTGTAGTATGTGCTCCACTTAAAACTTAAACTAAAAGTTGCTGCCAAAAGTAACACAGGATTAAATGTATGGAAATATCATGAATTATCAACATAAAGCACTCGTTCCTGACAGCATAAGATGATCTAAGCTGCCCTGATGAAGGCTGTACATTGAAGGTCTGACATGTAAATCCAATCCTCTGTCTACCCTTAATTTAAACTGATTTTCGCCCTCATCTGCTGCTTTCAAATTATGTCCACGTGAGTAATGTTTACTGGCCGACAGCTCTACATGCATTATTTCTGTGCTGTAATGAATGGCGAGTGCGTGGTGTTTTAAGAAGATCAAAGAGAAGCGAGTCTGGCCCTAATAACAGCTCTCACAGCGCTGGACCAGGAAGAAGCAAACATGTCATGACCGGCAGGATGTGTGCATGTTTTTGCATGGAGAGCAGAGGATTACGCTCGGCCATGAGATGCAAAAGCTCATGGCCGAGCTAAAAGGCTGTTATGATGTTTGCTGGATGCTGTTTTTAGAGCCTTTTGTGCCGGACATTTAGAGTCATTGACAGTTCAGTGTGATGATGTTTACACTCAAATATTCCACTTTTGGGCTGTGCCTGATGTGGACTGATGACTCTGGTCAGAGCGTAATTTTTCCATAGGTTTAAACAGAATGTAAGCTTCAGGTTAAAAAGTTCAGCAGCAGCCCAACAGAAGTGACCATGATGGTTGAGTCACTGCCAGAAAAGACAAGAAGAGGAACAAGGATGGTGCCACAAACATGACAGAAGACACGTTTTTCAGTAACACATGGTATTTGACATCAGAGAGGGGATGTTAAACTGCATGTTTGCACCCACATGTTGGGCTCCAGCTTTGACAGCCGCTCTCTGCAGAAGTCCTGGAATCTAAAATGACAAGCTGGGCTGTTGCAGCACAAAGTCCCCCCGGCCTTACCGAGTCTGAGACTCTTTTCCTGAGCATTGCTTTTTGAAAGTAAATAAAAAAAGGTCAAGTTAATTTGAGGTATTGTGAGTAGACACTGAGGTCAGAATAGAGTTTCCAGTAATTCTCACGTCAGATTCTGTGGCAACAGTTCTGGAAATGACTCCAGTGTCTGCTCCATGAAAGTACAGCTCCAAATAAACAAGTAAGAAACATTATGTCACTTATTCTGTTTAAAAAAGGTTCAATCTGATGGTACAAAGACTTTTAACAAAGATAATAGGGTCCATCCCATTTCTACATTGCAACTTTAACAGCAGGCTGCAGATTTACTGCAAGAAATGACACCAGCCTGAAAATCAATAATCTCACAGGAGTGCACATCCCTGCAGATATTATTTTTCTCATACTGTGATGTTTAGTTTGGCTGTATTGAGACTGGTGTCATTATTGCCTCATGTTTGGCAGCTTCACTGGGTGAAGAAAGACTTTGTATTCAATAAGTTTCCAGTCTGAATCCCAACAAAGACATAAATCCATCCATCCATTATCTGTATCGTCTATTCCTTTTGGGGTCCCAGGGCTTGGAGCTTATCCCAGCTGTCAACAGACCAGAGGCAGGATACACCCTGGAGTGATGGCCGATCAGTCACAGGACTGTCATATAGCGATAAACAACCAGGCACATTTACTTTCACACCTCGGGGCAAATTAGAATAACCAGTTAACCTACTGATCATGTTTTTGATCTGCAGGAGGAAGCAGGACTACCAACACACACACACACACACACACACACACACACAGAATATGCAAATGCAACACAGAAAGGTCACTGTCTGACAGGACTCAAACCAGGACGTTTTTTTTTCTGTGAGGCAAAAGCACCACTCACTACACTGCTGTGCAGCCTGAATAAATTCTTCCTATACCTCTTTCCTTGACCATCTTCAAGTTGGCTTTAGAAGTTTTGATCCTCTCAAAAAATCCTCATGGCTGGCAGACATCTAGGCAACAGAAAAAAAACACTGAGACATCGACTCTTGCAAATGATTTGCAGATTAGGGACTGTATAAGTAACATTTACACAAATCAACATACTAAACAAGTCCAGCATACTGTTGCTTTAAGAGCATTGCAGTACATTATCTGATCTTGGGTTACACTTAAACTTCAACAGGTACACGTGGACAATGGAGGAGCACCGGTTAAGACAATAAGGGCCAAACCTGATATTTAAATCAACAATTTAGCATATAAGCTAATGTGTTTTCAGGACACCAGTTGGTGTGGTTTTTCTCTCATTATGCCAACATTTTCTCTCATGTTTGACAAACTGGACACTTGTTCTATTCCTGTCAAATAACTTCTTTAAATTAGCTTTGTTTAATTATGGCATCCAACTGATATGACACAACATGTAAACATTTAAACTGACATGAGTTCAGGCAATATCACTTACGGATGGCTGTACTTTGGCAGAAAGTCCAATAGCAACAATAGCTTGATGCATCTGTGCAACCTTCAGGACAGGTTTGCAACTAAAGAGTAAAAATCATAAATAAACTTGGATACAGCTGCACAATCTTTGAGTTTAATACATGAACCTGATGCAGCCAAATGATGATACTCCTCTTTTCAGTGTCTACGATAACAAAAACAAACAATTTAAAGACACATACTCTATAAGAAAAACTTTTCTAACGATGTAGACAAAGGATGTGTTGATACAGATTCACAGATGAAGAAGAAAAGGGGCTCAGGAGGGTTGTTGCGTCTGTCACAGTGAGTCATGAAGGCATACAAGTGTTCAGAAGTGTCGTCATTTCAGTGACAGGAAGAAGAATCATCGCAGTCAGCAAGGAAAAACGGAGGACGAGCAAAGACCAAGGCCTAATACTGTCAAGGTCAACCCACTTCGCAAACCACTGACCACATGCTGCACAGAGTTAATGCAGGGTAATTTGTCTTAGGAGGACTTTACTATGATTTTAGAGCGAAGTGGGACCAGAGAGATGGAGTCACTATCAGCTTAAAGGTGGAATCCACCCACATCAGCAACCCTCACCATGAGACTGCAGGAATTTCTAAGCCCATGTTTAGTATTATTGTTGTCTGGGCCTTAATCCAACCTGAGGCGGAGTTCATGTTTGTAAAAGAGAGCGAGGGGACGAGAGGGGAGGGGGTCGTCCAAAAACCTGAGATCACTGGACAAAATAAGAAGAATGTGCCCTGACCAGATGTCTACGCTCTGACAGGCTCTGTTTACAGGCTCATAAATGCTTCAGTCCAACGCTGAGGTGGGAAACATCTCAGTTTTGACTTCTGACCCCGAACCAAAGGTGACAACATGTTATGAAAGGGTCCTCGGGTGCTGAAAATGTGGTGTTTCATTATAGGAGACTGTTTACTGTACACGGTTCACTGCTGTCTGTGACGTTTTGATTTGTTTTCTGAGGAAAAGCTGCATTGTTTGCTTCCACCACACCCAGTGTGAGCACCAGAATCAAACCAGGGTGCACACGATAACAAAGCTGTGTGCACTCACATCGTCTAACCCTCTCCATAGTCCAGGTCTATCTTGGTTCTCAGTTTTCATTCGGCTGAAATCAGGACCCCTCCTCCGCCCCTCAGGTCCAAAAAGGAAATGAGTCTCCAATTTAGGAAAGAGGAAGATGCTTCAAGGTTCTCTTTTTTCATTGTGGTGAAACATAACCCCACTTTCACTTCCACCTCTCAGCTTTCAGCCACAGAGCTCAGGACTCTCTGTTTGTCTCCTCCATGTGAATCATTTCCTGTGATGTTCAGTCTAAATACACAAACAGGCAGAAGCTTAGCACACCACATTTTCTTAAACTGGTGTTTTTTGGACTTAAGTGTGGACTTAGGCTGTCAAAATTGTTTGTTCTTCAATATTGTTTGATTATATGTGTTCCAAAAATACAATCAATCTTTATTATTTTTATGTTTGACAGCATCAAAAAGTGCCACAGCTTGAAAAAGCTCCAGATCTTCGATCAAGTTTTTCACTAAAAATTTCAACAACATTTTGTCAGTGAGACATTGCCAACTTATTAATATGATTCAGAAATTAAGCAGGAGTTCACCTATTTCAACTACTTTTCCCTGTTTGAACAAAAAAAATGATTAAATACTGGGTGCCTCAGCCTCTGTTTTTGTTGCCATATAAACATTAAGGCTCTAATTTTGTAGACCAGGCGCAGGCGCCACGCCTGCACCATGCCACTGGCATGTGTCCAGGGCATTTTGCAAGTTTCGTGCACGGCGCAGGGAGGCGCACCCACGCCTCCGTCCTTCCCACCGGCGCAAGTAGCAGAGAGGGAGGAGAGAAGGCGTGAGTGGGTTTAACACAGCCGAGTGTGATCTTCACCAATCAAATGAACGCCTCTCCTCGCCTTTAAATGCGCTGCGGGTGAGGCGCAGTGACAATTTCACCTCGGTGGCAAAGAAGGTCAGAGACGCTTTTACTTTTACAGCAACTGGGAGAGCGCAGGGGCCACTGGGCGGCGCATCGGAGGCCATGATGCGCGTCACCATGTGGACCACCTCGTGGGACAGATGTAATCTGTTCCTGTGTCATAAATAGGAGTACAAAATTAAGTGATAATTACATTTAAACACAGCAGCAGGATAATCCATTCATCATGCTTGTGATCCACCTGTCCCTCTATTTCATGTTTGTCCCTCTATGTTTGTCCCACAAACACTCTGTTTGTACTGTTTGCTGTTTTGTCTGCTCAGGCTTCCATATCACACAGTTATGGCAAGGTGCATGCTGGTGCTAGCTGGGAGCTCTGCTGTTAGCCTGTTAGCTTGCTGCATAGGTGCGGTCTCTGTATGGAGCAGCAAAGAAAAATCCAGCCCGTCCCTCCTTCATTAAGGATACTAAAAGACTACACCCACCCCAGCCAAAGCCTGTTCACTCTGCTGCCATCAAGCAAAAGGTACAGAAGTATCCACTGTACCAACAAACTGCAGAACAGGCTGTGCGATTGCTGAATGCACCATCTGCACTCCTCCATGTTTAATCATTTTATTTTTTCTACTATCAATTAACCAATCAAGAGGGAACCACAATTTAAGTTCATTATACAACCTGTTGTATAATGACCAATAAACTTGTGTCCTTGTAGACAAATATTTTATATCGTGATCTGTGACTTCTTCACGTGAAGGATGGACTCAATTTGCTTCAGTCCTCATGGTCTTGGTGCAAAAGCTGGTCAAAAAGACGGACAGACAAAACAAGGAGACAAAAACAGGAGAGGAGACAAATGTCAAGTGCAGATCTAAAGGCTGAGGTTTTGGTGTAAAGGAGTGTAATGACGGGGCTCTGCAGACGGCACAACTGGTTTAACCCTTCATTAAAGCTCACAGACCTGCTGCAAACAGACAACGTTTGAGAAGAAACGTGAACTGAGGAGAAGACTTGAAGTCAGGTCAAAGAGCGAAAAAGATCCTCGAGAGGAGATCAGCACTTTGGAATAAAAGTCTATCATGATGAAGCCCATATGATCAAATATATGCTAACAAATAAGAGAAACATTCAAGTGCAATCCTGACACCTGACCTAGATGTCTCCTTCCCTGACTATACCAAAACTATGAGTTAATTCTGTACAGTGCATCCTAAAAAACAGCTTATTCTTGAGCTGATACTGACTCTCATCTTCTCTGTATGACCATCTGATCATGTTATCAGGAGCAGACCTCTGGCTCTTGACGCTCTGCTGCGTCTTATACTTGAAAAATGTTACCGTGCTATAGAGACAGTGTTTGGTTCAACCCTGGAGGCTCAGAGGGGACACAAAAGACTCTTTAGCAAAGACGACTCCAAGGAGAGACATAAATCAGGAACTCCCTCAACAAGATATGAAGCATAAAAACCTCACTCAAAGCTGAAACAGCCTCCTGCACAGAAATAACTCCAACAATATTTTTGTTCGGCTACATTTGGCCCAGACAATAACTTTAAGAAGAATTTTAAAAGCATGCCTGCACCACTGAAATATGCCAAATATTTAATATAGTCACCACTCAAAAGTCAGGACCATGGATTCTTCTGCTTCATATTGAACATGACACCGATAAAACTGGCTTGGGGAACACTCATATAGGATCCAGGCTGTGAACCGTGCTTAAATACAATTATTCCCTCCTCTTTAGTCCCATACACGCCTGCACTCACTGCTGCAGCCACAACCAGGCATGACCATGCCTCCCTCATCACTCCATGATGAAGGTTACAATGAACATCAGCACCATAGGGAGTAACACAGAGAATATATCTGAAACTTCACTGATTTTGTGGCTTATTTAGAGTAATTTTGATTAATTGCAGCCCCCTTTATGCAATATAGTGTATTATACATGCTGTAAGGAGAACTGGTGTCATAATTACGTCACATGCTCATGCTTCTATTTCATTTTTTATTTTTAATATTTTATTTATTTTAATATTCTAGTTGGAAACAATGACAAAACAGAACACAACCAAACAAAACAAAACAAAGAATAAAGCCCTGAAGTTTGAGAATCACCTTTTCAGATAGCTCTGATTGTTTGAGTGAATGCAGTGACATGAACAAAATATCAAAAATGTCTGAAATCAATCTGATCAATCAGGAGCAGCTGATCAGGCTGGTGTGCTCCATTTGACCTTTTAGTTGGATTGTCCAACTTGTGCCACTGGCAACGCCCCCTTTGGTCAGAATCTTCTACTTGGAAGTTCAGCGATCTTTAGGTATGTGACATGATTCATAAAAATATGAAAAAGCATATCTCCAAGGATTTTACCTAATTTGTTGATTAAATATGTGCAGTTCTTTCTTAAATAAAAAATTATATATTACTGGTTTTAACATCACAATGAAGAAAGCAACAAACCCCCTCATAAACATCTCAGTCTCTCTCACTGACACTCAACCCCTGGCCCCACTGATTATCCCTGCTCCTCAGGTTGTCATGGCAACATCTCTGACTCAAACCCCCTCTCTGCCCTCGCAGGCCAATCCTGCACAGATTAGATACAACCATCATAGAGAGATTGAATCCTCCGTAGGATTATATCACAGAAACAGAGAGAAATCACAACCTGCAGTTTATCAACACACTCAGGCTGCAGACGGAGGCCGACCCCGTGAGAGGCTCAGAGGATGTTTTTAAAACCCGGGTGTCGTCTGCAGACCCCATGTCTGTTTTCTGTCAGCACGAGAAAAAGGAAGACAAGGAGTAAAGGAGGAGAGGATGGAGAAAAGAGACAGTGGTGTCAAATAACAGGGCTGCGAGTGTTAAATGATTTCAGAGATCATCAATCAGAGAGTGTTAAACCAGGACAGCAGGCTTTCACCAACACACAGATCTGTTTTAGACTAATTAGCTTTTTGACGTGATCGTTAATTTGGCTAATTCCATGCATAATGATTAAGGTTTGGGATGCAGCATTACACTTAGCCAACAGTTCTGTATGTACCTGTTTTCTGGTCTCTGTTTCTGGTTCAGTTTGCTTTTGACAACTTGTATTTAAGTTTATGTTTCCCTTTTTTTAATTACTTCCATTCTGAGGCATTTTTATCTATTTTTGTCAGAACAGCATGGGATGATTTAACAGAAAATGCTATTTTTTAAATTCTAAACAAATTCTTTGTTTCACTTTTATGGAAAAATGTCATTTCTGTAAACATCTTTGATGTAGTTTATGATAGAAAATGTGAAAAAAGACCTTTTCAGATGTTTTTAATCCCAAGGAACATCTGAAAAATACAAATTTTACCATCGAACAACTTTAATTATTGAATTATTTTTAGGCCAATACTTAATTTTCCTTTTCTTGATTTTGTATTTGAACTCATCATGGAGACATTTCACTTATTTATCCAATTTTCATTTTCTGAGCTTCCATGAACACATAATAATATAACTGCCATTGCCTTTTAAGCCTCATTATGTTTGTTTCTATCGGTCTATCTAATCAGCCTGTCGACTATAAACAAGGTCATTTCAAGTACATCTTTTAACCAACAGGACTTCCAACAAAAATGAGGATGACTGTTCCCCCTATAAGAAGGCCAGGATGTTATGAGTCTGTTGAGGGGTTAATACAGTTTTTAAGAGCCAGACTTGCTGTTTAATTAAATGCACTGTGCTGATGTGCTCAGTGTTTACGCACTGCCGGCTCAACCTGAGGAATGCACACCAGCAGTAAAAGAAAATGATTTTATGTATTATTGATAAGCTTAAAGATTTTTAAGTTTGGCAAATGCTGACCTATTTCTTCCTCAACTTGAACAACACAATTAAGAAGAATGATGGGATCCTGATAATGTGTGAGGGTGCATATTGCTGCCTCTAGTCTCAGAGGAGTAGTGTAGTTTCTCGCCACAACTTATTTTATTCATCATCATTTTTTTAATTAAGATATTTTTGTTATAGTCCCAATACTACAGACAAATAACAGGAAAAAATACAGTAATAAAATAAAGCAGGAAGATAAAAATGACAATAATAGATAAATAAATGGAGGGAGGTACTCCTGTGTTTGCTGAGGTCACAGGATCTGCAGTTTACAACAAAGATACAAATGAGTGTTGGATGTAATTTCAATTAAGACAAGAAGAGAGCTCAAATATCAGGAGATAAACAATTCAATCAACAGTTGAAGAATCACTTTAGCACAAAGAACATTCCAGTTACCACTAAGACCCCGAGAACACTGTCAAAGTCTTTCAGAAAACTTGCTGCTCTCTCCATGTCGAGCAAGTCAAAGCATTAGACCACAGGTGTCCGAACTATGGCCCAGGGGCCAACTGCAGCCCTTGGTCCACTTTTAATTGGCCCGCAGCAAACTCCAAAAGATACTACTAGATATGGCCCACATTACAGCATGAAGCTTTTGCATGTTTAATGAATAAATACAAATGGATTATGGTGTCAAATTTCACAAATCACCCTCATGTCTTCTTCAAATGCTGCATATCAAGGTATACTAAGCATGTTGTGCAAATATTTTTTAAATTCTTCAAGCATTAACACACATCAAAGTTTGGCACTTGGGTGCAGTTTGCTGTTGTCTTATATTTGAATGTGAAGATGAGCTCTCAGGGTTCAGCTCGTCTTTCTTATTCTGATCAGGGGCCGATCTGTTGGTCAGGAGCACCAACTGCAGCCACTTAAGTCTCACTGGCCACCCTTAAATCCTGAGCATGCATACTTTTAAGTTGAAGTATGTTGTGGCCCGGTTATCCTTGTATTTTTCTGTATGTGGCCCTTGTATTAAAAGGTTTGGACATCCAGCATTAGACGAATCATTAAATGAGAGGCAGCACGATGCCCAAAGGTGAGAGACCGCTGGGCTAATGTCTTCAGCCCTACAGCCAAAGACAACAATAGAAGGAGACAAATGAAAAGGAAAGGCAGTATCCAATATTTCTGACATGAAAACATGCACCACCTCTTTTTTATGTGATCACTCGTGGCAGGTGTTTCCTCATCCCTGTGCACTGACTCACAGGCTTTAACACAGCAGCTCAAACATGGAGAGAAAACAGAAAATACTGCAGTTCTCATGTGCATAAGAACCATGAACGTCATACTGAATGGTTTAATATTTCAGTGAGAGTTGTTGCATCCCTAATTAAGACACACACCATTCATGAAGGACACTCTATGATGATAATGAGGGTGCGTCGTCAGCTTCATCCACCAGACTGCCGCCTACCCAAAGGCCCTGAGGACAGACAGGAGCCTCCTCCAGTGTGTGTTTGTGGGGATATCAATGATGTGGATTAGGTCCACTCCATTTAGTCCTAAGAATGCAGCCATCAGGCCAACGTGTCTCCCAGGAGGACGAGCCTCGGGGCATTTTCTAAAATCAGGGTGGGACCAAAGACACACACTCAAACGTACAAGCATCATCATCATGCAAGGAGGCATGATATGACACAGATAATCACATATGCTGCTTGATTTGGTAGATTTTGACACACATGACCAAGCACAGATAAATAATACAAAAGACGTGTGTGAAATCGCCTGAGGAACAAGAAAGACGATCACAGCCTCATCAATAAATCAGGTTTGGATGAGACAGTGAAATGGAGAAGATGTCTGCTGCACGAGGAGGGAGGGAACAGAGATGAGAAATTTACAGACAGGAGAAAAAAGAAGAAAGTGAAAGAGAAATTGTGCCGTCATTAAAGGTGATCAAACATGCATTAAAATATAATAATTGCCTATTTCACACATGCATCTCTGATTGTTTTTGTTTACTATTCAGAACCTGCCCCTCATATCCTGATCCAAAGAGAAGGTCCCAGGCTGCAGGACAGGATGTAAAACATATCCTGCTACAGTCTGTAATATGACATGTTTAAGTATTGATCGAGCTGCTTCAGAGAGAAAGCTTGAGCAAAGAATAAAAGGAAAAGGAGAAACTCACATGCCTGTTAGTGTTATCTCAACCTGAAAAGATCCACTGACTGCACTAACAGAGCTCTCACCACTTCCTTCTTAAGACCAACCACAGCGCTTCTCAGTATTTTTAGCAAACACACAACAAGAAAGATAAATCCAGAGCATGTCACTGTGAGCAGCAGCTACTATTTATGCAGAAGTGATGAAACTTCTGAGCCTCGACAGACAGTAGCAAACAACGGATTTTATTTCAGGTTTCCAGCTTCAAGAGACACAAACACACAAGGAAATAAAGTCTGTAATCATGTGAGTTTTGACAAGACCATCAATTCATCCATGGGCTGCAAAGTGGTGCAGCCGGTAGTACTGGTGTCTCAAAGCAAGAAGGTTGCTGGATCTATCAATCAATCAATCTTTTAGTTGTACAGTGCCAAATCATAACAAAAGTTACCTCAAGGCACAATTATTTGTCTGTAGTGTCATAGGGCCGTACGTCTTCACTAGTCTCACAGTTTAGTTCAGTTATTCAGTCAACAATTTATTTAATTTGATATCACGATGTGTCAAAATAAGAGGTACCTTGTTTTGTTTTACATGGCTACTTTTTTATCAATGATACAGGCTCCTTTTATTGTTCAGAAAGTGCTGTTAAAATCATTTTTAACAGAGACGTCTTCGTGGTAAATTGAAATATAGTGATGCACAGACTGTGAAAATTGGGACTGATGCCAATACCAACGTTTTTCCATCACCTCTTTTGCGTAATTCTCCCACTATGCCAATATTTCTCTCCTGTTAAATCATAAAAATACATCACAGTTTGTCCAAAAGGTTATTTTTACTGCCCTAAATAAACAATCCTCTCTGAATCAGGGTCTAGGTGGGCCTGATGTCAGCTCTTATTTGGTTTGACACAACAAATAAACATCTGAAAACTGATATCTGTTCATCATAGATTAATTTTCGCAGGGACGATGTTTATAAAGAGGGCTGATATCAGTCGACACTGATGCTGAACCAATGCCAATGTGCATCCCTACTAAAAAAAATACATCTTATAGGTCTAGACAACATATGCTTGAATTTACTGGTAGTGGATCTACCGCTTCTTCATTGATGAAAAGACTTCTGTACTGATATTGCTGATATGTTTAAATATTGGGCACAAATAACATCATTTGGATTTATCAATTATATGCTGTCTCAGCATAGATGCCGAATCATTTGCATCCGCATCATATGATGCATTGCAAATAAGTTTATTTCAACACCCCTGATTTGGGCATTAATCATGTCGTCTAACCTCCTAAAGCAAAAAGCACTCAGACCAAGCAGCAACCTCTAAAAATGAGGCAAATGCAGAAATGAAAGAGACTGCAGGTCCTTAATTGTCCACTTAAGGCGGTAAACACTAAAAAAAAAACAAAAAAACACACAAATACACTGCACTTTAAAAGTCAAATTTTGCAACACTTAAATTACATTTACAGCCAATTTACAATATTTTCTAGGATGGATTCATACCTTTTTTTGTCCTCACGCTGCAGGGGTTAGATTTGTCTGAAATTCCTTTTTTGAATTGATTTTAGGCATAAACAAGACAATACCTGATCAAACTACACCTCAGATCAGTGGAGCTGTTCGTCAACACTCTTTAACTAGCCTTAACTCCTTCTATTTGTCTGTTATTAGGTCAACTGAAGTTTTTATACAATAACAGTTTCAACATGGCATCTGCAAAGGCTGGACACAATAATCTAATGACTGACGTTTCTCTGGCTACATCCATGGAGGTATGGTTAAAATGCACTGTTGGCTCTTAAATCCAGAAAAGAGGAAGCCTTACTCTTTGCTTAATGCTGCATCCTGTCCAGTCAGATCACCAATTCATAACTAAATGTTGTATAATCAACTTTGAGGATTTGCAGGATGGTGTTCCTTCAGAAGTTGTCACTTTGAACAGATGAGAGCAGACTTAAGAAGCACGTTAAACACGGTTCAAAGGCACCACAAACTCCTAAATGAGTGCAAAAATGGAGGCGGACCAAACATAATTGCACATTAGTGTGTCTGTATTTTAAGCATCATAACTCGCCCACTTTGTCTCTCATCAACTGCAGCCTGTGTTAATTTTTTCAGATTAAAAGCTCTATATTTTCCTCCGTGTCCTATCCATTTGTTGGTGGAACGACCCACTTTCTGCACATGGATCATTAAAATTTCATCACAAACACACACACGTGTCCAACACGCTGCCAGCTCCGCCTAACCAGTGCTCAGAACTGGCAAAAACGCACACACTTTAAACAAAAGGCACATCTAACCATGCACACAAAGCAGCGTCCACAAGGCGATCGAGACACAGAGCACAGACGCTGTCTCCCCTCCCCCTGCCCCTCCTCTCTCCAGCCACCAAATCCACTTACAGGCCAGTGTGCCACTGGCTGATTGTTTTCTCTGTGGCAGCAGCTGCTCCGCTCTCCCTGCACTGTCTCGACCACCTAATCGAGTGTCAGTCAGGCGGAGACGAGCTGAAGATGTGGGAGATTTAAATTTCCTTCAGTGATTTAAACAAGGCCCTAAAAATCACTGCAGCCATGAATACAGGGCTTCAATTAAGGGTCTGAGATGGGGAATAAAGTGACTGTTGGACTACAAGGAGCCCAAGAACAATGGCATGTACATCGTTTAATATGGAGAGATTAGGACTGGGAAAAGCTTTTTTCAAGGCTTTCTTGCCTTTTTCGGACAGAGTTATTAAGTCGTGCACAACAGCCATTAAACCAGAGTTAGCTACAAAGCTGATTTACACCTGTGGTTCAGGAAAATCCAAAACATACAATATAAACAGTTAAAACAATACACACATCAGAAACACTAAATTATATAATTTGTTGATTTGTTCATTGAATGCCAAAGCTGCGATTTTTTGCAGTGCTCCTGACTGACCCATGATCTGTTGTGTCAACTATTTTACACAGACTATTTTACAAATTTGCAGGCAATTTGCATTTAAGACTGGCTCACTCACAGCTGCGAATCGTAAGCAGGTCAGCAACACAAATCCTCTGTTTAGGAGTAGAAGAAGACAGTAAGACAATAGTAGAGGATTACGTAACACAACGCAGTAAAAAAAAAACGAGTCACAACAAGCACATAGGACCATTTAGAGTTGCTGAAAAGTTTATCTGATGACTGTAGGCAGAGGCAGGCTAATACTTCCCATTAACTCCCAGGCATTTGAGCTAAGCTAGTTAGTGGTGGGCAGTACGTCTCTTACTCTTTACTTCATGCACAGTTGAAAGAATGGTGTCTACCTGCTTGTCGTGAACTCAGGAGTGAGGCAAGACACTAAAAAAAAAGTTGGGGTATTCCTTTAATAATGAAAACATATTATTTATCATCAATACTAAATGATGAATAATGTGTTATGTGCTTTTGATCATTGATATCCTTACTGTTGTCTATACTGTAAA
This sequence comes from Cetoscarus ocellatus, assembly GCA_037902135.1. Classification (NCBI taxonomy): domain Eukaryota; kingdom Metazoa; phylum Chordata; class Actinopteri; order Labriformes; family Labridae; genus Cetoscarus; species Cetoscarus ocellatus. Next base: position 1,393,936 of record JBAMNC010000277.1, read on the forward strand.
CACAGTGATTTTTGCACTGAAGCTTGATTTGAAGAAAGTCGTGAATCAAATTGAAATCAGAATATCTGCCAGAAAAATCACAATGAAATCTTTTCTTAAAATCATTCAGTCCTATCGTACATCCTTACTTTTTGAAGTTATCTTGATCACAGACAGACGGACAAACAAACAAAGCCAACAAAAACAGAACCTATTGGTTATTACCCAATAATTAGTGTTTAGGACCTTATTTATCACTAAATAAGAAAGAAGCATCTCCTAATCATCACTTCTGTGCTCCGGATGTCAGCACCACAGTGATTAACACCGCATATAAACGTCTGAAATTCATATCTGTTCAACCCCAGTTAAAGTGCTGAAAAAACAGGCCAATGTCTGCTGATACTGATGACGAACCAGAATATATTTATTGCATCAAAGTGTGTATTTTGTAAATGCACATTAGTAACAACGACCTGCAGCTCTCATACAGTTTTTTGTTTCAGTCCTGAATGACGACTGTTTCCTCTGCAGTGACGCAAAAAGGTTTGATAAAAAAATAAAAAAAGAGGACAAAAAAAGAACACAAATCCATATTAGTGAATGTGTGTGCACTGCATGTGTGTATTTGTGTGTGTGTGTGTGTGTGTGTGTGTGTGTGTGTGTATGTGGGGGGGGGGGGGGGGGGGGGTCAATGACACAGTGGGAGGGGCTGACGAAGACAAAGGAGATTAAAAGGGCACGACAGAGGTTGTTTCTCATTTTCACAGGTCCACAGAAACACTAATGAGATTGAATTTAATATAAGTACACAAACAGGCACACACACACAAACACACCCACACACACACCCACACACACACGCACACGCACACACACACACACACACACACACACCATGTTTATGTAATGAAGTGGTTTGTTAATCCAGAGGAGGGCTCACAGATACGCCAGGGCAGTAATATTATTTTCATAATGATTCCATTAAAACCAAAAGTCCTGCAATATTTGACATTAGTTGTACAATTATTAACAAATGACCAGTTATTTCTATTTTGTTATGTTTAATAGTTTGTAACAATAATCAAATTGAAGCTAAAACCATTTAATGTTACACTCTGAAAGGAGGTATGGGTTCAGGACTCTGATGCCACAAACCCCCCCAAAAGATTTCTTTATTCACAACGTTTAGTGAATAAATTATAAATGATGAGCAGGAGAAGCTCCTAGGAGATGACTTCCCAACTGGCACATTTAACAGCTTTTCTCCATAAATAACAGACATTTATGAACAAAACAGAAACATCATTAGTCTTATTTACCTCCGCCATGGAGGTTAGTTTGTCTGTTAGCAAGATAACTGGAAAAGTTATGAACGAATTCTGATGAAATTGTCAGAGAATGTTGGTTAGGGCACAAGATGTGACTTGAATTTAGTGGTGATCTGAATCTGGATGTGGATCCAGCTTTTATTTAAAAGGATTTGTTACCATTGCAAGATAGATTAAACTGTGACAGAAATGCCTTGTTGGACCACCATCCACAGTGCCAGAGGGACAAATTGTTGGAGTTTGAATGACAAACTTTTGACCTTGATGGACCTTGATTCTGAGTTAAAACTGAGCTTTACAATAATGCCAGTCAGACTTAGTTAAAAAGAAGTAAATAAGGACATTTTGTTGCTTTGTTTACTTAATTTGGTCAACAAACAAAAAGCAAATAAAAACATTGTGTAGCTGTGTTGTCAAGGCAACTACAAATATGATTAAGACTCAGGAATCAGCTGACACTAATTATTTAAAAGAAAGATCTTAGTCGTGAGCTGAATTTCAAATTTACTAGTGGGCCTCACTGTGGCAGTAGGAGGGCCGCATGTGGCCCCCGGACTGCCTTTTTTCCATCTCTAATTTAAACATTTCAGGTTTTTTATTCTTAATTCTGAATATATTATCTTTCCTGCAGCCCTTCAGTTGGGATGCAATTGAAATGTCCTTTGTCTTCGGAGCCACTTGGGTCCAACTGTTTTTTTCCTTTGTGTGAATGTTCAAGGCCAAGGAAGGGACAGGAGATGTGGAGCAGAGACAGAAGATTAAGAACAAATAAAGGTTACTTACAACATTTTTATTGGATGGACTACAAAAGGACAGACAGACCGACAGAGCACTTGATCCATCGTAAAGGAGAAATTTGATTGTGCTGGAGTATTCACAACAATTAATGAGCAAAGATAACACACAACATTAGGATATAATATTATTTAATCTGACACTCCTTTTAAAAATGGCACATCCTGTCTGTTTTAAAATAATCCCTCTTTGGTCAATAATTTTATATTTAATGATTATAACAGGGACGGGGGAGCAGAGTGACTGTGGACGGATGTTATTAGCTGGTAGTGTGTGTGTCAGTTTGTTGACAGAGTGTGACGACTTGAAAACCTTCTTTCACACCCGCGTTGCCACAGCAGGCGAGCATTCACACCCTCCTCCGACTAAATCAAACCCCACTGAGCTCACCTTGACCTCTGCTTTAACACTTTAACAACTACACACACAATCCCACACATCCCTTTCACTGTCAACAACATCCCATCTCCATTTACACACACTCCAACCTTCTCTAGAGAGACTTCCAGCTCCGTGACAACAGCCAACCACACTGCAGCTGCTCAGACACAACAGGCCAATCAGACACCTTCCCTCGTTCATCAGCGACCAATCAGAGCGCTCAGAGTGAGGCTCGTTTTCCAGGAGCAGCTTTCATGATTGTGGCTGATGAGGCTGCTTTATTATTCCACTGAGCTTCTGCTGCTGCACGGAGCAAACGGAGAGCTTTTCATTACGAGAACATCTGTACTGATGAGGAGAGTCCCTGAAGGAAACACACACATGAAGCACGTCTACACAACAACAACTGTGGCCTCGCATTAATCATCATTGTGTCTCTTTGAAAAAACATTGAACTGCCCCTTTAAGTTGTCTCTATAGCTCCACAGTGGTTTGTTTACATTCCCTCCTCATCTTTTTTGAATCATATGCTCTCGTTTATTATTGTTATTTCTGTGTATAATGTGTAAATCTTCACTTTTGTCTTCCAAAGAAAAAAATCTTTGTTCCCTTCAAACATTTTTCTTTTCATTGTAAGGTTTGCAACATGACAATATGGCCACCAAGGTAATGCTTGTATTAACTTAATATTCTATAAGAAGTGTGGCACGATGGAGCAGCAGGTAGTGCACGTGCCTCATCGTAAGAAAGCTGCAGGTTTGATCCACTGGGCAGGGCCTTTGTGTGGAGTTTGCAAGTTCTTCCTGTGCATGCGTGGGTTCTCTCCGGGCACTCTGGCTTCCCACAGACCAACAACATACCCATTAGGTTAACTGGTGACTCCAAATTGGCCTTAGGCATGAATGTGAGAGTGAATTGTTGTTCGTTTCCTTGTCATCAGTTGGTGACCAGTTCAGGGTGTACCCCACCTCTCAGCCAATGACAGCTGGGATTGGCTCAACCCCCTGCGACCCCAAAAGGGATAAGGTATAGATAACGGATTTTTTCTATTCAGTTAGTTTTTGAAAATGGGACAGAATTCGCATATGTAAACTTACATGTAGATATGGGATTAAACCCAGGTGGCTAATCCCATCTCCAGTCCCAATGGCAGGTTGGTGTTGACACACAAAATAATACAAACATTAATATCAGGGATAAAACCCACAGAGCATGTTAAAAGACAAGCAACATAGATAAACCGTAGAACATGGATGGATGTATTCTGCAAGAATTTCTAAAAAAAAATGAAGAAAAAGTCATCTATAGTCCCCACCTGCACAAGAACTACAATGGTAGGGGGTGCCAGTTTGAAAGAGTGGTAGCAAATGTGCACTTCACACATACAGAGTCCTTCTTCTCATGTGAGCAGCCCGGGTTTGAATCAGACCTCTGGCACATTTGCTGCATGTCTTCCCCTGCTCTCTAGCTCACTTTCCAAGTCTATCCACTGTCCTACCTTTATCAAAAAAGGACAAAAAACTAAAATATTAAGAAAATTCTTCTATGTAAATGTGACAGTTTATTTCTTTCAAGGCATGATCAAATATATTGATTACCAATCAATCAGCTCTAAAGTTTCTCGACTGCTTTATCAACTAGAAGTGCTCCAAGAGCCAAGGCATTTCTGCCATTATTAGAGCTGTTGATGAAAATGTGGAAACCTATCTCGCAATGTCAACACAACCTTAAAGACATTCCTGGATCCACATCCAGATTGGCTTTCACACCTAAATCTAATTACTTTATCCTCATGCCATGACCAACATTCCCTGATAATTCCAGAATCCATTAAGAACTATTTCAGTTTTAAACAAAATGTGGAAAACATCATGGATCTGCAGCAGCTGTGTGGTGATGTCATGGAGATATGGACCAAAATTTCTGAGGGATGTTTCAGCACCTTGCTGAATCAATGCCACAAATAATTAAAGTATTTCTGAATGCAAAAGAGGGTCCAACCCAGCACTAGAAAAATGTACCAAATAAAGTGAGTGTATCTTGGTATTTCAAAACAAAAAACAAAACGTATTTTTTTTGTGGACACTGACTATTGAAGGAGGAATCAGTTAATTAAACAAACTTCTGTTGCACTGCTTTGTCTTAGATGCTCAAACAAGAGGAAACGTGAATTCTGTAAATGCTGTACTAGTTTAGAGGATTTCAAAAACAGAACTGAGGACCATCTGACCAGAGTAAGTGCTCATTTTTTACCCGAATGCTAATTTGATATCTGATGTAGTCCTTGTGTGCTTTGATCTATTGTTTGTTCTTTATGTGAAACTACTGTGCTGCTGTCTTGGCCAGGACTACCTCTAAAAGGTGATCTTTTTATTTCAATTGGAACATTCCTGGCAACAAAAGGTTAAATAAAAATTTTCAAAAAAAAAAAATGTACAAAATCCAAATATTTCTTTCTCACAAGTGAAGCCTATTAAATACACCCCATTAGTGTTAAATCATGCAATACTGCAGAGTGATCCTTCTTACTGTTTCCATAAAGTCAGCCATCAATTAGAGTTCAATACAGAAAGAAAACACCACAGAGGATGCACAATAATTCAGGAAAGACATTTTCTAAAAAAAAAACTGCACCTGAACAGATAAGAAGCTTTTTATAGTCCTAAACAAAAAAATGATCAAAATAGTTTCCTACCTTTCCAACCAGCTTCAGGTACTTAAAACAGAAACACATCTGTGTGCAGCTCATCAGCTCTGACCCTTATTGTTATCGTCTGCTATTATTGGATGGAGAGAGACAGAGACAGAGAGAGAAGTGGACAGAGAGAGAGAGAGAGAGAAAGAGAGAGAGAGGGGGAGGAAGAGTCTGGCTCCTAGCAACTGCCTCCTGTCAGGAGAACTAAAGAGGCATGAGGGGAGTAAAGAGTGTAAATGAACGAATGCTGAATAAATGAACTGAAATAGAAGAGAAAAGAATAAGATTTCATGTTTGTGAGGAGTGAAGAATAACAGCCAACCTGAGACTGAACCAGAGCAGAAAAAACAGTCTTCACTCATATCTGCTTATTGTTGTTTTGATTGTTTATGAGCCTCAACAAGGTAGAAATTGTGAAATGAAGATCATAATGGAGTATCAGTGCTAATTTAGATGGTTTACAAGCTGCTTTGAGGCACAATAAGAGCTTGTAGCAGCTGTTTTTGTGCTGGTTGTGCTCATTTTCAACACAAAACCATATTGTCTGGTGTTTCAGAGCTTAGTGTTTTGTCCTAAAATGCTTTTTGTGTCTGCAGTTCTTTGTCAATCAGCTCACGGCTTTCCCAGATGAAAATAACTTTTGGAGCAGCACCACACTCATTAGTGTCATCGCTCCCTCACTGACCAGTCAAAATCAAGAAGGGACGGGGATCTCTAAAATCAGCTTTGTCAACAAAAGTGGCGGAGGAGATCCCGATCTGACTCGTTTCCCGAAGGGAGCAACTTCAAGGTCTTTTGCTGCTGAGACATGGATTCCTTTGAATCAGTGGCTCTCAACTGGTGGGTCGAGACTCAAAAATGGGTCGCAGAGCTGTTTTCAGTGGGTCATAGATTTATTTCAATGGGTCACAAATATGTGCCTGAAAAACTGTTGGCAAAAGTCTGAAGTTAAGAACTGCTGACGGAAATACATTCACCCATTTGGTGAAACTCTGTTTTGCTGTTATATATTTTATTTTGGATGTATTTTTGTAATTTTGGCTCATTAATCTGATAATTTGTAAATATTGATTAAACCTTGTTTCCCAATAACAATAAGATCATTTTTAAGATTTTCAGAGAAAACCCATAAATTGTTCATTTTATCAAGGGGAACAGAATAAAAAAACATATTTTGTTTCGGCATGTTTGGTGGATGTTTCTGATTGTTTAATCATGTTTTCATCAAGGCAAAACTGCAATATTTTCATTTAATTTACTTAAGAAACTGAAATCTTGGAAATCTGGGGTCACATTTTCTTATTATGGAGGTGGTGGTGGGTATTAAAACAGGACAATTTGAGAAATATTGTTGTTTCATGGGTCTCTACTAAAATTTCCTTGAATGAAATATAGCACAACAAGCTAATCAAAACATACCTTACAGATACCACTTGAAATAAATATTTACTCTTATCCAAATTATATGTTTATTTGGGTTATCAAAATGTGAAAAAAAGAATTCTATAAATATATGAAATTTCTCATCTGCAAAACTAATAACCCAGGAAACATAAGAATAGGCTTAACTTCTTAACATTTAAATGATTAACAGATGATTATTGTTTCCATCTTACAACTTTTAACTCATTGTTTCCTATTTCATTGCTCATATACATGCACTGTTGCAAAAACAGACAGAAATGACACCAAAACCATGAAGAATTGCTTATATGTGCTCCTTTCTCTGTACACTAGAAAATATTTTAAGAGCCAAACAAGACAGTTATTATCTGATGTAGTTTTTATTGGAGTATTGTTGCTAATCTGGATCCTTTAAAAGCTGATTTGAGGTCCGCTGGCATCCAGTTCAGAGTAGAGAAATGCAATTACAAAGTGTCTCAAATGGTTATTGGGTGTTTGTCGCAGCTTAATTGTCTATTGTAATTAAGTTTACTAATTGTTATTGCTCTTTATTGCTGTAAACCAAAACTGAGCACATAAACAAACATGATTGTAAAAGATGAAACATGAGGCATGGCTCATTTATGCCTTTTTCTTTGTTACAGTGAGTGTCGAATGGAGCCAAACAAGACAGGGAACATGCAGCGAAGATCCTTGTAGGCTGTTAATGGTGATGCTCAGGGTTGTTAAGCTGATAAGGGGCTGAATAACATGTTTTCCAATACAATTTTACGTTTGTTTCGTATATCAAGGAGCTGATTGTGTTTGTATTTAGGCAATAAAACCTTCAAATTGGGAGAAAACAAGAGTTTAGTCCCAGCAGCTGTCTGATAATATGATGATATTCAATACAATTGACATTCAACAAAAATTGCAGCAAACCCTCACACTAAAGAGGGTGTAATCGGATAAAATGATTAAATAAACAAGAAAGAAAAGAACTAAAATGGTGCTAACAAAACCTGACAACACAGACACCATCTCATTATGGTGGTGGTAAATAATAAATGAATATGACTATTGTTTGATGTTGAGTATGACTCCATGTTTAACAGTTTAATCTCATTTCATCACTTGAAAATGTGTTGATTTATACAGGATCAAACCAAAAATACAGCTGTGGTGTTCTTTGAAGAAAGTCAAATCAGTTTTTATCCAGAGTGGCTGCAAACCAAGTTCAGTGTCTCACTTTAGGAATAAAAAAACAGGAGACAGAGGAGAGGACATCTGTGATATCTGGACCTGCAGTGTCCAATTCTCAAATGACTTTGAGTCACCGTTCCTCCTGATTCTACCTGCTATATTCATTTTGTGGCGTCCCACTTTAGAGTTCTGCACCAAAGTAGGACAGACTGCAGGACAGAGCAACTTTCAGACAACCTTGGCAGGATGACGAAGCTTTTAGAGATGGAAAAACACAGACAGAGGAGAGGCGAGGAGAGAGAGGAAAAAAGAAGAAGACAGAAGAACAGAGGGATAACAATGAACAGTGCTTAGAGCGTCTTTTGATACTCCTTTGGCACTTTGGTTGAAATTTAAAAATGCTGTTTTGATGCCTTACAACAGAAGTATATACACAGTATGTTTTCCCAGACATTAACACAGGAATAGAAGCTAAGACATGACAACTGTTGTAAGGGCAAACCAATGATGTCCACTTCTTTTTTAAGACTAATTTTGTGTCTTTCTATGGTTTTGATTATAGAGAAAGGTCAGGGGTGAGGGTCAGACACTGCAGAGGGTGGGGAGGGATTGAGAAATGGGAAAGGAGTCACAGGCCATCCAACTTGAGGGCAGCAGTCTCTGTTCGGGCAGAACCATATGCACTGCCTGGCCAAAAAAAAAGTCACCACCTAAAAAAAGGTCACACAGTCTAATATTTCGTTGGAACACCTTTAGCTTTGGTTACAGCACACATTTGCTGTGGCATTGTTTCGATAAGCTTCTGCAATATCACAAGATTTATTTCCAACCAGTGTTGCATTAATTTTTCACCAAGATCTTTTATTGATGATGAGAGAGTCTGACTACTGCGCAAAGCCTTCTCCAGCACATCCCAAAGATTCTCAATGGGGTTAAGGTCTGGACTCTGTGGTGGCCAATCCATGTGTGAAAATGTCTCATGCTCCCTGAACCACTCTTTCACAATTTGAGACTATGAATCCTGGCATTGTCATCTTGGAATATGCCCGTGCCATTAGGGAAGAAAAAATCCATTGATGGAATAACCTGGTCATTCAGTATATTCAGGTAGTCAGCTGACCTCATTCTTTGGGCACATAATGTTGTTGAACCTAGACCTGACCAACTGCAGCAACCCCAGATCATAGCACTGCCCCCACAGGCTTGTACAGTAGGCACTAGGCATGATGGGGGCATCACTTCACCTGCCTCTCTTCTTTCCCTGATGCTCCCATCACTCTGGGACAGGGTAAATCTGGACTCATCAGACCACATGACCTTCTTCCAGTCCTCCAGAGTCCAATCTTTATGCTTCCTAGCAAACTGAAGCCTTTTTTTCCGGTTAGCCTTACTGATTAGTGGTTTTCTGAAGGCTACACAGCTGTTCAGTCCCAATCCCTTGAGTTCCCTTCGCATTGTGAGTGTGGAAATGCTCTTACTTTCACTATTAAACATACCCCTGAGTTCTACTGTTGTTTTTCTTCTATTTGATTTGGCCAAACGTTTAAGTGATCGCTGATCACCATCATTCAGGATTTTTTTCAGACCACATTTTTTCCTGAAAGACGATGGTTCCCCACTGTCCTTCCAGTTTTTAATACTATGTTGGACAGTTCTTCACCCAATTTTAGTAGCTTTTCAATCTCCTTAGATGTTTTCTCTGCTTGATGCATGCTAATGATTTGACCCTTCTTAAACAGACTAACATCTTTTCCACAACCACAGGATGTGTCTTTCCACATGGTTGTTTAAGGAATGAGAAGCTACAAATTGCATCAGCTGGGGTTAAATAACTTTTTAAGATAAGATAAGATAAGATAAGATAAGATATTCCTTTATTAGTCCCACAGGGGGAAATTCCAAGATATACAGCAGCTGCAGGATACAAGAAAAATAAAAGAAAGAAGCATTATACTGAAAAAAGATCATTACAAATCAAATACAGTAATGCAAAAATAGAATTTAAAAAAAGTAAAAAAGTAATTTTAAAAAAGAATTAAAAAGTATATACTATATAGTAAGTGGCATTATTTACAGTTCTTATGTACATGTTTGTTGTTTAACAGATGGTTATGTACATGTTGATACTTTACAGGCTGAGATTTGAGATATTATAATATAAATATGGTGGCTACCAGCTGAAAGATAATCGCTCATGCTGTAATTATCCAATAGGAGGCTCATACCTATTTGCTTAGCTAAATGCAGGTGGCGACTTTTCTTTTGGCCAGGCAGTGTATCATTTATGCATCACAAGTGCAATGGTCACATCACAGGACACGCAGTGTCATTCACATGACTCATGCTGCCAGTTTTGATGTTTGATGGAAACAAAAACGGTCTGTTCTCTCATTTCCTTGACTGCAGTAGAAGTCCATCTAACATCACCGTCAGTAGGCTCACCCTGAATGAGGCACAGCTCATGCAGAGTCTGTGCGTCCTGCACATAAAACATACAAGCTTTGGACAACACTTCACACAAACAGTGTTGTTACAGTTTAAAGAGTGACCGTGTTAAATGGAGACTTTCAGCTGTTATATTCTGTCTTTGACCTTCATGTAATCATGGAAACGAATTATACGTATATATCTTTAGTAAACACCTAACCACTTGGTTCCCAACCTGTGGTCCAGGCCCCACAGGGGGTCTCAGGGGGGACATCAGGCACTGGCAGCTCTGAGGTGGTCAAAATTTGGTTATAATATTTTAAGTACAGAAACAATAAAACAAGGGAAAATTTTGTTTTCTGTGACGCATATGACAGCAATGAAACAAATCCTCTAAACTGTTAGGCTCAAACTATGAGGGACTGTAATTTTTGCTAATAAATGAAGACTTATTTTGAGTAATTTGGCGTTGTTTTTATTCTAACAGCCACGCTGGACTTCAGCTGTAAAATGAAACCAATTTTCAGACTAAATTCAGAGAGTATCTGATGAAAGCATGCATTATCCAAGCTGTCAAAGCACAAACAGCTCCTCAACCATGACACAGATCGATTTCATTCAGTAATATTAAATATTGTGGTTTCATTCACTACTGCATCTGAAAAATGAGCCACAAAGTCGAGCAGGGGACTTTGGAACAAAAGGACAGCCGTGCTCAGACTTCATTTGGTGCTTCATCAAACTGAGAGCCACACCCAAGTCCTCTGGTCTCAGACTGCTTTGTTCTGCTCCGGCCAACACCGTCTCCCTCCCTGTCACACACAAAAACACACCCTGCCCACAGCATATTGCAACAAATCAGTGACAGACAACGGGTCACAGGCTCGTCCTCGTCCTGCCTGATGAGTTGAGCATTTATTCAGATTCCTCTGGCGTGTGTGTCGGCTGCCAGCACTCTTCAGCGGGGCGTCATTTTGGCTCCAAACCCGAAGCCAGTCGGTCCGCTGTGACTGAAACCAGACGCTGCTCACAAAGAAAAAAAAGAAAAACTGACAGAAGAGATGGCCCAAATATGAAACAAGCACTTATTAGAGACTGTTATTCAGCTTTAGGAGGGAAGTGACACGAGAGCGGGGAAATGCAGCCCTCTGAATCTGCAGGAACGCCGTCATAAACGTTCAAGATCTGCACCACAGACGAGAGTGAGATGTGACATTATCGGCTGCCTCCCAACCCCAAAATGACACGGTGCTAATTGCAGAGGGGTAATAGTTTTTCTTATGTCTGATTTACCCTCTGAGGCGTTTTTTAACCAGCACAGCCTGGCAGGCTTTGGAGGAGAGTGGCTGACAGAGAGCCTAGATCTGTCAATCTGAGCAGCAGTCCCATCAATCTGCTGGCTACACACTGAAACAAACAATGTACGCGTCAGCAGCAGGAGCAGCAGCAGAGCTAAAACACAGACGCAGAGCTGATACTGATGATCTGAATTCACTGAGGCCACTTCACTGGAAGGTCACGGCCGAGCAGAAACCTACAGGACTGGCAAATAAAGTCAACATGACTGGGACTGGGAAAGGTGCAGTTCCTCAAATGGCCACTTGAAGCTGGCTCCAAAAGTGAATCATCAGGGCCCAAATTAAACAAAAAACCTCACGGCAGATTTAACGTGTGCAAGTCTTGAGGAGAGTAAGTTAAGCCTGATAAGCAGAATGCCTGAATCAACCTGAAAATTTACGAATGGATCGCACAACAAGCACACAGGACACGGAAAGAAAAAAAATTGGGGTATCCCTTTTCTTTGATGATTTTCAATGATATTTTCTACTACCTTAACCAAAGTACAACTGAAGGAAGAGGCAAAGCATGTTGAGAGACAACAATCAGCAATAAAAGTCCTTACGTTTGAGAATCAGATCCTTTAAATCCCCTGCCATCTTTCTTGTGACATATAACAGCAACTATCATGTTTGAGCTTCACTCAACAAAGCTTAAACCAGAATAAAGAAATGTTTCTACATCAGTAAACAAAAAATCTGATGAATATTTCATTGATGTGGGGAAATTTCCAACTCGAGGCAGTATGTGGACATCTAAGCTTGGGGTCAGCTGTAACACTCTGACCTCAAGACCTTTAGGGCTTCAGTGAAGTGATCAAAGACACTTCAGCAGGCAGATGACGGTCAGCTTAAAGATTGGACGGGGTCATGTGGATCATGTGGATGGGCTCTGACAACTAAACCACCCAGAAGACGACATGAGGAGGGAGATATAACAGAGAGACTTTGAGGGAGATCCACTTTCATACAGCTCAGGGTTGTATCATTGTCCTTTTTTGTTATTATTCCTGTAAAACATGATGACAAAGGCTCAATAATTTAACTGTTATGCCCTGGAGCTGTAGTCTTGCAGGCTTGAGGATGCCGAGTTAAGTCTGAGCCTCAGAAAACACATTTATTAAGTTATAATTAAGCCACTGCCTTTTTTTTTAATCAAAGAAGGGGCCCACAGACAAGGCTTTCCACAAGCACTAGCTGCCAGTCCAATAGCCCGCTAATTAGTCCATCCAACAAAAACTAAAACTAAATCAATGACATTTTCGTCAACAAATAAAAACTAGATGAAAATGTTTGACAGAGACTAAATCCAATCAGACCTAATTTGGTCATGTAGAAAGTAGGGACAAGTTAGGAGTATATCCAATCACAGCTGCTTTGGAAAGGTTGGATGAGTTAAGAGGGACATCCAATCACAGCTGCCTTAGCTTTGTGGCCTAAATAAAGGTGACTGCATTTCACACAAAAGTTCAATTTGTTTCTATTAATTTGTACATTCAAACTTTACTAGCATTCAATAAAGGGTTATTAGATGTTTCATTTTATCCAAGTGTAAAACACAACTTCAGAAATTCAAGGAAACATAAAAAATGCCTTACCCTTTACACTTCATATTTTAGTCGACTAAATTCACAGTAGATTTCATCGACTAAAATGTTGTGAAATTTCATCAACTAAAACTAGATTAAAATTAAAACAATTTAGATGACTAAATTATGATTAAAACTAAAAGGTATCATAGGCAAAAGACTAAAACTAAAACTAAATTTAAAATTGCTGTCAAAATTAACAATGGCCCGTAGCTGACTTAAAATAGTGGAAGGTAGTTAAAAACATCTTAAATTAACCCATAACACTGCATATAAGAGCGTGCCCCCCTCTCTCCATGTTTACTGTTTTGTCTGTTGCTAAGCAGCATATAGTTTGTCACACAAGAGCAAAGAGACGTTACAAGATTCAGCGAGATGCGTTTTCAGTTGCTGTATAAATGGTACTCGTTGCTCCTTGCATGGATGTTGCTAGTCAGCCATTCTGTGCCTGAGCTTGAGCATAAAGTTCAGTGTTCATTGCTGTAAGCTTCTAATCCGACACACCAGATGGATCATTCAATATATTTCACTCGTCCATCTGGGAAAGAGCTCACAGAAAGTGTTTGGCAATGGGCAAAAGCTTTCAAATGCTTATCAGCAGGTGATTGGACGATCATTCCGTCAATCACATTAATTACAGGCAAATCAGATAATGTAGAGGATGGATGCTGCATGAGCCACTTTGTAAAACAAACTCTTATCAAAACATGCCGGAAGTGGAGCAAAAAAATCCTTCCTATAGAGAAGTTTGTGGTGCTGATATTTGTCCATCATTTAATATAGAAATGTGGTCCAGATCTGATAAAACTGCTACTGAACCAATTAGCGTCTATGCTAATCTCAGTCACTTCCTGCTGTCAACTGTCGTAGCTTGTTCCTTTTCATGCTCTAAAGGACGCTGATCGGGCCATGCCACTTTGAGCTGCTCACAATCGTAGACTGGAGCTTCACAAGATGGATCCTGATTACAGAAACTGAATCAGGCGGATCCAGCTGCTGCACATGCTTAATAAGCTTCTGTAAAAGCTGTTCTTGCCTGATGAAGCTAAGTAAAGTCCACAAAACAGATTTCTCGTGCTGTGGAGTAACTTCCACCAAAGCAGTCTAGCTCACTCCAACCGTCCAAACAGGACAATAGTTTGACCAGTTAGAAATATCACGATAATACACAAACATTTTGAAACAAAAACGCAGATCAACACATAAGCCAATAAGTTCAGAGTCTGAATATCTGTAGCCATATTTTCCCTTATATGTCACAGAAACACTTATAAAGGAGACAGCAGTGCTAAAATAAAGCCAGCAGAGCAGCCTAAATCTGCAACCAGCGCCTGTTGGCTGTTTGATTTAAAGGGAATCCCTCCACATGTATTAATGCCTGCACTCCGTCTCCTAATCACCCCTGTCATATTCTCTCTTACACCCGCTCTGTCTGTGATCAGCCGAGCAGGACGGAGGGGAGCGTGAAGCTGCTGCTGGCTGCTCTGTGCCCGCGGTGGTGCCAGGGGACTATCTGTGCTCTGCGCTCCTGCTCCAGCTGCCGCCTGCAAAAACCCTATTGCAACTCTCGCAGTCATAGAAAACTTCCAGAACAAAACCGAGAAATGTCTATCTGCATAATGAGAAATCATTCTTCCACGGGGTGTTTACGCCTAAAGCTGCAGCTGCTTCATAGAGGAAGGTTAAATGAATAATACAGGAAGATGAGAGAGGCGATAATGGATGCAGAAATTCAGAGAGAGGCCCGGCTTTGAACAGCTGAAAGAACAACAAACAGCAGATTTCTGAGAAGAATCAAGTCATGAAGGAATCAAAAAGATCTTCTGCTATCATGCAAACAATCTGCAACACTGACACATAATATAACAGAGCTACAGCTTTGAGAAGCAGCATGAAACTGACATTAATATTATGGGACAGCTGCACAAAAAGAGAAGATCCACTGCAGACTTTCTTGTTTTGCACAGAGCATCTTTTTCTCGTAAATCTTTCAGAGAGGGCATGTTTGTGAGTGAACCTGACCGCTGTTCAATTCTTTAAACAGAGCAAACACATCTGCATGAGATTATCCTCGTCTAATTCAAGCTGTGGTCATTTTAAAGGACCAACAGACGTCTATCAGAGCATTAACACTGCGCAGCAATTGTGTCACGAGTGTCACAGATGTTAGCAGGTCACACGGCGATGTTGACTGTCAGCATTAGGAGCAGAAGTGTGTCACAAAACACTTCCACCGATTTATCAGCCTGTCATTGTTCGGATTCAGGAAGCAAGCAGGATCTTTTTTTTAAGGTTACAATTATTCTGCTTTTTAAATACTGCATGTGTGCACAGCAGTGTTTTGTTAGGAGCAGTTCAGGACACGTCAATGCTTACTGACGCTGAAAAAACATGAGCTCCAAAATAACAAGAGCAATAATCTGAAACAGAACAACATGAGGACTGCACGGTTGTATTTTGCATTTTAAGGCTGGGGCAGAGTTGTTCTTTGTGGATTTAACTTTCTAATTCATAAAGTGACTTATAAAAACATAGATGAAACACAGTGACATGCCAAGCTTCTCCTGCTGCAGCTACCGTGGAGTTATAGGAGCAAGCTCATGTTTTTTATGTTTTATTCATCGAGAAAAAAAATCCCAAACCAGCCACTCTGTATTTTCTGACTTGCTAATTTTGTTGCAGTCAGCCCAAAGCCCATGAGTTCCCTCTGAGGAGTTAATTCTTTAAGAAAAGGCCTGAATTATTGATGTTTTTATTCATGGGTACAGCATGTACCTTGTAAAATTTTTCACACTACATGTCTCTTAAAAAAAAAAAAAAATCAAATGATGTCATTTACTTGGTTCAGTACACAGCAAAATCTGCAAATTAACACTATCAGAGTTAATTTTATCAACTCTTAAGCCTCCTGGGTCCAAACCACAAAGAGTTGTTTTCCCCCTTTTTGGAGAGTTGGTGCTTTAACTCTCATCAAGTGTAACTGTCGACACTTCGGGAGTAAAATTTAAAAATTTGTAACACTTAACTGTGTCACTTTGGATCAGCACTTCTATGTAGTGTTAGGAATCCACTCTCTCAGAGTATATGTTTTATTTCTTCTTGCATAACAAGCGATTGGAATTAATGACATTGTATTGACATGTCAACTTCTACAAAGGAGCGATTGAAAGCATCCTGACTGGAAACATCACAAACTGGCATGACTCTGAAAAGAGTCTGCCCAAAACATCATTGGTGCCCATCTACCAAGCATCAGAGATATTGGGGAGGTGCCTGACTGCAGAGCAGCTTCTTCCCTCGGGCTGTCAGATTGCTCAATGCACTCCTCCATGTCTAATGGTTTTGTTTTTGTTTTTTCTGCAGTCACTGGTTGACTGGTTGGGAGGGAGCCAAAATTTCATTTCATTTCATTGTGCAACCTGTTGAATAATTACAAATAAATGTCCTTGTATCCTTGTATACCAAAATCATTAATGATTCTGCTTATCGATACGAATTTTTAATGATTCCTTTATCGACTCCTGCTGATTTTTTATGTGGAAAAAAAGTTAGACCTTACAGGTATTCAGTGGAAACAATGTCGAGCACACGACACTCCTTCATGCTGTGTGGCAGAGATTAAGGCTTCTGCAAGTTGCTGGTGTTGTGCAGTAAGCATCTTTTGTACGAAAATAAAACAAACTTTTGCCCCGTCTGCCATGATCTTTATACTCCTTTGTTATCATTTATGCTAGCTGCTTTGGCTGAGAGCAGTACGTCCTAGATGTGCAAACCATGCAGAACAAAGTGGAAGGAATTAATAAGCAAAATACTTATGATATCAGTTCCTTGAGGAAGTTTTTATCAACTCTCAACTGGAATTTATTTTTGATACCCATCCCTACATATAATAAATTAACACACATAACTGGCAAACAAGACCATCTGACTCTCCACAGTGTTCCGTATGATGGAGAATTATGAATAATAAATAAAATAAAAATTAAAACGTGACCTCCTCACATCGGTATCTCCTCCAGCCCCCTGTCTGTGTCCTGACAAAGACACGTGCTATTTAAGACGCCTAACACACACTCGACCACATTCACCGCCATTGTAGGAAGGCTCTATAAATACACCTGGTTAGAGATGCTTTTAGACTGACATGGTATGTGAAGCATTGACCTCATCCCGGTATTGTCTTACATGAAGCCTTGGGCGCTGCAGCAGCAGATTGGATCATTTCTGATCCGACTGCTCGAGCGAGGATGCCAAGATCCAATGACACACAGATGAACAAACAAAACCATTTTCTCACAAATACGTGAATTCACAACAACAAAGAGAAATGCAGGTCAGTGGGTTTGTGGTCTGAAATGATTTCAGGAGTTTACAGTCAATCTAAATCTGCTGATGAGATTAACTCCATGATCTCATACTGACATAATCATCACAGCGTGTAGATTATCGTCAGTCTGAAGGAAAAATGACTGGATGTTTGTTACTCCGGGGTCATAAAGGAGGGTTGTTTTCCAGACAAAAAAAAAGATGTTAGTTAAGTTTACCCACAATGAGGCTTTCTCACTTTGAGTTTGTAGTCATAAACGTGGTCCTGGTTTCATGGGACAAGGGCTGTTCAATAAATCTTGACAATTAAAAAAAACTGAACAAATGGAGACACAGTCATAAATTCTACAATATTTTTCTGTGACAATAGGAACTTTTTAAGTGCTTCTCTCAATATCTCAACTTACTGTCTTTTTTTAAAACTTTGCTTTTGCAACCAAACTGAAATGAAGTCTATTTTAGCTATTAAAAAAAAAAATCAGGAAAAATAAACTCATTATGATGTAAAAATCTGCAATGTTGTCCTTAGACAAGATAGAAAGTCTAGATTACGAGAAAGAAAAGAAATGTAACCACAATCAATGGAAAACCAGGTCAAATATCTCAAATGGTGTGTTATTTATGAGTTATCAAGGCACACTGTGTAAGATAATGCAGATTTTGGGCCCAATTCCCCCTTCAACTACAGCTAGAAATGGGCTGAACTACAGATGTTCTTAAGATTAGAGACGCACGAAATAATCAGTACAATATCAGCAGATAATGGCTTAAAATTCTAAATATTGGTATCTAAAGAAAAGAGAATTTCTATTATTATATTTTAAACAAAAATATTGGCCATACATAGCTGCCACGTACATCCCTTATATCAACTGAAATATCAGCATGATGTCTGTAAGACTATACCACAAGGCTTCACCTTCTTTTCACTTAATGCCTACAATGAAAAAACAATCATTACCTCTGCCATGGAGGTTATGTTTTTGCCGGCGTTGGTTAGTCTGTCTGTCTGTCTGTCTGTCTGTCTGTGTTCAAGATAACTTGAAAAGTTATGGACGGATTTGGATGAAATTTTCAGGAAATGTGTGGAATGGGATAAGGAAGAAATGATTAGATTTTGGGACTGATCCGGATCACCTTCCGGTTACAGGAATTTTTTTAAGGATTCTGTAACATTGCCAGATTGGACCATTTTTCGCCAAAGTGGACTGAAGCTGCTTGGCGGAGGTCTGCGTTCTCTGAGTGCTTTTCTAGTATTAGAGAATAAAATGGGTGGTTTTCATGTTTCACATCTGTTTTCTAACACAAATAAACTGTTAGAGAACAGTAAAGAGATAGTCAGTCATCAGTAGAGCTGGGAAAATGATCATATTTAATCAGAAATACAATTACTGCCTTCCACAATTAATTATCATGATTAAAATATTACCATGCCAATGATCTTTTTTTCCTTTTTCCATAAATATTAACAATAATTTGAGGTACTTTTATTTTCAGAAGTTTATTTCTATGTATAACCCATTTTTAATGTTAAAATGATGTGTAAATAACATATACATCCAATAAAAGCATGTGCTGCTTGTTTTAAGATCAGTGAGTAATCATGTTTCATAGTTGTGATATCAGTATCTATCAAAATAATGCAATTGTGATTTTTGTAGTAATCAAGCAGCCCTAGTTTGGGACACTTTCTGTTTTCAAATGTGATCCAAACTAAGACCAAAAACAGACGCAGAAAGTCACAAGTTAAGTCTTTCTCTAAACTTTATCCCCAGCATGATAATCCAGGCAGATTCTCTCACTTTCACCACTGAGTGTCACAGAGCAGACTATTTGAAATCTTCAACAAACTGGACAACAAGTAACAGAATTTCATGCCACGAGTTGTTTTGTGGGCTCTCCCACTGCTGTTCCAGGGCTGGACCTCCTGTGTGATTAAGGACAAGGAGGTTTGGATTTTATATTTAAAAACATCAGTTAAAGGTTCAAATAACAAGGTCTGATTGTCGTATTTAAGTTTAATGAGCACAAAGATGTTTGGAGAACCAGTTTGTTTTGGACGGATGTATCTTGAGTCACATTTGAGGAAAATTAGATAATCAGTGTGTCTGGTAAGTTGATATTCAAGGCAACCATTATCATCATAAAATTCCGTTTCTGAGGTTAAAATCTATTTGTTTCAGCATAATAAAACTTTCGTGTCTGTAAAACACTTCAGTCTAATGGGTAAAATGGAGCCTCAGAATGGAAAAAAATCCCAAAGTCTTCGAAACAAAACACAATCATGAACATTAAACCGTAACTATAATTTTTTCCTACCCCAAACCAAAGCATTTTTGTTGCCTAAACGTGACCACAGACAGCAGTTTGAATGTGACCCAGGACTCTCTTCTTTAAACACCCACCACCATCCTCCAGAACGTACCCCTGACTCCACTGTGTTACATAAATAAAGCCAGTAATTACATCTATCCCCACAACATAATTGACAAACAATTTAGGACCATGTAAACATCATTTCCAGAAGAAAGACCCTTACAACTGCTGTGACAGCTAACATGTCTGAGAGAGCCCAAACAAACTCATTATTTCAGGTTTGAAGGTCATCCATCAGTGTCTGTGAGGACTAAACAACCAGGCAGAGGCACCTGAAGGGCAAACAGATGACGGGACTTTAGCCCGAATTAGCATGAATCAAGTTAGAAAACTGAAAACAAAGACATACATTCAATGAACTCAGGAAGAACAGCAGAGGAAAAAAGAAAAGAACTCACAATAAACTGTTAAACTTTTGAAAAGCTAAGAAGATAAGCAACAGCTGTAAGGAAGGATACAGCTATAGCTAGCATGTGAATTTAGCATGAATTTTCTTAAAGATAGCCATCTTTATTAAAGTCTATAGCCCTTTTAGCCCTTTTTTGGTGTCACTGACAGGCAGCACACAACGTCAAACATACAGAAGTCAGTGTTCGTAATATGACAGCGAACTAGCAATTCTTATCCTAAAGTTAGCGTTACATGTTCAAAAGCGTATGGACAGCATCGAGGGAGAAAACTGCAGCGTTTTAGCTCCATATCAAACAGCACTATGAAAGGGCTCTTCGTTTGTGCGAGAGACCTGGTGGTGATCGTTTTAGAGCAGATGTCCTTCAGGGGAAACAACATTTTCAAATGTCCAGATGCACATTTGAGTTTATGGTACTCCTCTTACGGTCAAATAAAACTTCTCCTGCGACAGCGGTTGCATTGACCAGTCCTGTCTAGTCTCTCTTTTCCTGGTTCGCTCCAGTTGCACAGGATGATGTTATCAGGCCTTCCCACTCACCTCAGTGAAGCAACCTTATCGCTTCCCAGTATTCAGACATGAGCGTACTCGGGGCATGAAGAAATTACCCGTGTAAAATCTGAGTGAAACACTCGGCTGTTTGTGTTCACACTTACAGCTTTCCAGAACAAAGAAACTTCAGGCGGGTTTTTAAGTGTGTGAATGGGGTTTAAGATCAATGAACTGCATCACTTTGGAATTGCTGAATTAAAAATTTGGTCACCTGGACGAAACATCCAAACAATCTGCCACACAGTAAAAGGATTTTAAGCACCAGCCTTGATTGAACCTCAGTTTTATTTTTGTTGGAGCACTTGACAGACTTTGTAAAAAAGTCAGAGAACAACAGCAGCAATGGTGCCGCTGATGCTCAATAAATATTTCAACAAACTGCCAAAGACAGGAGCTTATATTCAGGTACTTTTCCTCCCACACTGATGTCTCCACGTGTCAAAGGTCTAAAAAACAAAGTCGTTCTGAGAGGCTTTGGAGCTGCTCCACTGCATTCAGGGTACATTCGCTGGGCAGCAGGAGCTGTCAAAGAAATGTTTTCAGGCCCGCTCTCAGGAGCTTTGCCACTTACGTAATAAGCTGAATGAAATGTTAATGTCAGCAAAGTTGACCACGCACTGAGGGAATTCTGTGGGGGGGTAGACGGGTCGACTCCTGCGGGAGGTGAGGAGAACTCGTTGTCCTGTCTTTAGAAATAATGCACCTGTAATGACTGTATCTCCCTCTCCTGCAGCTTCAACAAAAAGTGCCACAGGCTGGACTGGTCTCATGCAGCCACAGCTCCTCAGGGCTGTTGCTCAACACCTCGGAGGTGGAGAAGAAGTGGAGTAAGAGGGAAGGGGGAGCAGAGTGGGAGGGTCATCTCTTGAAAGAGTTAGACTGGTGGACACACACCCCGGGGGCAGAGTGGTCTGGTCTGATCCTTCAGAGTCCAAAAAAGGCTTGTTTGAACTTGTTAACAACCTCAAATCAGCTAAGACTGAAGGCTAGTTGGCAAGACTGATGTGTTTGTTGTAGTTTTTCAAATCTGAACTGAGTTGTAATGTCTGATTTGGATGTGAGATATAAAGGGAATGTGCAGATTTTGGTAAGAGTCTGGGAAAATGATGTTTTCACATTGTTTTTCACTTACAGCAAGGCAGTCACTAACTTTAACTCGATTTCTACGTGATGAGCTGGAAGAGAGGAACAGCTTAACTGTCTTCTGTAAATCAAGTAAATGGCGAATGGACTTGAGCTTGTATCATGCTTTTCCGCAGGTCATATCCAACTATTCACTCTCACATTCACTCACTGATGGCTGAAGTTTCTAAATAAAGTCTCTGTCAGTTTGAGCTGATCACATTCACACCCTTTCATACCCTTTTACATGCCACTGATGCAGCAGTAGGAGCACTTTAAGAGTCTTGCTCGCTCAGTTTGCCTCATCAGGCAGCAGCAGCAGCAGTGATGTCAGAAGCCTTGACGCCTCCTTCATGATGAAAAATAAATGTCACAGCCTGACAGCTCTTACAGCTCCAAAAGAACATTCAGCAGACTCTCCACAGGCACCTTTACCATCAGATAGTTGCTTGGAGCCTCATGCTTCCAGGGGCCTTAAGACATGGTCATCATAGGTGAGCATCAAACATGAAGTATATGCCTGAAATTACAGTCACTTCCTGCTGTCGTCTCGTTCGTAGCTCCACCTCTTCCTGCTCTAAAAGGCTCTGATTGGACTGTCCTGCTCTAGGCCACTCACACTCGTTGTAGCTTGGAGCTTTGCAAGATGGATCTACCTGATTAAACATTGCATCAGGCTGATACAGCTGCTGTGCAAGGTCAGATACATTCCTGCTCTCTGTCAACATTACACAAATAAATTGCCATATTATACATATCTCTACACTGTCATCACTAATCAAATCAAAAAGATTGTAGATTGTGAAAAGTTTGTTTTTCTTTAACCTATTTTACTTTGCCAGTAAAAACAAACTTTATCTGCCATTTTGCAAGCTCAAACAGCACTGCAACAACCTGCTGACAGTTTTTATGAAGCTAAAACTTTCAATTCGAGAATAATTTACTCAAACTCCACAAAATTTTTGCTGATAAATTAGACTACCATATCAAAATGACAACAAAGCCATATCTGGTGATTTGGACAAATAACTCTGATAGCAAATATCTGCTGATATCACTCTTGGCAATAATACTGTGCATCATAGGGCTAAAATATGGCAGGAAAACATACAGCACAAAATATAACAGCTGATGAGCAACATTTGGAGGGGTAGAGTAGGTTTTACTTGCTTCATCGTAATTTCCCACACATTTGCACATATTACCAAGATACAGAATGTTTTCAAGGTCACTGCAATGAAAAGCTAAATTATTTAGATTTTTCTTCTACTGAACAACATTCTTAAAAAATCAGTGTAGACACTTGACATGTCAGGGGAAAAATCCTCCACTTTGTTTGCAGACTGGTATTATTACAAAAGCATCTAACACACAACCAATGGTGCTAACAGCCAAACATGGTGTGAGTGGTTCAACCAAAGTGGAAGTCTTTGTGGTTCCAGATACTTCTGAAATCCATCCTTATTTGGTAAGAGGTCTTATTTAGCCTCAAATCAGGTTCATATATTAATCTTTGATGAATGCTGGGGTGCGTCCAAAATCACTAATGATAAAAAAATATATTTTTCATATACTGACTACCCCTGACCCAGCTGTATTCTCTCTCTGGCCAAATTCAATGCTGCCTTCCCCGTGTGGGCCCGGTCTGCTCCGATTGGTTTACAGGTCCATTCTGTGATAATTGGCCTGTTCAACACTGCTCAGTGCCATATTGTCAACGACTCTACCTTCATTCTAACGTATCTAGACTTAAACCATGTTAAACCTACTAAAGAGGATATAGAACTTAAATAAGCAGCTATTTAATGTCAAGCTCTACTAATTTCAAAGTCATTGGCAATGTTATTAATTAAAGAAACAATTAGAAGAAGGAAAAAATAGTGTCTTTACTTAAGATGTGACTTTGAAAAGATGCAAAAAAAAACCTCAGAAACGTCCAAATTGTACAAATTAGTTAGGGAGGTACGGGCAACTAAGAGGGTAATGTTGGCATGGATCCAGGGGAGGGTTTCCCCTGAGGAGGGGCCTTGTATTGATGCTTGCCTGAGGCCTCTAAATTACAAGCATCACCCCTGGTCTTAGTGACAGAAAACTCCAAACCCTGCAGCTTTAACACCAGAATTCAGAGCTTAAACGCTCCTCTGTGACTATAAAACCTACAGCTCCTCCGTGCATGGATCCATCTCCACTGTCTCATCCATTTAGTGCGTCACGTTTATTACTGCTGCTGCTGCTGCTGCACTGTCACAGTCCATATCCACACACAGAGAGCCGCTCAAGCCCACTGCAGCCCAGATGTGGCGCCCTGCACACACCAGGCAACATCTGTAACGGCACATTTTCTCATTATGTAAGAAAACAGCGTGACATTTATGCGAGGCGGCAGCAGCAGCAGCAGTGGTGGTGGAGGAGGCGATGGAGGGGAGAGAGGTGAGGAAGGAGAGGGGAGGGGAGGGGGGCCTGGGAGCCTTCCTCCAAGCCTGGAGCTCTATGAGGAGGTTTTCAGCCCATGTCGATCCGTTTCTGTCATAATAGTACATGTTGCATGGTGTGATGTTGGATCTGAATGGGGAGCAGGAGGCTGCAGCTGATGTTAATTTGACAGAGAGCGTCAAACCCGCAGCACTGAGCTTTGACATTCACCCCGAGCTCTCACCCACAATGACAGCTAACGTGGACTTTACGTGAGGAAGGAACAGAGCTTACCTCCTCCTCTGCGCCTTCAGTGTGCTGCTCCGCAAACCTCCCCGATGTAAACCCTCCTTTCTGACGAGGAAGAGCAGCCAGGCAGCCCCTTGTCCACAAACTCAGGCTGGTTTTTACCGCAGGAGAAACGCTGCTGTGTGCCGCGCCGTGCGTAACCCTCCGCGACGCGTATGTATCCCGCTGCGTAAAATCTCCAAATGTGCAGAAAATATGATCCACAGTCCTCTCGGTGTTCCGTCCTGGTCCTCAGAGCTTCTGTTTTAGGTCCTCCCGTCACGTCTCCTTCCTCCCACAGCTCCTCTCCGCTCTCTCCCCTTTTTCTCCTCTGCTGCCACTCGTACCGAGCGTGCACCAGCAATGCGCGTCCACGCGGGGATCGTAGGGTGGGAGCAGTGAGGCAGTGTTATGGGTGGGTGGGATGATGGGAGGACCCTCCTGTGAAAAATATCATTAATTTGATTTAATTGAAGATCCGTCAGGTCGGCGTTGGCTTGATTTTCTGTTTTCCTTTTAGATCATGGTGTTTGATTTGTGGGCTGCGTCCCTCAGGCACATGACATGAGTGAGGGGTGTGGCCTGGAGAGGTGGACACCCCTACTCAATCTACACACACGTATGTGCACACGCGCACGCACACATGAAACCCACACAATTTTAACCATGTGTATGTGTAACCATATGCAGGGGAGACTCGGGTTGGTTGTCATATTGTTGCAGCCATACATACCCTGCTGTTCCATCATGTTCTGTTACAAATAGCTAATTAGCCAATCACATGGCAGCAACTCAGTGCATTGCGGCATGTAGCTATGCTCGAGACGACCTGCTGAAGTTCAAACTGAGCATTAAAATGGGGATAAAAGGTGATTTTAGTGACTTTGAACGTGAATTGTTGGTATCAGACAGGCTGGTCTGAGTATTTCAGAGACTGCTGAACTGCAGAGAGTTTCACACACATCTGTCTCTAGGGTTTAAAGAGGGAGGGCCAAAAAGGTATAATATTCAGTGAGCTGCTGGGAAAAAATACCTTTTTGGTGCGAGAGGTCAAAAGAGAATGGTCACAGTGGTTCAAAATGATAGTAAGGCAACAAAAACTCAATTAATTACTCAAAGTGTGCAGAATATTATTTCTGAGCAAACAACATGTCAAATGATGAAGCAGAGGGACTACATGAGCTGAAGACCACACCTGTAAGCTAAGATCAGGAAACAGGCTACAGTTTGCAGTGGCTCACCAAGATTGGACAATAGAATCTTGCCTGATCTGATGAGTCCCTTACCTAACCGGTAGCTCTTCGTAAATCTTAAATGACTAACCCTAAACCAAACCCCAGAAATTAAAAAAGCGAAATACTGCACTGTAACTGATTTTTGTAAATGTAACAGAATTTTACTGTGATATCTACAGCTACCTGTAAAAGGTCCATACAGTAAGTCACTGTGAATGGCAGTAGATTGTGGAAAAGCATACTGATTTCTGTAAACTTTACTGTAATAGTTACAGTTACCTACTGTAAAAAGTCTATAGAGTAAATAACCGAAAAGGGCAATAGACCGACATGGCTTCAGTTTTCTCAACTGTATAGTGGCTTGAGGTAACATTTGTTATGCTTTGGCACCATACAAATGAAGATTAGTTGATTGAGTGATTAAGTGAAAAAATTGACCCCTGGGGAAAAAAAGGCAAGATATTTGTAGTATTTGATTCCATGAAAATGTATGTATGTGATTTTTTTTTCTTTACGACTATGTATTGCTATAAATGATCATTTAGGTATAGAAAAATAAATTACAATACACCTTGTTTACTGTAATTTCAAATGTATTACAGACATTGAATAATAAACTGCAATAATACTGTGAACGAAAATACAGTATAGATGCTGATTTTGAAAATCCAGTTATTATACTTTTAATTAAAATAGAGTAATGCAACTGTAAAAAACATTTACAGTAACTTACTGGCATCTTGTTGCCAGTAAATTACTGTAAAATTTACAGAAATCTGCTTACAGTTTGTATAATAAATAAATGAAATATTACATTAAATAAGCTAAATTGAGCATTAAAAAGGTTAAAATATTCACAAAAGGATTAGCCCACCTGGATATAAATAGAGAGCTATGGTACTGAGACATTGAGATGGTAGGGGCAGAATTTGGTTGAAACAATGAAAGCATAGATCCGTTCTTCCTTGTTTCAAACGGTTCAGGCTGATGATAGTGAAACACTCTAAAGCCCTTGGTACCAATTAGCTGTTATGTAAACCCCACAGCCTACCTGACCATGTCCATCCCTTTATGACCCCAGCGTACCCTTCTGATGTCTACTTCCAGCAGAATAATCCTCCATGTCACAAAGCTCAGATCAACTCAACCTGGTTTCTTGAACATGACAATAAGGGAGAAGTCTTGATGCCACTGACTTTTTGTTTTGGTCATAGAATTGCCCTGTCACATGGAGGAAACATGTTCCAGTTGCCACGTTTTCAACAATTCTGTATTGGTCAGACAACACAATATATCCTTAGTTATAGCCCGGCCTGACAGTCACAGGGGTTTCGAGATCCATCAGACACGGAAATCAGTTTCTTATAGTGTGTCATAATGACAGACAACAGAAGACCTGTAGCAGGTTTAATTTTTGTCCTGCCTCCTATGATTTGTCCCTTCACATCAGAGACAATGGCCAATGAGAGCACTGAAAGCTCTGCATGTGCAACAAATATGGATGTAAACAAACCACATTCGATGCCTTGAGAGCTACAAGACAGAGAAAACATTTGCAAAGCTCTGAAAAACAGTATCTCTGCCCTTATGATGTGTTGAAGAGAAGCTACCACGGACTGAAAGAAGAGGAATGTTGGAGAAAACAGCAGAGGAACAGGTGAGTAATTAATCTTGAAACTCACATACCATCAAACTTAATATACTGTTTGAAGTTTTCGGTGTTGCCCCTTCTGCTTCCCCTGTCATTGTGTCTGTCATTAAATGCAGTCGGATTCAGTCGTGTAGTCTGTTATGGTCGTCGGGAAAGTAACAGCAAGAATTTATGCCTCTGTGTTCGCCTAATCGGACATATCGAATGAAAAAAAAAATCATGAAATTTGATGCTGGCATAAGCTCAGCACTGGGCCTGCCACGCTGAGCCAATGGACTGCAGAGAAAACAAAGATATGACATCACACTGGTAGGTCTATGCTGGCTTTCAGGCAGCTTCCAGTGCTGTTTACAGGAGGAGAGGGAGGAGTCCAGATGCTGCAATTGTTTTGTCTTGTAGCCAAAAAGGTTTGAATAACTGCCTCAAAAAGGTTTACTCACTTCAGAGTAATTATTTTTTATTTATTTATTTTGATTTATGAGTTAGTTGGTTGTTAGGTTGGACCTCTCAACAAATGGCTGTCTCCGCATGTCTCCTTTGGAGTCTTCGAGACTCTTCAGAATCAGAAATACTTTGTTAATTCCCAAGGGAAATTTGATTGTTTCAGATGCTCTTGTACACAGTATAGCAGTAGGAATATCAAATAAAGACATTAAAATAGAAAGGAGACACTAAAATAGATAAGAAAATAAAAAAAAAATAAGTAAAAAAATAAGTAAGCAGGTTGTAACATGCAGAAGCTATGTCAGCTTCCTTATGAAAGAAAAATAAATAAAATGAAATAAGTGCATTGTGCATTGAAGCACTCTGTCACATGGAGAAGATGCTTAAAACACAAGAAAGATGATATAAAACTCACAAAAAGCAGAGTATGGGCTCTTAAACTGGGGATTTTCCGGAGAGAAACACTGCACAGCAACACCACGGTGGATCCTTGAGGGTCATTTCCGATTCTTTATTTTGCTCTTGTACAGTTAATGGATCAAAAAATCATGTGGTAGTTAGCTGGTGCTTGGTATCGTGAGTTTTCACAGTTGATTCTGTCTTCTGTGTAAACCGTTGAGTGGGCTGTAAATCTGTCTCTTAATGAAATGTGTGAGTAACAGGTTCTTCTCTCTTTGAAACACGTGTTGACAGCCGAGTCCCTCTGAGTCAATACTGCGCTCCCTCACCACACCTCCTCGTCAAAATGGATCTGTCAGTTAAAGGTCAGTGTTGTTTCATTTTTGTTAGCACCTTGGGGTGGTTCAGTGAAATTCATCTCTTTTTGAGGAGCAGAAATAACAGACTTGGTGAATCTTTGGTAAATCTGATTAGAGAGGATTCAGCAGATCTCAGATAAGGACCTGGAGGGCTGCTTCTCCTGTCAGACAATACCTCAGCTCTGCAGCAGACCCACGCTGTGTATCTACAAGTGTGTGCGTGAGGGGGGAAATAGATAGCACACACTCCTGTGGTGAGTTTGAAAACATCCCACCTGTTTTTCTCAGGATCAGTTTCCAGCCTGGTGACATATTTACCAGCCAGACATTTTGAAAAGGAAATCCTCCCTTTGGCCCTGAAAGTTGGAATCCAACTCCGTGTCAAGGGGCCTCTCGGCGTGCAGATTCAGGCCAGCGACGGTGTCCAAAATGACAGGAGCTTCACATGAAATAACAGAGATGGTTGCTGAGGGCAGAGGGTGGTCTGATGGAGACAATGGAGTGGAAAAGGTTGAAAATATGGAGAGTATAGCCAGGAGGGGGACACGACTCTTCTGTCAACCAGAAAACTGAGAAGAGATGAAAAACACAGAGCAGCAACAAAGGGCCTCCTAGTATGTATGTCTGACATTTGGAGGGTTTTTTTTCTGTAAAATAGGAGCACATGTGCAGAAAAATGACAGATGTGTTTGTAGGACCAGCTCACAAGGGATGAAAATGCTGTCATAAATGAAGGTCACATTTAAAGATTCTGAAACGTCCTGTTCAGAGTTTGCAAAGTGGATTGATAGCACTACAGTGTTTAGGGCTAGATTATACTTCTGCATTAAATGTTTGCCATATGATACAACATAAGCCAAACTGACAATACCTTTGCACAAAAGCACCGCAAATCAAGACATTAAAGCCGCATTCACATCGAATGTGACTTGGCGACTGAGATTGCGTCACCCACCCAAGTCGCATCGCCTGTCCATAAATACCTCATTTGGTCACCATCGCAGTCAAGTCGCTAAGTGACGTCATACTCACTCGAGTTTCACTGCGATCATATATCATATAATAGGACGTATTACCTGACATTATTCCAACTGTATCATTTTCACTCATCTGCCAACCACAAAACACTGCAGCTGATGGCCCAGCAGCAGCATCGTCTGTCAGCTGCATCTTGATTAGGGAGTTCTCTGCGGTCCAGTCTAGGCGGAACTAATGCACTCACTAACTAAAGTTTCCACACAGACTGGGATTGTTACTCTGTGATCCAGAATAAAAACAGTCTGTCACGGGTGTCGTCACACACCCACACAACCAAGTTGGCTGTCGTGGCACAAACACATGCAATGTCGCCGGAAAAGTTAAACTTTTTCAACTTTGGCGACCAAGCGACGTCACCTGGTTGTGCGTCCAGAGAGACCAGGTAGCACAACTATGAGCTTGACCAAGTTGCCCAAATCACATCAATCGCAACACCGGAGGGTTAACCCCGCCCCGTCGTGGCTGTACATTGACTTTACATGGGGAGTTGTCACCCAGGTTGCGTTCGGTGTGAGTGCACCTGAACATTAATTCCACAAGGCCACAATGTCTGTGTCAATTCACGCTGCAATACGGCTTGGATGCCAGCGACACTGCCCGTGCTCCTATATCCACACAAAGGCAGAAGCTCAATTCATAAGGCCTTTTCAAGGCGCAATATTTAACCCTCTGTGATGTTTCCCCTCCAGTCTGAATGTCATGGAGGCAGAATAGGGGGAATAAGTTGACCCCCTCTTTGCTCTGTCTACAGAGGTAGTAACAGCGGCATGATCTTGGAAAAAAGGGGAAACACAGACTCGGCGGGAGACAGGAGTGCCGCAAGTGAGCATCTATAGCAAATTAATTTGAGTCAATTACATAGGACTACTGCTTCCGTAGTAGGCTTCTTGAAATAGAGAAGAGGTCAACAAAAACAGAAAATAAACTGGAAAATTGTAATAAACATGAATAAAACAGAAAAGTGACCTCATTTACATTGCTTAAATGTCACAGTTTTAACAGTAAATACTTGTTTTGAGATAGTTATCGCCTTTATTTAAAAGTCTGATAAATAAATAAACCCATGAACGAGTGTGTCGTTGCAGAGAGGATCTGACAGCAGTCTGTGTGTTTTCATAAGTCCTCGGTCGGTCGGTGGATCAGTGAATGTAAAGTGATTGTTTGCTGCTCCGGCTGTCTCCCATATTTCACCCAGGTGCTCTGCATCCATTGCTCCTGTGTTTGGTTTTATAGGAGCCAATAAAAACCCCTTTGCAGTGGGCCTCCAGCTCTATCCTCCAGCTAAACAATGATTACATAAGCGTTAACCACATTAGTGATACCAAAATGCCAGAGGAGATTTAATAGTCCACATCAATCACTCTGGAGCGAGCCTCTATGTGGCCTGGATTTGCTTAAAAAAGATTACCCTGTGAAGTTAGAGAATAGATGTTTTGTTTTCAGGTCCACTTTTAAAAATTACATTCAGTGAGGAGAACAATGAGACCTGTGTCAGAACCTTTAGGACATAAATTCAGTGAAGGAGCGATAAACTCCTCAGACAGATCCAGAACTTTCTGCGAGCCAGCTCCACAGCAGACGCTCCGGCCAACAGCACAAATCAAACTTCAGTATACTTCACGTATCTGGATAAACATTGCAGCGTTCTGGGTTGTTTATTGAGGTGCAGCAGCTGCAACTCTCTGCTTCCCAGGGCCAATCCTCAGAGAACAATGTGAGGATGTGATTATTTTTGATAATCTCAAGGTAAGCTGCCAGGCCGCCGCAATCCTGGGCTGTTTAACTGAGAGGAAAAACTCCGACCTGAAACAAAGAGGTTTGTTCTGCTCCGCTGCTGCGGCTGATTCTTATCATGTGATTTTACAAATATATACAGTTTCAGATTTACAGGATAAATCAACAGGACTTCCACATTGGGGGCGCTCACCTCAAGGGTTTATCTGGGACACTACAGAGCGTCATGAACGAAGCAGAGAAGAGGCAGACACAAATGCACAACCACAAAACCAGGGTCAAATAGGCAAAAGGTTTAATGATAAAACAGGCAGGAGTTGGTACACAGATAGGCAGTCAGCATGAGGCAACAGTGTCCAAAGACATGAGGCAAAAGGCAGGGTGAAGAACAAGCAGGAGTCAGTACACAAAAAGGTAATCAGATCAGGCAGCAAAATCCAAGAGACATGAGGCAAAAAAGGCAAGGTCAAAAAACAGGCAAGGTAATACACAGCTAGAACAAACTAGAAGAGTGCTGGGACAAAGACTGTGAGGTACAACAAACTGGCAACGAAACAGTGAGACACATGAGGTTAAATACAAGAGGTAATGAGGGATGATGGAGAACAGGTGGTGCAAAACAATCAGAGGGCAGGTACAACAAGACGGATGCAGGACAAACAGGAGACGGATCTGTAACAGAGAAAAGGGTAAGTGCTTCAAAATAAAACAGGAAAGACAAGACATGAGAGAAGAATGTGCCAAAATAAAGGAAAACTTAACCGACATGACGACAGATGATACTGAAGAGCCAGCTGTCATTAGCTTCTTAAAGTAGACGTATCATACGTTTTGCCCTAAGAGGGCATTCCCAGTGACGTATCTGTCATGAGAC
Source organism: Cetoscarus ocellatus (assembly GCA_037902135.1). Classification (NCBI taxonomy): domain Eukaryota; kingdom Metazoa; phylum Chordata; class Actinopteri; order Labriformes; family Labridae; genus Cetoscarus; species Cetoscarus ocellatus. The sequence continues at coordinate 1,426,275 of JBAMNC010000277.1, forward strand.
AGAATAGAACCTGAACCAAAGAGTAGGACACCACACAGAAGTCGAGGAAGGTTTAAAGGGTTTAATGGTTTACCAGGCAAGGTTCGGTACACGGAAAAGCAGTCCAAAAGATCAGGCAACAGTGTCCAAAAACGTGAGGAAAAAAACAGGGTCAAAACTTAGCAAGGCTATACATGGCAAGACAAGAGCTATAAATGCTGGAACGAGACTTGGAGGTACAATGAGCTGGCAACAACATGAGGGTTAAACATATGAGGTGGTTGGGGGTGATGAGACATAGCTGGGGAAGCACAATCAGGGACCTGGCGTGACAGAGCCAGATAGGAAGCAAAACCTATGAAGAAAAGGAGAGCCAGGTGAATTTGAGATAAGATAAGAAAAGATAATCCTTTATTGATCCCCAAAGGGGAAATTCTGGTATTGCAGCAGTACAGGGCAAGTACAGGGATAGTAGCATGCATTGAATAAGACAGAGATAAAAAAAATAGAAGATATTTACAATTATCAAAATTAACTAACATACTAAAGCACTAAATTAACAGAGTAACAAAGTAAGTGTCGTTCAATTATCAAATTAACTAACATACTAAAATGCTAAATTAACAGAGTAAGTGACGTTCAATAATCAAAATTAACTAACATACTAAAATAATAATTTAACACAGTAAGTGTCATTCAGGAGAACTGAGCCTCCTGTGCAGTACAGTAAAGATAAAGTGACAGTGATATTAAAGTGACAATGTGAAATGTAGCAGCAGTTATTGACCATACAGTAACAGTGCAAATTATTTACCTAGACTAATTGTGAGTAGTAAGTGAGTGAGTGAGTGAGTAGTAGTGATATTATCTCCTCCCCTGCCTATCCATTAACTGACATGCAAACTGCAAAGAAACCTCCCACTGTGAGGACCAAGTGTGAACAAGCAGGTCAAGAAATTTTCTGGGTATTTTTCTGATATTTTCTTAAACATTTCAGAGCTGCATGTGTGAAAAGTGCTTCTGACGCCAGTAAAAAAAACAGTAAATGCTTCCATGACTGTGGGTTGAGAGCTATAAATGGAGACATCAGTCGAGGGGAATTATTACCTCCACCGTTTGTGAGTTTGTGAACAGGATAAATCAAAAAGTTTGAGACAGATTTTGATTTGATTTCAGGGAATGTTGGTCATGACAAAAGGAAGAACTGACTGGACTTTGGCAGTGATCTGAATCCGAATGCAGATCCAGGACATTTTTATACAGAATTTGTTATCATTGTGAGATAGCGGGCCGTTTTCCATATTTTTGACAATAACTCAAAAAGTTCTCAACAGATTTTGATGACATTTTCAGGGGACGTTTGTCATGGCACAAGGAAGATGTGATGTGATTTTGCCAGTGAGCCGAATCTGGATGCAGATCCAGAATTTTTTTAAGGCTTTCTTAACAGTGCAAGAGCGGGGCAGTTTTCCACATTTTAAATTATAATCGTTATTTTAGTTATTAAGTTTTGTTATTTAATCTTTTTATTTAATGGCTAACTCTGATTTCACAATGAGTCCAGATTCTGAACAGACCATCAGAGTATGTGTTTTCAGGCATAATCTGACCACAAATAAAGGACTTGGTCAACTTTTTAATGTTATGTGGGTCACTGAGTGCGCTGGTAATCCCAAAAAATGTGTAAAAATTCTTAAAAGTGAGTCTTTTATTAAATGTTTCAATCAAACATGTTATTTCCATTTAGCTGAAGATTTGAGGACAGCTTCTCCCAAACCTCACCGCGCTAAAAAATGCCAACTTGTGTGAGTTTTAGTCCCAGATTTAGACCCCTATGAGGCATCCATACCCCTCAGGTCCTCTGGCCTCTGTGTGCCCAGGGTCAGGACTAGACAGGGTGAGGCAGCTTTTAGTTTTTACACTCCCCACCTGTGGAACGAATTACCAGAGAACCTGTGACTCTTTACATATGTGTACTCTTTTAAAACAGAGCTTAAAAAATCTTTATTTACCACAGCCTTCTCATAAGTTCAGCTTCTTCTTCTTCTTAATTTCCTCTGATACTTTAATTAAATACATTTATCTTTGATATTCTGATTATCTTTTTTCTTTCATCTTGGAGTTGTATTTCACTGGCCTTCTTTTTCTAATTTTATGTCTTCAATACTATTAATGTCATATTGTCTTTGTTTTGTTTTTACACGTTAAAGCTCTATGAATAGCTGTATGTATGAATGGTGCTCTGTAAATAAAGTTGTTTTGCCTTGAAATCTCGCAGTCTGGTCTCAAAGCTTCACACTGTTGAGGCTAGGACGCTCTCTTGTGGTCTTAATATATAACTACAACATTATAATAGGACTTGTAAATATAGGGGTATTTCAAACGTGGTAAAAAAAAGATGGAAAATAAACCTGCCTCGTGACCTTTGCTCCATAAGAGATAATAAAGCCATTTTGATCTTACATATGAAACGTGTTTTAAACAAAAAAATTAAGTTATCTCTACATTCACCTTCAGCTGTTAATTACAGTGAAGACTATCAGCTTTCAGGATCCCTAAAATTAGAGACGGGATTCATCTTAGGCTGCCAACCGCCCCTTGAAATACAAAACTGTCCCTCATTTGACAATTAAATGTTGCGTCCTGTTTTGAGCCAGAACAGGAGGCAATTTGCCCTGTATTTCAGACCACTCTGACAAAAAACACAAATAAACCTGCTGACAGAAATGTTCACGTACAGTTTTTATTAATGAAATTTAAGCTATTATCTGCCATCACTGACATCAAGCTGAAGAGTCATTTAATTAAATGGATTTTAAGTGATGATTTATGTTTGTATGACCTCTGGTGCACCATTCTTTGGCCAGTGATGGCCGTGAGAATTTTGTGCGTCCTTTATTTGTTTGTAAGAAAAGTGTCAAACCATATCCATCCCCAAGCTTTTGTGAAATATTTTCCCCGTTTCATGAAATGTTTTACACCAGTACATTTGCATAAAATGACAAGACCACAGACAGTGGGTTAAAGGAAGGCGGACAGGTTTAAACACATAAAAATAATAAATTAAATTGACTAAAAAATAAATAAAAAAAAACCCCAGGCAACATCTCGGCGCGGCATAATGACATAGCTAAATCTGACGTCATCCAAACGCGCCATACGGACAGCAGCTGAAGTGGTAAGCATTTTTAGCTCTTCAAATAATATCATTGCGCTGCTGAATTTATTTGAGACGTTTTTGTTCGTGGCTGATATATTAATTGTATAAAAGACTAGTGTGTTGGTGAAATATCGACTGAAAGCGTCTCGTTAATCATTATCCTTAATTTTGTCGATTCATCTTCACTTCTGCATCCGTGAAAATGAAACATTAATCAACTTTAACCTGAACAGTTTGAGAAAAATTAAAGATAGCAATGAAAGCTATTGGCTATAAGAGTTATAAAACAAACTAATGACGTAAATTAGCTAAAAAATGCCAAAGACGTTTTTCTTTCTTTCACTTTCATAGCCTTCCTGTGACATCACTGCAGTGTTTGGCTGCATGAGCCCCTGTTAAAACATTGCTCTCCTGAAAAATCGATAAACTCGCATTTATTCATGTTTCCTCTCTGACAGGGTTTGACTACAGTTTCACAGAATGGTGAGTAAGCCTGATGACCACACGTTACTTCAGTGCTGTTGCTGGTGTCACCGTCAAATGAGCAGCCGTGCTATCTGCTTCCTTTAAGCCGAAGAGCTTTTAGTTGTGGTTGGAACGAATGTTGAAAGTCTAAGAGTCTTAAAGTGCAGTTTGTTTTAGTACAGCCACAGCCTAAACACTAAACAAATTATAACAAGCTGCTTAAGACTTCACACTGATTGATTCCATAGAGATAAATAGGATATTTTGCTTATTGCATCAGTTAGAGTAGAAAAGAACAGAATGCACTTTATTGTCATTATACTTAATGTACAACGAGATTGAAGAGCTTCTGCTTCTTCAGTGCAATCAGATAATTATACGAAAATATGCAAAATAAAATCGAACTCTATATACGATATAAAATAGGAAAAAGTGTAAATATTAAGAGTGTAAGATATAAAATAGAACACTAACAAAAAAAATACAGAAATGTGTTGTATTGAACAGGATACAGACAAAAAATGTAGAAATGTAATGTATTGCACAGGATGTTTGAATATTCACAAAACAAATATATTGCACAGCATAAACATTCACAGAATGATTTTGTTGTACAGGATTGATGAATATTGTGGTAGAATTATAACAGGTGCCACGGACCAACTCATACAAGTCATGCTTTTTATTTATTTATTTTTTTGCTAAAGACTTGTTTTTGTTCCTGTGCTTTGTGTCTATATAAAGCAGCAGGTTTGGAAGTTCTTCAGAGCCATAAATGTCTAAAACAAGGAACCAAATGCTGGAAACACACCAGATTCTTAGCCAGAAAATGCAGATATAGTCACTCAGCAGAAATGCAAACAAACCAACAGCTGGACGAAAGATCTGGGCGTCCAAGTGTTTCTTCAGAAAGAATTATGTGACATATGTTCCTACCAGAATTTAGTAATAAAACAGCAGCTGTGTTGTTTGAAGCAGTGTTTGTTACTTATAGCTTGTTATTGTATTTTATTATTATTATTATTTTTTCTTCTGTACAGCACTTTGGTCCACTGTGGACCAAAGTGCTGTACAGATGACCCATAAACCTACTCACCGGACATTACATTACCTATATTACCACCAGCCAATATTCTTCATTAATTTTAACCACATTTTATCTGTCCCCTTTTTTCTCCTTAAAGTCACGAAGATATGATTCCAGAACTACGATCTTCTCACCTGAGGGTAAGAACTGTTTTCTTCTTTAAGACTTATTTTTCAGCTGTAATTGGAAAGGACAGTGCTTTGGTTAGGACTTAAAATATCCAATAGAGTGTGGGACATGTAAGCAGGGCAGAGGCTATAGATTTGAGCTCAGACTTCCTGACTTGAGGAAAACCTCTTCAACACATTGGGCTGGTGGACATACTAATGGGCCATCAGTGCATGGGAGTCTCTGGGTCTCCTTTAAGTGCATTTTGCTTTAATTTGACAGCATTGTTGTTTAATTTTAGGGCGTCTGTATCAGGTGGAATATGCCATGGAGGCCATCGGTCACGCTGGGACCTGTTTGGGAATTTTAGCCAATGATGGCGTGCTGCTGGCTGCTGAGAGGAGGAACATCCACAAACTGCTGGATGAAGTCTTCTTCTCAGAGAAAATCTACAAACTGAATGAGTGAGATATTGCTTCTGCACTTTTTCAATGACCCTGCAAGTTGCCAATCCTCTTTATAAGAACTTTGATCCACTGTAATGTTGAGCAAAAGTTTTCTTTTTTCTCTGCAGGGACATGGCATGCAGCGTCGCAGGAATCACATCAGATGCAAACGTACTGACCAATGAGCTGCGACTCATCGCACAGAGGTCAGCTCTAGTCTATCCTCTTCATACTGCTGATAAAGATATTAACTCAGACAAAAAACATATCTAAACATGTTAATCTGTGTTTTTGTTTCAGGTATCTGCTGCAGTATCAGGAGCCAATGCCCTGCGAGCAGCTGGTCACAGCTCTGTGTGACATCAAGCAGGCCTACACTCAGTTTGGAGGTACAACACAGCATCACACAGCTCAGTGTCAGTGAGAGATACAAGTCTCTAATTTACATGCTTATGCTTTTGCCCTGATGGAACAGTTTTATATCCAAAAGGCCTTGGATAAGCCACTCCCATCTTTCTGATCATTTGCCTCAGGGTGTTGAAGTTCTGAGCAACCTATCAGACTGTAGAAACCATGTCAACAGAAAGTCACAGACGTGATATGAAGGCTTATTTGAAATCAAAATGAAAGCTTTAAACTTTTTTTTTTAGTTTAAACCTGACAGTCTGAATCACTCTTTTTTTATCAATATATTTTATTGCAGTTGATATCCAGAGACAGTGTGCATTGGATAAAGAAGAGGATATAACAAAATCAAATAAATGTCTGAAAATAGACATCCATCCTTGCATAGGTATTCCTGTCACTGGAGAGTACAGAAAAAGAGAGACAAAAAAAAATAGTCCTCATTGTGTACATAAGTGTAGATAAACACAGCCATACATCATCACATGTACTGTGCATGCATCAGTGTTTCCCCTATAGTTTATTTGGGACGGTGCCCCGCCCCCCTAACGGACACCCCCGCCATGCCAACAGGATCCCCACCCAGAAATTCAAGTGCAGATAAAAAGAAAAAGGAATCCATTATTTGATTTTTATTTTAATCAAAGGGCGTATAACAGGCATTTTTTTTATCAAATAAAAAAAGGTTACTCTAACTTGCTCTATTTTAGAATCTAATGCATTGCTGTCGTTTCATTACATTCATTAAAATGCATTTCTCCCCTCCTCGCTCCTCTCTCACATACACACGTGCACTCACACCAGTACAGACACACCCACCCACATGTTTACCGACATTACGGTAAAAAAAAAAACAAAAAAAAAACAAAAAACAAAAAAAAAAAACAGCAACAAACAAACAAATTATTATGGACGACCGGATGTTCCCCAAACGTGCGTGCACTCCTCCGTGTGTAGGTGAGCATAAAGACGCAGATAGACGCGCATCGCAGGGACAGTGAGGGATCATCAGTCACTAATTTTATAATTGAAATGGTGTCTTGATAGCTCATGTGCACGGTTTAAGAGAACACAAAGACTTAAGAAACAACAAGTCAGCCTGTTGATGAATCAAAACTCAACATTCTTCAGCAGTCCAGCTCTTGTTTGCACTCACTCACTGTTTTCTAAATGATAAATTCATCCTGAGGTATCCCGGATCACTTATTCTCCATGATATAAGACCAGTGTTTGAAGGATCAAGCTTCAAATACAATCTACTAGTGCAGTGGGCCTCAACCTGTGGGTGGAGGCAAACATCCATCAGAGTATGTCAGAGTAAACCCACTAGAATAAACCAGACTGCACCACTGGATAGATAGATAGATAGATAGATAGATAGATAGATAGATAGATAGATAGACAAAAAATGATTAATATAGATAGATAGATAGATAAAAATGATTAATATAGATAGATAGATGAATGAATAAACAAACAAACAAACTGATTAATGTAGATGATCCGGAACGACGGACCCCACTCATTCCGGCCCAGGCATCCCCTACCCAAAGCAAAAAAGCTAGGGGAAACACTATGCATGCATTCATACATGTACAGATATATCCGAGTACAAAGAGGGATATGGTAACGAAATAAAAAGAAAATAATATAAAGAATTAGTAATACTTCTGAAAAAGGGATCTGTATATATATGCATACCAACATATACATTGACATACTTATATATACAAACATACACAAATCCCTGTATAGGGAAAAAAAAGGGTCAACTAAAGAAAGAAACGAGAGAGAGAGAGAAAATAAGTATTCAAAGTCAAAATGAAGATGATAAACGAACAGAAAAAAGACCCCTCAATCCCCTGAGCCCCTTCACTCCTTCCCCACCACCCAAAAAAGAGAAAATAGGGTGCGAGTTAATAAACAAGTGAGCAAGTTAATAGGTTATACAGTAAATGATACATACCTACCCAGCTGCCCCTGATGCACACGGACTCGGGCGAATCCCGGTCTGAATCACTCTTAAGGAGTCACTGTTGTCTGTTTTCTCCACAGGAAAGCGTCCGTTTGGAGTCTCTCTGCTCTACATGGGCTGGGATAAACACTACGGCTTCCAGCTCTACCAGAGTGACCCCAGTGGAAACTACGGAGGCTGGAAGGCCACCTGCATCGGGAACAACAGCGCTGTGAGTCTAAGAGTTTTAAAATCCAGAATATCTGAATTTAAACACCGTGCAGATGTGCTGAGCTGAATAGAGGGGGATCATTAACCTGCTGTACCACTAAGTGACTGCAGAGGGCGCCGCTGCATCAAAACACAGCTGTTATAAGAAGAAGTGCACTCTCACAGTAAACACACATGCTGTGGCCTACATAGTGCTGACTCTGGGGGCGACTAACTGTGTAAGTCCTGAATCATGATGGCTCTTTTAATCTGAGCAGGTCTCTAGAGGGCTGCACACAAAGCATTATGGGTAAGAGAGCATTGTGTGAATGTTTTTGTCCAGGAGCCCTCACAGTACCCTGAGTGCTTGTTCTTTTATTTTGTGGGTCTCCAGTGAGGAAACACACACCTGGTCCCCACAGTGTGAGTTTTGTTTTGAGCAGAGCGAGCCGATCAGGAGCAGATATCAGATTTCTAAAAGCAGAGACCGATCTGAGGTTTGAATGACAAAAGAGAGCAGATGGGATGCTGCAGCACCAAAAAGAGGGACCGTGTTCCCAGACTAAGATGCAGTCAGTGCCTTTGACTGTCTTATTTTGTCTCCTTTTGTCCCTCACAGGCTGCCGTCTCCATGCTGAAGCAGGACTATAAGGAGGGAGAGATGTCCCTGTCCACGGCTCTCGCTCTGGCCATCAAAGTTCTCAATAAAACCATGGACGTCAGCAAGCTGTCTGCAGAGAAAGGTGTGCATTTAAGAGAAGTGCAGAGGCCAAATGCTTCAAATAATTGAATCAAACAGTGTCCAAATGTGCACAGGCGTCAGTGACAAAATCAGGCAAATGGAATCACATGTGAGTGCCTCAGCCACACAGTGGTTTTGCAGCTATGCCTCATTTCTGTGGGATGGCAGGGATCAGTTATTTAGGCACCGTTCCCTGTATCTGACAGTGGAAATACCTGTAAAACTGAACCAAACTGCTTGGTGAAACAGCTTTAGAGACTGTTCCTTAACTTAACGGTCAATCTAAGAGGCAGAGCTGAGGTGGGTCATGATCCACCTGATTTACATCAATGCTAACAGTCAGACCAGCCATGCTTGTGTTGTGAACTCTGATTTAAAGGATTTATGAGGAATTTTAACAGAAGACGCCACATTGAGAGCATGCTGTTCTTCATGAGAACAATAGCACAACTATTAACAACCCAAATTTAAATACCACCCTTAAGATTCGGTGTAGCTTTATTTATTTACTTTCAGTTTTAAAGTACAAAATGTATCAGTGAGTTATCACGGTTGTTTACACCCAGTCCACATGATTGTCTATCAGCTGATCACTTAAGTAGACACTGTGTTCAATCATGCCAAACAAAACCGAGACAAAACATCAGATACTTGGATAACATTTCATAAAAATCTCCCCCTGACTGCACAATTGAAACATTAAAGTCCTGTCTTCTTGGCTTTAAAGTATAGCAGGAGTTGCAGCTGCTGTTTTCTCACTTTCCGCCTGTTTTTGTGTTTCAGTGGAGATCGCCACTCTGACCCGAGAGAACGGAAAAACCTGCATCAAGGTGCTGAAGCTGAAGGAGGTCGAGGAGCTGATCAAGAAACACGAAGCAGAAGAAGCCAAAGCGGAGAAAGACAAGAAAGAGAAGGAGCAGAAGGAGAAGGACAAGTAGAGGAGCTGTGCTTCACTTCTTTCAGTTTGTGAGTGAGAATGAATGTGAACCTGTGAGTGAGATTATTCAGACTGAGTTTCAGGTGTTTGTTTCTAAAAATAAATCCTGGTGATGAATTACAGACTTTTGGTTTTATTTCTCACTTAACTGACTTTTATCTGTTATAGATGAACAGTCTCTTTTTTTTTTATTATTTATTTTTATATTTACTTTTATTTAAAAGTGTCCCCAAAGTTAAGTGATTGAACTAAACTGGACAAAATCAAGGCACTATGTAGAGAAAACTGAACTTAACTGAACTGGACCTGGGCATTCTTCTCCAAAAAGAAGAATGAGCAAGATGATCTGAGCCGGTACACCAACAGTTTGGACCTGCAAACCAATCAGTAAAACCTAAGCACTGATGATCTAGACCTCAATAGGAGATTAGCATTGTGTGGTTGGTAGTCAAACTGAGAGCAACAGGGAGGAAATACCTGTGGGGTGACTGGTGTAGTGATTCTTTGTCTTTGATTGGTTTGGTATTAAAAAAGTAAAAATCTACAATCAGCTGATCACCAAATTTAGAAGGAACAGAACAGAAGAAAACAATTTTCCCTCTTTAACTTGATCTTACCCTCAGCAAAAAAGTTGTTTATTCAAGTTTACTACTTTTTTTATACTTAAACTGAGGCAGTGTACTTTAAGTTTAATTTTTATATACTGTATTTTATATATTTAAGAACAGCACAGTGAAGTATACTTGGCTTATACTGAAAAGTATAAAGATAAGTCTAAGACTAAGTACATTAATACTATGACTTTGTGTACTTTAATACTGAAACTTGTACTGTAGTATACTTTTTACTTCTTTCTGCCACAAAGTACTAACACTTAGTTTATATTGATCCAAGTACAGAATAAGGTCAAGTCATTGTGCTTACATGTAATTAAGCAGAATAGAAATGTTTTTCACTGTACACATTTGCTTTGAGGTATTACCCCCAGTTGTAAACTTACATGTTCAAGATCATATAGTGCTGGAGTTTAAAGGTTTACAGTAAATAGTATGTGTGCTCTATTGCAATATCTTTATGTACCTTAAAAACATACACAAACAGAGAAACATTTGACTTGACTTTATTGATCAAGTTCTAGTCCCTTTCATAAGGGTTTGGGGTAAGGATACTTATACTAAAATGGTAACTAAAATGTTGACTAGAAGTATATACCTAGTACACTAGTAATATAAAAATCCATGTACCTAAAGTATACTTTTATAAACTTAAAAATGTTCCAAGTTAGTCTGCAGAAGTATTAATTTAGTATACTTTCTAGTACACTACAAGTACATGGTCCGCAGTATACTTGCTATACTTATACTCAAGCATACTTAATAAAATGAACTTCAGGTATACTCCTTTTGCTAAGGGTAGCTTTGTTTGTGGCTGTAGAGTCCAAGCAGGTAAACTATCATGATAAAGTTCATCATCTGTGGTGACAGCCCGAGCTGCAGCTCTTAAAGCTCTCAGAGTTGTGACAGCTCCGTTTGCTCCATTAACGTGGATTAACATTTGAAATCAATACGAGATTAGAGCCTAATGTGTGCTCTCAATCTGTCACAGCACAGAGCAGATGGTCTAAATGTATTCTGAGTGAGTCATGTTTTGCATACTTTATTCTGTTATAAAACACAATTACACAACAACAAACATGTTTGTCTTTGTTTAACTGTCAGAGAGATGACCGCGAGTACAGATAGATTCACCGACGAGAACATTCTTACCTGAAAAAAATTTGTAAAGTGATCTTTGGGCAGAAAAAAAACAAACATCAGGTGTTCAAAAGCAACACGAGTAGGAATTTTATAACTCAAGAATGTTAGCTCTTCTTATTTTGAGCTTCAAACCAGAAATATGTTGAGTAACGGCCACTTTATTAGGAACAACTAGCTTGAACTAGGTTGGCCCCTTTTTGTATTCATGACAAAGATTCATCAAGGTGCTGGAGACATCAATATTGACATGATAGCTTTTTTTGCAGATTTATCAGCTGCACATCCATTAAACAAATCCACCACTTCCCAAAGATGCTCTATTGGATTGATATCTGGTGGCTGTGGAGGCCTCAGTGAACTTGTTGTCATGTTTAGGGACCAATTTAAGATGAGTTGAGTCATAAAGGGATGGACATGATCAGCAGCAAGACTCAGGTATACTGTGGCATTAAAATGCTGCTCAGTTGGTACAAAGGGGGTCAAAGTGGGCCAAGAAAATATCCCCATCACCGTTACACCACCTCCAAGCTGCATCACCTGAAATGTAAACACTGTGAGAAATCAGATCTAAGTGTGTTTGTCAATTATCAAGTCAAAAATATCCAAAACACTTATTCGAATCCACATTCACTTAAGCAGTTGAGATAAATATCTTACTTTCAGGAATGAGAGGCAAAATAAGGCATTTAATTGGTGGTAATGAAGAGAAAATTTCTGCCAATGAAACAAGGAGAGTTTGACTCAGTGAGGGTCTTAAATTAAGGTTTAATATCTGCTCAAGTTAAATATGTCAGTTCTTGTTGGTAGATTATTTTACTTATTATTACAAGCTACTTAAGCCCTTTTTTTAGTTTTTATATCTTCAAATAAGATCTTGATCCAGATATGTAAGGAAATTGTGGATTAGAATCAGTCCAGTGAGGTTTTCTTGTCTTGAAATTTGACAAATACTCTGACTTAGATCTGAGTTTTTTCAGCAAACATAGCAATGATAATGATATATTTCTTTAAATGTTGTATTCTTTGCTCTTCTTTCTGTTTGGGGTTTCCACCTCAGCCTCCTCTATAACCAAAAGAAGAGGTCGTGACACAACAGAGAGAGTCTGAATTCAGGCCTTGGAGCTGTCACTAATCTGCTGGACTCAGAGTTAAGAGTCATTTCGTCCTCTCCTGGCCTTAATCTAACACTGAGGTTACATAAACTCACCTCAGATTGAGGCTGATCACGACATGAGCTGCACCAACAGCACCATATTTCTCAGAATCCACCGCCCCTCTCTCTCCGTGCTGCTGCCATCTCAGTCTGCAGTATCCGGTGAGTTAAAAGCAGCCAGTCAATGGCTAATCCGCTCTAAAGAGACTTACACTGCAGGAGACCGAGGATCAGCGTCCAATGGAAACCTACTTTTCTCTGATTCTGCCATTATCTCATCGTGTCCTCACTGAACTACAGCTCAGCACTTAATCCATTACGTAGCTCTTCTGTGATCTGCACCATCACAGCAACTTTATCGACTCTTTAGAAGTTTGTGGTCCCCATTTCTGAGGCCATTGTTGACCCTGAAGGCAACTTTTCATACAGTAATCCCAAACTATCCAATCACACTTGAGGAGTTTTCATTCTAAAAAAGGTGGCCTTCATGTGGAGCTGGAGTTAGCCTAAAAACAAAATACATTTTTGACCTTGGAGAAATGTTTGATAAAACAATCTCACCATAAAGTCATGATGCACTTTTACCTTGTGACCATGTAGATAGACCACAGCAGTAGAGGGACACACCAGGTGCCACGCCTGTCAGTTTATAGGAGGAAACTGAGGCTATGACTGGCACATGCTCACCAAACTTGGACAAAAGAAGATCTGATTGGTCTATGAGTCCTGATATTACGATGGTAGCAGGGCCGGGCCAGGGCACAGGCAGTACAGGGGCTCCAACCATCCATAAAGGCACCCCATTTAATGAAGAAGAAAAAGCTGAGATTAGTAATTGAATAAGACAGGCAAGTATGTTAAACTATTTCTTGATATTTCTTTATCTTAAACAGTTTTTACTTTACTATAAGTAATGTCACAGAAGACACAAAGACGCATAACTACATTATATATCAGGAGTGAGAGACACTGACCATAATTATTATTTTCAGATTCACAAGTGAGTATTATGTCTGCAAAAACCAGAGTCTTCAGGCTCAGGACAAACACAAGAGGAAGGAAAACAGGAAAAAGACATGAAATGTGCTGAATGAAGCAATTATTGATCCGTTGGAGTTATTTGCATTGTTTTTTATAGATGGACAAGCGTGACATCCATTTTCCCTGATCCAGCTAATCAACAGCTTACATTAAAAGGTAAGTTTTATTATATTTTTTGTTTTGGCTGCAATGTATGAAAGAGCATTGAAGTAAGAATTTTGAGAAAAAACATCAGGATTGATGAACAGTAAGACACACCAGATGGACTGTTCAATATACTTCACTAGTCCATCTGGGAAAGAGTCCATAGAAAGTGTTTAGGGAGGGCTGAACCTTTCAAAAGCATACCCAGCAGGTGATTAGACAGTCGTTCTGTCAACCACTTCACTACGGGCCAATCAGATAATGTAGTAGGCGGGCCCTACTGTTGCAAAACATGTCAGAAGTTGAGCGAAAATATTGTTTCTATGGAGAAATACTTTCAGTGTTATTTGTTTAAATGTTATTTCATTTCAATCAATGGCTGCGACAAAAAGGTCTGCCTGTGGTCCCTGCTCCCCAGTTGCCCACCCCTGGTGTAAACATACTGTTCACTGTAACAGTATGTTTACACCTGTTTTGATCATCTTTAATACAGTGGTGTCTAATTCTGAACTTCAAGGCCACCGTACCCCAGGTCAAAGCACACAAAGGTTTAAAAACAGGCTGCATTAGAGACACGAATTTAGCACAGCTGAGTCCATCCTGGCCTCAACCCTGAAAATAGATCTCTAGATCAACTGACTGGAGGTCTGAGTCCCTGGCGTGCAGCCGGGGTGTGCTGTAATGTGCTGCGAGCTGAGCTGATGGAGATTAACGCCTGAGTCAGCATCAGCCTGGACATGACTTCCTACAACTACTGTTCCTGTAAAACAAAATCAGTCTCATTTCTTTATCGTGGACTCATCCCTGCTTCTCCATTTCAGTTTTTCTTATGTCAGCTGTCTTAATCTGGCAGCTTTGATATTCTGCTTCTATTATTTCAGTTATTTTAAGAACACTTTGATTTCTTGGTTGTGTAACCCTCTGTGCTCCTCCAATTTTACTGTAATAAAACTTCAACATAATAAGTTTAATTTGGCCTCGAGCTAAGAAAACATGTGACTCAGGCACACAAAAATCCCCTCAAGGAAAATCTATCAAGAGGAAAAAATCAAACATGAAACACTTGATTAGATAACAAGGTTTTATTGTTTTAATCCCCCAGACAAAAATTTCCAAAGTATACAAGTGTGGATTGTCATTGAACGTTCGCTAAAACTACTGTCACTGAGAACCAAAAAAAAAAAAATAGATCCCTACACTATCACAGAAAACATTAGAGAAATATACATACATAAAAATATACCTCTGAGAAAATATTCATATATCCACATTTCCTAACAGCTTATAGTCAGGGCTCAATCAGTAGCAATGAAGACTCGGATGTTCTGAACACATGCAGAAAAAATAGAAGAAGAAGAAGAAGGCCCCCACCCCATCCCAACACCAATGAAGAACAGTCGACTATTTCTCTGAGGTGTTAAGCCGAGGTCAGACTACATGATTGAAACTGGATTATAGCCCGATGTGACAGTCGTTAGAGTTATGTTAGCCCAAAAAGTCACTTGTTTAATCTTGTGTAGAGGTTCTATCTAAGATACCTCCCAACCTCCTGACAGAAAGTCTAACATGCAAAGTTCGGAGTCAAAATAGGTAGTTAAAACTCAAAATCTGAGGCACTCTGATGTGTACAAATAGATGATTTAAAGAGAAATATGATATCCTCAAGTTGTCTGAACAGAGTTAAAACATGTTTATTATCTCTATTAAGGATTTTTACTACATCATAGTGACTTAGATTTCCAGTTTAGACCATTTCTACTGTGAGCTTTGCTTGAAAATAGCCAGGACAGACATTTTTTTATTTGTTATTTGACTATTGCCTCTTCTCCTTGGGAGCACCTGATACTTCACATTATTTTAATATGATCTTCAGCGAGTGCACTTGCAACTAATTTTCCTCAAGGTCAACAAATCGGCCTTTACCATGGGTCACAGAGCAACTTCTACAACAGACTGACAATAAGTGTTGACAAGAAATAGCACCTGGTGAGTACCTGCCATAGCCATTAGCACTAAGCTAAGATCATTGCTTGTAATGCTTTGATAGGTGATGTCTCAGTTGGAAGAGTTGATGGTGTCGAACTCAGCTTCTGGGGCAATAACCCCAAATTGCTCCCAAAGCTGCATCAATGGCAGATCAATTGATATGAATTTTGGAGCAATTTAGTCCAACCTGTGTGCTCCTGTTTCATAAAGGGATTTCTGAAATATGAGACTGCATGCTTTGAATTCAGAACTCAATTTGACACCAGACTTAGCATTAATGGTACTGAAGTGTGCACTTTTGACACAGCCTATGTTCGTTTGCGGTCTTCTAGCCCCGCCTCTCTTCCACTGACATCATCTCCTCATGCTGATTGGTCAGGCTTCACCATGTCATTTGTCACGTCTGTCGGTCAAGTCACAGCTCAGTTTAATCGCTCTGTGATCGTCTCATCGGACTCCATGGCAAAAGCCCTGCAGTCTGGCCTCGGCGTTACAGGTAGTACGGCTGGCATGGGGAATGTAGGTTTATATTGCTTTACATACCAAACTATGGCGGCTGAATTCCAAAAGCATGAATGATTAAATCAAACTTTTACAGAAATGGATTCTTTGGCGTTTTGTTCAAAGTACTAAAAACCAAAAATAAACCTGCACAGGAGTCCTCCTGCGTTTTGCATATATGTTAAAACCTGCTGCTGTTGGTTTAACCCTCTGATGAGCTCTTTCCCTCACTTCAGGGTCTGACTCTATGGGCTGAAACGTGGAAACATTCTTCAATAAGACTTCAGAGTAAAAAACATCAGTAACATTGCACTCTCCTCTTTAGGCACGAAACGCCCCGTTTATATTGACCTTTCAGCTGATGAGGGGAAATCAAAGTGATGACTGTACGGGGCTGAATGAAGCCTAACAAAGGCCAGTTTGTGCCTCTTGTGTTAAACCATTCTTGCAGTCACAGGGTGTTTGTGATTTTTGGGAAAACCCAGAAGGTTGTTAAACAGAAAACACAAGTTTGCATTGTTATGGGCTATTTATATCTGAATGGAGAGAAAATCTATTGTTTGAAGTCCTTTCTCCCAAGTTGTGCTGTTTCTTAAAACAAAGATGGGAGGCTGCAAATAATGTTTTCAACATTCAACAAAATTTTTAAAGAAGCTCTATGGCAGTGGTGCACAACTGGTGGGTTGGGGACCAAAAATGGGTCATGGGGCTGACTTCAGAGGGCTTCGAATGTGTGTATTAAATATAAAATGTTGAAAACCTCTATGACTATGGAAGCCCTGAGTGAACATATAACTATACTTTATTTTACTCCATTTTGCTGTGGTATCAGGTGGAATTTTGTTGCTTCCTTAGGATCTCAACCCATTTATCTTGACAATTTCTGGGAAGACTGTTATTGTTTCTGTGATAAAGTGTTAACTAAATAAAAATCTTTCATTAACAACCAATATTTACTTGCCATCACAGGAAACAGGGTTAAATAAACTGTAGACATGGAAGTTCTTAGAAATGATGTGCGTCATCATCCATCTTTGTTTTGTCCCATCTCTCTATCATGTATTTGTTTCTCCTAGAAGGTCCAAAATGCAACATTAACAACTGAATCTTTTGGATTTTTGTTTTTTAACCTTGATTTATCATGACAAAGGTGTTGGTGGGTCCTGAGGCGTGTATGGTTTAGAACAGGTACTCCAAAAGAAAGGGTTAGATGCCTTCATAAATCCTAAAATCACACTAAACTAAGGCTGTCAGATGATTTATATTTTTTTTTAATCAAAAATGGTGATTATATTCCACAGGTTAATAACAGTAAATTGCATCTTCAATCACAGACATGTACCTAAACTACAGACATTTGAAATATTCTTAATTTCAAAATCAATCAGAAGCACCAAAGGTCCCATATGCTCCATGTTAAAATGCTGATTTTTACAGCAGTAATAAACATGAACTCCTCTGGTAAGATTTCACAAAGTGTTTAAGCTATTCATCATCAGGAGCCTGCACTTTGCAGATGTTTGTCAAGAAGCTTAAGGCCTGCCCTGAATCTGCCTCTTTGTCTGATATTAAGTAGAGCAAAAGATAGTTCGAGCTAAATTTTATGCTAAGTAAAAGCATGGACATTCCCAAACAACGGTGCACCCCATTTCATCTCGGAGATCGGAATGTTAGAGTTGAAAATTACTGGGAACGCCCTCTTCAGTCAGAATTTCTATTCAGGAGGTGAGACAATCTGCAGGTACCCGAGTTTACATACTTGTAACCTGAACAAGTTTAACTGGGATGTGAAGTAATTCCCAACTTCAGCATCCCAGTTTCAAGGTCAATGGAACACACCATCAGTCTGCATAAATTAGCCCCAAACGAATGAACGAGTTCATAAGTATTTTTTTAATCAAAGTGGTTGAAAACTTCACACAGGATGCTTCCAAAGACCCTTAAAACTATAATCAATGCTGTTTTACAACCTTCTCGGTTTCCACCATCATAAGTGGTTTAATCTTAAAAGAAAAACTTTATTGTGAAACAGGAAAGGTCCAAACTTCAGCCTTATGCTTCACTAGATTTTAGCATTTTAATGCAAAAAATAAGTAGAGTTCCTCCTTAAAGCTTGATCATCTAACAACATTTATTCAACTTATGACTCTTAAAAAATATACATTTTAAGCATTTGTTTCAGTGTGCAATGGGACTAAAAAAAAAAAATAGATGCTTGCCTCAGCTTTTTTACAGCTTCCTTGTTGCAGCACTCAACATTAGCTCCTTCTAAGCGTTGACATCAGCGGAGAGATAAATATGGGTGTTTTGGGCAGATCAAGCAACAAAAAAAGAGGAAGAAAACCCAGAGTGTGTGAAGTGAGCTGGAATGATGGCTTAAATATATCAGGAAGAACTGAAAAGAAATGTTTACATGTGCGTCCGCCCGTTATCTATACCCTAACATTATTTAACCCAGAAGTTCCTCTTTTAACCCCTTCCAGCACCGCCTGCATGTTTACAGCAAAAAAACACAAACTAAAGTCTCTTCTTATACAAGTTTGAGGCTGTCAGAGGAGAGATATGCTGATTCTGATGTAAAACACCACCTCTTCCTGAATGTTTGTCTCATAGGTGGCAGCACAAACACAAAGAGAGCAGGAAAAATTAAACCAAATGATGGGTGTGGTGACGGTTCAAGCTAAGACGCTTCTCGTTTCTCCATCTGCAGTTATCCTCCGAGAAGAGAAGAAAGGGGAGGTGGGGGTGTCTGCGTCATCTGGAAATTCTACCTACCTACTGCTTCAAAACCCCCTCTGAAATCACAAGTTTATTTATAAAAAAAAGTGACACCTCCCAGTCGGCGGTGAAGGGGAGGGAAGAGGTTTGGATCAGAGGGTGCCTTTCCATCAGAGTGGAGGGGGTAGGGGGTGGGGGGGGTCCAGGTGGGAGAGGGAGGTGTCAGGAGACTGTAGCAGTCACTCCTCGTCTGAGCTGCTGTTGTCAAGAGAGTAAACCATGAAGGCCAGATCGGGCCGGGTGGGTACCATGGGGTTTCCCGGCTTCACCATCTCAAAGCCCATGTAGTGGAACGTCTTGATGATGCACACTGAGGAGGAGACGAGGAGCATTAGAGCGCCTGCAGGAGGAAGCTGAGTATGTCTAAGAATAAAGCAACAGCATGTAGCTTTCTCCCCTAAAATAGTAGCTTCAAAGTTAGTGTAAAGTAACTTTTAACACGAGGAATGGCCCCAATTGCAGCTTTCAGCACCATGTAACTGTAACTATGCCGTGGTTCTTCAACTTTGAGGGCTTTGCAGCATTAAATCAAACACAGTCCTTCAGCTAAAAGAAGCCAATTAGACTGTCTTTGCACTGTATGATTCAATAACCCAATTCATTCAGCCATTTCAAGACGCAATATTTCCCTCTCTGTGACTTATCCTCTCCACTGTCAATGTCCTGAAGGGTGGAATAGGGGGAATGAGTTGATCCCCTCTTTGTTCCGTCTCCAGAGGTAGCAACAGATTAGACTGGATTAGATTAGGGATGGGAATTGATAATATTTTATCGATACCAATGCTATTAACGATCCTGCTAATCGATCCAAATTCTTTTACGATTCCATAATTGATTTCTGCAGATTTTCCGTGTGGGCAAATGTTAGATTTTCAGTGGCAACAATGTCAAACACACATCACAGCATAGATAACTGCTTCTGCAAGTTGCTGGTGTTTCCACTCACTTAAGGTTGTGCAGTAGGTGCCTTTTGTAAAAAATTAAGCCACAATTCTGATCACTTCTGATTAGCAAAAAGACTCATGATATCGATACTTTGATGGAGCTGTTAATGATTCTCAGCTGCAATTGGTTTTCAATTCACATCCCTAGATTAGATTAAATCAAATTAGTGGAAAACTCACTCAGGGAAATTAGGATTCCAGTAGCAATTTTTAAAAAAATACATATAAAGATATATAAAAAATATAGATATAAACAAAAATATAAAGAAAAATAACAAAAATAAAAACAATAATAATAAAATAAAAAAACAATAATAAAAATAAAAAAATATGGCTACTCGCTGGCATGATATTGGAGAGAGGGGGGAACTAGGGACTCAGTGGGAGACAGGAGCGCTGCGAGTGAGCCATTCTGCTCTTTGTATATATGTGGGGCACATGCTGTTTCACATGCATCCATGCCTTATTGCAGCGTGAATGGACAGATATTGCGGCCTTGCGGAATCAATGTGAATGTCTCTCGGTGTAAAAATAGTGGAATCTTGTTGTGACGCATTTGCATAAAGGCACTGTGAAGAAGGGCTGATGCCTGGGGCTAGAGACTGAAGAGATGGATAGAAGACAGACAAAAGAAATGGACAGGTGCCATTCAACGTTAGAAGTTACTGTTTAATTGTAGAACTATTTCAAGGCGGAGTGGTAAGCAACCAGGCATAACTGATATCTATGCTTCTGCCAGCCCACGTTTGATTCCAGCCTGTGGCCAGTTTGCAGAGTGTCTTCCCCCTACTCTCTCTTGCCCCCCTTCACAAGCCTATCCACCGTCTCTCTCTCTCCCTATCAATAAAGGCACAAAAATGCACAAAAATGCACAAAAACTAACCTTAAAAAAAGAGAACTATTTCAAGGTGAAAAAGTTACATATAGTTGCTTTAAGACCTGTGAAGGTTTTGGTTATTTGCACCATGAAGTTTTTCAGGCAATCCGTAGCGTGTCCTAACATGCTTGATGCTCAAAGTCCAATTAGTTTGACTAATGAGTGCTCATTGGCCCTTGTACTGTTGGAAAAGGTGTACAGTTCGTATGGATGCTTATCAATGGGCACAAGCACACGCACACGATGTGAGCAGGTCATTAAATCAATGGTGGCAAAGTAGTATTCATGTTTGTCTGATGCAGGCAGGAATAATCAGAGTTACTGTAGCTTACATTTCAACAACAGGTAACCCTGCTCAGTCTAGTTGGGAACGGGTTTCAAGTTTTCCAAAACATTGACAAGGGATGTGAGTTTTGGTGCATAAATATTTCTTGGTGATTAAAGCTCAGGGAGAATATTACCCTCCATGACTGTTGTGTGCATCTAAGGACCTTATTTGTTGCCGCAGCATTACGTCATGTGTGACAAAGCGCAAGATTGGGGGGGGATCATGGCGGACTGCAGCAGTGTATAATTTGACTAAGCTCTGCGAAGAGGATGACAGCTCCTCAAGAGACGACATGTGGTGCAGACAAGGCATTACAGACAACACGATGACGCATTTCCTTTAACACAGGGTTATGTGAGAAATGATCTCCAATCCACTTAATCGTTACATCCCCGGACACAGGCAGCCTTAGCATCTGTGCTAACCTCTCTTCAAACACAGGTAAAACACAGCTGAGCTCACATTTTCATTTATGGTAAAGTTTATGAATCATGTTGAGAAATAGTTTAAATCTTTCAATAATAGTGCAGAGAGTGCCCCATTAACTGTGCTTACTGTCAAGAAAATCACATTTCTCATCTCTCAGTAAAGGAATATTCAAAGATTTTTTAAGATGATTTTTTTGGGCATTTTTTAGGCCTTTATTGACAGGAGAGAGAAAGACAGTGGACAAGGTTGTAAAGGGAGAGAGAGAGAGTAGGGAAGGGCAGTAGGACTGAACGATTTCAGGAAAAGATCTAATTGCGATTTTTCTGGCAGATATTGCGATTTCAATTCTTCAAATCAAGCTTCAGTGCAATATTCATTATGTTTACAGTATAAACAACAGTAAGGAAATCAATGATCAAAAGCACGTAACACATTATTCATCATCTAATATTGATGATAAATAATCCGTTTTCATTATTTAAGGGACACTCCAACTTCTACTCCTAAACAGGAGCGCTGTAAAAAAAATTGCAGCTTTGGCGATCACATGATTGTGTTGTCTGAAATTGCGATTTCAAGCAGAAAACGATAAATCTTTCAGCTCTAGAGGGCACCCTGCAAAGTGGCCACAGACTGAATTCAAACCCCGGACTGGCAGAGGTTTGTATATGGATTGCGCCAGGTTGCTTTTCACTCCACCAAACCAGCACCCCATAGTCATAGATTTTAAACAGGTTTCATATGATAATTTTATAAACATAAATAATCTGAAGTTTCCTTTGGGAGACAATGAGTAAAACATGATTGTGAAAAATTTCAGTTTACACAGAGTAAGTTTCTGGAGGCGTCTGTTTAGTGACAGACTACACTGCACTGAACAACAGATCTCAACCTTTGCTGTGGCTAAAAAAAGAACGTACAGATGTGCTGCAGGGGTTGGATCGACTGCTGTTTGTCAACACGGTTGTTCTTTCACGCAACTTCCCAGAAAACTTTTAATTGTTCTTAGAAATTGAAGATATTCCAGGGAATAGACAGGTTCTATTTTTAATGACAGAGTATTTAAACTGCTAATTTGCTCATGTGATTACTTTTGGAGAGCTGTTCAATACCACTTCCCCTCTTTATGATAATACAATATGGAGGAGCCTGTTCAGATGAGAGGAACCCACCAGAAAAATCTGGCCCCAGGACCACATAGCTGTTCATCCAGTTGTGAAAACACCATATTAAGGCAAAAATCTGTACTATTGAGCGGGTACACACTTAAAGGTGTTACTCTGAAATCGATAGAAAGGGGTGTGGGAAAAAAGAGCAGCTTCCAAAATGTATTTTTAAGATTTTAAAAACAGAACTCACATCGATCCTCTCTGCTTTTATGGAACCACAGGAACACGTAGTTAACTTTGAGCTTCTCCTCTGCAAACTCCAGCAGAGCCGTTAGCCTGAGGACGACATGAAACAGAGAGAGAGAGAGAGAGAGTCAGCCAGTACAGAGGGAGAGGAGAGGAGGTGACGCACACAAACTTTTTTATTTTTTTCCCTTTACATAAGAGCTGCAACTTTACATAATAATGCAGTGGCAGCTGCAGCGCTGGATGCTTGTATGACAGTGTGGGCTCTGTGCCCGCAGCAGGCAAGGTTACTGTGGTCTCACATTGATTTCAAACACAACACGGGGCTGTGAAAACAGTATTTATTAGTGCTGATTTTGATTTAGGACACACAGGAAGCCGTAAACAGTAAAAACCTCTGCTGTATAGTTTAGACCCACATGGTGTGTACACTTTCACTGTCACTCAGGACAAGGTCATTTTTATACCAACGCAGCCTTCCTCTGGCAGACGGCCACTTCAAAATAAATATAATGATTCAATAACACAACAGGACAGAGAATCAAGTAAACAAAACCATAAACACTTCAATCATTTACACTCAGTTGCAGAGCAGACTTAATGTTTATTTGTTGTAAACACCATGCAGTGTTTACAACAAATAAACAATACTAGTGCAAGCCATCAGGGTATATGTGCAGCCACCCAGGTAAGTTTGCTGGCCATTTTATATAATTATACAGTTCATATATAATCATAGTACATTTGCAAAAGACAGATATCCACTTGTAAATCCTCCAACATAAATACACATTTATTTCATGTTCAGAATAAAGCTTTGCATGCTTTGTTTGGCCCATTATTCAATATATTAGCTTTTAGATTAACATGTTTATCGTTTACGGTCTCGACAAAATGAACTGCTGATACGCACTGTAAAAAGAGGGGTAATGCACAAGTTAAATAAACATGTAGTATGAAATCAAATGGAATAAATCCACATAACATCTATCATCATTTTGTTGGAAACACTACAGCTCTGGGAAAATGTTCACTGGGTTATAAAGAAAAGTACTGACTAAAACAGTTCTTGCCTCAGTATAACCTTGTAGGCACTGTTTTTTTTAATCAGGCAGATCAACCTTACAAAGCTGCGATTCCAAAACGACTGATTTCAATCTGCAGAGGAACTGCCCAATCAGACACTTTTAGAGCAGGAAGAAGCAGAAGCTATGACTATGATAATAGTGAGAAGCGACTGCTCCTACAGAGATTAGCATTGATGCTAACAGCTCTAGAAGCAGATTTATCACATCTGGACAATTAAGAAGACAGAATACTGACAACATTTCTTGATAGAAAAGATATTTTTGCTCCTCTTCAGACATGTTTCCTGTAAGAATTGCCTCACATTTTGTACTCTACACTATGGCAGTAGCACCCACCTACTGCAGCATCTCATTGGCCCATAAAGAATGTGATTGACAGAATGGTTGTCCAATCACCTTCCAGATATGTTTTTTTAAAGGTTCTGCCCTTCACAAACACTTTTTATGGACTATGAAATATATGCTTAATAGTACATATTGAACTTTTTACCTGGTGTATCAGGTTAGCCATGCACAGAGTCACAAAACAATGCAGAAGTCAGGCTGGTAGTTGGCAGTGGGCTTATATCGTGACACAGTACACACGCTCACTTTCACTTCCTTCTCCCAAGCAGAGATGTGTAAATGCACAAGAATGTCAGATGTGGATGAAGATTAAAGGAGGAGTATTGATCAAAGTGATGGTTCAGTAAATCCACAATTTGAAAGAAGCTTTGTAAATTTAAAAAAAGAGTGTGCAGTTTAAATAGGGTTGCTGATTCTGCCATTTTGTTTGCAGTCCACCGTACTTAAAGTTTAATGAGCATGTGCTAAGAGCACGCATGCATGGCTATTGTCTGAGACTGTAGTGTACATGGAGGAGAAGTTTTCATTTACCGTAATTTTTGGACTATAAGCCGCTACTTTTTTCCCACGCTTTGAACCCTTCAGCTTAAACAATGATGCAACTAATTTAAGGTTTTTTTACATTACATTTAGCCTCGTCACATCAGATTTAATTTAGAACTAAAAAATCTTTCTGTGTAACATAAATCTGTGTTAATATCTCATGTTACAACATGGACAGTGCCAGAGCATGTGAGCGGGGTGGAGCGATGAAATTTCCCACTCCTTGCGCACAGAGCTGTTCCTTGCGCCCGCTCCTCCACTCAGAGGGGATGCAGCCTGCTCCGCTAATTATCCCTCCACCTTTCACTCAAATTTCAACCCTTCAGATGCATGGTGTGAGCGGGAAGGAGCAAAAGATTTTAGAAAAAACCCTCAGCGCTCTGGCCAAGGTCCTTCCTATCTCACTCCCGACCAGCCCTGCTCACTGGACACCTGCGGCTTATAGACAAGTGTGGCCTAGATATGTACACATTTTTTTTCTTTTTAAATTAAGTGGGTACGGCTTATATTCAGGTGCGCTCAATAGTCCGAAAATTACAGTATATAACACTACCATCTGCCAGTGTACACGACAATGGAGACATCACCGTTTCCAAATTTGCACTCTGAGCCCCTTTTCAAATCTTTTTATTATCAGGCATCCAAGGCACCATTTTTGTGTAAATGAGCAGCCAAAATGCAACAAAAGTGAATTTTTCAAAAACATTGTCTTGTAACCTGGGCCATAATTAATACAACAGTTGAAATGACCATAAAATACTTGATAACCTGTTAATTTAAGTCTTTTAAACAAACAAAACAAAATCAGAACATTTCACTGACATATTTACCATTTTTATTGTCTGATAACCTGAACTGGTGCCTAAGGTTCGTCAGTGCTGCATTAACTCGTGACACTCTGTTAAACATCCAACTTTTCCTCTTGATTTTAAGAGGTTATCAGTGTCTCCTGAGACTTTAATGTTACTAAAATTAAAGAGTCTCACCCTTCTTTGCTCCCCTCCACAAGAGACCCGGCGGGGATCTCCAGGAACAGGCTGTCTGCTGATAGAGCCGTATCCCAGAAGGCCGAGCGGCGCTCACTAAGCTGGTAGTGGAAGCGGAGAAGAGAGGGGTTCCCACTCCCTGGAGCGCCCTGCGTCACTGTTAACTTTTCATCCTGGATTATGAAAGACAAAACAAAAAGGAATGTCTTTTCAGTGTATAGACCAAAAAACTGCAGCTGCAATCACAGTACACGGTCGATAATATTATTCCATTACTTGACTCGTTATAAAAGCTTGGAAAGGATTAAATTTGATATGACGCTACTGAACTAATATTTTTGACCTTTTAGTCATAATGTTTTGTAAGAGATGCTTTGTGTGTGTGTGTTTTTTTTAATACTTTATTTAAAGTTTTTCATTTAAAAACATGAACATTTATGCCCTATATCCAAACATGATACCCACCCACCCTAAACCTAAAAACAATAATGACAAGAATGAAAAATAAACACAAAAATAAAAACTTAATAGTTTTGAAAGTAAATGCATCAACAGTTATAGCTAATTAAAAAAAAGAGATTTTAAATTTAACAAGCAAATACCTACGTAAAAAAACAGACAAAAAATACATAAATAAATAAATAAATAACAGAAAAAAAAGAAAATAACAATACCTCCTTTACATTCATAAACATTACAAAGAAACATGAATAATTACATTACCTAAACCAAAAAGAGAGCTTCATGATTGACTCAGGTTTTTAACATGTTGAATGAAAGTTGACCAAACGGCATTATATTTCTCAGGACAGCTGGATCGATCATATCTCAGTTTTTCTAGTTGTAACAAGGAAAGCATTTCTTTAATCCAGCTGTTGAATGAGGGAGGTTTATCAGACTTCCACTGCAGAAGAATGAGTCTTCGTGCTATTAATGAGGCAACAGGTATAGCCTTTGCTTGTACCTTTGGCATAGATAACTCTGGGGGAGGGAGACCAAATATGTAAATATGAGGGGAAGGTGGTATTGTTACACCACACATATATGAAAGGACCTCAAAAATGCTTTTCCAGAAACTCTTCAAAGTGCAACAATGCCAAATGCTTTGTGTGTTTTAACTGAATTCTGCTATTAACTATTTCTTGCGGCTAATGTTGATATTTTGTAAGGGCAATTCCATAAAATTGAATTCATCATAAAGGAAACAACTGGATGCAGTTCAGCTCTAATTTTTCACTGCATTTTAAGAAGGAGCTGTCTAACCGGATTGTGAACAGGCTAAACGTGTTTTGTTTACATTTTGCTTTTAACCACTTAAGCACTGGGCACTTTAAGCTTTACAAATCAGATACAAAAATGTTTAAACAGAAGAGAGATGGGTCAAAGAAGAAGTAGTTACAGTCCTGTGATCTTCTGGAGGAAGTGCTGAGGATTGTGTCTGCAGCAGAGATGTCCTGAAGTGTAGCTGATCCGTCCTCTAACTTCTCCATTTTTTAACTTGTTGAAATATGACTGGTATTTTGTAAGCCATATGAGTTTGTAAGAGGGCATGTGACAGTTTAGCATGAGTTCTGTGTCAACAGCAGTGATAACCACTGAATAAAATCTTTGTTTGCTGCTTCATCTTCCTCCCTGCAGCTGTTCATGCATTTAGACCATGATTTGGTGGCTGCTAAATGTCTCCAGTTATAAAATACAAAAGAAACGCATGTTACCACTGTGACCAGGCCAGAGAATAAGGCTGTTTTCTCTTTCAGTGTGTTTTTTATTGGTGTTTAAGGTTAGAAACATCAGTGTAAGAGTATAGAGGAGTTTGTGAGGACAGCTGGTGAGACAGTGGAGTGACACAGACGTTTCCTGTTGAGGACAAATGAGGACATGGGTATGACAGTTCTGACTGATCTGTCTGATCCTAAATCTTTAATCCTCAGGGACAGTCAGTCACATGTCTGGGTACATTTTTACACACGTGCACAAACACACCACACTTTATTGTGATGACATTTACATACTGAAGGGAACCAGGGACCAGAAAATGGCTAAACAAGACATCTAATAATCACAAACTAAAGCATACTGTTCAGAGAATTATGCGTATGGGACAAAAAACTTTTCCCAAAGCCCTGCATGATATTCCCTGATGTTCCCATTTCAGTCAATTGAGGGGTAGGAGAGGGAAAATATTCAGGGGGCAGCAGATGCCTTTCAGGGTGAAATCTAAAGCTCTTTTCACACATGCAACCTTAATATTTTGAAAAAAATACCAGGGTAAGCTTTCCTGATGATTTCCTTACAGTCTAGTTCACATCTCCGCAGCAGGAAGTTTCCCTGCAGTTTGCATGTCAGTAACAAGAGGAACAGGATGGAAAAAAGTACTCAGGGGTCAGCAGGTCAATTTCAAGGTAAAGTCTTGTATCCACACATGCAGCTCAACAAGGTAAATTCAGGATCATTTTGGGGGTTTTTTGAGTGTGAATTGGGTTTAAAAGAAGCAACCAAATAGTGAAAAACAACAAAAAACTAGTATATAGATATCGCTTGAATCCTCTGGTATAAGCTGTTAACTGATAAACACTGATACATACAAAAAAATCCAAATCCTATAATGTTTCTGTATCATATGACTTCCCCTGCATACATTTATATACAATTATCTGCCTGTAAGCTTACTGTAAATCTAGAGCTAAAGGATGCTGGACAAGTGTTTTAGATGTTCTTTGCTGTTTCTGATGTTATAAACTTTTTTGTGATATTTGAAAAACAAAAAAACCTTGATCAAATACATACTGGATAAAATATAAAGAGAAAAAGAAAAACTGGAAGTCGTGTTATAACCAGTAGAAACATCTTTATTCTTCTATAGTGTGTTTTGGAGTACTGCGGTTCACTTTCAAATGGTGAATTCTAGTTGAGGGAACTGAGAAATCATAAATAAGAAGCACTCAAACCACAAACCTTTACCATAACCCATCTTCATCTTTCTTTATCTAGATATATTTATTGATCCTTAAAAACACTCACCCCATGTGACAGGGCCTATGTGGAAAATTTCTGTCTGTTATTTAATATAATTACAATATAAGACCCATTTCAAGACTCTCTACATATCTGTAAAGACTCCACTGTATCTGTGATATCTGAACACCTCACATGTGGCACAAATAAACATTTTGCAGACTGTAGAATAGCTCAGCTGAGTGGTCTTAGTTTGTCCTGACTCCCTCTCACTGCTGCATGATTCAGATTTTTGGGTGATCACAAAGCAAACAGAAAAACGTTGTGTAACTAACCAAATGTAACATTTATTTTGAGAACAAAAGTCTTCGGAAACCATGGGACAAGCAAAACCATTTAAAAAGACTCACCAAGTTTGTAATAAAATTTCAAAGATAAAAAAATAAATTCAGAAATGTTTCCATATTAAACCTCTAATTTGCCTGAAAGACTTTATAAGACCTTGTGAAGGCCTCAATTGCCACCCTGTAAAATGGAAAGTTCCTTATTCAAAATGATTATCTTGTTCATCTTTTCTGTGTGGTCTCTTTGTTGCATGTTAGCCAAAGATGCAAAACATGAGTTAAGTTAAAAAAGGCAATGAACAACTAGTTTAAAACAGTATTATTGTACCTCCTACATTGGGTGTTCCTCCAATGTTGTATGACAAAATAACTCATTAATTTACATTTTTAAGGGAAACTTTGGCTCTTATTTGAGTAATGAATGAACTGGAGCATTAAATCCTCTGCAGGTGCATGAGGTGAGTACACGAGACAGATTAAATGGATTTTAAGCTTTAAAATGAGAGAGCAGCTCATACGAAGTGCTTCCGTGTCAGTGATGTTACTGTGGCACTTCACACAATTACTAAAAATATGAACCGAAAAAAAGCAAAACGTGAGCTTTCACCTGACCATTATCTTCCTAACCATTAAGTTATCATGGATATTTTTTTAATTTTAAGTAAATATCTTTTGAATGTCGAATCAGGGACAAAGAGTTGGCATGATATTAACTTACAAAACCACTGATAAAAACATCCACACAGCTCTGTGGGATTCTTTCACTTTCCTGTTGGCCTCCTGACAGCACCCGGCACTTTGTATTACCCACTCAGAATAGGGCTGGGCAACATACAGTGTATTATAGTAGAAAGCTAATAGTAATATGCTTATTAACTATAAAACTATCTACTGTAGGGTAGATAGTACATAGTACTGTACAAGGCCAAAAAATAAGGATGATTGGGTCACTTTGAAAAAAAAAATCACTTTTAGTGGATTAAAGTTAGTAACACAATCAAAAGAGGTTAAAATATCATTAATAGGCCTCAAGAAAAAAACAGCATCACTGCTTTCTATGAATGGCTTGACAAGGCATAGGCCAATCACAGTTACGATTATCGCAGAGGCTGATCAAAGTTTAGGGGCCCTGGTTGGCCCTGACTTCTTCTACTCTGTGTTATCTGATGCCATAATCCATTTTTCTTTATTTGTAACTCAAGCACAGGCTTTATTGAACATCGACCATATTTCATTATTTATTTAGCTTCTGAGGGCTTTCTGATAATAATAATAATAATAATACTAATAATAATAATAATAATAATATCTTGAATTTATATAGCGTCTTTCAAGAAACCCAAGAACACTTTACAGGGACACATAGACTAGGACAGACTGTTTGGGGGGTAGATGAGTGTGAGGGGTGGTTTAATGAAGACTGTATGCTGTGGTGAACAGGTGGTGCTTGAGACGTGTTTTGAAAATGTCCAGAGATGGAGCGCAACGGATGTCTGCAGGGAGAGTGTTCCAGAGGGTGGGGGCTGCAGCACTGAAGGATCTGTCTCCATAGCTTCAACTAGCTGGCAACTTGACCGCAATTGGCCCCCGTGCCATAGCTTGGGGATCACCAATCCACAATATCTACTTAGTCTGAATAGGGTAATATCATTTCATCCATTTTTGTTTGAGGAGCATTGTCATTATTTTTTTACTAACATGTAGCACCATTTTACATCATTTTTCACCTGCATGTTTGCACAATGCTGCTGGCTGCTAGAAGCAGAGCCTGTGTGGCATCTAACATTTGGTTCATGTGGATTTGATGTGAAAAAAAACAACTATTGTTTTTATTACTACATTAAAAAATGACAAACTTCCTTGTATCTTGTTCTGTAATGTCCACGTCCATGAAGCTTCTATAAAAAATGTCTGACTAAAACTCTCATGGACTTTGGTTTGTGCGGTCAGGGTTGTTTACCTTGTGTAGTAGCACGCCGAGAGAGTGATCCCTGACCGTCCCTCGCCCACCCGGGATCTTCAGTTGTGGGTGAGGGGCATCAGGAGCACCACAGAGGCCCTGGAGACTGAGGGATGGAGCTGGTCAGCCGGGACCCCGATAACCAAGAACTGGAGGAGAAAAGACAGACGTTACTTGATCAGTGCTTGCTCCGAAGTAGTTTTAAAATGTATTCATATTCAGCCTCACTTTTCAAACCATTTTCCAAAATAATTCAGAATAAAACTTGCACAGCAGAATTAACTTCTGTATTACTGTTTGCTCTAAAATGATTTATGCCATCTTAGGAGGGGTAAATATTGAACGCTCAATAGCTTTTCTTTGGTGTGTTGTAAATTTCCTGAAATACCCTTTTCTACGTCTATTAATTGAACTTTTTAAACACTGCTGATGTACCTACTGCATCAGCTCTTAGTACTTGGCTCATTAAAGAGTCTATATTATGCTATTTCCAGTTTTATAAATCTTTGGTGTGTTTAACAAGTCTACTTTGCATGACAGAGAACTTCTATGCACAAGACCTAAGGTCTGCGGCATTCCCTTTACCCCAGTTTACAGCATCAGTAGCTGCCTGAAATGGCTTGTCCCCCCCCCATCCCAGTGTCATGTCCTACCATTGTTTCATCAACAGTTGAAACCCATTGGCTCGGGAAAGACAAGTACAGAGCATAGAATGTAGACAAGAGAGTACAGGTGGATCAGGGGTACAAAGCATGTGAGATCTAGATGGTTTTTGAACACTGACAATTGTGAAGATACTCTAATATTAAAACAAATATATGAGCTTGAGTTAAGGCAAACAATAAGTCTTAAATTTTAAGAGTTTCCAAAGTGATTGAATCAGGCTCACTTTCTTCAACTAAAACTCTAAAGCAACATCAAGTGCAGGGAATTGTTAGATTACAAATACAAGTGTTGCTGTAAAACCATAATGCTTAAAAAAATAAAACCTGAAATGTTTTAAAGCTAAACCTTAATAGTTTAAAGAAGTGGACTCCTTAGTTCTCATTTGCATGCATCAAAGACCTTAAAGTTGCTGTAAATCGATTTGCTGCAAAAAACAGTGAAAAAAACAAAAATAGGAATTTCTTCTGAATTTACAGAAGAAGCCTCAGGGGACAGGCAGAAGTGTAACTGAGGGAAATGATGCAAACATTTGTCTTCTACTTCATTAGCCTGTTTTTATGCACAGCTTTACTGTAGATCTGTGAAACAACATGCACCATCTCTGCAGTGTGAACAGCATGAAAATATTTGATTTTATTCCCAATGATCGCTCCATTCTCTTTGTTTCTGATCACAAGAGCTGGCACACTGACTGTGACCCTCCCACAAAACTCATTAGTCCAGTTTTTCAGGTGCCAAGACCTTGACATAATCCAAACAATAATGCGGCACAAAGCCATCAGGTGAGGGATCAGGACAGTGTGAAAAAATGCAGGACTAAAGTTCTAGCGGAATGACTCTGCTGGAAATCCAGAAGCTGTTTGTTTACACCCATCCAGCTCCAGAGCTCCTGACGGGTTGTGCGTGAGGTGAAAGGCATGCATCACAAACAAGCACATGATCTGTAAACACCCCTGCAAATAGCTCAGGAGGCTTTTGGGAACACTCATCTTTGGCGTTTTGTGTTACAGTCGAGCTTCACACACCCAGACATGATGGCAGCCGGCCGACAATCTTAGACGGGCCTGAACATGAAGCCTGAGGATTGTCATTATGACAGAATGTGGCCCTTTAGATTGGTGCATATCCTCAACAGCCGGCCTGGGTTTGTTCTCTTAAAGACTCAAAAAAACGACTATCTAAAGTGAGACGGACCTGTTTGTTTGTGAGTCGATGTACAATTAGTGTGTAAGAGCCATGAGCCACGGTTTCCCTGCAGAGCTTACAGGTAGCCTCGACAACCTGATCTGCATAGCTACGAGCCAAGAGGGTGAGCAATGGAAAACAAAGCTCATTATGTATGTTCATGCTGCAGGAGCCACCAACACATACACACTCCCTGTGTGATCAGGAGAGAGGAGTTCTGTTCCTGCTCCTGTTCTGTATTATTAAAGTGACCATTAGGTGTTTTGAACAATGGATATGTAGATTTTTGTAACCCTTTCATGCATGAATTATTTAATCACAAAAGAATACATTTTGAAAATGTTGGTTTGTTTTTACTTTCAAGCACGTTAAAAATAATGTTCATTTTATTTCAATGTTACATTTTGAGGGAGTTATGCATCTGTACACTACAGTGGACACCATGCATCACCGGTATACATAGTAATTTAGTGGAACTTAATAAAAGATCCACAAACACTTATTTGACAAACATTTATTAAGACTAAATAAAGAAAAAGTAAAATCTGAAGTATATGTATTACTGCTGTTTAACCAACTATTCACTTGTGAATTACACCAAAATTTAAAATAAAAAATACAAAATTATATTAAATCTGAAAACAGGTATAATACCTAATTTGCCCTTTGTCAGCCATTTCTGATTTATGATGCAATATCTCAACATGGTAAAAATGTGCAAAGATAATATTTTTATGACACTTAAGACAAGGGTTCGGGAATTTACCACCTGGTAGTTGGACATGGTACTGCAACCTAAAGGGTATAAAATTTTTTCCAAATATCTGTCTACTGTAGTGGACACCATACATCAAAGGGTTCAGAGTCTATATTATGCTTTTGTGTGCCCTTCACCGAGTTCTTTGGTGTGCTGGGCTTCTCCCTCTCTTCCTGAAAACATGTAATTTCCAATCGCTATGCCTAAAGACATTTAAACGGATTCCCATGCAGTCCTATTCTGTCCACAGAGCAATACAGCTTTAAGGGAGCATGAGACAGTGGGTGTTCCTCACACAAATGCAGACATGCAGTGCTGACCTCCCTCGCCAGCTTTGCATGCTTCCCTCTCACCTTCATTACGTCACTAAAACTACATCTAGACAAATCATAAAGAGAGGGTCACCTCAATCCGTCATTCCACCTTCTCCAGCTTCACAGGGAAGGTGAAAGATCACAGGGGCTCGAGAGCACATTGTGAACAGGGGCTTGTATGGCTGCTTACCCTGACAGACCACCATGTTGCCCCTCCATTATACATAATTTATTCAAGCTCATTAGCTCTGTGTGGCAACCCTAACAAAACATAGTACTTGTCATTGGCAACTTGGCTTTGCTAAGTAATACAAACATGGCATGAAGATGTCATTTCAGATTTGAGATTTATTTTATTTTATTTTATTTTTTATTTTTTAAATGGGACAGTATGCATTAAAGAACATTTACGTGTAAATTCATGGAGTTATAGCCATGTGGCTATTTTCCTCCCCCAGTCCCATTGGCAGGTTGGTGTCAACACACAAAACAAAAACAAACATCAACAATATGAATAAAATTCACAGAGCATATTAAAAGACAAGCAACAACCCGTAAACAACACAAATGACACAAAATCCAAAATATAATAGGGCTGGGAGTTGGGGAACTATGGAAATTATACATAACTGAATTATAAAGTGCTGGAGTGCTGATTAAAGGGTCATAGTCTTCCAGTGTTCGTTAACCCCCTCCCCCCTCCTCTCACAGCATCATTCTTCTGCTCTGCCGAGTTAAAATAAAATTTGATAGTTCTGTTTACTCAGTCAAACAAAACTAACAAACTAATTCCTGCGCCACTCCATGAGTCCTAAAACATGGAAGCAAGTTAGCATTTTAGCACTTACTGTTCCCACATCCCAAAATCTATGTGATATTAGAATAGCTTTTCAGATAAATGTCTGAAATAAGGTCCCTGTTGAACACATGCTTACCAGATTATAATGAATTAATGATATGATATTGCCCTGCTCTTGAATTTTACAATGTTATTGCTTTTTCAAAATAATGATTGCTAACAAACTGCTAACAAGAATTACAAAAATGGCTGGAGACCCAAATGCAATACTTTATATGTTTTTGTAAACAATAATGCATACACCATAGCCACAGCCATGGACACCAACTTGATCAGATCTTTCATTAGGGGTAAATTCTCAAAAAAGGGGTCCTAAGATGCCATTATTAGTTACCAACTGCTTCTACATTAAAACTCCATGTTGTAGTTCCAAAATGGCTTGATAAAAGCTCTTTACTCTTGCTGATTATGGTAAGCCTAAACAAGTGTGATGACTAGATTTGTTTGGAAAAATATAATGAACGAAACCTGTAAATTTCATGAAGTTTGGTTTCGTCACAGAGCTTATTATCAGCAATTATCCAAAAACACATCTAAAAAACCCTTAGATTTTTTAATAGAGGGAACAAGGCTCTGCTAACTTCCAGGTTAGCCTTCAAAGGTGCGTTATCCCTGCAGGCTAAATGCACAGTCCACAGATAAAGGGTAATGTCCAGCAAGAATAACCTTAAATTTAACTCTGCCATACTCTTCTCTCAGACCAGTAAATTTAGAAAGAGGATAATGTTAAGCTAGCCATAAAAACTGTCCAAGAGCCAAGAATCTCTCTTGATTTATGTGGATAAACAAGCCTGATAGAGAACATGTCGGGGACAACAGGTAGGACGCAGATGGAGGAAGAGATAAACAGAGCCGCCAAGATGTCAAGACCTGCTTCTCCTTTTCCATCTTCTCTTTCAGAGGCAGACATAAGAGCCCGTCCTTGACCAAATGCCAGCTTGTTTTGAAAGGCAACACTTTAGTACTCTGACATTTCAGCTACACTCAAAGCAGCCATCTGCCCCCCCACGCCTCCCTCGTCCCATGATGCCACTTTATCTGCAGACTTTAGCCCCCCTGATAGGTCAAAAGGTTGTGCTAAAAACAGAATGTAGGTTAGGATTTTAAAAAGCTCGCCTTGATGGTTGAAGCAGACTGCATGCACCAACATGAAGGACAAATACACTTGACAAGTCCGGGCTGTTTTAATATGCAGACAAGGATTTAATCATCTGTGTGTGTTGCAATAAGGCTCAAAGATGCCAAGTGCGTCATTGTCTCATCCTGTAAAGGAGGGGGGGCTGGAGAACTGTTTTTTTATTTCTAAAGGATGAACGCTTCCACTTCCAGTCTGCCCTTCCTTAGCTGCGAGTTGTTTTGAGAACAGATTCAGGTGGATTGTTTCAGGGATGAACGCTCGGGTTTGGCCCTCGTTGAGAGTTTGGTCGACAGCCAAGAAACACACGACTCATCCAAAACAGGAAGAGCTCTGGTAGGCTCTCCAAGAAGACTGAAACACAAACCTACTTCCAACCCTATAATTACCAGCTCAGCGATGGAAAAACACATTCAACTTAAACCCAGAACACAAGTAAGCTCATTAAAAAGGTTGTGAAATGAGTTAAAATGTCGACATAAGCATCATGTTACTATATGCAGGATATAAACAGGAGGGTCCACAGTCCTCCTGTGACCCCTGTGAGTTTGGCAGAGCAGCAGGTCGGAAAAGATGCAGAGACAGAAACAGGAAAGGCACACGTGCTCTCAACACTTAGTGTGTTTGGACACACCCTGGTTAAATCCCAGTTTGACCCCCAAGGCCAAACTGTGAATAAATTGTTTGTATCAGACGGGCAGAGGAAGACCAAATCAACCAAACACGTCTGAAGTCCAGAGCAGGATGTTCAAATAAGCAGGAGACAAACTCTGAGGATGTTATGTTTAGAAAACCTGAGGGTGAAGACTAGGGATTAAAATTGTAGGTTGAACTGACATTTTTACTAATGCCAAAGTCATGATCAATTCTGCCTATCAATCTAGTTCTTTATCAATTCCTGTGGACTTTCTTTTTTTAACATTAATGTTAAGTTTTTATTTTCGTTTGACACAGAATATAACAATTTCATTTTCTGATCAAACATAAATCACACAAATTCATATACACAAATTCAGGACAAAGCAAGAAAAGGAGAAAGGAAAAGAAATATAAATATATACGTACATACACAAAACTCAAAGTGTACAGTATTGTGGCAGACTTGTAGGTCTCCTCAATATCAAACCATATTCACACAATTTTTCCCTGCTTTTCTGGATCTTTTCTCAGTCCTTGGGAAAGAGTCACAACAAAATATTAATAATAAAAAATAGTAAGATAAGTTCATTAGGCCTTTGGTGGTGAGATGAAGAAATGTGGACTTTCTAAGTGGAAAACATAGGCTGACAGGGATTTCTGTGTCTCATTAATGCATGCTGAGCTGAAAAACGTTTCAGCATGTTGCTGGTGTTTCCAGCCACAGACACTTTGCATTGTTGGAGTTATGCTGTGTAAAATTCAGCCACATTGTGGCTGTGGTGTGTAGAGCAAAAATTTTGCCTGTCCTAGAAAAAGTTAAAACATCCCAAAAATTGATCAAAATCTTCCTGGGAGACAGACTAAAGCTGCTATCACACCGAATGCGACTTTGAGACTGAAATCATGTCGCCCACCCAAGTAGCGTCACCTGTCCATAAATACCTCATTTTGTCATCGTCTCCGTCCCTCAGTGATATCACGTCGGCTCGAGTTTCACCGTGATCATATCATATCATATAATAGGATGTATTATGTATATCCCTTCTAGACGGAACTAATGTACTCACTAACTAAAGTTTCCCACACGGACATGGATGGTCACTCTGTGAACCGGAATAAAAACAGTGTGTCACGGGTACTGTCACACACCCACACAACGCTGATGGGCCGTTGCCGCACAGCCACACATGATATCACCTGAAGAGTTCAAACCTTTCAACTTTGGCTACCAAGCAACAAGCGACGCAGTCACCCAGAGCGCATTCGTCGCATCGCGGGAGGGTTAACCCCGCCCCATCAAGGCTGTACATTGACTTTACATGTTAAGGGGTTGCCTAGGTCGCCAAGTCTTGTTCGGCATGTAGGCGGCTAAATGTAGGAACCAATTTCCACAATGATCCGTCCAATAGCTGCTGAAATGCACCTCTAACTTTGCCAACCGTCTGGGTGATTACGGTGCAAGTGTAAAAGGAAAGTCTTAGGGCTTTAGTGTCTTTGAATCAATGAATAATCATTGCTGAATTAATAATGATTCCAGTGGCACCAGTCTTATGCTGCGTCTCAGTATTGTTGGTAAAAAATACTCTCCAAATGTCAGTTATTTTGGTATTCACCTTTTAGATCAATCTCATTTGGGGTTTCATGAAACAGTTGCAGGAAATTCAGTGTATGTGCATAAAGTATCAAAACTGATCCAGATCTTTCCACTTAGTAAGACTGGCTAAACTGTTTTTGTGAGTTTTGAACTAACCAAATAGAAGAAGAAAAAGAAACATCACTTTTGCAGGACCTATAAGACATTTGGACATTTTGAAAGGACAAACTGACTTTGGTTGTAACATCGATCTCCCTCATCAGTTTATTTTCTGCTCTGCATTTGTCAGGACAGGCAGCGATCAGTGAGCCTGTGGCAACGATAAACAAGAGTATGACATAGAGCTGAGGGCTGAGTCCAAACAGAAGAGCACCATCAGAGATTCCAGCACCAAGCCCACATTCTGTTGCTTGTTTTGAAAACATCATCTTTGGCAGGAAACGAGGTCAGGCTCCTTGTTGAAGAGTGAGGATGGTGTGTCTGGCACACAGACCATCAGCAGAGGTATTTTAATGCTGGGTGGTTCACCACATTTGTCTGCCACACTGTCTTTCAACAGATGGCATGACAAAAAAGGCATCAGCAGCCGACAAGATTACTTAACCAAAACACATGGAGAGATCCTTCAAACAATAATGGGTGTTTATAGGAATTGTTATAGAGTAAGTAAACTGAGAGGGAACTTTCAGGGCTGTGTCACTGAGATAAAGTGCCCCATCTGACAGGAAAACAGAGCCAGAGCACACAGAATAGATAGTGCTATACAGAAGTGAAAGATGTACCCGCATTGGTGCAATAGTTGAACATTTTTTTGTAAAACTTTGTGTGCTTCTAATAAACCGCTGAGCTGAAACACTCAATCAATAAAACCAGCAAACAGAAAATTATTTAGCTCAACTTAAACTGAGAAAAGCAGAGGAAACACTTTGTAAAATGGCTGTTCCACATATTTGTGTAACATATTAGACTAAAAAAACTGCATTGAGGCTTGATACTACAATTTGTATTCAAGTGGGTGATGTTTTTTGTCATTGTGAGGAGTCAGAATCCTTAGGAAGAAGCTTAAGAGCTGAGTAAACCTTTTTCATCACAGGTCATGTTAGAGTCCAGGCTGAACCAACATGTAGCGTGACAATGACATGATGACGTGGTTGAGCAAATCAAGAGAGATGACTGGAGATCATTTTCATGTGTTTTAAGCATGGCTTGTCTGATTATGTGAGGCCTATCACCTGACATCTGATCTTGAGCTGCCTTCTTGATATAACTGTTGGTGTTTACTCTCCCTGTGATAATGTGATAATGTTATGTCTGCAAATGTCCTGTGGCTGTCTTTGGCATCATACATGTGTGGAAAGATGTGTGGATGTGTTTGGCGACTGACGTCGCCAAACACTTTTTATGTGGGGGCTCTGTGTGGACTGAGCTCCCTTTTACTTCATCAACACACACACACATTCACATAATGCGTGCTTCGCACGCCCTTTCAAAGACAAGAACACCTGTGTGTGAGAGAAAGAGCTCCTTTGTCATGGTAACCAACCCTCACAGACACCAGGTGCAGCACTGTGAACGTCCATCTCAGTCCGATTTTCTGCCTCTGAAAGCCTGTCGAACAACTGCTTATTACTCAAAAACCATAGATGCTAGGTGAAAAGTAAAGTGACCGTGAGCGTCGGACAGGTCTTGGGATTCCGAATATGTATTTTTTTTCCAGGTACTGTGAGAAATGACAGAGTTATGACGATTTAAAAACAGTGATTCCCGCAGGAGGAGTAAATTTCAAATTACAATGGCTGTCTATGGGGGAGCGTCATCGACTTTGTGCTAAACAGCTGGCTCTCATTTAATTTCTGAAAGAGGTAGGGCTTCAAAATTGGGTTTCATGAGGCCCAGGAACCTAAGCAACATTTCTGTGAAAAAATTATTCACCTCCTACGTATCGTTTAGGAGTTATGACAGTTTGTTCGCAGTTTTTTGGGGTTAAAACTTCTCATTCCTTCCAATCTAACTGATGATGTCACTCACTCTAGCAGGCTGATTTTCTGGTGATTTTGGTCGACGCAGGGTTTTTTTGAAGTTGATCGAAAACCGTACGCCCTATCATCATACCGAATACATTCCTGAAGAGACGACAAGAGCGGCTGCATTTTAGTGTTTGAATGAAGTCTGTAGGTCAAAGGATGGCGAAGCAGTAGTGCTTTGAAAAACTGGGTTTTTTTTTGGAGTTTTTTGAGTCCCCCCATTCATTTTCAATGGGACTTTTTTCGCAGTTTTTCGCGAATAACTCGGCCTAAATTTCGCGAATTTCTTATAAAAGTCATAGCACACCGATCGGGACCTGAGCCGCACGTTTTGATATATAATTTGTGGGGGTTTTCTCAAAGCCCTAGGAGGAGAAGCAAATTAAAAAAAAATGGCCGGAAGATGAAGAAAGAAGACAAAGCAAAGCTATGGGGAGAGTGGCTCGTTGCAAGGCCCCAATGAGGGGAGGAGGAGGGAGGGAAGTGATGCATGCATTGACCCCCTCTGAGCATTTTCCCGAGAGATACATTCCTTTTAATTCCCCAAAAAAACTTTTACGTAAAATGTCGGCCATTTCCGTGATATTCCACGTTTATATTGAATTCTGCTTTTAATGTCCAATTCTGTGATCGTGGATTTTATAGGGTCCTACAGCTGCTACTTCTGTAACCAGTAACCAAGGTTGAGGAGGCACCATTAAAGTATTTACTGTAAAGGAAAACAAAGCCTCTCGTACCAAAGTAGAGTTGAGCTGCTACTTCACATGTGAAAGCAGCATCTGTTCAGCCTGCAGCTCAATTGTAAGTACATGCAGCCTGACCTACAGTCACCTATTATGTCTGAGGTAACGCCTCAGGAAGTCAGCTGGAGCTGCTTGGCACAGTTTATGTTTTGGTTTCATTTCAGAAAATCCACCTGCCCCTCTGGTCTAGAATCTTCAGCAAATCACCAAGAAGATCAGCCTGACAGTGGGTTTGAAGGGAGGTCTTATTTACGGACACTCAGGTCCGATGATCCAGCTGTTTCTGACTGAATGCTCCTCGCTCTCTCACGCAGAGGCAGAGTTCATTGATGCTGAGAGGTGCATTAAGAGGGGAGGGGGGGTGGTTATGTAAGAAGGCTGATGTAGGCCAGTTGATGCCTTTAGCTGACGGTGCCAGAACAGTCAGAGAGCTAATATAGTCACTGCTCTGGCACACTGCATCAATGGACACCCCCCCCCCCCGTCTACTGATAAAACCACGGAGGACAACGTGTGAGCATCTGGTTCTGAACATGAAAAGCAATAGAAAACACTCGCACTGCAACATATCATTAAGAAAATAACAGTAATATTAAAGGTCTACATCACCTGATACAAGACAGTACCATTACAGAGACAACAGATCCTCCCGTGGGAGTATCGCACTGATGCAATGAGAACACATAATGAAGTCACTCTGATCCCACTTCAACACTAAAAACTGTCAAATCCTGGAACAATGAGGGTTACACTTAATCTAGTGCAATGTGTGCAGTCGTAGAAAAGCCATTTAACCTCTATTAAGTCTGACAGCTTCTATTTTTGGCATCCATTTGGTTCTTTGACAGCACGCAAAAGTCAAAAGGTACAGAAAGAGCCTCTCAAAAAGTCCCAAAGGCCCCCCGAGAGATAATATTTGATTTTTAAATTATTGATGTTGAGTAATTGATTTGAATCTTCAGCATTTACCATTATTAAGATTTCAGGGGTATTCTGAAGGTGCTTTCGAGTGGTGGTTCTCAACTGGTTTTGCATCAAGATCCTCCACCACCACCAAAATGAGGATCAACATCCTAAACATTCAAAACTTTACAACCACTCAAATCTATCCAAATAAAACTTAGCAGTTTGGATAGGGTATAATGGTCCAGAAAAAAAAACTGGACAAAAAAACATAAAAGGGGCATTGTTACAGAGTGCCCAGGGGTACAAACATGCAGAAATTCAGTTTTA
Source organism: Cetoscarus ocellatus (assembly GCA_037902135.1). Taxonomy (NCBI): domain Eukaryota; kingdom Metazoa; phylum Chordata; class Actinopteri; order Labriformes; family Labridae; genus Cetoscarus; species Cetoscarus ocellatus. The sequence goes on from JBAMNC010000277.1 coordinate 1,468,431, forward strand.
TTTCCCCCAGTATAAGAGGAAAAAATGATATTATATTAAATGTTTCACAATGGTACTGTAATCCTGAGAAAGCAGTTAAAAGTCTAAAGCTAGGTTTATAAGAGTGTGATAGCATAGGTCCTTGAGTCCTACACGCTTGCTTAAAACTGTTGTTCCCAGCGGACATCATATCAGGTGTTTGACAAAAAAGCACAGTTTATTTTATCTTATGTTATTGGTGATACTCTGGCTGTAGATTACAGCTGTAAGCTTTAGTTTTCACTTCATCATAAGGTTTTGGCAGTATTTGCATGCATATTTGCAGCCGTATTCATTAACAGGAGTTATTTGAAGTCTTTACTGATGTAGTGCATCTTATTTGCCTCAGAATTTGAAGGAAACACTGTAAAAATATTTTTAAAAAGCTAAATTTAATGGTTAATAGCATGTACTTTTTGGTTGTTTTTTTTAGATTGAGAAATTCAACACATTGTTAAGGGAAATCATGCTTTATTATCCCAAGATAAGAAACAAACATATGTCAAGCTCATTAGAAAACAAAACTATGGCAATTTTCTGTCAGCATTATACCACTGATTTAGCCTCAAAGGTGCAAATGAGGCCTGGCTTTACAGCATCTGAAACAACAATCCGTAGAATATTTGTCTTGTCTTTGGAAATATGATCACACATGACTTAATGGGTTTAATAGGAGATATTGGCACATCATTCTTCCTAAGAAATTCCATATCGCGAATCCCGATTATAACTTTTTTGAGATGCAATTTTACATTCTTTTTTGAGATGCACAGTTTTTTGGCATTGGCATAATATTGGTGTTCACAGATAACTATAAAAATAATAGAAATAATTCATTATTGCCAATACTGATACTGATACCGATATTTCTGGTCAAGAGCACAAGGTCTGTACTTAAGAAAAATGGACTTGTTTCTTTCAGTATTACAGTATATTTTTGTGGGGAACAGATGTAAAACAATAAAAACAGCATTTATTCTTGCAAAAATTAAACCCTTGATTTTTAAATGTACCCATGCAGTGATGAGAAGGTGCATCAATATTGTACAATTGTGTAATTTGCTGATATTCCAGCTGATATATGGCCGATATGTGTGGCCAATACATCGGCTGTAAATATCTGCAAAATTTCAATATCGGCCGGCACCAATACTTGACTTTTTTGACTGATATCGGCCGATACTGATATCACACCGATAACATTGTGCATTCCTATTTAAAAGAATTTCAAAAATAGGAGCAGTGTGACAGCATAAACTGCAAATGGATGTGCAAAAGAGTAAAAGACAGCAGCTCCATATGTAGGCATGACAGATGTGCATTTGTGAATTAGTCAGCAGCAGGTCTTTGAGGAAACAGTTACAGCTGTAAGGCAGTTGAGCAGAATACACAGAAACACATCAGCAGAAAGTACAATCATAGGATAAAGTGAGATAATCAAAGTTGTAGGTACCTGGTTTTACCTTAATGAGTTTGGAAATATCAGCATATGGGACATTTCCAAATACACATAGTTGTGCAACTTCTTTCGAATCATTTACTTTTACATTTCTTGCAAAAAAAAAAACATAAGGACAAGGTTTAGTCCTTTAATTCACATTTTAGTGCTTCTTCAGGGTAATTATGCAACATAATTTATCTCCGAGTTAATCAGAGTTAATAAGCATTTTTAAGGATGATTACATCCAGTCTTTGCCTTCTCCAAATGACCTCTAATCCGTGAAGGATCTTAGCTTTCTTAATCTCATGCTGTTTCAAACATAAAGAAACTGTGAAGAAAAAGTGTGAAAGACACTTTATGAAAACTTCCACCAGTGTTGTCTCCTGTAAAAGACCGAACGCACTGCACTGCACTATATACTGGCTGTAATACTGGCAGAAAGTACAAATAATCGTTTACCTCTTCATCCCTGAACATCCCCTTAATAAATCAAAAGGATAATTTATTAAAGGATACATTTTTGTCTTTTTTCTAACATAAATCGATTGTCACCAAGACAAGAACAGGTCAATTTAAGAGAAGTGGAGGCTATTTGCTCAGGAAAAAGAAATATCTGTATCAGTATCAGCAATTAATGAGTCCTTAAATATTGACCTATCTGACATTGGCAAAAATTCAATAGTATGCATCCCTGTTAATTTATTTAATAATTTAATAAATGATATTGATTAACAAAAGTAGACATACACGGGCAAAAATTGTCATAGCTACTGATATTAATAATCAATTACAAGGCAATTTTCTCCCAATACTTATATTTTTCTGATAATACTGTACATCCCTAGAATAAAAATATAAAGACAAAAAAGTGAAATTAGTAAATAAAGAAAATCAAATCAACTATGCTTTTCAGTAATCCTTTATTTTGATTATCTTGTATTGCTTATAAAATAATTCTGACTAAGACTGAATATAAATTTCCCAGCCCTATTTCTGTATATATCCGTGATTATTGGTATACGTTTTGTTCCTTGCAAGCAATTCGTTAACATACTTTGCTGCAATTGAATTTGTTAAATCTCTATAAATCAATGCTGAAAGGAACAGTTTTTGTTGAACTGATAATGTAGTTCAAATTACTTTTATTCTATATTTAGCTCATTGGGCATTAACATTTCTAAGATGGCAGCAGCTATGTGGTTTTTCTTTAGTTAAATAACAGAGTACTTCTGATTATTCAGCTGAAATTACTCTATAACATGTAAAACTTTTGCCCCTTTGGCAGTCAGACAGAATAATATGGATCTCTTGGTAAACGGTCATCTCTGTTTAAAGGGTGACAAGTTTCCAGAGTGTGATCCAAATATTCACAGCAGCTCTGCACAGTCACACCACGTTAGGGTGACTTTTTCATAGTTTCTGCTGAACTTCTTCAGGATGTTTCACGTTAAAATGTTAAAACTCTTGTTTTAAAGGCTTCTTCTCAGCAGCATCAGCATGTGCGGAGACAGCAGGGCCATGTTAATATTAGTCTGCAAATATAAAACACACTTCTGGTACATTTGGTGAATGTCACAGTCCTGCGTGTTTGTTTGAGAATGTAAAAACTGTTCTTCAACTTTTAAATAAATATGTTTAACAGTATTAAGTCAAGCCTCGAGCTGTAACAGTGACCTCGGCGTTAACAGAAGCAAACAGACGACAGTTGTGCCTTGAACGGTCACTCAGAAGTAACCGTTACGGTGATATTACGGTTAAAGAGCTGAGTGAACGTCCTCCTACCTCTCCTCGGTGTTCAGCATGATAGCTTCGAGGAAACACGGGTCTTTAGCGCCTTTCTGACAACTGAAGCGGTTACTGTTCGATAAAAACTCCACAGACAGGTTCACCATCCGTAACTCAAGGCGAAACCTCGCTGAAGCAGAAGTCTCAGGAGAGGCTTCAGACGGGACAGTAGATGGTAGCTCTTCACTAACGACTGACTGAGCAGAGACTGCAAGTTCCTGAAGCTGCACGAGCTTTATATAGGAGAGCAGCAAGGCATCATGGGTAGAGCCACGCCGAGAACTGGAACCGTGTTTTAGTAAACAAACTGAAGTAAAGAGTCAAAACTCACTAAAATGACATAATCACCGCACATTATTTAACCTTCAGGGCCGACTCGAATTTTAGCAATACAAACTAAGCGCAAAAATGTCCTTTTTACGAGCAGCCTTTAAAAAAAAGGATTAGATATTAACCCACCAGGCCCTCTTTTAAAACCACTCTTTCCCTGTAAAAGCCTTTGGAGGGTACTGGATATACTTAGAATTAGAAATATTAAACATAACAAACGTTTTGTTTTTTTGGTCATTAACTCCAAACCTCCTCACGTACAACAAACATGAATTTATTTAAACAATTACAACCCTCTAAATGCCAGTTTATTTACATAATGCCATTTTTCACACAAAAAACTTTTATTTTCTATTTCATGATAGCAAAGTGGATTTTCTTGTGCAGGTTTTAGTCTAGGATATGTCAATGATTAGCAACAACACTGATCTGATAGACCATTATTCATTCATTCATTTTCTATACTGCTTGTCCCTTTCGGGGATTTGCAGTAGGCTGGAGCCTATCCCAGCTGTCACTGGGCAAAAGGCGGGGTACACCCTGAACATCCAATCACCTGCCTTTTGAAAGGTTCTGCCCATTCCCATACACTCTCTATGGGCTCTTTCCTAGATGAACTTGTAAGATATAGAGAAAGGTCTACCTGTTGTGTCACGCTAGTTATATTATGCTTTTGAGTTATATGAGACAAATACAGTCGCCCATTACACACACATTTCCTTAAAGTGCAACAAACATGTGCAACAATATTGTTTCTGTTGGGCCAAAACCTCCTATCTACAAAACTGAAACATTCAGGAAATAAAAAATGCTTTACTCCTGCATGTAAACATATTTTACTGTTCAAATTAGAAACTGTTTTTGTACTTTTAATTGCCTAAAAGTTTATTAAAACCCACTCAAAAACAGGAATTGTGACCAATAACAGTGTTATAAATGTCTATACAGACAAACAAAAAAATGTAGAAAAGAACTACACGTTTCCTGATCTTGTGGGTTTTATGATTCTTCCAAAAAACATCATAATTTTTACATGATTGCAGTCTGACTTGCACAGGATTTCTTTATCAAGACAAATGTTTAAAAAGTCTTGAGTCCCAACAGGAACATGGTCCAAGAGCTGTTCCTAAATTTTTATCAACTTCTGTTTATTATCTTCTGCATGGACCTTGTCCCACCCTCTGAGATAACTGGACCGTTGAAAGCCCCATAAATCAGCCCCAGATGTCACTTAACAGCATCAGTGTTGTCAGCGTATGTTGGATTAGTGGCTTTAACACTCACTTGCTCCTTGTACTTGACCCCAATCAGCTTTGGAGCTGACTGAAAGAAAAAGTTTGTTGCAGGTGCCTCTGTTAGCTTTCACGTGATGTCACACTCATGGAGCACAAGAAATGCCTCTCTATTTACACGATGAAAAAGTCGACAGTCTATGTTGCCAACTATGTGTTTTTGAGTTTAATCTCTGTTTTTTAAAGAAAAGACAGGTTGTCAATTTTATGCACAGACCTCTGAGGAGCCTGAACTTTACTTCAGAACCTCATCTGAGAAAGAAAGACCAGAGAGAACTAGTGGATTCAAGCATTGGTTATGTTGCTGCCACTTAACAATATAATACAACACAATAGGCAGAAGCACTGAACTTAACTATACAACACAATGGGCAGAAGCACTGAACTGGTGCATAAAAGGGCATATAAAATGAGGATGTGTAGGCTAATACTGAAGAATAACTTACATCACAACTTCAACTAGAGAAGCATTCAGAGAGCGCAGACCTCCACCAAGCAGCTCAGTTCCAGCAATGGCTTTTCCACAACCCCTGTAAAAGATACAATTCTGGATCACCAGATCCAGAACAGCGCCAGGATACAGACCAAACTCAACACATACATGGAGGTTGTTATCCAGTATGACCACAACAACCTTAGGGAACATCACTTAATATTTTGATTTTATATGAATTATTGAATGTCATCAATGGGATTTCCCATTATAAAGTTTAATGTTTTTTGTGGCTTCAGTCTGGATCAGATCCAGATGAAATTTACCTTGATGATAGAGACATGGACCCCATATTATCCTGTAATATTGGAAGCAAATCCGTAAAAAAATGGCATAGATGATTTTTTTTTAATTCCGCCCAATGTTAAATTAAAGGGATTTTTGGACATTTTGGGAATTTTTTTGCATCCAGACAAAAAAATATCCATATCACCACCAAAATCTAATCATTTCAAAGTTGGGCCATTCCCAACATCTCCTGAAAATTTCAGCAAAATCCTTCCAGCAGTTTTTGCATAATCTTGCTAACAAACAAACAGACAGACAAACAAACACTGGCAAAAATCATAACCTCCTTGGTGGAGGTAACCGCCAAGGAGGTTCCAGTGACCTCCATTTTTCCCTCCAGTCCTCTGGACTGGCCATGCAACTGAAAGGTTTCAATTCAATGACCTAAATGCTAAGTTCACCTATCCCAACAGCAGTATTGATATTCCAAGAACTAGAAGTCTTATGCCATTAGAGGGCTTCCATTTTGAACTTTGTAAAAAATAGTTTTGAGGGGCATTTTTACCTTCATTCAATAGGGGAGAGATACAGTGGTTACACTTGTGAAGGAGTGGGAAAGAGCAGAGAAAGACACTCAGCAAATGGGCCTCTGGCAGGAATGAACCCAGGCTGGCAGAAGCATACATGAGACGTGCTTAGTAGATTACCAAGCTGCAAAACCAGCTAACCTTGCAGTTCAGATGTAATGTCAGAAATCAGGCAGGTCCATCTTGCTAACAAGGATTAGCAAAAGTGCTAACAGGTTCAGTTTTATCAGATCTGGACAATCAAAGAAGGGCAGGGTGTCCTCCTCCACACCCTCTCTTGTGAATTTGATAAACTTGTTCACTTAATAAGCAACACAGCGAATGACAGTTTGTATTCCTATTTATGCACCAAGTTACTCTGGTGCCAAAACAAGACATTAGATAAGAGGGTAGTTATTTGGAGATAGGGATGGGAAGATTTTATTGATACCAGTTACATTAATGATTTTGCTTATCAGTCCAATTCTTTGATAATTCTCTTATCAACTCCTGCTAAGATGCCACATCTCATGGGGCTTACTTTTAATACATTTACATTCAACAAATACGGTGATATATAAATAAAAATTGATTAAATGAGTCTATGTCCTCATCGAATGTGATGAGGACAGATTTATGATCTGGGCGTCCATGGGTTTGTCGCTATCATAAATTTCTATGTTTAGTCCCTTTGTCTCTGCCTGGATGGAAACATCTCTGGATGTATGTATGTGTTTATACAAATATATATATTTATATATATTAGTATGCATATATGTGTATCTATAAACTGAAGAGTTTGTCTTCAGCCTGCTCTATTGTAAAGTGCCTTGAGATAGCACTTGTTATGAACTGGTGCTATACAAATAAAGGCTGATTGATTGATTGATTGATTGAATTCAGGTTTGCAGTGAAGGTTTGTGCTTCTTTTGACGATAACTTGACTTGGGTGTCATCCATGTCTCTAAACAATGGGCTTGGTGAAGCTTCCCTGAAGGAGAAAAGTTCTCTACCACCTCCATTAAGAGGTTGGCCATGATGAATGAAGTGGGTTAGCCCATGGCAAAGCTATGTCTCTGTCTGTGGAAACCTTTGTTGTACTTGAAGTCGCTGGTGTTCAAACAGAGTCCAAGCAGCATATATAAGGTCTGGCGTGAAGTTTGTCCTTTCCACAGTGTGTGACACAGTCCTGATGGATTACTGTTACAGTTAGTCCCTCCAAAGACTGGTAATAATGAAGTTAAGAGTTTCAGGCTGATATTAACCCCAGATAGAGCTGATGAGTATACCCTGTTGGTAAAATGTTGACCTTCACTCCTCCTATTATAACCTGTAAAGATCAACTTGCCTTATGAAAACAGATATCAAAACACAAACTTGAAACTCCTTCTTAGAAGTGTTCACATGGACTCCTGCACCTCCTCTAAAAGTGTCTCTTCGTCCTCTGGTCAGCTCTCCCAGCTGGAGTCCGAACATAGTCACAGTTATGTAAGGAGGAATGGAAAAGAGCCCCATGCCAAACAGATTATCCGATTAGTAACAAGATAGCGGCCCAGCCACTTGATCCTGGCACATCACAGCACAAATGTTGGCGGTCCAGCAGGCCTGGGTGAGCGGGGGACGTGGAGGTCATGCCACCTGACAGCCGCCATGGAACAGCTCCCTCATGATGTAACGTAGAGTCAAACCCGGATAGGCCGTGTCAGGAGGGAAAGAGTGGCATCACTGTTCTGCAGAAGACTGACAGAAGATTCACAGCAAAGAAAAAACATTTGACTTTAAACGCTTTCAGAAGCTCATCTGAGATAATAAACTAGACCTTATGTAATTTGTCTCCAGCTCATTATCTGCTCACAAGGAGTTAAGGATGTGTTTATTTCCAGGATCAAGGATGAAACAAGAGGATGAAGGTGGATGAGACGCGAACAGAGCAAACAAGTTAAATAAGCAGATAGGAAGACTGGAGCTGTGTGAGAGAAGAAGTCATACAGAAAGGAGATGTTTATTCAACAAAGAATGTGTTTGCTTTCCTTTTAGGGTAAATCATCATTAAGAGGGCAGATTAGCTTGGAAAATAGCAATTATTATTATTGTTTAAACAACATTAAAACATTAATCAAACATTCAATACGAAAAGGTATGATAAATAATGACCAAAAAATAAATAAACTACAAAACATAAAAGGGCAGGAGACATGTCACAACAGGAAGAATTTCATGAATTGGGTACAATGAAGTGAAGAACCTTTTCAGAGTTTCACATGTTCAATTACACAGTCTGCTAACTTCATTTGAGATATAATGGCTGAAACTGCCCCTTTTCTCTTTAATCGAGTCATTCTTCTGGTTCAGTTCTCCAAACATCTTTCAAATGCAGCAGTTATTATAATTTCTTCTTTCCACATAGGGTCTTTAATCCCTTCCAGTGTAGAATTACGGGCCCAGGTTGAAAGCCAGTTGTAAATACACTGATAGAGTATTTACTTAAATTTAGAATAACACTTTTGTCCCCAAGGAGACACAGCTGTGGGGATCTAGGTAGTTCATGGTCTATCCAGTCTTCCATAAGAACAAGAGTGAGGAGACTAATTGGCATTCCCATAAAGCATGAATGTATGTGCCCCATTTTGTTTTACATTTACAACTATGATTATTTTGGATTACATCCACATTATGAAGTCTCCCTGGAGTCTATTAAAACCTATTCAGTATTTTATATTGAATACATTTTCCTCTGGCTTTTCTGAAACATTACCATTGTTGTAAAGAATCATAATTCATGTTTCATCATCCATTACATAACCCAAATCTTGTTCCCACACTGTAATAATCATAACCTAAAAATCGCTGACATGAAATGAATTTTTCAGTAAACAAAATAAAATGTTTTTTTTGTTGTGTTATGCACTTAATCAAAGGAGTTATTCAACTATCCTTACTAACTTTTTTATGTAAAGTTGGTCTGATTTCTTAACTTAAGTTGGCAAATCTTAAAACAAATAGTCTAAGGTCAGGTATGGTCAGGCGAGGTCAGGCCAAGTTCTGAGGACAGGATTAAAGACAAAATTTCATTACCAGTATCAATACCAAAAGTGTATTTAAAAAAATGGAATAAAATCTTATCAGACTTTATATGGAACTATAGGAAAGAAAGGATAGCTTTTGAAACATTGCTACAACACAAAGAGGCTGGAGGTCTGACTGTTCCAAACTTGCAAACTTATTTCAATGCTACACAAATATTAACAATAATCCAGTGGAAGAAATTTGGGAAAGAGGTCAAATGGGTTAGTATAGAAAAAGAATTGGCAGGAATTTCACTTGGAACATTACCCTTTTTACAGAAAGGAGCTTGGAAAACATGTACAGGCCAAAGCTATTGCATAACAAATACTTTGAAAAATTGGAAGTATCTATGCAAAACTTTTAAAGTAAATGGTGAATGTATGTATTTTAGAGAAATGGTGCATGACCCGGATATCACCCCAAATAGAACAGATAAAATGCTAGCATACTGGGCAAATAAGGGACTAAAAACTTACTCACAATTACTTGCAGGCAACACAATGATTTCTTTTGAGACATTATCCTCTAAATATGAACTTCATAAAAAATATTTTTATAAGTACTTACAGGTGAGAAGCTATCTTGCACAACATCGGGAGGAGGATAAACTGACAAATGTGTTTGTACAACTTTTCCAATATAAAAGTCAAGTTAAAGGACATCTGTCAAACATATGTAAATTATTGCAGAAGACCAATACTGTAGATAATAAGATAAGAGCAAAGTGGGCAAAAGAATTAGATATTAGTATCTCAGCTGACGAGTGGAGAGACAGCTTAAGAAGAAACTTAAAGACCTCTCAATCTAAATACTGGAGGGAGTTTGCATGGAAAGTAAGCATGAGGTATTTCATTTTTCCTCGCCAATATGGCAAATACACTTCTAGAGCAGACTCCAGTTGCTGGAGAGGATGTGGTGAACAGGAGGCAAGCTATACTCATATTTTCTTTAACTGTCCGGCATTATTAACATTCTGGAGCGAGTTCGAGAAAGCTTGTATAAGTGTTTTTGAACTAAACGAACTTCTTAAAGTAGATACACTTCTGGGAATTAATGTAACCAAAAAAATTAATACAGCTGATAAACCTCTTTTTAATATTTTTAGAGTGACAGCTCTGAAGCAGGTGACAAGGATGTGGAAAGAAATAAACCCACCCAAACTTAGTCTATGGCCAACAACATTAGAGCAAACTTTAGAGGCTGAAAAATTAACATATGAGATAAGAGGTAATATACAAAAACTAAGCAAGATTTACTCAAAAGAAAGACTTGGCAGACTGTACAGTTTTATAACCCCCCCCCCCCCCCCCAGCCCTCTTTTCTGGTGTTTTTCTTTTTGTTTGTTTGTTTTTTTGTTTTGGTATATGTTTATGAACTCATTCACATGCATTATTGTATACTAGTGATGGGTATGTGTGTCTGTGGGCGTATGTGTGGGTACAGATATATACACGTATATTTATATGTATGTATGTGTGTGTGTGTGTGTGTGTGTGTTTGTGCTTTGCTGATGTGTATGGGTATGTAAAGGTATACAGACCACTTTATTTGTAATGTATTTTATTATTATTTCTTTTCAAAAATGAAATAAGAGAAAATAATGCAGTGCTTATTTTTGGACATAACTGTATTGTATCATAACTGTATGATCACTGCAATAAAGTTATAAAAAAAAAAAGATAAAATATCACTGAGTGCTAGACTGATGCAGTGGTAAGCAAATATACATGATATAAAACATGCTGCAACTGGTCTGAGTACAAATCCCAACTGGGATTATCTTTATTTTATACAGTTGTTCCCTCAACTCAAAATTTGGAGTTTTGATGCAAAACTCAAAAATCTAGTCCAGACAGTTACCTTGAAGTTTTGAGTTTCCTAGATTTTTTTTTACAGAGCAGATCATCTTATGTTTCTACCCTTATAAATATTTTGTGATTTGAAACTGCTCATGGCCTTTACAACACGTCATTATACGTAATGGTTTTCATTCAGGAAGAATGAACTGTGAGAGCAAATATTTTCACTGAAAACTTTCTGGATTTTACCTCACACAATCCTCCTGTGTTTACCATCAGTCACGGATGAGCTCTGTTTTCTTCAGTGCTTCACTGGTACATGTCCACTATGCAGCACCAGCTCCTCTCAAATACTAGACAACACTAGAATGTAACATCCACACTGCTGACAACTCTATCCTCAATCTGAATGTTGCAGGTTTGAGCCCAGCTCTCATGTCACACATCATTACACCACCATCAGACTGAATGAGGTCCTAACATCTAAATGATTGCAGCATAAATCCAGATTCATCAGACCAAGCAACATCATCCAGTCCTCTATTGTCCAGTTTTGGTGAGCCTCAGTTTCCTGTTTTTGGCCAACAGAAGTGGTACTTAGTGTGGTCCTCTAGCCCATCTGCTATATGATTCAACATGTATGATCAGAAATGGTCACATGTCAACGTGTCCAAGCACAAGTTGCTCCCACTGCTTTGTTAGTGGCATGTAAATGGGCATGAAAGGGTGTGGATGTGTTCACCAATCTGTTAGCAATTTAGATAGAAACTCAGAGCCATCAGTGAGTGAACATGAGAGTGAATGGTGTGAGTGGGTAGCTGTGACTTTGCTTTTAGTCGTCAGAAAGAATAAGACCTTTTTTAAGAATATATTACCGAAAAGTACAACAAGCATATTTTGCTTTTTCAGTTTTCTTGAATGAGATGTTGCTACTATAAAAAACTGATGGATAAATGTATCCTATCATAGCTGGTGGGTAGATAATTTTTTATCACTTACTTTTTTATTGATAACTTCTACATCCACACACATACACGTACAAACCCACAATCAAAACGATACAAAATAAAAATAATATTTCACTTTAAATCAAGTAGCGTGATCATTTTTTTTGTAGTGTGTCTGAATCGTCAATGCCTAGGCACACTGTTATACAGAACCTCACCAGAACAAGGATCATATCAAAACACCAATCAAAAGGAATGATCTGGATCAACGTTCTCCGGCCTTGGAGCCCCCATGGTGGTACATAAGAGGAGTTGAGCCCCCTGCTGACAGGACCCACATAATCACGATTATTAACTGCTGTTGAAAATAAGCATCTGTTAGAATTATTGTCATGGGTCAAATCAATAAATGGCCGGACACTCATTCTTATTAACAGATATTTGTAGAAAGTAAGCAATACATGTGTTATCGGTGTTTTTGCTCAATTATGCCATCTCCTGCACCCTCGTAGGGGGGCTTGGAGCCAAGACTGGGAACCAAGGATCTAGACAGTACTTTATAGTACTTAGTAATTTTCTTTCAGGGTACAACATTGATCAACAATGAGGATTGGCAAAAGTGAAAAAAACAGTTAAACTCCTTTAACCCTCTGGTATGCTGTTGGTTGATTGGTTCAAGGCTGACGGATATAGGTGCTAAATGAGGTCAAACAACTGCCCACTACTTTAATAAATATTTTACTGAAACTTGCTCATTAAATGTGCTTCCTCAGTCTACCAAGTAGGACTTTTACAGCAGCAGCATGTGGAACGTAGCCTTAAAAAAGGCTATTGGTTCATTTTTATGAAGTTTTGGTCTTTCAGTAAAATGCACATTTACAGGTACATTATATTTGTAAGCATCTGTTATAAGTATTTCCATTGGTTGAATCCAGAAAGAAATGGCCTAAAACTCATCTTTATCAACAGATATTTGAAGAAAGTAAGCAATACGTGTGTGATCAGTGTTTTACTTCATATATTCAATCTCCTGCATCCTCCCAGGGGGGCTTGGACCCAAGTCTGGGAACCAAGGCTCTGGACAGTACTTGATAGTACTTGATAATTATTTTCAGGGCCCAACATTAATCAACAATGAGCAATTTTTGGCAGTTTAACTGTGCAGAAACCCTCTGGTATGCTGCTGGGTGATTGGTTCGAGGCTCACAGATATAGGTGCCAAATGAGGTCAGATAATTGACCTCTACTTTCATGAAATATTTATTAATTGTGCTTCCTCAGTCCGCCAAGTAGGAGCTTATAAAGCATCAGCATATTGAGCGTAGTCTTAAAATAGGCTGTTGGTTAATTTTCATGAAGTTTTGATCTTTTAGTAAAATGCACTTTATATTTTTGTAAAGTATAAGAAAACCCTCTTCTTATTCAGAATCATTAAACACACACTGACTGCTCTGTCATTATTAAAGAAGCTCATCAACATTTCACACATGAATGAGAGAAGCAGACGGACTGGCCTACTTCTGCTTCAGGAGAGAGAGAGAAAATCACAAAGTTCTATAATTCAGTCACACTGAGCCCACAAACAAATACTGAGGCCCGGGTCACATTCTTGGCCTCATTATTTCTAATGCACAGAAATGTGCTGATGCTGTTTCCCCACTGCCCTATTTGTGCTTCAGTCTGAAACACTGACGAGAGCTGCTGCTGTCTCCACAAGGCCAGGCTGAAAACAAAGTGGATTTAAGGGAGCACAGCATTTTGAAGGTCCTTAAGTGTCAACTCCCGCCACTTTATTAGGTACACCTTGTTAGAACTGCCTTAACTCTTCGTGGCATAGGTTCAACAAGGTCCTGCAAACATTCCTCAGAGATTTTGGTCCATATCTTCATGACAGCATCACACAGTTACTGTCATGAACTGATTCAGGCACAAAAGGAATCAATTAGTAGACCAGTAGATCCGTGAGACAAAAGGCGAGGCTTATTCATTATTGTACATTTTATGATCTGTTTATTCAAAGGTCCAACTAGGGACAAGAGTTGGAAATTAGCATTTGCTATAAACTCTCTGTGCAGCACATCAGATTCATGCTCAGTGATGGAACTATGTTAAACTGCATCGTCCCTATCAAATAAATAAATTCAAATCAAAATATTTGACAGTCCAGACTTCGGTACACAAAAAGGCAATCACTAAAGGCCTAGGTTTCCAAAGACAGCAGGCAAAAGACAGAGTCAGGACAAAATGGGTCAGGCACACAGACGAAAGCAATGAAGGAAACGCTGGTAAGTGACAAGAGAGTACAACAATCTGGTGATGAGACTGAGGGAAACATGAGGTTAAATGAGGTAATGAGGGGTAATGAGACACAGCTGAGGAAGCACAGTCAGGGATCAGGTGGGATAGGACCAGACTGGAGGCAAAACCTGAGAACAGAAACAAGGGTCAGACATTTCAAAATAAAACAGGAAGCACAAGACAAAACATGAGATGAGGAAACGGAAAGTTTCAGCAGGTTGTCCTGACCATGTCCATATTCCTAAATGCATTAAGTTGCTGCCATGTAGTTGGCTGATTGACTATTGCAGGTAAAAAGGTGTATGTAATGAACTGGCCAGTGAGTTTGCAGCATTTGTTACAAGAAAATCAAAGATGGTGCATGAATATAATATAAATAAGTTCTTACTTTGTATTTAAATTGTAGGTAGGAGAATTTGTCTCTCAGTGTGCTTGAGTTAAAGATGAAATCCAAGGACTTTTGTTACCTTTTTATTTATTTAATTGACATCATTATCCAAGCACAAGACAATTCTAGTTTGTCATCATTTATAAGGAAAGCCCATTTTAATTTTGATTTCATCTACTGAAAAGTGATAACAACTTGGTTACAAAGTCATCACAAAACAAGCAAAAAGATAATTTAATACCAATTTTATTCTAAAGCATGAAACAAGTCCTATATTAAACTGATACCTGCGGGTTTACCATAGCAGCAGTACCAATCTGAGCTGGTCTGGAGCTCTCGTGAACACTGTGAGGATCTTGGTTTTCTGGAACAAGTCGTCCCTCTGGTGACCTCACTGAACCTCAGATTAACGTCACAGAGTCGCACATGAGAAGACGGTTGAAAAGCAAAACATCTCTCCTGTTTCAATCTGTCGCCTCGCTGCTTTCTGAGACCGACACCCCCTGACCTGGTATTTTGTTTGTCCACGGAGCTCCTCACACCGCAGACAAAAGGTGGATCGTGTGAACAGCACGGGACACCCTATCTCTGCTGAGAGGATGAAATATTCAGGAGGAGCTCTGCAGGGGATATGCTCAAAATATGGTTACTTAACAGGCAAATGGTTTCATAATGAGATGCCCTAATTAAGGTATAATCAGAGCAAAATATGTGTTACTCAGAGACATTTCTTTTTTAAGGTGAGATTCACAAAACAAGGCAAGAAAGGGAAGGGAAAGTGTACAAGTGTTTAAAACAATTGAACGGGCAAAGAGGCAAAAAAGTAATAATATAAACGAAAATAATAAAACAGAGAAAATACAATATACACAAACAACAGACATTCCAGCTTAACAGAGGATCCAATACTTAATCATCATGATGAGACACTAATTATGGATTGGCAATAGAATTGCTGGTGGATGAGGAATAGGGTGGACCAAAAGAATATAAAATAAGTTTATTAAATGGATGGGTAAAGAGAAAATATAAATACATCAATGACAATGAATTAAACAGTCAGTAAAGAAAGTAAGGGGACTAATGCTAGTTATACACACACACATCTACACATCTTAGATATTGTCTTCACCCATATCCGGATAAGGAATTTAGAAATTTCAGGTTAATTGACATAAAATAATAAAATAGCTTGGAAAGTGCCTTTAAAAGTTGATATTGATTTTATCCATTACCATGGAGTAATGCATTATAGTATCTAATACTGTACTCAGAAACATTTCCGCTTTTAGCATATTGTTTCCCACGCCCCCAAAAGATTCAAAGTGGAGATTCAATGCTCAAAATTCGGTGCATATTTTTCTTGGTCATGTTTTTGAGGTGATGCACCTGCAGCTTACATGATACATGTTACATGTTGTGTACGATTGCACCGTGCAGCCTGCAGGTGAACGATCCAGGTCAGGTTAGATTTGGAAAACACCTTTCAGCGGCTGAAAAATAAAAAAAGATCACATTTCCTTTCATTCTTTATGTGTTAAAAACAACATGTGTCACATAGGAGAGAAATGTCAGAACTGGGTCAGAAACTTATGAAGGCAGCTGTCTTCAGGTTTCCAGCTTTGTCCACACAATCAAAACTGAATTTTGAGACACAAATAAAGGAAATATGAAGCTATGTCTGAATTGTTTTGTGCTGCTTCTGTGTTTAGACTCACATGCATGCAATAAACATCTTAAATAATCTCCTGATCCATCTCCATTTTTCCTCTTCAACAAAGATTCCCATACTTTTTTGTTTGTTTTTCTTGCAGTTACATACAACTCAAACCCCCAGAATTTGTGTACTTTCTCCTTTGTCTTTTTATTTTCATGTCTACTAGCACAAATCAGACCAGATGTCATAATTTTGGTAATGGCCCTGTGGTTGGCTGCTGACCAGGCTTCTCGCCCAGTGGTAGCTGGGATAGGTTCCAGCATCTCACAGCCTCCAAAGTGGAACAGATAAAGGATGAATGGATGGATGGAATTTTGTTACTGTGCAGGAAAAACAGTGAAGGAGTGTTTCATTCATTGCCAAAATCTTCAGTGGATGTTACAGATGGTAAGGTGATCATGGGGGTAAAGATGGCAGTGAATGTTGAAGGCGAGGTCTTTGCCATTAATGGTGCCATGTGTTGGCATACACAGGATGGAGAAGCAGTTTCCTTTGTTCTTCGGATGATTTTAATATTTGATGTTTGCTTGTTATTTTGTAAAGTCACAGGGCAGATGCTTTTGTACAAATCAAATCACAGTGTTCAGTTTGGAGATCCCAGAAATTTCACCTCTGCTTTTGGCAGATGATGTTGTTCTGTTGGTGTCTTCAACTGAGGACCATTGGAGCATTTTAACCTCAGTGCCAAGCAGTTGGGATGGAAAACACCAAATCAGAGGCCATTGTTCTCTGCTAGAAAATGGTAGATTGCATTTTTACCTCAAGTAAAGAAGTTCAAGTATTTTGAGGTCGTGTTCATGAGTGAGGGTAAAATGAACTGAGAGATTGGCAATTGGATTGGTGGGGTATCTGCAGTTTTACATGGTTGAACTGCATCATCTTTGCTTAGCCAGAAGGCAAAGCTTTCAATTGACTGCTCCAGCTTCTTTCCAACCCTTATATTTGCTAATGAACTTTGAGTTAATGACCAAAAAAATGAGATCACAGTTACAAGCAGTTCAAACTTGATTTCTCAGGACTCAGTCACACTGCATGATATAGGCACAATTATGGCCTGACCCAATGGTCAGTTGGATTTGGGACCTGCCGGCAATGAAAATCAGTTGTTCTGCCTCGTGTTGTGTGTCTTAATGACCGATAACAACCAGTCTGGGGCGAGTCCATGACAGAAAGTCTACTCTAGCAGGTTTGATTTTTGTCCTGCCTCCATATGATTTGTCCCTCCATGTCAGAAATAATGACCAGTGGAGCACAGGGAGCTTTAAACATATTTAAACAAACAGAAGTTTCTGCCTTAAGAGCTATGACAGAGAAAAAGTTTGCAGAGCTCTGAAAAACAGCATCCCTGCCCTGTTGATGTGTTGAAGAGAAACTACTACAGACTCTAAGAAGAGAAATGTTGGAGAGAAACAGCAGAGGAACATGGGGAGTGACTTTATTTATCAACAAACTAACATACTACTCTACGTAACATTAGTACACATAAACAAAAGTACTGGACCCTTAGACAGAATGCCATCTTTGGTGTTGCCCCTCCTTCCAGTGTTGCCCCCCTCAGTTGTTAAATGCAGTCGGTTCCAGTCATGTTGTCTGTCAGGCCTGTTGGGCGAGTCACAGCATGAATTTATGGCTCTGTGGTTGCCAAATTTGACATGTTTAAAAAACAGAAATTCTGATTTCAGTTTTAAAGATAGGGAAAGAAGCATCTGGAGGGGTCTTAAAGTAAAACTGCTGCTCCTTAACTTCAAAACGAGCCAGCTTAGGTGGTTCAGGCACCTGGTTAGGATGCCACTTGGTTGTCTTCTAGGCACGTCCAACTGGAGGGAAACCCTCAAGCAAACCAAGAACTCCAACAGAGTAGTTATATTCCCTGTCTGGCTTGAGGACAACTCAGGATCCTCCAGAACGAACTGGAAAGTGCTGCATGAGAGAGGGACGACCAGGTTGAGCTGCTTGGCCTGCTGCCTCCTGGCCCTGGATAAGCACAGGAGAATGGATGGATGAACATCACAGTGTAACATCTTAAGGGCAGATTTTTGGGGATTCCTTAAATAGAAACACAAATGATCTCTCTTTTTTGAAAGATTAGCACAAAATAGATGTCCCTTCAAGGTCCCATATTTTGGAAATAGTATAAGATTTGTCAATAATGAATCCCAGAAAAAGAGACTACATCTGTTTGAGTATAAACTGGTGGAGAAAATATGTACAGGAGATACAAGAACACTAATTTGTCTGTGAAATCATTTTAAAGGGATAAGCCAACTTTTTTCTTTTCATGTCTTGCCTCACTTCCGAGTCCATGACTAGCAGATAGACACCATTCTTTCGACTGTGCGTGCAATAACAAGGAAGAGACGGGCAGAGCTTGTTGAGAGTCAATGTTAGCCTGCCTCAGCCTACAGACATCAAATAAACTCTTCAGCAACTCTAAACGGTCCTGTGTGCTTGCTGTGACTTGTTTTTTCACGATGTTATGTCATATTATTATCTACAATCATCATATTATCTTCTACTCCTTAACAGAGGCTTTGGTTTGTTGACCTTCTTCTGGTGGTTCACGCTAGAGATGTGATATTAGCCAATGAGTCAAGTCTTTTGAACAGCTCTTTTAAGTGACTTTACAAGTAGTTGAAAGACTGGTGTCTATCTGCTTGTCATGGACTCGGGACTGAGGCAAGACAAGAAAAAAAAAAACGCTGGCATATCCCTTTAATGTATGTAAAGTATACAAGTATTGGATCACAGTGGCAATGTTTGGACTGTTGGATTCTGGTCATTTTCTGGCTTTAGATGGACCCTGCAGGATCTGTGTAATGGGGTAATATCTCAGTTGGCTTCATATCAGACTCTATATGCCTCCAGATATAATGGACTCACTGTTTCTAAAAGTAGCCCATCTCGGCCTTCAGCTATATGCTTTATTATGTAAGTCCTGCTGTCCCATTTCCACCCACTGTCCTGTACGTTCACCACAGGGAGAGACTTTAGTGTAACAAGTTCTGGCTTCTGTCCAGTCTGCAGGTCCATAAATATTTGATAAAGACAGGCTTGCTTACTTTTACTCTTTCATGCATACATATTTCCCTCGACACATACAAATACTCAATAATGTCCACTGCATGAAGACCTACAGTACAATAAATATTTCAAGCTCTTACGCAACCTCCTCGGTTAGCCAGTCAGCATAACCCAGACCCACTGCCTTTACCCAGCGACGTGAGCCGAGCAGGAATGCAGCAGCACTTTACAGTCTCCAGCAGAGCACTTAACAGAGTCGCCATGACGTGGATTTATTGTTTTATCATGTCCCCGAAAATATGTGTCCAGGCACGGTGAAAGGGAGAGACTTTAATTAGCTGAGTACCCTCCACCGAACGCTCCGAGCATGAAGGCCACCTGGTCTGCTCCGAGCAGGCAGAAAGATAATATCCCCAGTGATTTTACTTATTAACCACTCTGTCAGTTTAATCCTGAGGCTGAGATGATGAGATGATGGGGAGAAGATGGGCCAGAGAGCCTCAGGACAAATCTGCTAAAGTGAAACAGGGGGAAATGCAGTTCAGGGAAAGTTTGACTGTAGATTTTGGTGTCTCACAACATACTGTGAGATGTCCTGCAGAGAGATGCACAGTACAGTATGAGCATGCACAAGAGGTGCTTATGTAATTCCCTAATTCATGGTGCATCTCAAGAAATAATAGTCCAAATAAGGATATCAGGTTTCCCAGTGCTACATATTTGCTTTAAAACATTAACCTGACACACCAGGACCCAGTGCCAGTACCAGGAAGTAGATAATTTGGTATCAGGCTATAGAGAAGCAAAAGTGATTAATTACATTACCCTTTAACTGAGACCAAAGGGTGTTTTATTTTGAAAGGATGACCTGACAATCATTTATCAATCTGTGTAGCTTGACTTTGCAGACATTACACTCGGGCTCTCTGTCTCTGCCACCACTGTGATGAACAAAATGTACAACCAAGGATAGATTTAACAATATGTGTGACTGAAGGACAGCTAAAGCACATGAGAATGCTTAACTTCCTGCTGCATAAGGATTCAATTCAGAAGAACTAATAAAAGATAAAAACCTCCGATCAGCTTGGACTGATGACAGATGGATGAAACACACACCGTCAGCACTGTATGAAAACCGTTTTCACAGTTTTTCCACTGCGCTCAGAAGGTGTAGCAGTTTAAATAGTTACCATGTCAACTCGTGATTGTGTAAAAGGACTTGAGTTTGTATAGCACCTTTGTGGTCTCTCTGACTACTTAAAGTCTGTTTCTATGTAAGCTTAAACAGACTTAATCACCTAACACATTCACGCCCTTTCATACCCATTTACATGCCACTGACGCAGAAGTGTGAGCAACTTGGAGTTGATTGTCTCGCACATTGACATGTGACAGCTGGAGCTGGGCTTGAATCTGTAACCTTTTGATTACTGATAGAGTCCAGTATCAGAATGAGCCACCAATGCCCCCTGTAGCTGGCTGTGTTCCTAAATGCCATTGTTAATCAACTGATAAAAAGACAGTGAGTCCTCATAAATGTTTCTTCATAGGGGTTTAGAAACCTGAATAAACTATATATTATTGTATTACATTAACACCAGGCTGTGGTACAAAAAAGGTTGAGGACAACTATTATGCGGGATATATTTCTCTAGACTATTTTCTTCTAGATGGCAGAACCTTTTAAAAAAAACATACCTTGAAGCTGATTGGATGATTGTTCTGTCAATTATATTCATCATGTGCAAATCAGATCATGGAGCAGGCAGATGCTACCACTGTGAAGCCTTTAAAGTGAGCCAGATGGATGCCAGGGGTCCAGAGAACAGCTAAAATGGCTGGAGAACTTTTAAAGGCAACAGTAACTCAAATAAGAGCTCATTACAACCAAGGTCATATGCAATGGGTATACAATATATTTATACATCCGTTATTTATACCACTTATCACTCGGGGTCATGGAGGTCTGGAGCCTATCCCAATTTACATTAGGCAAGGGGCAGGGACTGTTGCCAGCCAATTGCAGGGCCACATAGAGAGACAGACAACCATTCACACAATCACACTCACACCTAACCAGTCAACATAATTAGCATGTTTTAGGTCTGTGAGAGTAAGCCAGAGTGTCTGGAGAGAACCCATACACGCATGGGAGAACATGCATAGTCCACACAGAAAGGTTTTAATTGACATGGAGGTCAAACCAGCAACCTTCTTGCTGTGAGACAAGTGCATTACCTGCTGCATCACTGTGCTGCCCCAGTACTATGTATATAAAGAATGCTTTTATTCTGAAAATTTAGTTTTAAGTCAGTTTTAAGATGAATTAAGCAGGGTACACACATAAATACTATGGAGCTGTTTTGTCCCAACTTTCCGGCATCCTCTAGATTATCTTATGTCTTATAAGATTATCCTTTATGATTATTCTGTGGTCTGAGGTGTTAAGAGTGAATAATCTGCTCTGAAATGGGTCGGGCAGACAATCGTAAAAATTAAACTTGTTCAATATTAAGGACCAAAAATCTTAATGTGTGTGGGGAAAGCCGACGACTCCCAAGTCAATTCTCTGACAATTCTCTGTGAATTGTGACATGGAACAGAATGTCGCCAATCAAGAAGCGAGGTGACTGAGGAACAAGGAAACAGGTGTAAATAAAAACAAACATGGCCGACCTGAAACATAAAGTCTGGTGGACCTCAGGAATGGAGGACCAGCTCACATGTTCACGCTGTCTCCAGGATTTTTTCCACAGTCTTTTCTTTTTATTAGTTGAAGATTTTTCCGTCAAAAATAGACCCAAGACCACCATTTTCTCTTCTCGTATGTTGTCCTCCATGTTGCGTGTTGTGTTTTCCAGTTGTTGCTATGTTTCTTCTTCGATTCTTCTTCGATTTTGTTGGATCACATGTGATCATGCAAGATTTCCGTCTTGGAAGGCTAGATTCTAGATCAGCGGTGGGACTTGATCGTCCTGTGTGTGGTGTGCTGTGTTGAGATTATCGGAGCACACCACACACAGTACGATCAAAACTGTTCAATGCCTGATTTTTTATCTTCATGTGTTTGGTCTCTAACAGATAAAAAATCTCTTCAGATTTAGAAAATCCTTATGTGTGCACCCCGCTTTAGTCACTTTTATCCCAAACTTTCTAACCCCCCCTTTATTTACGGCTGAATACATGCCTTTATTTCTTTTTCTGTACATAATCTTTGACATTTGAAGTCACATGAATAAAGAGGAGCCTCATCAAACAAATCTAACAAAAGTTTGGGAAATAATTCCTACATTTTTTTATCTTATTTATTTTGTCAGCACACAGGATTCTCTGGTCGATGACCCTGTGGTCTGGACCCCCTGTCTTTGGGATAAAATTAGAGAGGAGGCTCTGTTCTGCTCTCTAGCCTTTGACCTTAATCTGGAAAATGTTCTCACTGTTAATGGACATATTTCCCAATTTTCCATCCTTCCACGCTCCTTTATGTGGTACAGGTTTAAAGCACATAGCAATTCACGTAACTCCCACTGAAGACAATAGAGACCCAGCTCAGGCGGCCTAAATTAGCCCTCACTCTCCGTGGCCTTGTTGCACCTTCTTCCTGTCCAGAGCCGTGAGCAAGCAGTAACTATAAGGAAGGGCAAGGGATCGTGGGAACCAGAGTGTCACCGCGGCCCGGGCCACGTTCAGACCAGCGCTCCTGCCAGAGAACAACACGCCAAACATGGCAAACTTCATAGGAAGGGAAGAGAAACAAGGGAGGAAGCAGGAGAACAATGAAGACGTGGATGTGACACTGCTCAGCTACACGCTCGGGTGGGAACCAGAGAGTCGGCTGTGCAGGAGTCCGAGACGGGATTTTCTGAGACTCATTGACAAAAATCAAGGCCCAGTTCCCACGAGGACTGTTCCCACGCTGCTACTCATGTTGTATATTTATACTACGCTTGTAAAACTGCTTCCTCCTTCAGCTCGTACGCTGCATGTTTGTGTTTCCTTATCTTTGTGGACATGTTGTTATTTTGAACTTGATCTTGGCTCGGGACGTCCAACTGCAAACGTGTCTGTAGAGATTAAGCTTCATTATTTGGCTGTTGTCCCTACAATTTTCGGATTAAAGAAAAAAAAAAGTTAAGTAACAAACTGAAAATATGTTTTCACCTCTTGTCATTGACTGCTGAGGGCAGAGGGATGATTTTTTTTAATTTAGAGTTTGATATGGCCATTAAAGGAAAGGCAATATCTCAAGAGCAGTCAGAGGAAACTCTTCAAACTTTGCACAAGTCCACTTGGGGACCAAGTTTTTAAATTTCATATATTACAGGTCAAAGGTCAAGGTCATGGAGCTTCATGTTCCTACCTTGCTCTTAACGGGAAATCTTTAGAATACAATAAGGGATTTGCTTTAAACTTTGTACAAGTATCTACTTCGCCCAAAGGATTAACTTATTTTGATTTTAGAGTTTAAAGTTCAAGGGCATGAGACCCTATGTTCATAACTTGCTTATAAACTCTATACCTTGTGGACACTAGATTTCCTTTAAACTTAGCACACTTATCTAACTTATCCTCTGATTTAAAAATGAACTGATGAGGTTTTGCAGTTTGAAGGTCAAGGGTCATGGTCATTTGGTGTCATGCTCATCCTATCTCATGGAATGTGATTTCTTGAAGTCACTGAGGTCATATTCTTCAAACATTGCATAGCTAGCCACTCTGAATTGAGGATAAGGGGATACAATTTTGAACAATTAGGTGAAGGCGGGCGGCACGGTGGTGCAGCAGGTAGTGCATGTGCCTGACAGCAAGAAGGGTGCTGGTTCGATCCCTGGGTCATCAGGGCCTTTCTGTGTGGAGTTTGCATGTGCATGCACGGGTTCTCTCCAGGCACTATGGCTTCCTCCCACAGACCAAAAATATGCTCATTAGGTTGACTGGTGGCTCCAAATTGCCCTTAGGTATGAGTGTGAGTGTGAATGATTGTCTGTCTCTCTATATGGCCCTGTGATTGGCTGGAGACAAGTTCAGGGTGTACCCCGCCTCTCACCCAATGGCAGCTGGGATAGGGACAGCCCCCTGCGACCCCAGGAAAGGGATAAGCAGTGTAGAAAATGAATGAATGAACAATTAGGTAAAGGTAAATTTAGCTTTGTGGTTATTCAAACGGCACAAATGTAAATTCAAAGTTCAACCAAATTAAAGGTTTATGCTTCAAAAGTTGAGGCTTTTTGGTCTCTTGTTCAGGGTCATGGTTATTGCTTGTCTAAGGAATGTTATATTTCAAAAACCTTGAGGGAAATTTTTGTCAAACTTTGCACAAATATCCATTCTGATGTGAAGAGCCCATATTATCCTTTTTAGAGTTTATTTACCCTTTAGTGTGTTTTACATGTCTCCTCCAAGTGAAGAGCACTTCTATGAACAAGATAAAAAGCCCACAGCATAAGGACTTCTCCCTCTTCACCTATTTTACTGCCTAAAATGGATTATTCCTGCATCCCTGAATAGACCTACTAGTGTGTCATTCTGTTTTGTCAGTAGTTTAAACACTTGTCTTGCAGTAGCATGCCCATTGCATAGCAATGTCAGTACAATGAATGCAGAGTTGTTGAAAATATGGTGCAGAGCAGCACAGCGCTGAACTAAAAACCCATCAGGATGGCGAAGGAAGCCTTAAGGAGGCAGGAGCTTTAAAAGACTGTCCCAGACAGAGAGAGAATACATCTGGATCAGGGAACTCAGTGTGTGAAAAACAGAACTTTTTTTTAACATGAGATTATCAGGCTCGTAATGCAGTGCAGCATTGAGCTTCTGCAACACTTTATAATGTTTATCACAGGAAACACCAACTAATGTTAAACCTAATGACTATCAATATGTGCCTATAAATGTGGATGAAAATATATTTTTACTTCATTCAAGAATTTAAGAGTTGGTTGGCTTTTGTTTTAAACTGAAATTAATACCCCAGTAATGTTTGTTTGGCTTTCTCCATTTTAAGACCTTTGGGTGGACAGTTTCTTGCAAGATGGAACTGGAGCATAACAGCCTTGGAAAAGTCAATGTACTGGGTATCAAGACCAACAAAACACTAAATTGTGTTCAAGTAATTCTGATAAATAACCTATTATCTCCAGGGAATTCTCAGAAAAGTCTTTCCGGACAGTTGGTGCCATCAGGAACATGAAACCTTGTAAATTCAAAGGCTTGTTTTTCTGCCAAACAGAGTAAGTGGATCAGAGGAGCTCTGATGAGTGAGCTGATGATTTCATACAAAAGATATTGAAAGAGCAGCAGGAGTACTACAACCTCTGCAACAATCCACCATTCAGGTCCCTCCTGTAAAGAGAGCGAGTGGCTCAAAAGAACACGGCCAAACGTGACTGAGGCCCGGGGAGAAGACTCAAATTTCAGCACAACAAGGACGGAAAACACTGGAGGAGCTTTGGGATGAGTATCTCTGTGTCCCACAAAACTCAGACCAGTGTTCGGACTTGAACCAGACTGTGACCTGAAATATAGAGACCTGAACATTGTGGTTCAGGCTAAATATTTTTAAAATGCAGGCTTAAAGAGGTGAAGAGGAAAACTGTACAAACCCTAATGAAGTTGGGATGTTGTGTAAAATGTAAGTAACAGCAGGATACATTGATTTGCAAATAATTTTTGACCTTTATTCAATTGAATACACTATGGAGACAAGATATCTAATGTTCAAATTGATTAACTTCTTGGTTTTTGGATTTAAGGCCTCAGGCACATTCTAAAAAAGCTGGGAAAGATAGCTAGATAGATAGATAGATAGATAGATAGATAGATAGATAGATGGATAGATAGATAGATAGATAGATAGATAGATTAGAGTGCAGTTCTTTTTACAATAGGCAGTGAAAATAAGTAGAAACGAAACGGGGGAACTTAACTAAACTCAAGGCAGGATCATGACACAATCACCTCCAGAGCAGATTTCATCAGTTTACAGATTTTTGATTTGCTCTGAATGGAGAGCGTATAGAGTGACAGGGGGAACAAAAGACTGGGAAAGTTGAGGAATGCTCCCAAAACTCCAGTTTGGAACATCCCACAGGTGAATAGATTAATTGGAAACAGGTGAGTGTCGTGATTGCGTAAAGAAGGGAAATCCCTGAAAGGCTCAGTCGTCCATATGCAAGGATGGGGTAGGATCCAACATTTTGTGGACAGCTGCTTGGGCAAATAGTCCAACAGTTGAAGAGTAATAATTCTGGATGTACAATTGCAAGGAATTTAGGGATTTCGTCATCTACAGACCATTATATCACCAAAAGATTTGGAGAAGGATGAGAATCAACATTGAATCTTTAAGCTCTCAGGTGGCACTGCATTAGAAACTGAAATAATTTCCATAAAGGACTTCACCAGGCAATATCAATTAACAAACAGTCTGTTGCTACATCAAGTGCAGGCATGAAATTCAAAATGAGTTATTATTTTAAAAACAAAAACCAAACATGTAAGTTAACAGTTTGAACTCTGTTTTGGGGCTCCACCAAGGCCTGAGGATATCAGTCTCTTAAGAGCTTGAACAGGGTGGCTATAAATATTAAATATGAGCAAAAATAAGTCATATGTCTGTTTTATTAAGACTTGATATTATGAAAAGGCTGTGAGGCTTCTCACAAATCCATCCACAACTTCATTCATCAGACTTTATAACTGTGATATTACAGCAGAGTCAACTCTCCTCTCAGCTCCATCCAAACTTTGAGAATGAGGACACAAACAAAAATGTGCTCCACTTGGCCCCGACAGGATGGCAGGATGTGGGCGTTTGATCCTCCGCTGTGACAGAAAAACCTCAACGCTCCGTGTTGTGATTTTCTCCAGTGTTCGTCTAATCTCGCTGACAAAGCCTCTTGCAGGAAGCTATGCCAGATATGTCCGGCCCGTTACGGCTTTTCCAGCGGAGCCAGTAAGTGAAGAATAACAGTGTTTCACCGAACAATCCCCAATCGCCACAAACAAGGCCAAACCGAACAACAGAGGGTTTAACCAAGACCGCCGATGTGCCGACTCCAGGGAATTCTTTCCATATTTGGCTTCTGGTGAGTCACTGGATGCCTGAGTGAATCTGGGCAAAACAAGGACTGCGGGCCACACAGAAAACTCTCTGTGGCTCTTCAAAAAGTTTTTCTTGGCAACGTTATTTTTCCACAACTCCTCAGCGAATTCCAGCAATTATTGGAAGCTTTATTGAGCATGTATTGCAGTTCAAACTCCTCTGACCTGAAGCTCATGGATGCATAAATATGTCTCGTTTTTATTTTAAACTGGGGTAGTCTCTCTAAATGATGCTCCGATCATAGCATTGACAGACTTCTCTTTAATTACACATCTATTTTCATTTACAACCATCCAAAATTAAGGATGGACTCCTCCTTTTTGGTCAGGGTGTGTATCTGCATTTGGTTAAAGAATGTAAATCGGAATGGCCCAAAAATTTCCGAAACTTTGGTTCATTTATATGATTTCCATGACTGCTAAGTTCACAGTCTCATACGGAGCAGCCCTTATCCAGCTGTATTCTACCTCTGTCTGAGACACTCTTTAAGGCCCATTCCTCACGTGGGCCCAGCCCGTTCTGATTGGTTGACCCGACTACTCTGTGGTCAGCTCAGCTTTGCTCAGTGCCATGTTTACAACAACCCTACATTCATTCTAAAGATATATCTATCTCTGATGGGGTATGACGTTACTAATACCCTCAGATTGAAATTAAGATTTACTCAAAAGGCCATACTATGATTTTTTAGATAACAGATAGATAGATAGATAGATAGATAGATAGATAGATAGATAGAGGGAAGGGACAGACGGACGGACAGATAGATAAATAGATAGATAGATAGATAGATAGATAGATAGATAATAGATAGATAGATAGATAAATGGATAGATAGACAGACTGACTGATCTCAAATTACATTAAAAGTGCAATAACATCAAAATTGCACTTAATCTTGGAGCCCTTATGCTAAAAACAACTCCGTCTATTTGACAAGAACACACACAACAATTTTACTCTCAAAAAACTTGTGATCAAAGTTCACCCTTATTTGCATGCATTACAAAAACCATTGTCCTCTTTGTCCTCTAGGAGAATCCATCCATCCATTGTCTGCACTACTTCTCCTTGGACTGAACCGGCCAATCACAGGGCTGGCACAGATAAACAGACAACCATTCACACACTCAAACACTTAGATTCAACATTAGATTCATCCATTAACCATATGAGCCTGTTTTTGATCTGTGGGAGGAAACTGGAGTAAATCCATACATGCACAGGGAGGACATGCAAACACCTCAGCTGACTGGGGCATCACCTCCATGCAGCCCCCTCTGAGAGACATCATTTTGATCGGTTTGCTCCAGAGAGGCTTCCTTCACCTTTGAAAATATCATGTGTGAAGCTGAGGCAGGGTATGGTTTGGGTTAGATAAGTGCAGTTGGTTAAGTTACACAACTTACTTTAATGACATTAAGGTTTAAGGTGTGGTTAAATATGCTTGTTTAATCAAGCCAAGGCGGACTTCTGGCTTACAAGAGGCACAAATTTCAGTTTCTTTGGTGAAAGTCACTTGTTCATCAATCCACTCTGACAAGGTCCATATTGGGAGCTTTGTGCTCATCACTCCAAGTTACTAAGTAGACTTATTTTTCACTAATAACTTGGCGAAGAATGTCAGAAATGCCTTGGCAGAGGGTTGAGCTCTCTCAGCACTTTCAGTTTTTTATTTTACACCCTTTGCCTGCTAGCTTAAGCTAAGTTGATATCTTTAAATGGCTTTAAGGAATTCAATTTAAGACCAACACAAGCTAACTTTAGCATGGTGGTAGTGTGCCTGCGTCACAGGAAGAGGGTCGCTGGTTTGAACCCCATGTCAGGCGTAGGTACCAGATGTGTCTCCCCCTGCCAGATCTGTCCGCCGGCCTGCACCTGCTGATGACGTCGTACATCCCAGTTGGCTGTGATGACATTCCGCTTTGTCATTGGCAGGATCCAACACTACCAACACCCAGCAACAGGTAAGAGGAGAGGGCGGTGGAAGAAGACAGGGAGAGAAGACAGTGGGATCACAAACAACAGGAATAATGAACGATATTAAATTCCTAAAGAAGTTTCTTGTCTACACAGAGTGATGTTAAGTCTGAAAGCACAGACTCATTAATACTTAGAACTGAAGGAATCTTCAATAGGAGCAGGATGAGACAGAAATTGACAGTAGACTTTTGTATTTTTTGCTCATCATTTGATGTACATTTCAGTAGTTTTTTCTTGAGAAACAGTATGCACATACTGATCAAGTTTTAGACTACATATTGTCCAAAACCATTATTCATCTACAATGTATCTAAGACCATGACTGTTCTTGCTTTTTATCATGAGGATAAGTTGCAATTAATATACCTTAAAAATCTTATTCAACATTAAAATGAACAACCATTTGTGTAATTTCTATTAATAATTACCATACTTATCTATAGAAAGTAAATTAAAATTCTGCAATTAGGAGGATGTATGTTTAGACAGTTACAGATATATCTGAATATCATGTTATTTAATTGTCCAAGAACATTCAAATGTAATTAGAGCATAAATAAAAATGTACCTAATATGAGTAATAATAATAACACGATACAGACTTATAAATGCATTAAATTATCACACAAATATTTATCTATCTAGCTAACAATCTATCTGTTAATTGCTATTTAGCTATATTATCATAGCTAGCTAGCTAGCTGTGATAACATAAGCAGTTTGTTGATCGATGCGTTTGTCCACGTAGAATTGCTGTAGATAAGTGACATCATCAGCATGCGCAGGCCGGTGGACAGATCTGGCAGGGGGGACACATCTGGTACATCCACAGGCATTTTCTTTCTGTCCATGCATGGGTTCTCTCCAGGCATTCCAGTTTCCTCCCACAGACCAAAAACATGCCCATTTGGTGACTCCAAATTGCTCTTACCTATGAGTTTGAATGGTTGTCTGTCTCTCTATGTGGCCCTGTGACTGTCTGCTGACCAGTTCAGGGTGTACCCTGCCTCCTGCCTAATGTCAGCTGGGATAGTCTCCAGCTCCCCTATGACCTTGAAAGGGATAAGAGGTATAGATGATGGATGGTTGTGCCATCCTTACAAAAATGGATTCTTCAGATTCCATCATCAGGATCAATCTTGCAAACCTGGTCAGAAAATGTCAGGGCTCATCATTTTTAGAGACCTTTCAAGGACAAAAATACAGCAGCCACAGAGGGTTTGATGTGCCGAATGTGAGAAGTGACTGTGAGTCCAAATATTTGTTCAATTGTCCTCCAGTTTTTCTCTTGAGGTTCTTGCCCTCCTAGCCCAGAAGGACCAGTGAAATATATCCCATGGATTTGTGAAACAGTCCATCTGGTGTGACAGATTAAACACTTGCAGAGTTCCAGCCTCTAGTTTTTGGTTATTTTCATTTCTGGCAAAGTAAGCATGCAAACAAACAGATGACGGACAAACTTTGAGATGAACATTTCAGATTATTTTTAGTCGGCAAACGAGCCG
This sequence comes from Cetoscarus ocellatus, assembly GCA_037902135.1. Taxonomy (NCBI): domain Eukaryota; kingdom Metazoa; phylum Chordata; class Actinopteri; order Labriformes; family Labridae; genus Cetoscarus; species Cetoscarus ocellatus. The sequence continues at coordinate 1,499,412 of JBAMNC010000277.1, forward strand.
AGAGCAGATGAGGTCGATTATGTTTAGGAATTTGTCATTCAGGAATGTTCCCATGGCCTCAACATGCTCCAGTCACTGTTCCTAAAATGACCACATGGGAAAAAAATGAGACTATTTCTGAAGTATTTCTTACTTGGAAAAATTTGAAGCTTTAAAAAGGCAGCTGCAGTCATTTGGGAATCTGATGTTTTTATGGCGTCATCAAAAGGCAAAGATAAGGTTATGATATTGATTGACATAAAAAGATCCCTGTATTTTTGCTCTGTAGAGACATCCAGAAAGACCCTTCAGCACTCCTGATGCACAAAAACAAACATTTTATTAAAGTATTTCTTTCTGTCAGTCAGACCAGTCTGATCCGTCACTTTAAAGATAAACAGGTATGAATTTACATTATCAGCTGATTATGAAACAACAGAACACTGTGTACGAACTCTGCAGCACGCCCAGCCTGCAGGAGTCAGCAGCGTGTTTGTTTTAACATACTTGAAGCTCCAGGTGGGAGTGGCTTTAACACATGAGCATCAGGAAGATCAGACAATGACAGGAAGGTGCTTCTGATGTTTGTTTTCTGTATTTGATGTTTACTGCAGTGTCCTGGAGCTGAGGAATCCATCTTTACTGAGGAGAGTGGGAGAAAATACTGATGATTATAAAAATACTAAAACTGTATTGTTAGAAGACTTTTACACAGGTATATTAAAATCATAGGTAAAGTGTCATCAAAAAAGTGACATTTAAGTGTTAACAGTTTATATAGTTTAAGTATAAAAATGTCCCTGTCACTGTTCACTATTGTGAAGCTTTGAGTGAAATTGCTTTGATATGATAATTTGTATTTTTGGCTCTTTCCTAATGTGCAGGGACCTAAATCCAGCCTGTGGCTCCATCCCCACATGTAATTCTCCACTGTCTCTGTCCTTGTGTCCAACTCTGTCCACTGTCAAAATATCTCCCTTACTCGAGACACTACCTGTTTGCTTCATGTCTATGTAAGGTACGTACACAGGAAGAGAACAGAAAATGCATAATCGTGAGTCTAGAACGGGGGTGGGCAACTGGCGGCCAAGGGGCCTCATGCAGCCCTTCACCTCACTCAATGTGGCCCAACAATCATTTCCACACAAAAAAAAAAAAAATTGGATGTATGAAGAAAACATAACAGCAACTGCTGGTACATGCTTTGTTTTTTAAAGTCATCAAAGAACTTACTTTGCTATGATTGTATCTGTAAATATGTTTTATAAGGCAATAAAATATAATATATAGTATTAGTAAAAACTACATTTGGAAACAAAGGTAAGGTAATATATTTGTGCTTTAAAAACTGGCAAACATTTATTATTTTATTACATAAAAAAGAGGCTCAAATTGGCTTTAGTTATGTGTCCTGCTTGTTAACTCTTGAATTTTTTATTGTGTTGGAGTTAAAATATATTATTGTTGTTATAATCCTTATTTAAGCTTTATATTTGCTATTTTTATTTATTTACTGTATATATTTTTTACTCATTGCATTTCCCAAAAAATATGTAACAGTGTGGCCCTCAGGCACTGAAAAAAGATTTATCAGGGCTTCTTGGTAATGATAGTTGCCCACCCCTGGTCCAGAAGATGGTCAGCGGTGGTTTAGCAGTAGAGTGATTAATAGGTCCTTTGTAGGTAAGGGATGAACATGAGGCCCAATGACTTTGATATTTGAAGGCCAAACTCTAATCACCTGATCCTTGAGTTGGATTAAACGTTTGAGCAAAGTTTGAAGAAAATCCCTCAAAGCATTCTTGAGATTTAGTGTTTACAATCAAGGGAATGGCATACGGCATCTTACCTTCACCTTTGACCTCCAAATCTTATATCTTTATCCTTAAACCAGGTATGAATTTGGTAATTTTTGCAAAAAAATATCACAAAGCCTACTTCTGACATAGTGGTCATAAGCAAGGGATGAACAAGAGGCCCCATGACCTCGACCCTTGACTAAAAACTCCCAGAACTTTATCCTTGGGCCAGATTGGAAATTTTTGCAAACTTTGACAAAAATCCTCCTACCTAATGTGACCCCTAGGGTGTCACATTAGGTAGGGCCGGCTCTGATGTAGGGAAATATTTGATGTTCAAGTTCCACCAGGACAGTAGGGATATGAAAATGGAAGTTTAAATGCTTCACATGCAGCGAGGCAAAAAGACCAACACTTAACTATAAGATCTGATTAACTAGAAGTATGAAGTTACACTGAATGAAAACTGAAGGTAATATTTGTCCAACTTTCCTTTCCTAAAAACAGAAACTGGTGTTAAGTAATAGTTGTCCTTCAGTTTCCTCTCGAGGAGATAAATGTGTGAGAAATAATCATGCTCAAAGCCAGGGGAGCTGTGTAAGTCATCATAAATCATGAGGAAGCAGAGGACCACAGAAATGCAGAAATACTCTTTTTTCCAACAATCTCTGCAAACCACAAACATGCAGCCAGTGCTCTGCTGTGATGTGAGGGCGCCCTCCGCAGGCCAAACTAAGTCTGTGCAGCTCAGTCCACATGTCAAAAGGAATTAATGCTTTTTTCCTTATATTTTGTCTACTTAAACTAACCTCTTTAAATTTAATCAATAAAAAAGCTTTCATAGGGATAACTCTAACAGACATTTACCTTTATTTTAGTTTTCATAGTTTTACATGCATATATTTAACTTTTATTGTAATAGTTTTAAACTATAGAGAGGCAACTACTTCTTTATACCTAAAAAGCACTGGAGCAAATCACACTTCCAAGGTGCCATCCATCCATCATCTATACAAACTTATCCCTTTTGGGGTCACGGGGGGGGCTGGAGCCAATCCCAGCTGACACTGGGCGTGAGGCAGGGTACACCCTGAGTTGGTCACCAGCCAATCACAGGGCCAGATAGGGAGACAGACAACCATTCACGCTCACACTCACCAAAGGGCAATTTGGAGTCACCAGTCAAACAAATGAGCATGTTTATGGTCTGTGGTAGGAAGGTGGAGTGCCTGGAGAGAACCCACACATGCACGGGAGAACACGCAAACTCCACACAGAAGGCCCTGACGGACACAGGGTTCGAACTGGTGACATTCGTGCTGATGTGCACTAGCTGCTAGGCCACCGTGCCACCCAACTTCCAAGTTATATAAAATGGAAATGTACCACTAAAAGCAAAGTTGGCTGGCCTTACAACAAACAGCTGTGGGTTCAATGCTGCTCTTGCTCATGCCAATGTGTCCTTGAATCATCCACACACAACCCCAACAGCCAGGAAGGATTTGCTCTTCTTGTTTGGAGCTCAGGTAATATTTTCATAATGTCTGCATCATTTATGGCAAGGGTGGGCAACTGCTGGCCCCTTACTCTATTGATTCAGCCTGCAAGTCAGTTTAAAAAATATATGTTCATGGAAAAGACGGATAAATCTGCCATGACAGCACTAAATATCACAATAATTCTAATAAAAGGGAGATATATAAGGCTGTTAATGTGTCTTTGAAATTCAAATCAGAAATAAACATGCAAGTAAAATATACTTTAATGTTATTAAGATGAAAAGCTGAAACTTGCTTGCATTATAATTAGCAGTAGCTCATAATAAGAACTGTTTATTGCATTTGTGAATAATTATATATTTATATATATATATATATATATATACACACACATATATTTATATATATTCATAGATATAAATGAATGTTGATAAACATATGACAGCTATATATCATCCTTTGGAGATGATAATTTCACTGTAGCCCTCTTGGTGACCAAAGTCTTTTTGATGTAGAGTAGGGCTCGAGGTTTATAAGTTGAGGTTAGTTAAAGGGATACGCAAATATTGTTTTTGTTTTCATGTCTTGCCTCGCTCCTGAGTCCATGACAAGCAGATAAACGCCCTTCTTTTGACTGTGTGTAGTAACAAGAAAGAGACGAGCAGAGCTTGCCCACCGCTAATTAGCTTTAGCTTAAACACTGGGATTCAGTGGGTAGTGTTAGCCTGCCTCTGCCTACAGTAATCAGTCAAACTCTTCAGCAACTCTAAACGGTCCTGTGTGCTTGTTGTGACTCCTTTTTTATATAACAAGTTACGTTATATTATTCTTTTTTAGACAAAGACTAGCACTTTATGTAATTTTTGAAAAAAATATATACCAAACTAAACCACAGGGCGCATGCGCAAACCAAGGCAGAGGTGCTTATAAGTAGGTGAACAAAACAAAGGCTCTGTTTAAGCCTCAGTAGAAGACTGGAACCAAGAATTATGGCCAACTTTTCGACACTTTAGAGAGGATGAGGATGACTTCTTCGGAACTGGAGATCCACAACCTTTAGTTTAGTTTAGTTTAAGAGTTAAAAAAAACAACAACAACTCACAACAAGCACACAGGACCATTTTGAGTTCTTGAAGAGTTTATCTGATGACTGTTGGCAGAGGTAGGCTAACACTTCCCATTGACTCCCAGCGTTTGAGCTAAGCTAATTAGTGGTGGCCGAGCTCGGCCCGTCTCTTCTTTGTTATTGCACGTACAGTCATAAGAATGGAGTCTATCTGCTTGTCATGGAGTGAGGCAGGACACGAAACAGAAAAAATGTTGATGTATCCCTTTAAGCAGCGAAACAGAACTTTATTTTTATGGCACGTTTTATAAAGAAATTCACTCTGCAGTTTAACAAAAGTTGAAACCTTTATTCCAGATTTCCTTTTTTACAAAAACAAAGTACAGTAAGTGCACCTTGGAATGCTTGTTGGTAAATGGACCCAGAGAGTCGTCATGATTGCTCAACATTAATGCTTCGGTGCTTTAAGACGGCATCCGCCGACACCGATCACTTCCTTCCTCCAGGGCAGTACGGGGCTGTTGGCTGTAAAACAAGGTGGTCTGCATGATCCCCCCACCCCTCAAAACCCCAGTCCTGTTTTGTCTCAGTAGCACTTTTACTCCTTGGCCACCGCGAATGGCTTATCCACCTCCATCTTGCCACAGTCGTGGATGATGACGTCTTTGAGTGGTCTATCACGTCCATCTGTCTTTGAGCTCTCGATCTTCTTCACAACATCCTGCAAGACACAAATGCAGAGTTCATCAGAACAGCTCAGACAAATCTTAATTAAGTTCAGTGTTATTATTAAAAGCCCTGGACACTCAGGTGTTTTCAGTCACTGATTGAATAGAGGAGTTAGGAGGTCCAATCAAGGTGCTTCTCTAACACTTGTGTGAGTGTCCAAGGTCAAGGTCAACGTTAATGTCCCTTAAGGGAAATTTGTCCTGGGCGTTGTGCTACATTATTGCTTCACAGGGCAGTGAAGATACTTAAAGATAACATAAAATAATCACCTAAAAACACAGGAACTGACTACTTAAGCAGGACTAAAAACAGAAAATGCATTACCATGACAACACAGTGACACACAGAGACATTAGACAAGTTAAAGTGCTAGGAAAAGTGACCAGTGCTAAAGTGCTTGTGTTTATTGCACGTTGCTCTATTGCACTAGTTATTGCATTGTTCAACAGCTTGATAGAAGCTGGAACGAATGATAATTTGAGACGATTAAGAGGGGGTCTTTAAACTAAACTCCTGAATTTATTTTTGAGTCATTTTTGACCATTTGCTCCTTTAATTTCAACATTTTTCCTACAGCTTCCTTTTTTAAGCACAAATAAGACTGAATTCAGACAAGTGAGCGACAGAAACAACTCAAAAGCTTCTCACTTTCAGGTGGAAAAAATTTTTTTGGTCTTATTCATTAAAACAAAGTCCACTAAAAGCTGCAGAGCAGTTTTAAGCTGGTGATATAAGCCAACACTTATGTTTATTGAGTGTTGTACTTTTTCACCCACGGTGCACTAAAGATGAAAACAAAGCCGGAAACGAGGAGCTATTTCCAGCATTTCAAAGATCATGAAGGTGTCTTGTGATGAACTAATCTTTGATCAGACTCTGGGGCTGGGTGCTATGGGCCAAAAATAAGATTCCAGATTTTTTTTTCCACTCTCTCAAAGAGACTAAGAGACTGTATGAACCAAAATTTTCTAAAAGGTAAAGCAAGCAGCAGAGGGAAAGGAGGGTTTTTTTGTGATTTTGGGGCAGTTACAGCCTGGCCATGGACACATACAGTATCTTTGTATAAAAAATATTTAAAAAGTAATTTACATAATACGTGACCCTGAAACTAGGTTAACAGCATACAGGCGTGTGTCTTCCTCTGGTCTATCGTCTGTTTAGCATTTGATTCTATGTCTCACTAAAGGATGTGTATTCCTAAGAAGCATTTATCTCATTGAGTCGATCCTGATTGTTTGGCGACGAGAACAACGGTTACACAAGTAACCTTAAGTTTTGCCTTAACGATATTAAAATCTCCCCAGAAACTAAACTGAAGTTCCCTCATAGTTTAAAGTGTAATTTAATCATCAAATGTTCATTATGTGGTTCATAAATGCTGAAAGCTGTAATATTTTCACAGAATATCACCACTGAACTTTCTTCAGTATTTAACCTCATTTTATAAAAACTAATATAACCTAAAAATGTGCTTTTGTGCAGAAACTGACAGGGTCTACCATCATAAGAACAGTCTAAATTTGTAGTGTTTATATTTTCAAACATCTCCATCCAAGTCTTACAAATGGAGTAAGTCAAGGAAAAAAAAAAAAATCGACAACAATTTGAATCAATTGATTTAAATGATATATTCCCCAGCCCTAATTAGCTCCATCAAGGCAAATATTTCTTTGGGCAGTCACACATACGACAGCTGTTTAAAGAGGGTTTCTTCAGACTTAAATATCAAACTCAAGACCTTTTATGACCTTTTACAGATCCAAACAGAGGGAAATTCTTGCCATTTCTACGACGCAGAAGCTACCAACAACCCCCTTTAAGACTTTTTTAACCCTTTGGTGCAGATTGTGGTTGGATGTAGGGTAGGGGATCTTGTTTTTTTACTTCTCTCCTTCATTCTTTCACTTAACCCTTTAAGGTATTTACTGCACAGTCCTTGTTACTACATTATTTTGGATGTAAAGTGCAATTCTAATAAAGTCTGTCTGACTGACTGACTGAACATGTATTGGCATGTTCAGCCACAGTAAACATAAGAGCACAGCTCTGCAAAGCAAAACCCTCACTCACTTCTTGAGAAGTGGATGATAAGGTTCAGCTCATAAGGATTTAAAACTGCCTGTTCTGAGCAGGGCTGAAACAGAGGGGTTTATGGGAAAACATATATACAATGTTTGGATTCAATTTGACAAGAATGCATCAGATGATCCTGTGAAGGCATATTATTGTCTCTGTCCTGCTGGAAAGAGAACCTCTGGCATGTGTGCACATGTTGCATCTGTAATCTATTATTTGGGATATTATAAACATTTTCAAAATCAGAAACCCCTCCAACCATACACAAGCAAATTCAAAGACTCCATTCTATGAAATAACCAGCCAATCATACATCTTATGGATTTCTCAGATCCCCTTTCCCTCACTATAGTTCCAGTCTACAAATTAAAATTGTCCAAGCCGTTGCTATGCAAAAAGACACGAAGGCCATAAAACAGATTACATGTATATATAAGTACTAGAAACAGAAATTGACAGAAGTAATGTTTATGTATTGCTGTCATTGTAGATATATACAATCTGATTACAACAATCCAAAACTGCATCGGTTTTTACTTGTATCAATGGCTCATTATTATCTCATCACAAAGGCATAATATACAGGCCCTTTGTGGCTGTTCAATATTAAAATGAATAACATTTCATGTGAAATGTTTGTTTTGAATCTAGCATTCAAATTCTAAAAGAAATCATACTTAAAGGATGAATTCTGAACAAATCTTTAAAGGTTCCCTGATATACAAGATATGGAACAGTATCCTGATTCTACCACAGTAACCCAACCTGTTTATTGAACAACTTTACCGGTCTCAGAATTTGATGATTTTTTTCCCACTTTGAGAATATATGTGGCCAAATAATTTGTAAGTATTTTAGGTGTACAGCAACTGTAAGTTGGTCAGACACATCTCCAAAGAATTGAATTTGTTGAAAAAAATCATAAAAAAAACTAATTTTTTTCCAGTTAAAATTCAATAACTTCTTTCAATTGTAATACTTAGCTTTACATTTGATTTCAAAAGATGCACCAGACTTCAGTGAAGGTGATTTGACCCTATTTGATGATTTATTATTTGTGTTTGAGTAAGTTTTGGGGTAAAGTGTGCACCCTGGCTCACACCTATGGCAATGATCATAAAATAGGTCATAGTACAGGCCCTGGATGACTTTTGGATTTTCTAAAGGTATATTCTTGGGAGTCTCTGGGTGTACTACAAATACCACACAATAAACAAAAAATTGGGCTGTGGGCAAAATTACATGTATTGTGAAAGAGGTCCTTTGGGACTTCAGGGGTCTGCAGGGACTCTGTAAACCCTCAGTGATCAGACACTCACCATGCCCTCCAAAATTTTTCCAAAAACGACGTGTTTGCCGTCCAACCACGAGGTCATGACAGTGGTGATGAAGAACTGAGATCCGTTTGTGTCTTTGCCAGCATTGGCCATGCTGAGCCAGCCGGGGCCGTAGTGCTTCAGCTTGAAGTTCTCGTCAGGGAAGCGGTCTCCGTAGATGCTCTTACCTTAATTTAAATAGAAAAAATGTGTTTTTTACCATTCAAGCAGCAAGACGGTAATTAACAGATGTTTGGGGGAGCAGGGCAATAAACCCACCATTTCTGGATACATAAAACATTTAAAACTAGATTAGAAAAAGACAGTGTTGTTCATATTGAGGAAGTACACCACACAAATAACCATTCTGTCCCACCACTGATCTAGAATCTAGTCCTCCAGGACAGAAATCAGATCAAACATGATCTAACAAAAACAAAGAAGAAGAAATGGAAAACAACACAACATGGGAGAGGACATACGAGAAGAGGGAATGATGTGGTCTTAGCCTATTTATGAACTAAAAAAACAAAAACAAAAACAAAAAAAAAAGACTATGGAAAAAATCCTGGAGAGTGCGTGAACACGTGAGCTTGTCCTCCATTTCTGAAGTCCATAGAACTTTAGGTCTCAGGTGGGTCATGCTTGTTTTTATTTACGCATGCTTCCTTGTTCCTCAGCCAGCTCGCTTCTTGATTGGCTACATTCACATCACAATTCACAGAGTTGTGACTCGGGAGTCGTCGGCTTTCCCCCACGAAAAGAGTTTGGTCGTAAATATTGAACAAGTTTAATAGTTATGATTGTCGGCCCCGACCCGTTTCAGAGCCGATGATCAGGACAAATTCAGCTTACCTCAGACCACAGGACAATCTTATACGACTATCTTGCAAGACATAAGATAATTCCTTGGTCAGGAAGGAGGAAAGTTGGGACAAAAACAGCCTGATAATCTTTATGTGTGTATCCCACTTAAGGTTGGTCTTTTAACTTGCAGTTTTTTCCCCTCAAAAAAGTCGAACAAGTTTTTCTCTGGTCACCTTCAAAGAAGGTGAAAATGTGAATTTCTTTTCTCACAGTTGAATGACTGTAGTGCAAAAATCTCTCATGTCAGAGAACATGAAGTTTGAGGGCAGGTTTGTTCTTGCAGTGGAAATCTGATGAGATTCCAGTCTGCAGGTGTAAATCAGTTCAGTGGTCTCTCACCTCCAGTGCCGTCTCCTCTGGTGAAGTCTCCTCCCTGGATCATGAATTCCTTGATGACTCTGTGGAACTTGCTGCCCTTGTAGCCGAATCCCTTCTGTTTAACGAAACGAACAGAAACAAGTTACAGACGCTGAAACAGGATATCAGACGCCTCTGACACTGTCAAAGGAATGTTTGAATTTACCTGATAATTTATAAAGAATGTTCAAAACCAGAGAGGGGGCTCTAATCTAAGGGGCGAACATCATTTATTTGTCACATCGTCCACAACACTCTAAAAGTGCATTTCTGTTTGTGGTGTCACACTCTGGAACAGCCTGGATGTCACTTTAAAAACGTGCAATAACATAAAAATATTTACATTACACTAGAATTTATTAAACCCTCTGGAAAACTCCCTCAGGGAAATTATGATTCCAGTAGCAGTTTAGTATAACAGATAAAAAGATATATAAAAATTATAGGTATAAACAAAAATATAAATAAATAAATTAAAATATGGCTATGGGGTACTATAGACAAGTATTAAAAGATTCACAAAAATAATTTAACAAAATATGATTTTATACCAAAACAACTTGATTGCATAAAAGTAATGTTAATTCTGTATTTTATAACACTGATTATTATTAACATATGCAAATAAATATTTTAAGCAGCTAAAATGTAGTTTAGAACAGATATATTGTGGAGAAGCTTATTGTATGGGTATACTTCATTATGAAATGGATCTTTCTGTATACAGAAGTGTACACTTAAAAAAGTAGGTTTATGTATATATAATTTTTTTTTTTTACTTTTTGAGGTGCTTGCTTATTATTACTGTGTCTTGTTTGTTCTCGTGAAGGTTTATATGGAGAATGAGGTTGTGCTTTAAGAGATTTATTTTCTATGAAGGTTGACTGTAGTTTGTTACCCATGTATTTATATTGTTCCCATGAATAATGACAGCTGGTATTGAATAATGATTTTATTTCAGTATTGGATCTGTTTTGTAAGGAAGGGGCAGGACTTGATAAGCTCTTTGCTCCATTCTGTCCCTTCTCAAACTGACATACATCTATATTAGGGCTGGGCAATATGGTCTGAAACTAAAATTCCCGATTTTTTGCCACAGAACTTGATTTATGATTTTAAATTACTCAACTGATGTTTTTCCCCCTCAAAAAAAAAAAAAAAAAAATCCGAGTGACACAAAACAGACATGAATGGAGCTTTGCCTTTATGTGTCAAAATATATTCCCAAGCCAAACAAAATTTCTCTCTTTAAGTTAAAGTGTGTAAAATGTTGATAATGTAGTTTAAGCGTAGGCAGGCTTGTCTACATAAACACTAAAAGCTGAGCTATTTTCCCTGTATATTAACATGAAACTCTTCTATCAATATTTCATCTTATTCAAAAAAAAAAAAAAAAAAAAAAAACAAGAACAAGTCTATAAAAGTGCTTGCAAAACCTTGACAGGGCCTTCCATCATGAAATTTTCAGTATTTATATTTTCAAACACTGTAACAACTTAGAACTGGAGTAGGTCAAGAACAAAAATCTTGATTTAAATTGCTAAATCTTTTGCAAAAAACAATTAGAATTAATCAATTTAATTGTTTATTGCCCAGCCCTAATATGTATTGTAAATTCATTTGAAAGACATGTTCAGTTGTTTGGTGTACATATGTATTATTTGCTTTGACTTTGTTGTTTATTTGTTTTTTAAATTTTGAAATAAAGAAAGAAAGAATCTTTGAATCTGAGTTAATCTATAACTTCCTCTTCTCTTCCCTTCACATCACATTTGGCAAATATCATAAACTGTGATATTCCCACCTCTCCTGTTGCAAGTTTCACAAAGTTGTCGACTGTTTTGGGCACGGTCTTCCCAAACACTCCGATGACGATTCTGCCGGCTTCTTCGTCTCCAATTTTAATGTCAAAGTAAACCTGAAAAAGGAAAAAGAGTTTAAGGATCAGAACATTCCTGAATCTAAAATACACATGGATATGTCAATATATGATCCACTTTTACACCTGAGCTGCTTCTTAGCTCTTCTGAAGACTCCACCGCAGATGACTGTTAAGGTCTGATCAGCTGCTCCGGACTGATCGAGTAGATTTGACACGTATGATGATAAAACTGCACGACTGCACAGTGAGAGCAGAGGTATGATCTGATTTTCCATCTTCAGGCTATAATTTTCTTGCTGCACTGTCATACTGAGACAATTACAGTAAAAGCAAGAATGCCTGAATGAAGCTCCTTCTCCTTCTTATCACAGGAAAAATACGAATGAGCAGGAACAGATCGCAGAGATTCAGCTAACAGAATATTACTCCTGATTTAGCTGATTGGAGCCACAGCAAGTGTTACTGTTGTCCTGCGTGTAGATAAAAAAATAAAAAATGGAAAAAGCCTCCAGGCAGACATGACTATAGCCGCCATCTGTGGGAGTTTTCAGTGAAACAGTATTGACATTTGTCTACATTCTGTCCCAATTTAACTCGGACCATGAGGGCCATTTCAGATCAGTGGACTGTGCTGGTGAGTGTGAGCACACAAGTCGTGCACATTGGTTGTGTGACAAACAATTAAGGCCCCGTTTACTCGACAATGAAAATGGCCGAAAACAGAGTTTCCATTGTGTTTACAACTTACATTTACACGAGAACTTGAAGTCTTGAAAAAATAATCAGAATTTACTAATCATTGAAAACAAGTCAATTAGATATATGTTTATCCAGCTGGGACCTCCATATATATATATATATTTTTTGCACACATTTGTGTCCCACTGAAAAACACTTTTAAGAAGCACTGGTATAACTGAGGACTTACATTGAAAACATGAAGTAAAACAGATTATTTCCTAAGCAGATTTGGATGAGTTTTGACAACTTAGGCCCTGTTTACACGACAATGAAAACAATGGAAAACTGAGTTTTTGTTACGTTTGCGCCGTCTGTTTACACAAGAACGGTGCCCAAAGTGCCTGAATCTGCAAACTTTTGAAACCGGGGTCCAGAGTGAAAAGTTTTGAAAACGTTCTGGTGTCTGTCTCTGTGTTAACAGGGGTCAGCGTTTTCAGGGAAAATCATGACGCATGGCGCAGTACTCTTTCAGAGGAAGGTTGCACGTGCACCTAGGAACAACAACAACAACAACATGTGTGCTGCTTACTGTGCTCAGTTTGTTATCCAGACAAAAATATCCCAACAGATTTGTTGTCCAGACAAGAAACTCCTGCGTCTTCGTGCGTCCACTCGCCATTGTTTGTGAAAAGTTTGTCTTCACTGGAAAGCGTACGCGTGTTCTAACACCCGTTTCACTACAGACCTCCATCGCCAACTACTGGCCTGGCATGGACACTACAGCGTTTTCAGTCATTCTCACTGATCCATGTGAACACACATTGTTTTCATATCTGTGAACGTGGACTGCTTTTGAAAACCCAAAGGAAAAACCTTTCTGTTGACAACGCTGTCGTGTAAATGGGGCCAAAGTCACAAAGTTTGATGGTTGTAATTAGATCCCACATGATGATGCTGCTCCCTGTGCAGTTCTGAAAAGTGTGGATAGTTTTAGCTTTCTGCAGCACCCTGTGCATCAGAGAAGCTTAGAGATCCAGCAGAGATGCAAAGAAAAGCCCCTGGTAGAGTTCTATTTAATCCTGCTGTTCTGTCATTCAGCCAGTATTTAAGTTTTCCTCTTATACTCTGCATGTGACAGTGAAATATTAAATCCATGCAAAAAGGACCAGAAATGTGTGATTATAAATGAAACTTTGACCACAATAAAGATGAACCTGTGAGGAATGGAGCACGAAAATACAAAAGATTCTGCTCACTAATTAATATCAGCACATTATTATTTGTAAAAACAAAGTCCACACTTTGGTAGAATGTGTTTCCCTTACTGCAATGGCTTTTTTTTTTTTTTTTTTTTTTTTAAAAAACAGTCTACAATTTTGATCCCGACAGTGTGTCCAAGACAACGTGCACATGAAAAGAGTATAACTAGTTAAATAAGTGTTTTTTTCCAGACTTTAAACTCGCAAGGGATGTACAATAATTAAACTTAGCAAATTTGTCAACATTTCCAAACTTATTATTGCGGTTACTAATGTTTGTGTGTGGTTCAGGTCCTTTCATGGTGGCATATATTCATTTTAGAAACAAACATGAAGCTAGAAAACAACATTTAATCCTTTAATAAAGTGGAAAATCGTGTTAATGAGGTAAAACACTATGGTACATTTGTAAATTCTGCCAACATTACAGTGAAGTATGCCCAAAATTACAAAAATCAGCAGGAATTTCCATGTCTGGCGAGACAGACATGAAGCTTTTAGGCAATTTTCTGCCAATCCTGATATTGTTCCAATAATATTGTGCAACCTCTTCTTAAAACCACTCATACGGAGACAAAATAAAGAAGATTCAGAAAACTCAAACTTGAGGAAGAGTTGTTGATTTTGCTCAGAACTCAACAAACTTAGTCGTCCCATATGGCAAACATTATTGTACATTTTACCAATTGAGTACAGCAGACATATCATCAGAACATTGCTTATTAAGGTACTTACATTTAAAAGTTGTTATGTGTGAATAATATTGTTTCACTGCAGAAATAAGGAAATATCAGGCCTCTTGATGACTCAGTAACTTTCCATTTCCAGACTGAGAACCAGAGGGATTTATGGTACGAAAAAGTACAGACACTTATGAAAATGTGTATGGAGTAATAAAAGGTTTTATTAGTTCAAAACGTCTTTTAATTATATGTTAGAGCACTGTCCCAGAGCTCGTTCAGTCAGCTGTTATCTGCTATGAGCTCTTTTATGGCTGTAGACGTGGAAAAACTTACAGAAACCTAGTCACACAAAGGCCAGCCATGAAAACACCAGACAGGTTAGTTAATAAATATATACTTCATTAATTAACCTCAAACTAAACGTTAGACTTCAGTGGGCTTTGGCTTCAATAATAGTTGGATTATTTCGGAGTGCTAATCTCAGTGTAGGCCGAGGGACTAGCCTTTGGTGGCTACTTCAGCTAGCCTCAGTTAGATTAGCCATAAGCATAGATTTATGCACGTAGGTGCCGCTTTCAGTATTCTGATATGCGTTTAAACGGGCGCCATTTTGGAGAGGGGTTACCACAGCTCAATAACTGCACGTCTTTGAAACCCATTGATAAAAGTATAGATTCTATGAATGCATGACATCATTGGTTCAATATTGGCATCGGCATATATTGGCCTAAATGTCAAATATCACTATTCTTTGATATTGAAACTTTGGCCAGTATTGACAGTCGATATATTGGCCATACATATCCACAAAATACAGGAGTGCCAGGATCCTTCATCTTAACATCACTGCATGAATAGATGTAAAAATCAAGACTTTCATTTTTTTCAAGAGATAAATGTTTTTCTTGTTTCACATCTGCTCCTCGCACAAATAGGGTGATACACTGAAAGTCAATTGTCCTAATGAGGAAAAATATCATTATTGAGTTCAGACATATCGGCATATCATCCCTTCCAAGTACACCAATATATGGTGATATTTTTCAGCGTTAAAAATATCAATAATGGGGCACATAATGACATTTTGTGATTTATTACTCATGTAAGTTTGTGAAATCTGTTAAGTACTGTAATTAGCTTTTGGCTACTTGATTGACTGTTTCTCAGTTTAATTCATTGTTTTTATATCAGTTTAAGGAACAGACATTAAATCTAATCCTCGTAGCAGGAACCACTTATATGAAAAACAGACGAGAAGCATTTTTTTTTTATGCAGCCTAGTGGAAACAGTGACATTTTGCTAATATGTAAATCAATTTTGAGCCTTACTCCCACATCAGTTGGGGATACTTTATGACTGAGTTTAATGAAATAACAGAAATTGTATATTTTCAAGGGGTCACTGACATTTCAAGAAGAAAGTTCAGGAACATTAAGTGTTTACTCCATCTCCATCATTAAGTGTTTACAGATAACACAATTTCTCTCAATCTCAAAATCACATCACACACAATGTAAACACTGAAAATATTAGCATCCCCTATTATAAGTAGAAGATTGACTCATTATTTATTAAAAAAAAAAAGCGTCATTTGTGATATGTTACCAACCTGCATGCTTGACTTACACTACAACAGTAATTTCATTTCAGTAGCAGCCAGCCTGTAGAAATCTTTTTAGACATATTTTTTAGATTAGATTAGATTAGATAGAACTTTATTAATCCCTTTGGGAAACTCTCTCAGGGAAACTAGGATTCCAATAGTAATTTTAAAAAGTAGACAAATAGATATATAAGAAAGATATATATATATATGTATATGTATATGTGTGTGTGTGTGTATATATATATATATATATATATATATATATATATATATATATATATATATATATATACATACATATATATACATATATATGTATATATATAAAAACACAACTATACCTAAAAATATATTATACAAATATTTTTATTTATTTATATTTAACATATTAAACGCATAGTTGTTTACATTTATCTTTATATCTATCTTTCTTATTTATCTTTATGTCCTCTTTACAAACTGCTACTGGAATCTTAATTGCCCTGAGGGAGTCTCCCAAAGGGATTAATAAAGTTCTATCCAATCTCATCTAATTTTACGTAATTTCTTCAACTAAATTTCTGTTTACTTTACAATGAGTAGAACTGCACTTTGAACGGTAATTTATATCACTCGAGATGCCGCTTGTTGTAGACTATGTGTCCAAGAAGCGTTTTGAGTGACCAAAGTAAATGTACACATTCCTTTAAAAGCGGAATAAATTCCGTAGACTCCTACTCATTCCAAGCGGTGGCTACCCCTCTCCAAAATGGCGCCCAGGTAGACGTATCGTCTCTGTGAAAAGCACCAGCCCAGGCTTTTCTACGTGGGCAAATCTGCGAGCTTTGATTGCAGACATGTCCGTCTGATTCAGCCTGGTGTCCTGGTCTAGCATCTGCAGCTAACCCCCCGATTTAATACGATTACTAAGGTCGTCAATCACTGCATGAACATCTACAGCCACGCGGTTTAATATTAACCGGCTGCTAGCGTCAGTTAGCAGCAAAGATCATGGATGCAGGTTTTAAGAGTGACCGTTAGGAGCTAACTCGCCTGTGACGTGGCTTCACCGGAGCCGGAGATACAACAGAAAAGAGCTCTGATTTCTCAGCTCGGTCTCCGGCTAGCTAACGGGCAGCACGTACCTTCATGGTCACTTTGGGGCCCTTCTTCTTCTCGTCAGCGGAGGAGCCATTCGGGAAGGCGAGGAAGATCAACGACCCCACGATGACCGTTACAGCTACGAGAACCTTCATCCTTCTCTCACACAGCCTTACCATCAAACGACAGAGAGGAGCTGCCCGGGGACGGCCTGGCAGTCGAGTTAGCCTTATATACGTGGGGAAGGAGCGCGGTATCCGGGGTGGGCACTGCAGCGGCGGCCGCTCCGGGGCTCCAGGCTCTGCTGCCTCCACGACACGGGGGGCGGGGCATTGGCACGCAGCGAACAGACGCACGGCGCTCTGATTGGCTCACACCGGCCGCTACGTGAGCCAATCAGATGCAGCCGCGTAACAGCGGGTTGTCAATGAGCCAGACAGAAATGAGGACTCACAGTTTGATCCCATTCCTGTAGCGGCTTAGTATTCAACAGAGAGAGAAATAAAACTGTTTTAAACAACACCTAACAAAATTAGTAATATCTTTGCTTACCTTCAATGGGAACCAGGGAATGTTCTATTGTCTAGTGTGCTAAAACATGCCTGAATTTGACTTGAAGTTAAGGTGAAAAACAGTAAACAAGGAAGAATATTTTTTATAAAAAGGATGCCATGTAAACAGCAGTATATGTAAATGAAAAGAGGAGGAATCTATAAACAGAAATTCCAATGAAGTTGGGACATTGTGCAAAGTCAAAGCACAATATAACTCTTAATAAAAATCTTTTGTCCCTCAGGCCGTCAGACTGTACACTAACAGCAAGACAGAAGATGGGAAGGAGCAGCCAGTAGTCTTGTTTTTATTTATATTCTTTATTTCTGCAAATTGTGTTTACTTTTTGATATCCTGTGTTCCTTTTTACCCTGTGTACTAGACAGTGCTACTGGAATCTTCCCAAGGGATTAATAAAGTTCTATCTAATCTATCCTAATCCCTTATTTAATACAATGCTTCACAATTCTTCTCGACCTATATTCAACTGAGTACACTACAAACACGGGTAGAGCTATGAACAGGCCTGCATGTGTGCAGGTCGGAGCTACTTTGACACCAAGTCAGAGTCATGAAAGTAATATATAAATAAGAAAAATAAAAAAATATATGATCCATCCATACATCATCTATACCACATATCCCTTTTAGGGTCCAGGGGGCTGTAACCTATCCCAGCTGACACTGTGTGAGAGCTGGGGTACCCCCTAAACCGGTCAATAACCTGGAGTAAACCCACACATGCACCCAGAGAACATGCAAACCCCACATCCTCGAGTCGGGGAGTCGATCCAGCAACCTTCTTACTGCATCAGCACTACATGCTGCTAAGGTCCTCTTTTGTCTCTATGATCCCAAAGTGGTTATCGAGACTGTTTGATCAGCTGGAATTGAACTTGGGCTGCCAGCATCAAGACAATAGCCTCCAAAGATGGAGTAACCCACAAAGCCATCAGCACCCCAAGACCCACAGCCTTGAAACCCAATATTTCACTTCCTCATGATGATGTGAAGATGCATCTTTTTAGATTCTGGGATGTTCTTTGAGAATTATCAAGAAATAACTTAAGTCCATCATAGAGTCAGTGACGTCAAATCTACTTTGTAAGAGGAAAAAATGTGAGGAATAAATACATGAAGCTGATTTCTTCTCTTCTTACATATTTTAATTGACAAACTAAAAGTAAATGAAACTTGTCGACATTACAGATGTTAAAAACTCAAGACAGACCATGAAATGAAGAAAGGTGAGAGGATTGTACTTGCTAAAAATTATGATGAGGGGTTTGGAGTTAAGGTTATACATTCACCTTTGCAGGCTCGCCCGCAGCTTCCTACTAGTGCAAAGACTTGATTCTGCTAAACTAAATGCCATACATCTCTTAGCTGTATGTTTGCATTAAGACTCATCATTATTGCATGCCTTCAGGGGCCATGTGAGGTATACAAATACACTGTTCTTACAGTTACACACTGTACATCTGACATGATGCAGGCGCTCCCAGGAAAGGTCAGGAAAACAACAAAAATGACAAACAACCCATAAAAAAAGCATCAGTTACCAAGAATTCCAGAAAATAAACAAAGGAGTCTGACTTGCAGTTTGTTACATAGGCCAGTTTTTAAGGTCATTATACACCTTCAGATTTAATAAGTAAAGGGATACAAAAATGTGTAGTTGCAGCAACAAAACAATAAAAAAGCAAACAATAGGAACAGTAACCCTGATATTGACCTAAAACTTCTTCAGAATTTTTTTTAATTTACAAGCCAGCAGAGCCTTTCAGTTAGACAGCATCTGATTGTAAGCTTAGCTTTACTGCATAAAGGACTTCCTCAGAAACAATTTTACGTTGCATTTATCAGCATTACATGTAATTTGATCAGAAATTTAGAAGGCAGAGCAAACAACACATCTGTTTCCTATATCATATGTCACGATAACTGGTGTTTGCGCTACACAGAGCTTAGAGGCTTTATCATGTTTAACATAGGAGTGTTTATGCAAGAAAAAAACAACAAAGACTGTATATTAAGATGGACAGGGAATCAGAAGTCTCAAAGCAAAACCAGAATCTTTTGGGGCCACAACAGAGAGGCTGAGGTAAAGGTCACAGATGTAGCCTCCTTCATGTTTTCAGGTAGAATAAAGATTACATTTTAAAGCTGAAATACAGATATGTGTACTTTCTTAAACCCAGCTTCTTCCATGATAGCTTTTATTACTCTGATTTATGCCAGGAACGAGCATCAACAATACATTAACAACCTGCAATATGTAGAAAAACAAAGATTTTATGTGACGGTTATCTCTGTCCAGTTTCTTTTTACCAACACCACAACGAAATGCTTTACTAATGCCAGATGAAGAAGCAGTCGTATCTGGTGGTGCAACTCATGCTAAAACTAAGGCCCAGTTTACATGACAACACTGTCGCCAGCAACAGAAAGGTTTTTCCTTTGCCTTTCAAAAGCACTCTGCATTCACACAGAAAAGAGGTGAAAACGATACACGTTCACACGGATCTGCATGAATGACTGAAAACGCTGTAGTGTGCATGCCAGGCCAGTAGTTGGCGATGTAGGTTTGTAGTGAAACAGCCGTGTTAGAACACGCGTAAGCTTTCAAGTGAAGACAAATTTTTCACAAACAATGATGAGTAAGACATATGAGGACGCAGGAGTTTCTTGTCTAGACAACAAATCTGGATAGTTTTGTCTGGAGAACAAACTGAGCACAGTAAGCTGCACACATTGCTCAACAAAGCTGTTGATGTTGTTGTTGTTGTTGTTGTTGTTGTTGTTCCTAGGTGCGTGTGCAACCTTCATCTGAAAGAGTACTGCACATGCGCTGGGCAGCATCGTTTTCCCTGAAAACGCGGACTCCTGTTTACATGGAGACAGCCACCAAAACGTTTTCAAAACTTTTTACTCTGGACCCTGGTGTCAAAATTTTGTGGATGCAGGTACTCCAGGCACCGTTCTCATGTGAACAGAAGGCACAAGCACAACAAAAAGTCTCTGTTTTCTTTTTCTAATAAACGGGGCCTAAGTTGTCAAAAACTAGTTAAGCTTCACTTAAAAACAATGTGTTTTACTTCATGTTTTCAATGCAAGTCCTCAGTTACAGTGCTTCTCAAACTGTCGGGACCAAAAGCAGTTTTTCAGTTGGACACAAATGTGTGCAAAAAATTCTTTAATATATGGAGGCCCCAGCTGGACAAACATTTATCTTATTGACTTGTTTTCAATGCTTAATAAATTCTGATTATTTTCTCAAGACTTCAAAAGTAACAAACTTCATCTCTTTTGTACAACTTGGCTGACTTTCCTGTAAAAATAATTCCTTTAGTTACCACTTTCCAAATTTAATACAAAATCAATGGAAGATGGTGTTTAATAAAATCTTATTATACACCATTTTCCATTGATGATTCCATGCATATTGTCTCGGGGCCCCTGTAATGACACATTTTTTTTTAACCTTTTTGTTTTTTTACGATCTCTTCTCAGTCATGTTTGTTCCATTTAAAGGCCAACACGCAACGCTTTTTTCTCATCATCAGCGTGTAGGTGGGTTGTGAGGCTACATTCATTGAGAAACACTGAGTTTAATGATTTATCTTTGCACTGACAATGAAAATTTGGCTGAAATTTTCAGGATATGTTGGTAATGGCCCAACTTAAAAATGATTAGAGTTTAGTGGTGAACCAGGCAACTGCCATTAGTGAGTGACTGCTTTTGCTCAATAACTGTCTAACTTATAACAATATCAACATGATTCTGAGTGCTAGGTGTGGGTTTTCAGGGTCAAGGAATCATATTATAATAGTAACTTTATCATAGAACTATTGCTTATAGATGTAACAGCAATACACGAGCTACCTTGGCAAAGGTTTGCGCTCTCCGAGTACTTTTTAGTTTCATTATGTGTTAGCATAAGCTAAAAAAAACTCAGATGGTCGTTCTGGTCGTTCTCTTCAATCCTTAATTTTTTTAAAAATAACTGCTAATGACATTTAAAATGTATTTTTCTAGAAATATAATGACTTGGTATATACATGGGTGTTTATTTGTTGGAGTAGTTTGGTTTTAACAACTTATCTGATGTAAAAAAATCAAAAAAAGATGCAACATCTTGATCGTCTGTGACTATCCTGATTATGAGCATTATCCCTGTTTTGATCATATTCAGGATGTGGCATTAGCATGCACTCAGAAAAACCTGGTTATTACTTTCCATGTGTTCAGAATAAATACTTGTAGCCTAGTTTCTAATCACAAAACCTCATGGGGCGTTCCAATTACCTCAGAGCTCAAATATCTGAACTGGGAATTCAGTGTGTTCCAGTTACGGGCTGGTAAAGTCAGGGTGCTCGCCGATTGTCTGACCGCCCGAGTAGAAATTGCAACCTTAGAGGGCATTTGCAGTGACGTTGTAATTTGAAACTCAAATATTCTGACCTCTGAGATCAAATAGAGCGCGACGTTACTTGTGCAGATGTCTTTGAAGTTTGCAAACTGCAGCAGAAACTGGGATAAGATGTACGCGAGGGCTGGGAACTATACTGATTGAATCGATTAATTCAAATGATTTTCTGCAGAAGATTAAACATTTTTTTTTAAAAAAGAGATATTTTTCCTTGAATTATCAATCAAAAGTTGTTGCAATGGTTGAAAATATAACTACTTAAAATTTATAGTTTTTACTATGGACAACCCTGTCAGGTTTTACACAAGCACATATTAAGGCTAATATTTGTTTTTTTAAATTAGATTAAATATTGATCAGGGAGTTCCATGTTAATATGCTGTGAAAATAGTTCGGCTTTCAGTGTTTGTGTAGACAAACTACATAATCAACATTCTATGACATGCACTTTAGCTCTAAGAGGGAAATTCTGTTTGGTTTGCGAGTATATTTTGATAACATAAAGGCAAAATTTGAGCCATATCGCCCAGCCCTAGTGTATGCATGACAACAAGAACGCGTATCAAGGTGGTTCTCTCCAAATTTTCTGTTTTTACTCTCCACAACAAGAGAGTGAGACATACCGTCCATATTAATATACAGTCAAAACAGGAACTTATTATCTTACCCTATCAGGACAAATAAGGATAAAAGTCAAGTATATCTAGATAGAACCATTTTTACACATTAAGACACGTTTCAAGTGATCTAGTGACTATCTGACATGAAAGCACCAGAAACAAAAAACATCAAGAATACCACTTAGCTCCTATGATACACAAAGTAGTAAGACGTCCTCAGTTTCAAGACAACACGGATGTTTATGTGTGTGAATCTAAAGCAGGAGTGGAACCAACATGATCGTTGATCTGAAGTTTGTTTGGCTCTAGAGTATCCATAAAATATTTAACTATGATTATTATTTCTCTCAAGGCACAGCATACTAAAGGTATGCAAGTGAAAGTAAATAAGGGGGGCCGACAAAACTCTTTGGAGTTTGTGAAGGCGGCTTTGAGCTGCGCCCAGTGCATAGTGTCGATCCGCCTCGCAGTCCGAACAGAAGAAGGTGCGAGGATCTCTGCTTCAGTATCTTCAGCTGGAGGATCAGAGGGGAGCTGAGCCAGTGTGAGGACTCATCAGGCAGGATTTTATGAACTATTACCATCGATCACATTCAGAGGAGCTTCAGGAAGGAAGACACAAAACCAGGTTCAGACTCAGAGGTCTGAATGAAATCCAATGACCGCGGCAGAGGGGTCCTTCTAAGCTCTTCCCATCATCCTTTACCAGACAAACGGAGTGTCAGAGTCCAGCAGACCTTAAAGCTGCGGCTGGATCTGTAGCTCAGAGTAAACTAGTCCCTCCGCTGAGATGGCGTCCCCGAGCCCGACTGTCCTCAGAGGCTGTTTGCAGACCAGCACCGGCGTCATGTGGAAGGTCACGTTCCCTCTTTGCCACACGGTTGTCGGCTGCGCTGGGTTTATCCTCAGCTTCTCCCGTGGCTCAGTGTGTGAGGTGAAAAACTCCAGCGGCGCCCTTAGCTCTACTTTGCTCACATCCACGGACTGGAGGCCGCACGCCTGACTGCTCGCCACTCGAGCTCCGGCAGTCACTGCCGCCACCTGGTTCCCCCAAAATCCGTCCACCGTGGCCAGGATGTGGTAGGCTAAAGTGTGGAAGTGAATACGAGTCAGATCCGCCTCTGAGAGGGGGTCGCTGCGGCCATGCTGCTCCAGGATCCACAGGAGGATGTCGCTGACTCGGCCCACATCAGGGATGCCTTTCCAGGCGGCCAAGTCTGAGTGAGGCCCTTTACCAGCCTGAGAGAGGAAGAGCAGCTCCTGCTCGTTCAGCCCGATAGAGCTGACAAGAGGCATAACCTGCTAACAGGAAAGAAGAGGGAAAACCTTTAATTAAATACACAGAACTCGACAGAGACCTGAGGTTTTGAGCACACTCATCTGTCCTCTGAGACACTTTTAAAGGGATACGCCAACATTTGTTTTCTTGCCTCACTCCCGAGTCCATGACAAGCAGATAGACACCATTGTTTTGACTGTGCGTGCAGTAACAAGGAAGAGACAGGCAGAGCTCGTCCACCGCTAATTAGCTTAGCTCAAACACTTGGAGTCAATGGGTAGTGTTAGCCTGCCTCTGCCTACTAGGGCTGGGTATTTCCAGCAACCTCACGATATGATACGTATCCCATTGCTGAGGCCATGGTACGTATCGTATCCCGATACATGTAAAATGTGAACATTGACTATGCCTTTAACAGAATTCTCAACAAGTTTTGTTTTTTATTACAAGAAGAAAAAACAAGGATGACTTTTAAATGATTCTACAGCTAAAGAAATGTAAATTCAGGTCCTCAAAGATGGTAGACCTAAGTTGAAATTTAGAACATGTGCTTCATCATATAGCTTGGCTCCTACTTTGAACTGTGCCATTGTTAACATTACACAAATTGTATTGACAACAACTGTCAAAACATTGAGGCCATATCGATTCTGTACAATCTGTATTGATACACGTATGCCCAAGGAGTGCATGGTGATATTTTGCTGTATCGATATTTTGAGCACAGGCCTGCTGCCTACAGTCATCAGATAAACTCTTCAGCAACTCTAAACAGTCCTGTGCGCTTGTTGTGACGTGTTATTTACAGCGTTACGTTACATTATCTTCTACTATCATAGTATTATTTCGTTCAACTCCTTAACAGAGCCTTTGTTTTGTTGACCTATTTCTGCAGTAGTTTGCGCTAGAGATGTGAACAAGTCGAGTCTTTTGAACAGCTCTTTTAAGTGAACGATGAGAACTGATTTGCAGTTGTGAGTGAGCCGTTCGTGTGTGAGACATTCCTAAATATGCAGGCAATTTGCATTTAAGAATGGCTGGCAAACAAACGGCTCACTCACAACTGCAAATCAGTTCTTATCGTTCACTTAAAAGAGCTGTTCAAAAGACTCGACTCATTTGTGAACGTCACATAACTAAGTCCCTGTTTAGAGTAGAAGAAGATAATGCAATGATAGTAGATGTTAGCGTTACCTAATGCTGTAAAAAAAAAATGATTTACAACAAGCAAACAGGACCATTTAGAGTTGCTGAAGAGTTCATCTGAGGACTGTAGGCAGAGGCAGGTTAACACTACCCATTGACCCCCAGTGTTTGAGCTAAGCTAATTAGAAGTGGGCAAAGTCTGCCTGTCTCTTCCTTGTTACTGGACGCACAGTTGAAATAATGGTGTCTACCTGCTTGTCATGGACTCGGGTGTGAGGCAAGACATAAAATCGAAACAAAATGTTGGCGAATCCCTTTAAAGTTTGAGTTCAACAAAACAGCATACACATCTGAAAACTGAAGCATTTGGTGCTGAGCTAAAAAACAACACAAAGAGAATAATGTCTACACTCCAAAGGCTGCTCCAAAGCCAGTTTAATCAGGATTATCAGCATAAATGTGAAGCTTCAGGTCCTCGCCCTTTGAAATGTCACATTTGTGGAGATAATCCTCCTTAATCTGGCTCTGGAGTAGTTTCTGGGGTGTAGATCTTGTTCTCTTTTCATCATGTTATGTACCTCCTGCATGATGCTGTTCATGTAGTCTTTGTCAGTCATGCTCGCCAGCTCCAGGTGGATGGGAATATCCCTGCGGATGTCTGATATGGCTGACACAGCCTGCAGAGAAGAGAGTACTGAAGTTTCAGAAAGGACATTCTGTTTTTAGCACTCTAACTTCAAGGTCAAAGTCACTTTCAATGTCAATTTCTGCCAAATGTGCAGAACATACAGAAAAAATAGTTTCTCATCACCTCTTAGTGTAACTTATGTACATGAAAAAATAGCAATATGAAAGGAAAAATTACAAAATTCAAGTGCAAATATATACAACAAAATTACAAAATATGATAAAATGATTGTGCAAGGTAAAAGAAATAAAAGACAAAGAATCTGCAAGGTCATCAATTACAAATAAAAATGGGTTGTGAATGCGCATTGTTCGACATAAACATATTAATAAAGGCACTGTTCGAACTTAATGAAAAATATGCACAGACAGATATTTACCGTGCTAGAGAGTTTTCTGTTGCTTTGTTAAGGTGGCAGCTGCATAGTGACTCGATGTCATGTTATAATTATATAATAATGACTTAATAATCAGAAATCTGAATAAGTCAGGAACACTGATTTATGCAGAAAGGGCAGAATTAACAGCTTGTAATCATAACAGATTTTTTTTTATTTATTAATACAGCACCTTTAATAAAAAGAGAAACTTGGAATGGCATTATGTGGGCTCTGTAAGCACACGGCAAAGGTGAGTGTTCCTTAAAATATTGAAAATTTATATATTATATATATATTAAGGATTCAAGCCCATGAGAGATGGTATAGGAAGAGGTCAGATGAAACACACATGCTTGATAAAGAAAATGAAGGGGGGAGTAAAGTCATATTGATGCAAATTCATCTCATTTGGAATGAAATATAAGTAAGTAAGGAGATATTCCTTTTAAATATGTACCGATATGTGTTGATATGTATGTAGATAAGTATACGGATTAGGTTTTTTATTTTTTGAAAGTACCACCTCTAGTGTGGTCTGTTATTTGCGTTGTCAATACCTTTTGGCTTCTGTCTTGCTGTTACTGATGCAAAAAACAATAAAAATTTTAATTGCAAATTACAAATTTATTTTGCAATTTTTGTATCAAATCTGACATGCTAGTTAATGTGGTCTCTCCTTAAGGGGGTCAACCTGAAAGGCCCCACCTCTAGGTCATATACTTTATATTCCCTTGTATGTCATATGGTTCAACTTCAAAAATACCAAAATATCTTAAAATTGGTGTTGTTGAGAGAAGAGAGAGAAACAATAGCTTTAAGCAAAAAAAAAGACAATTTACCAGCATGGAAAATATTATATTAAATGTAAAGTATGACTGATCAGAAATGTTGGTGTCACTCTGGAGCAGCAGGTGGAGTGAGTGCTCACATTAAGCTCTCAGTCACTGACCTCCTTCAGTCTCTCCTCCCACAGCTCTCTGCCCTGTCCCTCCATCATGTGGAGCCCCGACAGGACGACCAGCTCAGGCTCAAATTCATCCAGACTCGCCACAAACGTCTCCAACGAGCTCATCTCACCATTGGAAACATCGTGAGAGAAGATGAAGCGGTTTGCTTGGGGGGCTTGAGTTGAACCCCACTCCTCACCTGAAGAGAAAAAAAGCAGATGAAGTAAAACATCCAAGTGAGCTGACGGAGTCTCACTGGGGAGAGAGGTGTCTTTACCTGATCTATACTCCAGGATGAGGTGATACTCGTCTGTCTCCTGGAGAGATTCTGGAGGAACGATGATCTGATCATCCAGCATCTCGTGAAGTTTAGGACCAATAGGTCCACACAACAAAACCTGAAGCAGAAAAATATTCAACCACAGGAATTAAATTAACAAGCAGTCTGGGAAGTTTGTTTTCAAAAATGGGAGAGAGCTGACAAAACAAATTGAGTTTTTTTTTTTTATCACGCTAAATTTTATTCACAGGGAGGAAAACCCCGTTATTAAAATCCCTTTTACGACCAGAGCAAAAGTTCGGATGATGATAAATAATTAATAAAAAGGGGAAACAGATAGAAAATAGGACGCAAACAATAAAGCACACATAAAGATTATTGGGCTGTTTTTGTCCCGACTTCCCCCTTCCTGACCAAGGACAGCAAACTCCAGATTATTTTGTGTCTTATAAGATTATCCTGTGGTCTGAGGTGTGCTAGGAATGGGTCGGGTTGACAATAGTAAATATTAAACTTGTTCAATATTTACGACCAAAAATCTTCATGTGTGAGGGGAAAGCCGACGATGGGGCACAGAATGTAACCAATCAGGAAGTGAGTTGACTGAGGGACAAGGAAGCAGGCGTAAATAAAAACAAGCATGGCCGTATGGTCAGTAGACTATAAAGTACGTGTTCCGATTTTTCCTTCAAAAATAGTCCAAAGACCACCATCATTCCCTCTTTTGGCTCTCAGGAAGTGAGAATGAAATTCATGTGGACCTTGTGCCATCAGAAGTTGCCCATCCATGTTTGAGCGTAAAGCATCCAAAGCATTACACTAAATTGCCGAAGCACCAGATTACAATTTTATCAGTTTTAGTTTTCAGAAATTATCTTAATAACCTGAGAACCACCCTGAACTCTCACATGCAACAACTCCAGGCTTCAATATAACGTAAAATCTGCAATGTTTCTATCACTGTCACTGCTGCTCTGCTTTAAATACTACCCCAATATTTATTCATCCCTTTGCAATACAATCATATGTGATATATAATCATCTGTAAGTATTAATCACCATTTGCACTATAAGTATTCAGTGAATAGTCAACTATCCTGTGAAATACATTTCCATATATACTAGAAATATTTATTTTTATTCCTAATATTTATCTTTTCTATCTTATATTTGTATATAGAGTTTTTCAATTGCACTGTCCTGTAGGAT
This sequence comes from Cetoscarus ocellatus, assembly GCA_037902135.1. Lineage (NCBI taxonomy): Eukaryota > Metazoa > Chordata > Actinopteri > Labriformes > Labridae > Cetoscarus > Cetoscarus ocellatus. The sequence goes on from JBAMNC010000277.1 coordinate 1,527,825, forward strand.
TTTATCTTGTATATATTTTGTACCTATACTTTTTACAACTATTTTATATTTGTAACTATTTCATACCTTACTTCTGTTCTTTCTTTTTAACGCAACTATCTATTACTACTGAAAAAGGACAAGCCCTCCAATCTACATTTTGTATGATGACAATAAATCTGATTCTTTTTCTGAACTAATAAATCGAGGATAAGTACAACATAAAGATTTGACTGTACCATCAGATCAGAGTACGTGGCGAGCTTCTGACCAATGAGAGCAGCGTTCCCTCCCACGTACAGCTGAAGAAAAAGAGAAAGAGCATTTTTAACAAACAGATCACTCAGAAAAGTAACTTTCCAAAATGACAGATTTCCTTTGGGACTGAGGGCGGCTCACCTTTGCTCCGGGGTACTCTGCCGCCGCTCGTGCGATCCTCTGAAACACCTCCTTGTCGCTGAAGAAGCGCTCGGCTGCTGCTCCTCGCTCCATGTAATGGATGAACGCTTCCTTCAAGTCCTCTTTGGAGTGAAGCACTTCATGATCCAGGCCGGCGCCAGGATCTACAGCCAGAGCCTGCAGGAGCCCCACTCCTGAGACCACCACGTCCACACAGGCATTCACCCTGAACACAGAGGAGAGGACAACGGCTTCAGAGATGTGAAGCCCAATATCATGAAAATGATGCAGTTTTGTAGGTAAACTAAGCTTGTGCCAGCTACATCTGCAGAAAGCCTGTTGGTTTTGGATTAGGGATGCACGGATGCACTGGTTTAACATCAGTACAACCCCTTTTTAAAACTTTTTGGTAAATGACTGTGGGATGAGTTGAGGTGGTGCTGTAATGGTGTAGGCATATATAAAAGCAAACTCAATGCTTACCTATTTAGTCTGGCTTTTAGCTAATTGTATTTATTATTCTTATTATTTCATCTTATTTATTTAAATCCTCTTAATGGGTTTTGTTTCTCCATTTCATTTCAGATTTATTTTTCTGAATTTCATTCTCTATTAATGGGTTTTCTCTTCATTATCCCACTTTAGCAGATTTTATTACACAGTTGGTGTTTGGCTATCTCACTTTACTATATTATTATTTAAAATTTTATTTCTCTCTTTATTCTTTCCTAGAGAATTTTTTCTCATTTCTTATGATTTTTTCTTCTTTTTTTAATTATGTCATTTTATTTTTTGCTCCTGTGTTTCCTCATTTTTAATTCAAATAGTGTTTCCTCAGTCCTCTAACTCTGTTTTCTGTTAGAATCTCTTCTTAATGTCTTTGTGTGTGTGCTGTATGTAGTAAGAGAGGGTGGGTAGGTATGTGTATATATATATATATATATATATATATATATATATATATATATATGAATAAAAGAGTTTATCTAATGACTGTAGGCAGAGGCAGGCTAACACTACCCACTGACTCCCAGTGTTTGAGCTAAGCTAATTAGCGCTGGGCAAGCTTTGCCCGTCTCTTCCTTGTTACTGCATGCACAGTCAAAAGAATGGTGTCTATCTGCTTGTCATGGACTCAGGAGTGAGGCCAGACATGAAAACAAAAAATGTTGGCGTATCCCTTTAAGGGTGTTCTGGAGGCAAAGGAAGGGTCCTGTACATAATAAAGTGGCCAGTAAGTATATTTCTGCATGTCAGGACCCACTGTCTGCACCACTTCATACTCAGATGTGTTTCTTATCAGCTGTGGGTTGTTCTGGGTGTGTTTAGATGAAGATAAATCACCTACATACCCTAAGAGCTTCGGTCTACCCATCAGGTTTATATCGGTTCATTCATATCTCTGACTCACATCCTGTTTTAATTCATTTTTAAACAAACATTAAGCCTCCTGTCCCACGTGACTTTGAACATAACCTTGAAGTTCCTCTCCCTCACGTCTCCCCTCTGTTTGGTCTGTCCATCCCTCTGGTAGGCCGTCCTCCAGGTCCACCAATCACCACCCTCCACCTCTGAATGGCACTGAAACGGTGAGTTGGCCATGCTAAAGCAGCCTGAGGGCCATGTGATGGGTATGGACGGTAATATGTCTGACTGCAGCTCGAACATCTTGGGCCCAGACATCTGAGCTCATGATCACACATTCCTGCTCACACACGGAGCTGAAAACAGCCTCTCCACATGCCACAGCACACAGGAGAGCAACGGAGGCAGAAATAAATATAAACTCCAGCTGCAGCTGAGGAGGACGTGCATCTACTTCTCCCAGCACCACAGATTGACCCTCTGACTCACCCCACGGCCACTTTGCTCCACTGTCGACCGGGCATAGCGATCAGAGTCTCCCAGGCCGTTGATATCACCTCCTCCAGACTCCTCTGGCTGCCCGGGCTGTTCTGTGAAGACTGATGAAAGTTTGGCAGGCTGATGTACTCTAAAATCTGCTCCGGAAGCTCCGGACTGCCGTGGTACAAGTAACCAACAGCCAACGCCAGCAGGGCCGCGACAGAAGCCTTCCTCCACATGATGCCCCCACGCTCTCCTGCAAGGAAATCAGTCTCTTCAGTCTCTCATATGATATTAACCGCTCACATGAAACGCTGTCAGCTGGTTTTCCTTGTTAGAGAGCAGTAAAGTATATGGGTGTTTATTAGCCTGTCTTCATCACAGCCTGCTTGAAATACTCAAATTAAGGAGAATCTGTGGAACAAAAACACAATAATATCTTCAGAAATGCCAGAAAACATCAAAAATTAGGGATGCACTGTGTTGGATTTTAGCAGATATCCCAAATTACTGAAGTAATTATCGCAGAAACCAATAAAAAGATTCTTCGGTGAAAAGCATGCAGTCTCTACTTGATAAAAACTAAAACTAAAATAGAGGACTCTGCGGGAGTTTAACATGATTTTCTGATACAAAAGTACTAGTTCCCTTGTAAAGAATATAGATAACAGGAGGGAAGGATGTGTGCATGAGACGAAGACAGTGTAGCAACCTGTTTTCAGACAGCAAACAAGCACTCTGGAGGACTCCTCAGTGCTGCAGAGCAGAGGAGCGGCAAACATCAGTTATGCTGTGTTTACACACAACACCAATAAACACCTGTTTATTATGCCTCTGAGCCATTTACTCTGTAAATACTTCATTATTTCGGGGCTCAGATGGGAAAATTTGACACTTTTCTTCATCTTGCTCCATACTTATTTGGGTGTTTTGTTATTTGGAAAAAAGAAAGCAAAGTGATGATGAGGAGGAGATATGATAAATCAAAAGGCCCTCGGTCCAACAGCGTAACGTTAAGAAGATCTGAGTACAGCTGGCAACATCTTCAAGCTAAGACACTTTTAATGTAATAACATAACACAATCTTGATTTCAGTAATGATTGACAGCATCAAAATAAAGCTGCAGATGTTGAGATGTTGACATTGAGGCAAAGTCTCAGGATAGAAACACAGCAGAAAACTGAGGGCAGCAGTTTTGCCTTAAGCTGGTGGAACATAAATGCAAGAAATAACCAAAGACTGGGGGACTAAAACACGTTTTGTTACACTGGAATCAGTGCAGGAAACAGATGATCTAGTTTTATACTCAGATGTTGGTACCTAACAATCTGACTTGTTCAGCTGGTGTGGCGAGCAAACCAGTTCCAGATGCACTTCGCTCCATTTCTCTGTTAAAACAAAAGTGTGATGAGCTGCTGATACAGCATTCACAACTACATAAAGATTATAGTTCTGACAACACTTTATTTTAGAGTCACCTTATTCACTACCAGCTAGCGGCTAATTACTACGCTAAATAGAAGCATACTGGCTGCTTATTAGTCAATACTTGGGGCTAATTAGTACCTAATTCTGCATGGCCATTATACACATACTGCAATATTAATTAAGGGTTTTCCCTTAATAACCTTCTAATTACTGCCTATTGATGAATAGTTAAGAAGTTGTTTTATATGAATTATGATCTTAATAACTTTGCTCTATTTAGTAAGTGTCAAACTACCTATAAATTAGTTTTGAACAACACCTCACTTTAGTTTAGGAAAATATTCTTTGTTACAAATACCCTATAAGGTGTTTACTAAGCAAAGATAACTAGGATTATAATTCATATGGCACAACTTCTTAACTGGTAACCAATAGGCAGTAAATGAGGAGTTTATTAAGGGAAAACTCTTAATTAGTATCGTAAAAAGTGCGTATTATGGCCATGCAGAATTAGGTACTAATAAGGCCTTAATATGGCTAATCAGCAGCTAGTTAGTGGCGAATGAGGTGGTCTTAAAATTAAGTGTTACCAGAGTTCTTTTAGTTTATAAACAAAACTTATTTAATCTAGTGGTGCAAGACAAGGAAAAACAAGACTGTAAATAATGAGAATCCACAGCCATCAGATGACGGATTGATTTTTTCTTTCAGTCTGCAGAGATGATCAGGCTGTTGCAAGAAGCCAAGTTAAAATTGTGAGAATAGCATTGTTTAAATTCACTGAAAATTAATCCAAAAGATGGAGAGGCTGTATGTGTCATGGAGATTTATTTTCACAGGATTTCACTCGTCCATCTGGGAAAGAGCCCAAAGAAAGTGTTAGCGGAGGGCAGAACCTGCAATAGCATATCCGGCTGGTTATTGGATGAACATTCTGTCAATCACATTCACTACAGTGTGCAATAAACCATAGTTACATGTATATTTTGTACACATGTATATTCTGTACACCCATGTTAGTATATTCTGTGTATATAGTCATACATATAAATATCTCAAATTTTCCAACTTTAATATATCAAACATGTACAAAACAGCTGTAAAAATCACTTATATGTATTTATTTTATTTTCATTCATAAGTTTCATTCTTATATTTCTTTTTTGTATTTTATCGCTGCTGCAAATTTGGAATTTCCCCCTGTGGGACTAATAGATGACTATCTTATCTTATAGGCCAATCAGGTTATGCAGTAGGTTAGTGCTACTGCTGCAGTGTCAAGGACAGACACAAGTCACTTTGTAAAACAAACTGTCGGCAAAACATGACAGTAATCACATTGGATATATGCCAAAATCATAGCTGCACATTCACAGCATGAACATGAAAATAAAAATAAATTAACTACCAAGGTGTGGAAAAAAAATACTCCAGAAGTAGCGTAAAACAATGAAATTATATTATACTGCTTAGTGCAATCATATAAAATAGATTATCTTTTGAATAATAGAGATGTGCAAAAAATCGGTTTCGGAATTCGGAAAAGATTTCAAATCAATTCAAAACATCCATAAATTAATTCTTAACAACTTTTTTTTAACACACTTACTGCTGTAGTGTGTCTAAATTGTTGTAAATAAACTGATACAAACATTACAAAGACATGATCTCTATATATGTAACACATTTAATCAGGGATGGGAACTGATAAGATTTTGTTGATACCTACGCCATTAACAATTCCCTTATTGATTCAACAATTGATTCAATGCTGTGCTGAATGGTGTTTCCACTTACTGAGAGTTCTGTCTTTTTGCTGAAAATAAAGGCACAATTTTGACAACTTCTTACTGTCAGCGGAAGGAATTGATAAGCAAAAAGACCAATGATATCGATTCCTTGAGGGAGGTGTTATTGATTCTCATCTGGAATTGTTTTTTGATTACCATTCCTGCATTTTATTTTGCTTTTTTTTTCCAGATCATATTATCCAGCCTCTTAATGTACTGCAGGCAGAGACAGATGCTGCAATAAACACTGTTTTGTTTTTGTTTTTTTTCAAAAAACTGGAAATGTATTGAAAATCAGTTTGACTCAAAAATCCTTTTTAAATCTGATCGTGACCCTGAGAAGCAGAATTCAGTAAAAACTGTTACCTACTGGAAGCTTCCCAAATCTAACTAAAAAGCATTATGAAGTTAGCTGTTTTATTTTATAACATATCTACTAGCAGATATACTCGATGCCCATTTAACTGAACTCATTATCGATGATTCAGATATTTTTGTCAACAGCACAACTTCTTTACTTTATGAAAACTCTATTTGTGTGAGGAACAGATGCAAAACCAGTAAAACAATATTTAACTTTAAGAAAAATTAAACTGTTGATATTTAAATGTACCCATGCAGTGATGAAAAGATGATTATGATACAATGAATAGGGAAGCACAGTATGGGATTTTTGCCCAAAAATTAAATTTTCCAATATTGGTATTGATACCAATATACAGAAATAACTAAAATGAGATCTTTTTAGATTACAACTTCATCAATTTGAAAAAGTGTTTTTAAAATGAACAGTTAAATCAAGCTTCATATTCTATTTTAACAGCTAAAACATTTATTTATTCACCAGCTGACAGAAAACCAGCCCATTTTGAGAGCTTATACCCTCAACTCAAGATTGATATGCTAAAATCTCAAATATGCAAAGGTGCAAATATGCAAGGCGAACAAATATCTGCAGAAATGTTCATATCTGCCAATACTGATATCATAATGATAATATTGTGCATCCTTAACATTTGAGTATTTTTTTGCAGATTTCTGCCGATATCCATCCATCATCTGTACCTCTTATCAGCTATAACAGGTAACACTGAGCGAGAGGTTGGGTACACCAGTCGCCAGCCAAACGCAGGACCACATAGAGAGACAGACAACCAGTCATGCTCACGCTCAGGCCTATGAGCAATTTGGAGTAACAGATCAAACTTATGAGCATGTTTTTGGTCTGAGGGGAAAGCTGGAGTGCCTGGAGAGAACCCATGCATGCACAGGAGAACATGCAAACACTACACAGAAAGGCCCTGATGGACACGGGGGTTGAACCAGCAACCTTCTTGATGTGAGACACGTGCACTACCTGCTGCACCACCGTGCCACCCAGTATGGCTGATATATAGGCTGTAAATATCAGCAGAAATTTCAACATCAGCCGAAACGCCGATGATATCGTGCATCCCTAATATTTACAGAAAATTGTACCTGCCGTCTATCTGTTAAGTCAACATCGACTTTATCGATTTTATATTTTTTTATCGTGAATCCCTTTTGAAAATGTCCCTGCACAGCTTGTTCACTTGACCTGGTTAAACTGCCCTGCCCTACTTGGAGTAACTAAAGTAATTAATAGACTAAAATGTGTGATCACACCTCTCTTAGGTAACTCAGAGGACTTGGCTTTTCCTCCATAATAATTAAGATATGATGATAATAATGAATGAGCTGCCCTTTAATCTGCAGACCATCCCTGTGCTTCATGGTCCAGTTTCAGGTCAAAGTTAGTGCTAACTCACAGTCTGAAGCTAACATGCTAGCAGCAGCACACAGGCTGATTCTCCAGCTTCACTTTATTAAAGCTGATCTGACAGAAACGAGAAGCTTCCAGCTCGGCTTAAGAGGAAATCCCATTTACCCAGAGACAGCCGGTGACCTCCTGAGACTTCAGCCTGATGTTAAAATCAAAGAAGCTCCAGTTTGTTAGCACGTACCGCTCAGATGAAGCTCTAACTTCAGTAAATCAGGAAGAAGGTCCTGTTTCCTGCTGAATCACAGCAACTTCATGAAGCTCAGAGTGCGCTGAAGGCGGAGGGAGAGGTAACTGAAGAAGTCCGGGTCGGCTGGAGTCATTGAAGGAAGAATGATCGGAGAGACAGCAGCGGCACACACACACCGCCAGCACACAGCGCTGTACTGCAGCGGCTTCCGGTTACCGCTCCACGCATGCGCAGTCACAGGGAACATCCATAGTACAGAGTGTGAGGAACAGAGCGGAGGTCAATAGGGTTAATGGAAAATACCACACGTTTAGTTTTTAAAAATTCTTACTTCAAAAACTTCCTTGCCCTCACAACTTAGTTTTGGAATTTTCAATTTAAAGGTGCTCACCCTGAGGGAATATGAAAAAGAAAATTCCAATGAAGTTAAGACACTGTCTAAAATAAATAACAAATAAAAGGAGTTTAAAACAGTGCAAATCATATTCAAAGCAAGAAATAATTTACTTCCTGTTTACAGAAAGAGAAGGAGGCTATAGTTTAAGAGAGGAACTGAACCTTAAAATGCATTGTGTCATAACAACATTTAAAAGTATGTGTGTGTCAATCTCAGGGATTACATTATGGAACAGTTAGATGAATTAAAGAAAAGTAAAACCACAAGCAAATTTAAAAGAATACTCAATACACAAATTTAAAATAAATATAAGGATGAAGAGCAGCAGTTTAACCCAGGACGGTAATGGCAGATGATTATGTAATGTCTTTTTCTGTGTTTGAGTGGGGGTGTATTATATGTATAGAAATTAAGTATTATATACAGGTGAAATATTAGGTTTGTAATTGTATATAAGTAGCTTATAACATTTTATAGTCATTATATTATATGGAACACTGGCTCCTAAATAGGTGGTTGAATCTTGTAAATATTATAAATATGTAAAAAGTAAAAACATCACTCTAGGATGTGGTCATAAAAGGAATTGGATTAAATAAGTTTAGGCTTCTTCCTACTCCTTTTCGAGCATGTGGACTTGCTGTACATGCAGGATGTCGTCAGTCATTTACCTTGATTGGTTTCTTTTGTTTTTGGTATATGCATGTGTTTGTTTATGGTGACTACCCATGTTTGGCTTTGCATGTTTGAAATAAAGCATTCATTCATTCATTCAAAATGTAGATGAAAACCTCATACAGTGATTTGCAATTCTTCTCAACCTATGTTCAACTGAATACTTTTACTATCATTATACATTATTGTGTTAAGCCTCAACAAAACCCAGTGCCTGGCCCATTTCCCACAGGGAGCTTTATAATGTCCAAACGCTGGGTTTCAGGGGCTGGAAAATAAGACTATATTTTGTGCTTTTTTATTCATGATTGTAGACAGGGCCACAAAGAAATGGAAAAACACCTGAAAGACTTAGATGTGTGGACTGGGTTTTTTTTCTTCCAATTATGCAGTTAAAAATGTTGATTTTAGACATTTGATGCCAGGTGTAATGCTGCCAAAGAAGATTGTTTACAGATAGATCCATGTGCAGTACTATGTTCATGAATCACAAGATAATTCTGTTTAAAATGTTTCATCTTAAGAGGTAATTTCCAATAAATTCAGTTTGTTCTATTGAAGCAGTGTTTTTGTTTAAAAAAATTATAAAATGACATTGCCAACTGTTTGAAACCATTTGCAACTTAAGTAGAGGTCAGTCCACATTTATTATTTATTATTTGTTATTTATATATTTCATTTTATATTTTTTTATGTTAATAATATGTGGCAAGAAGGGTTACTGGTTTGACTGAGGTTGCATGTTCTCCTTGTGCATTTGTGGGTTCTTGCACTCAGCCTTCTTCAACAGACCAATAACACACTCATGAGGTCAACTGGTGACCCCAAATTGCCCTTAGGTATGAGTGTGAGCGTGAATGGTTGCCTGTCTCTCTATGTGGCCCTGTGATTGGCTGGCGACAGGTTCAGAGTGTACCCCTGTGAAGTGGCTAAGATGATGGATGAGAATGGGAATTATGTGGCCCATCCCTGTTTTACGTAAAGCATGGTGTTTTACTAGCATCACAGATTTGATCAGATTTCAGGTTTTCTTTTTTTTGTTTTGTAATTTTTGTTTGAATTGAAAATGACTCGCAGGCCGTATTGAGTGAGGAGGAGGGCTGTATGTGGCCCACAGGCGATCAGTTGCCACCCCTGATTAAGATCATTTGCTATAAGAAATAAGAAAAACTGCTTCTATTGTCAGTGGGTGAAAAAGAAGAGTTGGGGTGTTTTTTGTGATGGTGTGATTGGTAGAATTTTATTTCTTTCATGGTGTTGGTGCATGTTTTTGGACTGAGTGACCTTAACCTTTAAACTCCCAAATAAATTCAGTTCCTCCTTGAGTTTGGGGGAAGTTTGAAGAAAATTCTTGTAGCATTGCTGTGTTATTATGTTCACAAACAACGGATCAAAAGGCCCGTTAACCTTGCCCTTTAAGCTCCAAAATTGAATCAATTAATCTTTGACTCAGAATGAAGATTTGCGCAAAGTTTAAAAATAACACAAAAGAAAGATCAAGACAGATGGAAATATGGATGACCCACAAACATGATTCATGTTTCATGCACAGACATATCAACTTTTTTCGTCTCTGAAGATTTTGCAGGAGATTTCAACTTGGTATAAAACAGGCAGGGTTTATTTTTGTTGTCTCTGTGAGCAAAAATTAAACAGAACCTTTAACTGAAGGTCCATTATTACCTCCGCCAAGGTGGTTATGTTTTTACTGGCGAATGTTTGTTTGTTTGTTTGCAAGATTATGCAAAAACTGCTGGCAGATTTTGCTGAAATTTTCAGGAGATGTTGGTAATGGCCCAACTTAGAAATGATTGATTTTGGTGGTGATACGTATTTTGTCTAGATGCAAAAAATCCCCCAAATTTCCAAAAATCCCATAAGTTAACATAGGGCAGAATTAAAAAAATATATATCACTGCCATTTTTAACAGATTTGCTTCCAATTTCACAGGATAATATGGGGTCCATGTCTCTGTGATCAAGGTAAATTTCAGCTGGATCTGATCCAGACTGATGTCACAAAAAACACTGAACTTTATAACAGAAAATCCTATTGATGACATTCAATAATTCATATAAATTAAAATATTAAGTGATGTTCCCAAAACTTGTTGTGTTCATACAGGAAAACAGCCTCCAGTCAAAGAGAGTGACAGCACACTGCAGAAACAGCCTTGTTTGACTTTTTAATTCACCATTAATCGATACTCTTCACTGTTAAAAAGGGCAAAAAGAGGCTTTCTGATAAAAATACAGTTTATTGAAGAGATAGATGAACCACTTTGTCCTCTGGAAGCATCAAATATTTACACAGGCCTCAGTGAAGCTTGACGTGCTCTGTAATCGGCCAAACAGGTAACCAATTAGAGGATTAGTCAACAACAAACAATAAAACATAATTAAAGACCCTCACCCTCTTTTTTGTCCTGCATTTCTCCCTTAGGTGAATGTGATTGTTCTGCTCCAGCTGCTTGTTGCTGCATGTTAAACTATTTCCCTTCAGGCTGCAGGAGGCGCGGCCATGTAGGCAAACCGACACCGTTACACCTGGAGGCTGAAGGCAGGAGGACAGACGACAGAGCTGTGATCCTGATCCAGGCTGCCTGACTCGTCCTGATTCAGCACTCTTTTCAGGTGAAATTAAAGGGATCTGGGAACTTTTTCCAGCAGAATCTGACATCAGTTGGTTTGTTGTTTTGTGACTGTCTTATAGATTTGATGTTCACACATTTCTGCTAAAGCAAATCAGAGTTTTAGAAACACAAATCAGACAGAGGGGAAGTTAGAATAAAAAAATTTTTAACTTCAGTTTATGCCAATCTAGTGAGGAAGGTTAAAAGTCATGGTGTAATGAATTGCACTCAGATTAACAGCAAAGTCTTTATGCTTAAGGCATAGTTATGTTTTAACATTTTTTATGCAGAGAAGCATCAGGATAAAGGAGGAGAAATAAGTAATAAGAGGAAGAAGAGGATTTTTATGCCTCTGCACAGGGAACAGGATTTTCTTTAACCTTTTTAAAAATGCCATAACTCAATGATAGATGAGGCAATCAGATATTAGAGGTCATAGGTCAAAGTACGATGTTACTGAGCTGTGATATCTCCAAAATGCCTCTGTGAATTTCTGCTAAATTTGGAATAAAAGTCCTCTCTCACCTTGAAAACTTCATTTAACCTTCTTTCACACATTTAGTTTTCCTAATCAGGATTAGGATTTTTTTAGACGTTATTGGCAAAATTTCAACTTTTTTCTCTCATATTTCAACTCTCAACAATATTATTTTTTCTCAAGAGTAAGAATTACTCTTAAACATTAAGATATAAAGATAGAGGAGTACTTTGTTGATCAAGAGGAGAACTTCAGATAAAATTCAATGTTCACTTTTTCCTTTTCATTTTAAGTTTTGTTAATGGATTTTAAACTTAATTTTTAATATAAAAAGGGTTTGTATTGCCTTTTTAAACTCTATTCTAAAGGTTTATACATTTTTCCTTGTCACTTTGACTTTATCTCCTCTTTTTTCAAATTATTCTCAGTAATTCATGTTTTCTCTACAGTTGGATCCTCTTCTAAACATTATAATCTTTTCCTTTTATTATACTTGTTGTCTCACCTTCAGTTTTATACTCACCATGAGGACTTTTCTCCTTGTCAGTTTGGCTTTATTCCAGGGATGCATGGTTTTCGTTAAGCTAATATCCAATATGCAGATATTTTTTCACTTCATTATTGCTGATGCTGATATCAATACTGATATTTCTTGTCAAGAGCACAAAGTCTTATTTTCACCTAAATTGACCCGTTCCTTTCATGATGACAGTCTATTTGTATGAGAGACAGATGTGAAGCAAAAAATAACATTTTAGTGGACATTCAGAGATGATGAGGTAAAACATTATGGTGCATTTGCATATTCTGCCAGTATATGGAAAATTAAAGGCCAATTTGTATGGCCAAAATATTGTTTTTCCTTTAAATATTGCTATTCTTGATATTTAAGTCTATTTTGATGGACTATTAGACCTAATTTTTAATGTTTTAACCTCCTTTAACCATCTTTTTTCTTGTCTTTTCAACTTTATTCTTAACATTCGGGTTTTTGTCAGAGCCAATTTGCCCTTTCCCTCTCCTTACAACTGTCTCAAGCACTTAGATTTCTATCCTTGTCTTTTTAAGCACATCTTCAACAATTTGACTTTTTCTTGAAGTGCATATAGTCAGCAATTCCTTTCTAATTAATTCTATAACATGCTTGACCCCTTTACCATACTTTTGGATAAAAACACTCCAAACACTATGCTCTACTGGGAAAAAGAAACAAAGCTGTTAAAAGAAAACCAGCCCAGGCAACTTCTGAAGTCGAGAACTTTGCTGAGGAATGTTGTCCATCGTGTTTAACAGCTTTAGTTTAAAAAGAGGAGAAATACACATCAGATAATTTTAAATCTTTATTATCATGTCAGTATGAAAAAGAAGATACAAAACAGCATATTAACCGAACACAGAAACAATTTTAGCACAAATAATTCACAAAACACCCCTTAACATGAGTATTTGGCCTGAGGCATCACAGGATGTGTTTGACCTAAATCAGGAAATTTTATCACAGCTGGACTAAAACTCGAGCTGGTTCAGGGATTTTTGTAAGAAAATTTGGCCTTGAAAATATTGCTGGATCACTTTATAAAGTCTATATTCATAATAAAAAAATCTGTAAACATGATATAAATAAAAACTACACCCCCTCTACCGATTACTTCAAGTATTTTCCCACACATTCCTCTTTAATATAAAAATTAGAGTAAAGGGTAAAATGTAAATAAGAGAACTCTTTATTTCTACTTATAAAAATGTACGTTCATACTCTTCCTATATACAAACACACCATTGTGGCTAAAACAAAGGCACTAGCAGTTATTAAATCTCCAGATTAATCTGAATCTGGTGTGAATTTATGTCTCTATCTTAAACTAAGATTGTCGTGGATTGTTGTAAGTTTTGATGCTACAACAGGAGACGTATGGGAACAACAGAGTCTGAGGTTTTAGGTTCAAATCCCACTGGAGCTGCTTTTGAACAAAAGGGACCATAAGGTCACCTTGTTAGGGCTTTCTCCCTGTCTGTATGTAACTGTAAGCTAAAGCTTTTTTCTCTCATCTCTGTTCCTCTGTTATCGGATATTCTGTGATAAAACTTTACAAACGTCCCTCTCAGGCCTCGTCTATAGAAGCAGAGGGGTCGGGCTCGTTGATGGTGGGGGCATTGAACGTGACCCGGATGTCTCGTGGATAAAAACCCTGAAGAACTCCATCCACAATGACATCTGGAAGATCTGAGAGACAAAACTCTAGTTTAACCCTCATACCTGATACCAGAGACTCCTTAATTTCTGAAAAGGGGACATTTTTGTACCCTTCTAAAAGGCCCTAAAAATATCAGATGTTGGACTTTTTTCCCTTTTGTCCTTCATAAACCTTTTGTCCACTTCAGTCCTGATCAGAACTATAAAAATTTCAATAATTTTCACAATTTTAACCATATAAATACCAGTGTATGTGATGAGATCACCAATTCCTGATAAAAAAAACAAACAATAAAATTAAGATAATTGCCATATATTGCATGCAAGGTGGAATTTTCTAGTGGGGGTTATTGGTGGTGTTATCACATACACTGGCATTTAAAGGGTTAAAAATTGGTAAAAAGTTTGAATACTTGATAGATATGATCGGGACTGAAGGGATTAAGAGATTTATTTAGAAAAAAGAAGAAAAAATTCCAACATATTATATTTTAGAGCCTTTTAGAAGGGGACAAAAATGTCCCCTTTTCAGAATTTTTTTTATTTTTTATTCTGACCTAGCATAAAAAGTACAAATCCATAAAAACCAATACTGTCACTAATCATTGACATGTCCAAGACAGTAATAATCCCATTCAGAAAAATTTACTTTGCATTTCATATATTGAACACGGACATATTGAACTAAACAATAAAACTGACACTTAAATAGTTCAAATTGGCATCTAAAGGGTTAAAACTGTGAAAATAATTGAATACTTTGTAGTTAAGACCAGGACTGGCATGGATTAGAAGATTTATGAAGATAAAAGTTAAAAGAAATATTAAAATCGTATATTCTGAGGCATTTTAGAAGGGGACAAAATGACCCCTTTTAAGGCTCTGTGTAACAATTATTTGCTAAACAGTGAAGAAATGTGTGATTTGTGTTTAAAATATGAAATTAGTTAAAAAAATGTACACCTGTACTGATTATGTTGAGGAAAAGCATATCCACTTCAAAATTATCAAAGAAAGTACACCATTAAGGGGACAAAAATGTCCCCTTCAGGTATGAGGGTTAACGTAGTCAAGAATATTTCACAACAGAGCAAAACAAGACAATGCATCATATAAAAACACATTTGGTGTAAAATTGATTCAAGATTTAATTTGCTTGTATGAAAGTAGAAGTACGTTTTTTTTTTTCTTACCTGATGTGCAGTCAGAGAGATACGGATCCTGAAAAAATCCAAAAACTCGCTGCTGTGGAAACTGATAACTGAGGAAATAAGAGGAGGTAAAATGAGTTTAGTCCATTAAGCTTTGTCAGACAACCTGCTGGGAAAAGAAAATTAAATGTTTAATGCTAGAACTAGAGAATATTGAACTTTTTTTATCCTGGCTTTTTTGTTACATTACAAACATTTCACAAAAAGACAAGGTAGAGTAAAAGAAAATTAAAAAATACAGCAAACTCAGTGGCAAAAAAAAGGAAACAAGTGTTTTTAAAGTAAAGTAGAATAATAGTTAATACAGACAATAGTGAAGAAATATGATGTAGTTTAAGAAAAAAAGGTCACTCATTCATGAATAATTGTATATGTATACTGGTAATACCAGCCCATCCCCAGCATGTATGAACAAATTTATAAAATGTCATGGGAAATGCAAAAATGTGCACAGATTTATTTATCTGAATCACAAAGGTGGAAAACAAAACCACAAAAACAAACACTAAGAGAAAACATAATCATAATCAATGAAATAAAACAACATAAAAAAAATAAATATAGGCATAAAACTAATTTTAAATACACATGTATTTAACTGTAATTGTTCTCAAACCCTCGATCTATTGATTGATGGAAGAGTGCGCCATCGAGTCAGATTTCTCTCTAGAGCACAATTAAAAAAAAACAAATGTTGACTAAAGAGCTGAACCACAAGGCTACGCCACCGACACCCTGAACAAGGTTAAAAAAATATTTTGTATTGAATTGGTCGCAGAGAAAGAAGACAAATTATCTCCAGTCAAAAGTTTAACACGCTCTAAATCAGCGGCTTTGGACTGTTTTTCCTCTAAAGCCTCCTTAGTTACACCCAAGAGGAGTCCAGCCTTCCGTAGGATGAACATGAAAAATATGGGACATTGCTGTGCAAAATACACATAAAATTTAAATGTTTTTCCAATTAAATCAAGATAAAATGGGCCAAGTGCAAAGAACAAGAGCTAGATAATAATAATAATAATACATTTTATTATATATACAAATTAATACATATTTGAATCACAAGACAATGCATCATATAAAGTTCAGTTACCAGTGTTTAAACAAGATGATGTGGACTCAGAGTGTGATTCATTGTTTTCATTCATGTGTGCAAACCAAATTCTGACATCCTCACATCTGACAGAGCCTCACATCCCCCTGAGACCCTCAGGTCTGGACCACAGGTTGGGAAACATTGCTTTAAATATGTGCATATAAATACTGTATCAAGCAAACAGAGAGATAAAACAGAAACAGAGGTAAAACTCTTACCCATCATCCTGGCTGTCCAGTTCATCAAGAGATCTGAAATTAAATTAAACGAGAATTTTAGGCACTTCCTGCAAAGACGATTTCAGATACAGAGATGAATGACTCCATCTGACCTTAAAATGACCTCTTTAACTTACTCTTTCTTTATGCTTAACCACAGATAAGCAGTTTTATAGCAAGAAAGCACTCTGAGAGCGCAAACCTCAGCCGAGGTAGCTCACATATTGCTGTTACATCTATAAGCAATAGTTCCATGATAAAGTTACCCTTATAATATGATTCATTGACCCTGAAAACCAACACCTAGCACTCAGAATCATGTTGATATCATTATTAGTTAGACAGTTATTGAGCTAAAACAGTTGTTCACTGATGGTGGTTATCTGGATCACCACCAATATCTAATCATTTTTAAGTTGGACCATTACCAACATCTCCTGAAAATTTCTCCAGTTTTTTGTGTTATCTTGCTAACAAACAAACAAACAAACAAACAAACAAAATCATATCATCCTTGGCGGAGGTAATACTGTATATTTACACTTCAGTTTAAAACCTTGAACTTTCTTACATGCACGGCTATATTGTGTTCATTTCTCTTTCACCTGTGATAAGGCAGATTGTTAGTCAGACGCAGTGCAGCAGCACAGTGAGGGAAAACGTTTTTTTTATTATGATGCTGCATTGCCCCCAATCCAAAAATAAAGCCTCTAAAAACAGAAACATGACCAACATCCCGGGCTGAAGGACTCACTCCATGCTGCTGGTCTTCCTCCCCGTGTGAAAGTGTTTAACATGCAGGAAGTCCAACAGCACCTGAGGCACGTCTTCATTCTGGTAGATGATGTCCTGACAAACACAGAGTCAACTTTCAATGATGGAGATATATGTGTTCTTACGGTACATGAATAAGCACTTAATAAGTCACCCTACACAAAGATTTTTTATATATTTGGGCTTTTTTGGCCTTTACTGAGAGAGAGAAACCAAACCAGCAACCCCATAAAGCCATGTTTGAAAGAACCATGTGATCCTGCATGGGGTACAAATACTCAACTATCGCTTTTATGTTTTTTTTGTTGCTTCCTGCTCTAGTGAAGCGTCATTTCAAGTGATACGCCAACATGTTTTTTCTTTCTGTGTCTTGCCTCAATCCCAAGTCCATGACAAGCAGGCAGACACCATTGTTTTGACTGTGTTCAGTAACAAGGAAGAGACGGTCAGAGCTCGCCCACCACTAATTAGCTTAGCTCAAACACTGGGAGTCAATGGGTAGCATTAGCCCGCCTCTGCATACGTCATCAGATTGTTGTGACTAATTTTTTTACAAACTTTTAAACTAAACTAAAGGTCGTGGATCTTCACCAGTTCCGAAGAAATCTTCCTCATCCTCTCTAAAGTTGTCTCACAAAGTCGAACCATAATCCTTCGTACCAATCTTCTACTCCTAAACAGAGGCTTTGTTTGATGACCTACATTCAAGCACATCCTGCAGTGGTTTGCGCATGCCCCCTGCAGTTTAGTTCTGATAGTATTTCTTTGAAAAATTACATAAAGTGCTAATCTTAGTCTAAAAATAGATCATGTGTAAAGCAGAACAATCCTTCCTACCCTAATTTACCAAGCCATTCTTCAATGGAATCAATACTTTTACAAGATCCTTCCAGAAAAGGGAATATATCTAAAATATACATAAAACTTTCACAGCCAGCGGGAGCCCTTGCTATGGATCATCTGAGATCGGCCTGGGAGGATGATTTGAGGAGGGAGATCACTGAGGAGCAGTGGCTGACAGCATTGGAACAAACCCATAGTGTTTCAGTGTGTGCAAGACATGGTCTCTTGCAATTTAAAATAATACACCAGTTACACCGGTCTAGAGAAAAGCTTCATAAAATATTTCCAGAAGTAGATCCATCATGTGATCGCTGTGGGATAGCACCAGCTTCACTGGGCCATATGTTCTGGTACTGCCCAAGGATAACAGATTATTGGAACAGCATTTTTCAGACACTATCCAAAACATTAAATAGACCTGTTGACTTGGATCCTTTAACAGCAGTCTTGGGAATTGTCGACCCTGGTGTAAAAGACTGCAAAAACATATTTAAATCTTATGAGAGATGTAATGGCACTCTTGGAGCTAGAGAAAATAAAATTCTCCTTGAAAAAAACAGGAGAAGAAATTTTACAAGATTTGGCAACCCTTTATCGATTATTTCAATCAAATGAAGACAAGTTAGTTGGGTTCTTTGGATGTGGCATTGAACGGGCAAGATCAGAAAAAAATCATAACATGAATGTCTTGTGCACCCTCTCCCTTTTTTTTTCCTTTTTCTTTTTTTTGTTTCTTTCCTCCTGTCTTGTTTATATAATTCACATGTATTTATGTTAAATATATAAGTTATTTGTGTTTTATTTCACTGTAATTTTCTTGCGAATTGCATATGTCTACATTTCTTTATCTTTTGTGTTTTGTTTAAGATGTGCTATTGATTTACTTTATATTTTGTGGGAAATCAGGTGACTGTGTGTGTAATTGTGTATAATAGTTTATTTGATCATTGTTGTATATTGTAATGTTCAAAAAGACAATGAAAACATTTTTTTTTAAAAATAGATAACGTAACATAACACATTAAAACAACAAGCCACAACAAGCACACGGGAGTTGCTAAAGAGTTTACCTGATGACTGTATGCAGAGGCAGGCTAACACTACCCATTGACTCCCAGTGTTTGAGCTAAGCTAATTAGCGGTGGGCGAGCTCTGCCTGTCTCTTCCTTGTTACTGCACGCACAGTCGAAAGAATGGCGTCTATCTGCTTGTCATGGACTCAGGAGTTGGGCAAGACACGAAAACAAAAAAAAATGTCAAAGTCCTTTAATTGATTCTGTTATGTGCTTAAAGAAAACGAAGAAGAAATCAACGTTCCTGTTGATTTTAAGAGCATCAAAAAATAAGCATGGATCACACAAACTCAAGTTTTTTTGTCTCTTCGCTTCGTGGTGAGCTACTCTAACCCACAATTTCCTCGTAGGCCATCTGTGCAGCATCCTGTTCACACAGCAGCTCAGGTATGACAGCACGGGCCCTCGCTTGTTGGATCAGTTTCTGAATCTGTTAATTTTTTAAATTTAAGCTCATTGGTCATCCTGATGGAGTCAATCTGCTCAGTGAAGAATGACGGGGGCTCCTGCTGAAAAGACTCGCCGCTGCTGCACATCTACAGCAAACCAGCGCAGCGGGGTATTTCTAAAAAGAGAGCAATTCCCCGCTGGTGTACAAAGCACAGATGGCTTCCGGTCTGTTGTAAGAACTATATGGAGCATTTTGACATTTTCATATTTGCTCCTATGCACGAGATGAATGATCATCGCAGCCTCTATTTTATAGGGAATTACATTAGCTCTATTTCATGTAAAAATGCTGCTCTTTAAAGCTTTTGCTGCTGATCTTCTGTTGTCACTCGTGCAGAGTTATTGGACATATATAGGACGAAACAAACCAGATATAACAGCATCCATAGTCTGAATAAAGTGCATTATTGGGCACAAACCTGGACGAGTTAATCAAGTTTTTCATCCCAAAATGTAGTTAATGCATGTTTACACACTTATTACTTTTCCTGTTGTTTAAGTTCAGTTTAGGTCATTGTTATTTAAGAAGAGATTTCAGAAGAATAAATGTGCTTTTGGGAAGGCTGAGTGAAAGTTAAAGACTGAATCCTGTTTCTTCCATACTTCTGATGAGTACCTGTTACTGAGACAAAACTTGGATGTGTTACCTGGACGTAGTCTTCCAGCTCCTGCCTCCTCTGCTCTGGAGGTTTGGTCCTCAGGTGGGGGTTCCTTTTGCTGGGAAAGTCCGGGGTCTGAATGATCTTCCTGAGCTGCAAACATCAAAAAGTGTACAATATGAAGCTTGAAATTAACAGCAACAAACTTTTGACTACCTGTTTTATCTCACTGTTAGTGTCAAAATAATCATCGATGGGCACAAATGTTGATTATTAAGAAAGTTTTTCATCTTGCGTCTAGAAAGTTAAACCCCGGCTGAGGACATGTGGTTAAATTATTTGAGGATCCAGAGCAAAATCATTGCTCAAGCTTTGGAGTATCTTGTCCCTTTGACTTCAAAACCAGATTATTTGCAAACAGTCATTTTGTGTTACTTCTTAAATGTCTTTTCTTACCTTTCTGTGCAGAGCCTGGAACTCGCTGCTTCTTCTGAGTACAAAATGTTTCCTCTCATTAAACAAAACTTCAACTCGGAAAAGCTGCACACAAAAACAGACACACAACGGGTGAGACGGAGACTGAACAGGAAACTAAGCTGAACTTTTACTGTGACCTGAGGTGAGTTGTTTTTCAAAATGATAATGAAACAAACCTACAAACCAACTTTTCTTAACCTTAATTTCTTCTTAAGTAATCAAATATTTAGTTTGTAAATGTGCCATTGTGACGCTCTTGCAAATAAGATTTTTAATCTCCGTGAGGTTCCTCTGGTTAAACAAAGCTTGAATACAAAAATTTAATAAACTAAGCACGACACCTTGTTGTTTAAATTGTCTACTACTCTTAAATATTCTTAAATATTTTTACATTGTTTTACTAATTTGTAATGTTCTGCTTATTTTTTCATTTCGTATCTATATTGTGTTCTTCTGTACACAGTTTTAAAGGCAAACCAAAAATGTATTGTACTTGCATGCAATGACAACAAGCCCTGTTTTGTTGTGTTCTTTTCTAAATGTACAACAAGGAGAATAAAACTTAACACACAACAAAAGGCTTGGATTGTATCTCTTCATAGTAAAACATCCCACTGCAAAAGTTATTCATTGACATATCTAATTCAGGTCAGCCCAATAAAGTGTTGCATCTTAAACTCCAAGTTTAAGATGCAACACTTTTTGTATCATGATGCAACACCAGTGTTTGACCACCAGGGAGAGACAGAAATATTTAATTCATAACAAAGAGAGGGATGTAAATAAAAATTCAGTAATAGTATATATTCTGTTTATTTCATATCATGTCACACCGCTCACTCTTTCACAGTTTAATCTTGATACACACTTATGCCTGCATTGATGTACACTTCTGTTTCTGACCGTTTTTGTGGGTTTATAAGCTGTTTCTCGTCATTCTATGACACTGAAATGAGTAAAATATACGTCATATCCATTAAACTATGTGTAACATCTCTGTTTAGAAAAAAATTGGTGATTTAATTTTTCTAAATGCTGGTGGAAGAAATATCCTGCTCCTTAATGTAAAGAAAGAACTGCAAAAATAATCCAATCAAATCTGATTATTGACTAATCCTTAATTTCTACCAGGGGGCAGCTCTAGGCCTGTTTTCCTTCAGCTTCATCTGTTGTTTGCTGCTCCAACAAATTGCCCCGTGACAGATTAATGGCATAGATAGGACTGAAAAAAGTAAAAAAAATTAAGGTAAAATGATAAATTCTGAAGAAATGTATGACAGTTAAAGGTCCTATTTTGGTACAAAACTGATCCTGATAATCCAGAGAGAACAGAAGAAGAGAAATTACCTCCCTCTGTTTTTTTAACATCAGCTGGAGTAAATTCCTCACGCAGGTTTCATTTTAAAGTGAAGGTGTGAAAACAATTTATCACAAATTCACAACCTGGTGTACACTCTTGAAGTTTGCAAACCGTTTATACTCACATCAATAAAATCTCAATCTGTGAAACTATAATAATAAAACACAAGGACTGTCCATCCTGTCTTCTCTTTGATTTTAGGAGCCATTTCAGAAACTGTATGAAGCAAAAAACAAGCCGTAGATGTTTTAGTTTTCTTCCTCTTTATGGAGACAAAGTGAGCCTTACAGAGGATATAGTGTCATAGGATATAGTGATGAAATTCAACTTTTTAGAAATCATTTACATGTTTGTAATGACATTACTGTTTTACTTTGAAAAGTATGCTCACCTGATAATGTTTAATGAAAAAAATCTACATGAAATAAAACACTAATCCCCAAAATCCCAAAACATCTTTACACCTCATTGTCTTCAAACTGTGCTACACAATTCATAGAGATGCAAAAAAAAAAAAAAAAGAGTTTTACTGCGTTTATTTATGCAAGAGACATCCTTAATGTGATGAAAATTTCTGGAAAAGTTGTTGAAAATATGCTGAGATATTGTCTAAATTAAAGACGGTGAAATTGGGGTTTTTAATGAGGTAATCCAACAGAAGATCTATTTTTATGTTTATTTTAATCAACTCAAGTTGAATTTCTTACTCACTTAACTAAATTCCACAAAGTGTTGTGATGCTTCTAAATTCATAAAAAGTACACATTTTCATACTCAAAGTGTTTTGATTTGTCTCTCAAGTTTGTGTCATGCGTTGCACACAACGCGACATCAGGCTAAATGCTTTGAACAAAATAAAACTGATCCCTGTTGTTCGGCCAAATCAAGCAATGTGACAACCAACCCCAGTCCCCCCTATCTAAAATTTCACACTAATGCGTTTTATGTGTCAAATAAACTTCAAGCTGCTGTCATCTTAGCACTTCACAATCATTTATTTATGGCATTTTCTTGAATCTACTTCGTGTCTCCTCCTCCGGATATAAACCTGAGCGGAGTCACTTTCACTCTTCCTGCAGCTCACCTGACGTCTCAGCTCACCTGACGTCTCAGCTCACCTGAGTAACTAAACTACAGTAAACTGGTATTCACGGTAAATAAGGAAGAAGAGATCATGTTGGAAGAATAATGAGTTACAGTTGTGATTCGCTCCTGACGGACGTGCGTAAAGTTCCCAGACCTGGGCTCGTGCTGCTCACCTTCTTGGTCTTCCCGGTCTCATCCACTTCCCTCTCCATGGAGGGGATCGATACCTCAATCATCTGGAGACCTCCTCAAAGTCCCCCAGACCTCCTCCTCGGTCTGGACTCACACTCTCTGCAGATGTTGGAGCTACAGTCTCTCGGTTTTTCTCCTCGTCCAGGAACTGAAAACGTGTCTGTTGTCGCTCTCTGCTCGGTTTCCTCCTGAGCTCCACCTACACACTAATTGGACAAACCCAGAGCGCGAGACAATCCCAACATTAAAGGTGCAGTCCGACATTTAAGGAAAGGAAAGAAACAACTTCCTGAGAGTTTGTTGTGTTGAGATTATTCGCACAGAGACTTAGAAACTTTCATTGCAGTGTTCATGGATTCAGAAGCTCTGAGCCAGAGCCGGCCCTACCCAAAGTGGCGCCCTGGTCAAGATTTTATATGACCCACCCCCCTCCATTGGCAATTAACATATGTTTACAAAAGAAATCAAAAAGCATTGTTTTTACCATTGTCTTTATGTCACCCAATTTACATTCTTAACAAATTACAAATAAATTAAAAAAAAATCGGAAATGCAGAATAAATACCCTTACCACAAATAAAATCTGGTAAATAAGTGAATAAATAATACAAATATTAATAAATTATAAATGCAACAATCAACATCAAACAATTCAAATAACCACAGTTTGCACACAATAACCCTATACATAAGCTACATTTACACTTAGCAACATTTACAAAAACTAAATAAAATATCTATAAAGACTCGTTTGGTATTATCATTTGTAGTAATGTTAATTGGACATTGCTTTACATTTGAATCAGTGTGAGCTTTTCCACTTTAAGAGTTAATAGTAATAACCAATTTTAATATCATTGGGGGGGATATTTTTTTCCCAATGTTGTGGCAAATATTAATAAATAGCAGATATAAATTTTAAATACAACAATCAACATCAAAAAATTTAAATAACCACAGTTTGCACATAATAACTCTATACATAAGCTAAATTTGCACTTTGCAATAACTACATACAAACACAAAATAAAATAACTAGTAAGACTTGTTTGGTATTATCATTTGTTGTAATGTTAGTTGGGCATTGCTTTACATTTGAATCAATGTGAGCTTTTCCGCTTGAAGATTTAATAGTAATAATTAGTTTTAATATAATTGAAAGTGATTTTTTTTCCCAATGTTGTGGCACCCCCTGGAGGCCACGGCGCCCTTAGCATTGGCCTATATAGCCTAATGGGCCAGCCGGCTCTGCTCTGCACTACTGTCAGTATCTAAAGTTCACTCAGCCAGTACAATTTTACCATAGACACTGCAGGAGGGCACGACTGTAACGTTTACCGGTGCACAGATCTGAAATCAGGACTTGTCTCTTTACTAAGGAGTGCATTTTCTGCAGAAGAGGGGATTTCTGAAGAAACTGGGGATTTAGGAATTGGGGAATGACAACAAGGAAAGGAGCCACAGGTTAAATTTGAACTTGGTCCTGGTGGTTAAGAGTTAGTTGGGGTGTGCAGGCATAAGCAATACAGCATCCCAAAATAAAGAATTGTCAAAGTAGAATCTGAAAAATCAACATTAGATGTTACTTTGGTATAGTTGAGGTTGATTATTTATAGTTTAGATTATATTTGTTTTTTAATTCTGTCGACTGTTAAACATCTTAATTACTTAATTTTGTAACAGAAAAGGTTAGCTTTCATCACGAATCTTATTTCCTGCTGTCATCTACAAATCTGCTCAAAAATCCTGTTAGATAAGGGAGGAAGTGCTTTAATGCTTTCTCTCTGCATCACTCGATATGCTTTATTGTCTGTTTGTGGACAGGAGTTGGTAAACTTTATTCTCAGAGTAAATAAGTAAGTGAAAGTGTTTCAAACAAACCAACAGCTTCACATCACTTTCAAATCCAGCTTCACTTCCTACTGTGCCGGTAAAGTTAAGCAGGCTCAGTTTATTGGAAGTAAAAAGGGATGTAAACCAGCCGACAGAAAACAAAACTGTGCCCACATCCCTTCAAACTTTCTGCTTTGGAATTCACACCAACGTTTTTTAAAGTAGAAGTAAAAGACCAAGCTGCTTTAAGGATGATAAGATGAAAAGCTGCCCCTTTAATGCATAAAATGATCCACGAAACAATAAAGTGACGTTTCTCTCTTCTCTCCTTGTGTTCAGGGATCACATGCTTCCTCTGACCTGCTGTCATGGGATTTATTTCTTCCCATCTTTGTTGTTGCTCACTGAGTTTTAATTTAAGCAAACAGAAAAGCTTACCGCAGCAGCTCTGTGTGAGGAAATGTGATCTCAGAGTCAGAGATCACAGCGGGTTAAAAATATAACATGTTGGGTCATCAGAGTTTTACTACAAATGATGTGAATAATTGTCCTGACGGTGAAACTTCAGTGTGTTCAAGACATGCTGTCAGCAGATATCACAAACACACATTAACAACGAAGAAGAGGAAGTCTGGGGTTCAAGGCCTTGACACTGATCGCAGTTTCACAACTTTAAGGTAAATATAACTGGCACCATAAAATCTAATGACATTTTTGATTTAAAGTCATTTTTCTCTAAAAACAACCTCATGTCTTGCTTGTAAGTTAAACCTGACAGCAGGGGTTATTAACTACATCTGTACAAGGGCCAGATTTTTAAATAAAGTACAATAATATATTTCAGTAGAATTAATCAATCAATCAACCTTTATTTGCATAGAGCCAGTTCATAACAAGTGTTATCTCAAAGCATTAACAATAGAGCGGGCTGAAGACAAATTCTTTATTTTATAGATACACAGGCATGGGTATACAAGTATATATATATATATATATATATATATATATATATATATATATATATATACATATATACATATATATATATATATATATATATATATATATATATATATATATATATATATATATATATATATATATATACACATGTATATATATATATATATATATATATATATATATATATATATATATATATATATACATGTATATGTATATATGTATACATATATATATGTTTGTATATACACATAAATACATCCAGAGATGTATCCATCCAGGTAGAGACAAAAGGACTAAAAATAAGAATTTTTGATAGCAACAAACCCATAGACGCCCAGATCTTAAATCTGTCTTCATCACATTTGTCTCCTGAAAATAGATTAGATTCAACTTTATTGATCCCAAGGGAAATTTATGGTGGTCAGCTTCTCTCACGCAAAATGAATATACATAATTCAATAAAAAGAGCTAAAAACAGTTTATTAAAGGGGTTATAAATGGTCAAAGACAATAAGAGGAGTAGGCTGCCTCCCAAAGTCCAGAAGCTTTAATCTTAAAATCGTTCAGCTCAGTCCTTTTATGTGGCTTATTTCCTGCCTGTCCTCCCCAACTCTCTCTCCACGATTTCCCACTTTATCTGCCGCCCCACCAAAATAAACACTAAAAGCTCCAGAAGCAAGAAAACAGGAATAAATTATAATGAGAAGATTGTAAAAGTCCATTTAATTCATTTTTTTCTCAGAAAAAAATCCAGTAAGTTTCAGAAAGTTTTTAAATGTATGTACAACAAAATGACAGCAGAAAAAAATTAAGACAAAATCATGAAAAAGTATTTAAAGTTTATTAATCATTTTGACAAAGATTCCTGTTTTTGTATTTTGTATTAAAATTCCACAAAAATGAATGTAACACTATGTAATGAAAGGTCCTTTAAGTTCAAAATACCTCTGACCCCAAACCTTAAAATAAACAAATAAAAGATTCAAAAAACAAATAACTACGATTAATCAAACATCCAGAAGCTTTGGGACCATCCCTTAGAGAAACAAATTACAGAAATACTTGGAAGATCCAGGTCAAAATTTCATAATTCAACACTTAAAGTGCCCCCCAAAAAACTTGTTGGAAATTCTCATAACTCCTGATGAAATTGGTGATTTTTAGGAAAAATCTGAAAATGTCTGATTTATGGCTCTTTCCTGCCTGTAATTCCAAATGATCTGTAGCCCTCTTTGCACTGTACTACCTAAGTAAATGCTAAAAGCTCTCAAATAAAAGAGGATAAAAATAATAATCTATAATAATAAAATATCAATAAATATTTGCCAACATTTTCTTGAAATTATTGAAAATTTTTGTGGGTATTCCTGAAAATATCTGGAAAAAATTCCAAAATTACAAAGATCCTGAAATTGAAACAAATATTTATTGAAATTTCCAGTAGGAGTTTTTAGTTAGAATTAAGTCTATGTTTGTGGAAAGAAATCCTCCAAAATTCCAACAAGGATTCTTGAAAGATTTCAAAAATATGCAAACAATATCTAATGGAAAATTTTGGAGAAAATCAATTAAAACTCCTTAAAATACATTTTGCCAAACATTTTCAAGGTACTCTATTTTATTTTTCCTATATTTTTCAATAAAAATTTCAAATAATTGAACATTCTGTTTGTCGAAAGGTCTCAAAAGTGTTCAAAACATATCCAAATGAAAATCTAAAAATTATGAGATAAACTGTCTTTAAAAGAAGTGCAGCTGTTCTTAAAAGTTCCTAAAATCTTGTAAGATTCCCTTAAATTAGTTTGGAGAAATACTTTGAGAACTAAAGCAAAAGTTCACAAAATTTTCAGATGTTTGCTAATGAAAATTTCCAGGAAAACCTATTTCAATGAGCACTCCTACTAATTTTTCCAAATTTCTTGTAGCTGTGTAAAAAATCCAGAAAAATATCCTTTAAAAACTCAAACAGATAATATGAAAGTTTACAATAAGTCCTGATAAAAAGTGCAACATTTTCCAGAAATTCTTGATGAAAACTTTTGATGAAATTCCAGTGAAGCCTCGACATGCACGAAGGTTTATGGCTCCGCTCAGCGTCGTCTGCAGCTTTACTGTCAGTGAAAACGTCGCTCAGAAGAGCTTGAGAGTGAGTGTCTGCAGCTTCACACTCTGGAGTTGGAGTTTGTCATTTTAGACATGCCAGCCGGCTCAGAGAGCGTGATTCGATTTGTCAGAGCCAGAGAAAGAATAAAAGGAAGCACTGTCATCCAGAATAACTGAGTTAGCTGACGCATTCTTGAGTCCTGCATACAATTCAGACCTTTACTGTGACTAACTCTTACACAGCTCAGCTCACATGACCCTGTTTACTTTATGCTGCTTTTGGATCAACTCTGTTTATGTAAAGTTTGGTGATGTTATCAAACCAGTGTTTTCATTTAGTCTCAGATCAGTGATTTGCAGACATGGGGGCACAGTGTAAAGGTTATATCTACATGGTCTGCAGGACTATGGTCTCTGATTTTCTTTTTGGTTGGCCTCTGAAGCTGCCTAATTTCAGTCTACAGCACAGAGGCGAAACATGTCATTGAAAGAAGCTGTGAGTGTCTCAGTGAACTGGCAGAGCTCTGCGATCTGTTAGGAACAATATGAAACCCTGTGGTGATCGTGGATTTAACCCTTTAAAGCAAGAAAACAAAAATTATAGCCTGAAAATTCAATTTTTTTTGGAGCTGAACTGTTTATTTTTACTTTCTACTGAAATCCAAAAATCTAAATTTCCACAAAATTTAACACATATATTTGTGTATCTCATTTGATACATTAGGTGTTTTTGACAACTGATAATCCTCTTGAGGACATTTTTAGCATTTATCTCATTGTATTCAGATTTTTTTTAGTAATTTGTTGATCATATTGATTAGATAGAGGTATCATAAAAGTATGTATCAAACATGATACAATAGGCTTTCAGGGGTTAACACGTAAACACGGCTCATGCGTGTCCAGTGTCTGATTCTGCCTGTGGTGTTTGGAGGTTCAGAGAACTCAAGAGTTGTAATTTAGTTTATCAGAGAGCAAACAGATCCTTTTGGGAGGGCATGAATTCTACATCAGTCTGGACTGTGAGTGGAGATATGACCAGCTAAATGCTGTTTGACATTGGCCTTCACCAGCTTTGACTTGTTGTTTTGAATATGGACATCAGGATTCTTCTCTGCAATGACAGAGCATCGTGTTTACAAGGCCCAATTTACCCGTCAGTACCATCAATCAATCAGTCTTTATTCTGATAGCACAAGTTTATAACAAGTGTTATTTCAAGACACTTCACAACAGAGCAAGCTGAAGCCATGCTCTTCATTTTATAGATACACATATATGCATATATACAATATATATAATAAATGTATTTGTATATACACATCCATCCATCCAAAGATGTATCCATCCAGGCAGAGACAGAGGGACTAAAATCACATTTGTCTCTGCTGAATATAGATTCAATCAATCTTTATTTGTATAGCATCATATTTGTTTTTGTTGAATATGAATTTATGAAAGGTAAGCCCCTTGAGATGTGGCATCTCATTTTCCAGAGGGACCTCATGTCTATATGGTTGTAAAGATAATAACTATGGATGAATAATCAATACAACCATGGCTAGAGATCAATCTAATACTAACATAAATATCTGTTTTAATATCCTCTTTTAAAATGTGAGTTGTGTGCTGTTTATGTTTTGTCTTGTTTCTGAAGTCTGTAACACTGTATTGGCTGCTACCTTGGCCAGGTCTCTCTTGTAAAAAAACATTTTTATTCTCAATGGGATTTCCTGGTTAAATAAAGGTAAAATAAAAATAACAAAAAAATCTATAATTTATATAATCTGGAGAAGAATGATGTTGATTAATATAGCAGCATCCATCTGAACTGCAATTAAAATGGTTTAACTGGTCTAAAAGTATGAATTAATGTTAAATGTCATTTCTGTTGATGGTTGATGCAGGATAGAGCACATGTTGTCGAGCAGGTCCACAGCAGCAGGTCAGCAGCAGGTCATCCATGATTGTTTGTCAAGGTCATACTGATATGTGTGCTGCTTGCAGGAACTACAATGTATTTAGTTTTGTTGATCTCTCTAAAGTTAATATCAGGGTCTGTAATGATAATGGAATGAGGCATAAGTAAAGGCCACATAATCCAGAAACCAGACCAGAAAGATTCAGGAAAAGCGTTGTTACTAGTCCCTCTTGTGATTGCAGCGGGCCTCCAGTTTCATTCACATGAGCTCACAGTTCATGCATCTGCACCACCAGGTAACCTGTGATCTGTCCTGCTCCTCCGTCCTCTATCCCTCTTTCTATCTGTGAAACATCTGCTAAAGTCCCCTGTGTTCTCCGGTTCATGAAGATCTATTTCGACCTCACTCAGACCGTCACCACGGTCTTCACCTTGAATGATGCCATCCTACTACCTATCCTCGAGACCTTATGTCAACAATGTCATATGACTGACCTCAGGAGGCGTGTCTCACAGTCTGTAAGAGGTTCCGGTGAAGTCGCCTCCTCCTCTTTGCCTTACTCACCTCATCTGAGACTGTGAGTATTATCATTTACAGGACCCCACTATCAATCTGTCACTTCGGTGCAGGTGCCGACTGTCCCTGTGGGTTGTGTGTGGATCAGTGAGTTTCATGTGTCGCTAGATGGGATGTCCTTTTTTCCTGCTCATTGTTACAGGTCTCTTTCCGGTATTACTCCTGGTACAGCACGGTTGTCAACGACGAGCGTTGGTAAGCGAACTGTTGTTCTGCTGTTTTCAAAGTGAATATTGTAACTTAAAGAATAGAAGTTTAATTGTATTGTTTTGCCCTGACGACTTGCCGTTTGCGGTGAGCGGGCATTTGTTTTGATCGTCCCTTGTGCGTTCGCACACACTGAGGGACGCTATGTAATCAGTTTTCCTCAGGTGAGGTCTTTTTATGTTAAGCCTGGCTGTCTGAGTTGGATGTTAAAGTTACTCAGGACTTAACAGTAGGTGATTTATAAAGTAAATTGTGTTGCACTGTGCTTTACACATTATATTGTGTCATTTTGATTTATTTTTGTTCCCCTGTTCGCAGTGGGTGCTCAGTTTGTGAAGTCCAGGTGAGTTTTTGGCCCTGAAGGAATCCCCTGCTGTTCGCAGTGCGGTGTGTTTTGAGTTTTAGTCATTTTAGTTGACCAAGTGATGGCCTCCCAGTGGTGTAGGTTTTGCCAGACGGCCATGGACCCCCGCGATGGCCACAGGGAGTGCCCCCATTGTTTGGGGGTGGCTCACCTGATGGAGGATATTGAGAGCCCGTGCCATGCTGCGTCAGAGCTCCCTCTGGAGGAGCGCAGGCGCAGGGCAAAGCTGGTGGAGGAAGCGGCACGCAATAAATTGACCCACCCTCTTCCTGCCAAGGCGAAGGATGACGGGCAGAGCTCAAAACAGAGCAGGGGTCGCAAGCGGAACTGTAGTCCTGATCGCTTTCAGGGACGGGGCCGTGGACAGTCTGTTCGGGAGAGACGGCCCAGCCCAGAACATCTGGATCAGACGGGGGATACTCAAATGAAGATCCTGGCCGCTATTCAGAGTCTGTCAGACAGGCTGACTAGGATTGAGGCTCAGCGACCAGTCACTGTAGTAGCCTCAGTGTCACAGGAGCCGAGTGTGGCCTCTCCAGGGGACCTGCCGCCATATCAGGAAGAGAGACAGGGTTCACCGGATGTCCTCTTCCTATATGCTCCCAGTTCCTTTTGTGGGAGTGTGAGCCCGTCCAGAGGGCCTATGGATGAGGAGAAGTTGTACTCCTCACTGGGTGGCGTGGGCTCAAATCTGGGGAGTATTCCAGACAATGAGTCCTCAGCCCAGGATGTGATGTCAAAAATACGGAGCGCAGCAAAATTGTTGGGCTTTCAGTGCCTGTGAAGGCTCCAAGTTCAGCGGAAGGTGTGTGGGCTGGCATCTCTCAGCCCCAGCCATCAGTTTCTGTTCCAGCGGCTGCAGACTAGCCCGGCAGCAGCTCCTCAGTTCAATGCAGGTTGTCGGAGACTGACGAGACCTCAATATGCTCCAGACACGGGGCTAGCGGACATGCCACCTGTTGAGAGAGAAATGGCAGCCTTGACATCTCTTGGTCCCGAGCGTGTGACTGCCAACCCTTGGTGCCCAGTTAAAGAGTGTCACAAGACGGACAGCTTGGTGTGTCGTACATAAAATGCAGCTACACGCGCAGCTCGCTCGGGTAATGCTTTGGCCATTCTGCTGGCTGCAACTAGGAAAAACTGTCAGCCAGGAGGATCTGGACACGCTGAACCTCATTGAAGGGGCACTGGTGACTCATGCCCAGCTGACCAGGGACATAGGCGTGGCAATGTCATCAGCCATGCTGGCGCACCGACAGGTTTGGTCAGCTCAGACCACGTTACCTGAAAATATCAGGAAGGAGTTAACTAACCTTCCTGTGGTCCCTGGCAGAGTGTTTCAGCCAGACTTCCAGGGTGTGCTGGACAAGGCGGAGAAGTCACGGGGTACAAGGGACAGTGTACAGCGGACATTCTGCAGGTCCAGTGCCACTGGATATAGGACTGGGACCCCACAGCCCCAGCCCCAGGCATCATGCTTTGGAGCTTTGAGAGGCAACAGGGTCCAGAGATGGGGGTTTCAGGTGAGACTGCTAGGCAGCCATTGCAGCGTCAACGATATGTGTCCCGGCTGGGCCTTAGAGGGACTCCGCAAAGGAAGGGCCCCCCCCCAGAGGTCCAGGACCCCGGGGGAGTAGTACCTGACGCTCCAAGATCCACTGCCGAACCTATTTCCCAGCTTTGCCTCAACAGCTGGGAAAAATCTGTGTCCGATCCATGGGTCCTGTTCTCAGGATCCAGTTTCGGCAGCGACCCCCTCCCTTTGACAGTGGTAAAGGACCAAGTCCAGGCTCAGGAGCTGGCTGCGGAGATTGCAAACCTCCTTCAGAAGGAGGCGATTGTCAAAGTAGACTCCAGCAAACAGCACGCTGGGTTTTACTCCAAATACTTTTTAACTCCAAAGAAAGATGGGGGCCTGAGACCCATTTTAGATTTAAGGCGCCTAAACAGATTTTTAAAGGTCCTTCCCTTCAAGATGCTGACAACGAGTCAGATCCTGCAAACGGTAGAAGAGGGGGAGTGGTTCACATCCCTGGATCTACAGGACGCCTATTTTCACGTCCCTATCAGCATGGACCACTGGCCGTTTCTACGGTTTGCGTTCCAGGGCCAGGCCTATCAGTTCAGGGTCCTCCCCTTCGGCCTATCGCTGTCCCCAAGGGTGTTCACCAGGGTGGTGGCAGCCGCGCTATCCCCCCTTCAAGCAAGCGGTCTAAAGATCTTGCCCTATTTAGACGACTGGCTGATCTGCGCTCCAAGTCGCAGTCAGGCGCTCCAGGATACGGGGACAGTTATGGACCACATTCGACATCTGGGCTTACAGGTAAACCTGGCAAAAAGCCATCTTGTACCAACACAACAGGTGGTGTTTGTGGGGCTACTTCTCAACTCTCTCACTATGACGGCCTCCCTCACTCCTCTAAGGGTAACAAAGCTTGTGACATTGGCAGAACAGTTTCAGCTTGGCAGACGCCTGGAAACAGCTCAGATTCAAAGACTGTTAGGGCTGATTTCAGCTGCAGTGGCAGTGGTTCCCCTGGGCCTGCTGAGAGCTCGGCCTCTGCAGAGGTGTTTAAATGCCTCTGGTCTTCATCCAAAACAGGACAGACGGGTGAAGCTCAGGGTGACACGGCAATTTGTCCAAGCCCTGCGCCCATGGAGAGACAGGGCCTTCTTAGCCATGAGGGTTCCATTAGGAAACATCGCATCCCGTCGGGCAGTGGTGTCCACAGACGCCTCCCTAAATGGCTGGGGGGCAGTCTGGGAAGGCAGGACGGTGAGGGGTGTGTGGGGCCCACACTGGAAAGGCCAACACATCAATTTGCTGGAGTTGAGGGCGGTCCACCTAGCGTTGGTGGAGCTTCTCCCCTTCATCAAAGGCAGACATGTTTTGGTGAGATCGGACAACTCCTCTACGTTTTACCACATCAATCACCAAGGGAGCACCAGGTCTCTCCGCTGTCTCCAGGCGACCAGGAGGCTCCTGCTGTGGGCATTTCCCCATCTAGCATCCCTCAGAGCACTCTTCATCCCAGGGGTGGAGAATCGGGCAGCGGATCTCCTATCTAGGACGGCACCCCTCCCAGGAGAATGGCGTTTGGTCCCGATTCGGCAGGGCTCAGACCAATCTCTTTGCGTCGGCAGAGACTGCCAACTGTAAACATTGGTTCTCCCTGGAGTCTCAAGTGGCTCCCCTGGGACTAGATGCTCTGTCACATGAGTGGCTGATAGGCTTGTTATATGCTTTTCCCCCATTCCCTCTGATTGCCCATGTACTCCACAGGGTGGCTGTAGGACACTGCAGGGTTCTGTTGATAGCTCCCAGGTGGCCAGGGAGGCTCTCCATCTCGTCCATGGCCAACCATGGCCCCTGCCAGTCAGGGCAGACTTACTGTCCCAGGCAGACGGTCAGATCTGGCACCTCAGACCAGCAACGCTGCAGTTGTGGGCGTGGCCGCTCTGCAGCCCCAGTCTGAAGAGCTAGACAAGGCAGTATTGCAGACAATACGTAGTGCTAGGGCTCTCTCAACTCAGGCAAGCTACAGTCAGAAATGGCAGGTGTTTTCTGACTGGTGTCAGACTCAACAGGTAGACCCTTCCACTTTTTCGGTGCATCTCGTACTGCGCTTTCTTGAGTCTCTTTTAGATTCTGGGAAGGCGTCTAGCACGGTGCGGCTGTATTCAGTGGCGATCTCTGCTTATCATGAGCCAGTGGGGGGCGTCTCGGTGGGGAGACACCCTTTGGTCTCACAGTTCGTTAAGGGGGCGTACCGTTTGCGTCCGGGCAGGGTGCTTAGAGCGCCGTCGTGGGATCTCTCCTTAGTTTTGAGATCACTAACTCGAGCCCCTTATGAGCCTGTGGAGCAGGCAGAGTAGAAGTCCCTGTCACATAAAACGTTCCTGTTGGCGATTTGTTCTGCCAAGAGGGTCAGTGAGCTGCTGTGGCCCAACCCTGCCTTCCTGCCTAAGGTGGTAAACCCACAGACAGTAAACCAGGTTAATGGCTGCATGTAAACGTAGCCATGCATACGTTTCATTAAACCTTTCATAACCGGAATATTAGCTATAACCCGGTTGCGTGCAGCCATGTAAACACCAAAAAAGTTTTTAAAAAACAGAATATGCTAATATTCCGGTTTTTAAAAACCCCAATTTCACCCCTGGGTTACTCCTTTTCTAACCCGAATATTTGGTCATGTATACACCGATCGGGATTTCCTCATCAAAAGGAACATTGGTGGGTCAGTACCAGCACCAAAGCGTAAACGAAGCCGACTGTTACCTGCTTCAGGCCGTTCATTATCTGCCGTGCTGCTGCTGTTGTTCTCGTTGCTATTGGATAGAGGAAGAAGAAGCGGAAATGACGCGCATTGTGTCATGACGTTCTCTGTGCGTGATGACATTCTCCGTGCGTCGCTGTTTTGTTTGGGATACTATGCATAGAGGAATAACCCTGTTTGCACACACATGTAAACTGGGTTATTCCGAATGTTTCAGAAACCGGAATATTGATCTTAACACAAATATTGACTGCATATAAACGTAGCCACTGACTCGAACAGCTGATGAGAAGAAAATGCCACATTGTTGGTGGAAGGATACAAAGCCGACATGTTGCATCACAAAATAGTTCCTAACATGGGGCTTTGTTGAGAAAAAGGAAATTGCTGTCTTTAGAAATTAATTACATTTCTGAATCAAATCTTAAAGCAGAATTTGCAGTGGCAAGCTACCTATCAAATTTTAATTGTTGGGTCTTTTTTTGGAATATATATTTTTTATAAGATTTTCATGGATATATATTCATAATAATCAGAGACACAATAGTCAAAGTTAGACTAGAATTGAACATTTAGGGTGCAGCTGGAACTGACCAAAACACCACTAGATCAACAACAGAAAACCTCCAAAAAGCAAAAACAGGTAAAAAGAATAAGTAAAATAAAAATAAGATTAAAAATAATAATAATATTAAAAAACATATATAATAATAATTAATAAGAAATTAAGAAGTAAATTAAAATGTTGGGAAAGCTAAAGAAACAAAAAATAAAAAAGCAAACAAGAAAACATACACACACATGCACACTCACGGGGGAGGGGGGATCCAGTTGCACACAAAGGTACAGTGTTGCGAGTCAAAGTATTTTAATAGTAAACTAAATCTGCTGGATGATAATCAGTCCAGCTGCAGACCATCAAGATCCCTGACAAAGTTCATAAAATCATCCCAAATGCTGTGGAAGTTCTCGAGGGCGCCATTTACACTGTATCGTATCTTTTCTTGTTTAAGATTATACAATATTAATACAACTGAGATGAGTGTGGATGAGTGAAGCAGCATTCTTCCAGTTCAGTAAAAGGGAGGAGAATATTTAGGGCTTTTTTCGATTCACAGTTTTATTGCATATTTTAACAGCTTCTCTCCTTAGATTGATGTCATTGTTGGTTGTTTTGTTCTCCATCTTGCTTCATGTTTCCTGCAAGAAAATCAAATTGTATCTGAAAAACTTTTAATTCAGACTAATGTCCACTTCAGAGGTTTACACCCACCCAACCAAAAAGCTTAAACAAACTCTTACCCTGCAGACTCCCAGGTCTAAAGCTGCTTGGAAATTACAGAGGTCACAATGTCCTCCAAACTGTCTCCCTGAAAAGAAGAAGATAACAGTAGAGTTAGGACATGTAAGTGTTCTTAATGTTGGCAAAATCATTTAATCTTTACCTCTCTAAAACTCACAGCCTTCTGGATGTAAACAAATAAAAATAACTGACAAAAATGATCTACTATCTAAACTGTGTTTGACTGTTTTTCAACTATCAAAGTCCTCCTCTGTTTTACCTGTTCACCTTCTCCCACGCTGAGGTTCTTCATCTGGGACACAGTCACCCGTCCATCACTGTCCCCAATTAAGACACAGTCCGTCTCATTAGCAAACAGGAAGTATGTGAACCTCACTCCAGGAGCAGCTTTGTGCACGAGGGTTGGATTTAGGCTGTTAGAGAAGATTTGTTTTTGGTTAATTTCTTGCAACAGCTGCTAAATAAACAATAACTGCAGACTCCAGATCTCCATCAGTCTGACTTACATGTTTGAGTTCAGGTCCCAGATCTCCAGCCTGTCTCCCTTCAAAGCTGCAAACACTGAGCTCCAGTGTGGAGACCATCGAACCAGATTCACAGCGCTCTGAGTGGAGGTGAAGCTCAGCACAGGGGCGAAGAGGTCCTGCCTCCACAGCTGAACGCTCCAGTCGCTGGAGCAGCTCAGAAACACGTCGGGACAAAATGGAGACCACTCAACGTGGTTCACAGGGAGCTGCGAGAGGGGACACAGTATGAGTGCTCTGACTGTCTAAGCTTATTGGACAGTTTATTAGGTACACCTATTCAACTGCTCAATAATGCGGATGGCTAATTAGCCAATGACATGGCAGCAACTCAATTCATGTCAGTATGTAGGCATGGTTAAGAAGCTCAAACTAAGCATGAGAATGGCAAAGAAAGGTGATTTAAGTGACTTTGAATGAGACATGACTGTTGGCGCCAGGCTGGTCCGAGCATTTCAGGAACAGCTGATCTACCAGGACTTTTATAGCCATCTCTTAACCGTGCACAGCGGCTGGATCCTCCTGATGGCTGTAATCAGGCGGATCCATCTTGCCAAGCTCCAATCTACAACTGTCAGCGGCCCAAAGCGGGACAGCCTAATCAGCGTCCTGTAGATTAGAAAGAGGTGGGAGCTACGAGTGTGAGGACAGCAGAAAGCTGAGATTAGCATAGATGCTAACAGCTTCAGAAGCAGTTTTGTCAGATCTGGACTAGGGCTGCCACAAACGACTATATTGATAATCGACTAGTCAACGATTATTTTTTGCAATTAGCTGACTAATCACATCATGCATGAATTGCAGCTTACTGCACCAGCATACAGCTGCTCTTGTATAACTATCATTAGCTGCCAGCTTTAAGTGTTTAAGGTATGTGCTGACTAAAAATAAAGAAAATTAAGATGGTAGTTCATTTAACTTTTAATGAGCTTTGCAGCTGTTCTAACGTTACAGCAGACACATAACATACGTGTTCTGAGGCTAATGAAATCGTCATCGTTAATGTTAACGTTCACCATTGACAGTAATGTTAGCAGCTAACTAGCCAATTAGCTCACTGAGACGACTGTCCCTCTTCGTCAGAAACTTAATCAGCCACGATGTGCTTCCTTTTCAGATGCTTACGCATCGCCGTCGTACTGCCATGGAAGGCAAGTTCTGCCTTGCAGATTTTGCATTTGTTTTGGTAAAATGCTCCCAAACTGTCAAGCTCCGTTGCCGGTAGGCCATGATACTGTTTGGGCATAACTCTTCCAGTGACATCATGGCTGACCCTGATTACCACTACTGCGCATGTGCGTTAAGGGCAGGAAGGCAGACAAGACAGCGGAATGTACAGTGGCAGTTTTGAGAGAAAATAACGCTTAACAAAACCAAACAAACGACGATGTCGACTATTAAATTAGTAATCGACGATTTTGATCGTCAACGTCGTCATGACTAGTCAACTAATCTTGGCAGCCTTAATCTGCACCACATTACTTTATTAAATGTAAAACAAATATCAACACTACAAATTTCCCTATAGCAAAGATATTTTCACATCACTTCCAACATGTTTGGCAAGACTTTGTTTTGAGTCCTTTATGCCTCAGCAATAGCGCCCACCTGCTACATTATCTGATTGGCCCATGATGAATGTGATTGATGGAGTGATTGTCCAATCATCTGCCTAATATGCGTCTGAAAGGTTCTGCCCATTCCCTAACACTTTCTATGGGCTCTTTCCCAGATGGACTACTAAAATATATTCAACAGACCATCTGTTGTGTCAGGTTAACCATCAGGGTTTACATAGAGTGGTCTATAAAAGACTAGATTATAAAAGACCCTATAATGGTTTGAATTAACAAAAAGGCAATGGTAACTCAAATAACCACCTGTTACAACCAAGTCAGTCTGTGCTCAAAAGTCGATGTCACAAAATATTGACATTTACTCCTTGCTGATATGTGTATTGATACAGATCCTACAAAATCGATTACAGCCGCAAATGCTGTCACAGCAGGGCAGGGATCACCAAAACCTCTCGCTGCATTTGAATTCTGATTTCATCTGCATATTTTAGCATAATTACAACAGCGAAATATTCTACCAAACACTAATGTCCTTCATTCTGTGCTACGTTTAAAAGCGTTTCAAAGTCATGTTCAACGTTTGACAGAACTTCTGCAGCTTTTACATTAAACAAATGGTAATACGGCAAGGTAACAAAATAACAACCTATTTCAGTGGTTTTCAAAATTATATTGCCCATGGCACACCTAAGGCAGCCCAGGCACACCAAATTCATATCTAAAACAGCTTCTTCAATGGGTCTGCTCTACATATACATTTTTATCTATACTTGGCTGATAAAATATGACATACAACTGTATTACTAATTAAATCGTTATTAACAAAGTTATCTATCATTTGTATTCAGCATAAATTTAAAACTCATTCATTAGTTGTATTAATCACAAACGGCTGTTCAAATGCCCAAGGAGTACCTAAACTTGCCTCAAGGCACACCAGTTCACTGACCTAGATGTACTTGTTTGATTCAAAGGGACTTACGAAGTGTTTTTTGTAAGTGCAGATAAAATGTTGACTGTCAGAGATGGAGCACTTGTAGATGTTTCCCTGGGTCGTGCCTACCAAGTAGATATTTGAGTCCTGTGGGGAAAAAAACAGTCACACAAAGTCTGGATGCATCATGAAGTCAAAGTGATAAAAACCTGAGCAACAGCCCTTAACATTTAAATTATCTTTATAGGAAGTTTATGTTTGGAATAATGAACAGCTTGTTTTCTGCTTAAATGAAGTTCAGATTAAAGATGTTCTCTGCGGTTCACTCACTGTTGGATGGAAGTCAAAACTCAGACCGGGGTCCTTTGCAGGCAAAAAACGTAGTTCAGTCTTATTCAAGTTCTCAGGTCCTCTCAGCTCTTGTAGGTCTGAAATAGGTTTTCAGAAAAGTAAAAGTAAATATGATTATGAGTATCACTGCTTTAAAGAGTAAACATTTAAAAAGTACAAGCTAAAGCAGGGGATCCCAAACTTTTTAGGCTTGGGACCCAAATGAGAAGTTTGCTCTCTCCGTGGCACCCAAACTGAAAAAATACAGTTTATAATTAAATCTTAATGCATATAATCGTTATTGATCATTTAAATTATTACTGGCTTGAACAAATTATTCTGACTTAGGGACTGAAGAAGTAGGAACAATTATCTTATCATGATTTTTTACAAACCTCAACTCCACTGAAGTTGGGACATTTTGTAAAACATAAATAAAACCAAATTCAATGATTTGCAGATCCTTTATCAACCTGTATATAGCATACTGATGTCAGTGAGCAGGGTTGTGTAGAGGTAAGAGAGTGATAGTTATGAATGATCCTCCTCAGTCACCTTCACAGTCTGCACCCATGCAGTCCAGAGAGCTGCTGAGGAAGAGCCACTTGGAGATCCTTCCATCCATCGATACAGAGATGACATTTCCTACACCGTCCTCTCCTGACAGCTGTTGTTTCATGCATCGGACCTGACCCACTGGATTCATGTGCCTCTTAGGACACTCGCTGCAACACAGAAATAAAACTGAGTTCATATATCAAAACTAAGCTGAAACAGTCTACTGAGGCACCATTCAAACACACTCCTGACCTGCTGTCGGCGATACAGGCCCTGCTGTTCAGACTGGTGGAGTTGTAGAGGGCCACGGTGCCGTCGTCCATCCCCACAGCCAGCTGACTGGGATATTTGGCAGAGAAGTCCAGGGATGTTACGCCACTGTGACAGTGGAAGAATCGCTCCGGCCACTAAACACAGAGATTTACATTTACAATCATGCTTAATACCAAAACAAGCAGAAACATTCAACCAATGACGACAGCAGTGTTTTGTTTTTCATTAGTGTTCTGAAGTCCTTCCCTGGCCCATCAAAAAAAAAAAAGAAAAAATTGAGTGTCAATGGGCTTCAATAGTCAATATCTTGGAGGGATTGTTCTTAAATATGTTCTTCAGAAAGCTACCCATAAAGCAGTTTCACAGTAACCTTGCAGTGAAGCTGGATCCTCCTGATTCAATGTCTGTAACCAGACAGATGGCACAGCCCAATCAAAGTCCTTTAAAGCAGGAAGAGGAAGGAGCTACAAGTGGGATGACAGCAGGAGGTGACTGTTCGTACACAGATTAGCATAGATGCTAACAGCTTCAATAGCATCTTTTTCAGATCTGGACCACATTTCTGGCTCCACTTCTGACCTGTTCTGGTGAGAGTTTGCTCTGCGAAGTGGCTCAGGTTTTGTATTTTAACCACTGCAGTAGTGCCTACTACATTATCTGATTGGCTTGTATTGAATGTGATTGATGGAGCAATCGTCCAATCACCTGCCAGATATGCTTCTGAAAGGTTCTGCCATCCCTAAACACTTTCTATGGGCTGGTTTCCTGATGGACTGCTTAAAAAATGTTGGCAGTCGATCTGGTGTGTCAGGTTAAAGACACTGAGGACCTTTGTGAAACAGTCATTGAAGTGGCTGAAAAAGCTCCAAGCAGGAGATTGAGCTTAGACCAGCACTGCTGCTGACGGGTACAGTTATTTTTTTTATTTTAAATGTGTAGGTTTTACTTAAAAGAGTGAAACTGCAGACCGGTGGAATCAATGAGCACAGGCGGAAGAACACAGCCATTTGCTGCATTGCAAAATAGTGCCAAACAAAGAGACTTCCTGGTGGAAAAATAAAGCACTCTGAAATTTTTCACCCAATTGTAAATTCAATCCAACATAGTTCCATGGCTCATTTTTTCAATTACACACCATTACACAGAATAACTGTACCTGTCCGCAGCAGTGTACCTAACCAGCAGTCTCAGTTTGTTCTCCTTAAAGGGGCAGCACTGTTGGGAGCCCTTCCAGCCACTCCACTGACTGTTGTATCTCATGCAACCCAACTTCAAAGATGCTAAAATATATCAATTTAAGATAGAGAACCAGGATACTGGCTGTAAACTAAGAGGACATAGTGATTTGAAAAGGAATGAACATACTGTAGGACTTTTGATGGACCAGCAGCAGATGAATCCTGGTTTCTGTGTGAGGGAGCCAAATACACCATAACCTACAGCCAGAAGATCCTGACAGAGAGCATAAACAAAAATAGAAGAGTATGTGGCACATTTGACGAATAAGGTCCGTATAAAAATGTTAAAAAAGTCAAATTGTTCACTGGGGCTTGACTGGAAGAACATCTGCTGTTCTTGTTTGTCTGTGTGTTTTTGGAGTGTTACCATGTGCTCGTGGTTTAAGGCCATGCATGTAATGCTGCATCCTTTGGTGAGCTCACAGCTGAAGGACCAGAGAGGCTCCAGAGTCGGAGATGAAGAGCTCTCCTCACTTTCTGTCATCTGTTCCTCAGGCTCCACAGTGCTGTCAGGACCTTAACAATCAGAATTTCGTTATTTACTTCATTCAAGTACACTTTCATTACATGAGTCTACATTGTCTGATTCAGAAGAACATGAGAGAGACAAAAGAGTTTACCTTCTACCATGGGCGGCTGTCTATAAGCAGCCAGTTTGGGTTGCATGAGGTTCAGTGTGATGCTCCTCTCCATCACTGATAAGCTTTGCTGGAATGACTCTGGCAGCGTGATCACCTGAGGGTCGGGCTCTGAGGTTATACTGCTCCTGCATGACTCCTTCTCAAACAGTGAGCTAACTGTGCTGCCTGAAGAAATAAAGTATAGGGCATTAAATAACCAATAAATCAGACGCAGCATTGAGAACTTCAGTCAACCATTGTCATTGGAGATGCTCATACCTGTGATGATCGTGCTGCAGCTGCTGCTCTTCTCAACCTTCTTCTCTTGGTTATGACCGGTGTCCACAGCACACTCGGAGAAGTCTGTCTCTTCACTTTGTGTTTCTGCTTTTTCAAGGAAAGAGTCATAGATGTCCCAGGCCGTGGCCATTGTACCTGTCGACATGAAGCAATTACAGCTTACTCCTCTCGAAGGCTGATTTATCATGGCTAATATCATAGCCACAGTTATTCTGAATAATAATAATATAATATGCACAACTTAGTCTGACTTAAAAATATTAAATAAATAAAGTTCTTTAAGTGTTGCCAGAAGGGGCGGGAGAATCACACCTCA
The DNA here is from genome assembly GCA_037902135.1 of Cetoscarus ocellatus. Taxonomy (NCBI): domain Eukaryota; kingdom Metazoa; phylum Chordata; class Actinopteri; order Labriformes; family Labridae; genus Cetoscarus; species Cetoscarus ocellatus. Next base: position 1,571,238 of record JBAMNC010000277.1, read on the forward strand.
CCTTCATCTGTCATCTCAATCTCGTGGCTCTGGCTCTGTTTGTTTTTTGGTGCATCGCTGAATGTCTGTGTAAATCGGACCACATACTTATCGTTGCCCAGTCTGTTCTTGCAAAGCTCTGCATACTTTATGTTCTGCTCTCTGTTAAAACAAAACAGTTATCAAAACCAAAAACACAACAACATTGATTATCATACAGAGTGTTGACTGCACAACAGGTTCCCTAGTAAAAGCATCATGTCTTATGCTTGGATATTCTGAGTTTTAGATCTTAATTGAATAAATCAATCACCAGATAATTTTACTTACTCTATAGCCTCTGCATCCTCGGCATCTTTTAACACAGATGTGGGGGGTAGGTCCATCAGGGTAATAGTGTCTGTCTCATGGAGAAATACTTTCACAGCTTCATCCAGCATCTCCTCTGTCACCTGCTGTTCTACATTGTCTCTTTTTCTTGGCATTTCTAGTGAGGAAACAAACAATACAAAGTTAGAATTACTTACTTTCTGAACATGAAGGTGTGATATATCAAAAGATTTCCAAAAAACATCTTCAGCTCAAAAATGTTATGTTTGTAGATGTAGATGACTCAGAGTGCTATTGCAAAAGACCCCTTTAATTTCAGCAGTTGTGTCTGTTGTTATGATTATTAATGTTGAGTTTACTTTATTTACATATATTACATACATATATTCAGTATTTTAAACATTCACCCTGTCGTGGACTTATTAAGCCTCAAACTCTATTGTGGACAAAGTTGTCCATTTGAGGCTGGTTCCTCCTCAAGTCATATTTATATGCATATCAAAATATCCATTTTACAACAGAAATAAAGAGGTTTAAACTCAATTACACAGGTGACTTTGGCATCACTACCTCCTGTCTTTACTGGCATACACTGTATAGCGAGGGATTTTTTTTATAACTCTCTTGGTTTAGTGCATCATAGCAAAGAATAATGCATAAATTACGGTGATTTTTCCCAGGAAGAAACATTGTTAAGAGAAAAGCATAATGAAAATAAATGTACTGAATATGATAATGACAGGAAAGCTAATAGTCACCCCATGGAGCTGGAGGTAATGTTGGCATCTCTAACACACTGTCCTCACTGTCCTCGGTCATTGAAGCACTCGTGCTTGATGACGGACTGCTGCCCATGAATGAGCTGAAAAACAATGTTGGTTGAGTGTCAGAGTAAATGTGGTCATATTTATTTCACAGAAAAAAAAAAACACAACATGAAACCCGGATGGAACAAAAGCAACATGACATCTGTCTAGAAGACATTTTTTTAATAAAAATATTGTTTATGAAAAACACCACTTTTCATTAATGAGTAAAATTGTAAACATGACCTCTGAGTGGTGGATTTCTTCCCATCAAATTGTTTATATTTATACAAATTGGGGAGAAAATTAATTAGTTAATAATTATTGGGGATGGGGTGGGATTAAATAAATTTTAACTTCTTTTTAGACATGTAGCATTTATCCAAGTGCTTATATTCTTCTTTTTCTGTCAGTATATGTATTTCTGCCTTTTGTTGTATATTAATAAACTTGTGACTCAATCAATCAATCAGTAGTTGTAAAAAAGTAATGCTAAATATGTTTTAGTTTTAATTTTGGTTTCTAATACTTGTAAAAACAAGATTATTCAGATTAAATAATGTTCTGCATGAAGTGTTGTCCTCCTATCCTTAGGGTTCAACACAAATAGTCTCAGGGTTGTCCATTAGAATACAGTAGTAGTACCTCCAAATTTCATAATTTAATCTTTTTTCCTGTTAATTTCAACCTGAATTTGTTGATCAAAATGCTCAAAAGTTTAAAGTCTTCATGATATCTAAGTTTGATCATTTTTTGTGATGCACATGCAGTAAAACCAGCGAGTAACTGTGTATAATAATTGTGATCTAAATGTAAGCCAAGACAATTCGATTATATTTTGTATTACTGAGTAGCCCTATGATAACTTACTGCTTACGCTCTCTCTGGACTCCAGCTGTGACTAAACAAACAACATCTGCATTTCAAACATCAGGTCCGGTCAGACTGTTATATTAAATTAAACTCAGGTACCTGGCAGAGGGCAGATTGAAGGTTGAGGAGGATTTTAAGTGGTCAGATCTCATGCTGGAGAAGATATCCTCCAGGATGTTCTTCCTTTGTTTAAGCTTGTCTGCTGGATCTTCTTGGTAGAGAGGCTGAGGGGTGACGTCGTTACCATTGTCGTCCAAGACCTGCAGAGACGAGGAATACATCTTAATTAGGAGGACAATCTAAAGCAGGACTGACCCAGAATCAAGTAAGTTTGTGACTAAAATGAGTTTACAATAAAATCAGATATTCAGAGATTTCATAGTTTAGAGTTTACTTTTACAGTTATTGTAAGAAAGGAAGAATCTAGGAATATATTTAGCCAGAAGGTGAAAAAGATATCAACCTACATTTCCTCTTGTTATAAAGGCCAACTCAGTTTAAATAATATGTAGTTTTCATTTACGTAGGAATTTCCATTTACAGTTAAAATAGATGTTGATTTAATGGGATTTGAAAGAAGAATTATACATATTTCTAGGGTTGCATGATATTAAAGGAACAATATTGGTATCAGCAGATAATTGCCTAAAAAGCTGATTATCTCTATTAGCAGATATGGCTGTATTGGCTGTAAAACTGGCAGAATGTACAAATGTGCCATTACGGGTTACCTCATCATCACTGAATCTATCATTTATCATTTATCAGTCTGGTAGTACGCGATACCAATAAGTGGAGGGTTATGAGTTCGAGCCCCGCTCTGCACCAGTATTGATATCTGTATCAGCAATAATAAGTTTGGAAATATTAGTACATTGGATATCAGCAAAAATCCAATATTGTGCATCCCTACTTTTATCAGTAGATTTATGTGTGCTATCTTGAAAAATGTGCTTTAAAAACTGACAGTAATACAGGATAAACAAACAACAGGTCTCTCATTTATTATCAAATACTTGGCTATCCTGCAATAAATTAAATTAATTAAGGTGCCACAAACTACATTTGCTGCAACATTAGGGTCTAGGTGCATCTAAGGGATTTTTTTTTTTTACAACCATAAGGTATATGGTTGTAAAAAAATCCACAACTATATTGTTTGGTCAGTCAGTATTTTATTTGTAATACAGTTCTATGTCATATTTGAAATGGCATTTGTAGATAAAGATAAATACATGAAACTGAATGATATGATACTGTTACACACTTTGTAGAGGTTATTTTGCAATGATAACAATAAGGTGTGCCTTGAGAGTTTGGCTTGGGTTTAGGCGAGCCTTGGTCAAAAGTAGACTGAAAACCACAACATAAGAGATAAACTGTAATAACATATAACATATAAGTGTCACAGTAATATACCAGTTATACTGTTAATAGTGCTGTTGTTGGAATGATAAGCCAGGCTGGTATTCTTAGTGGACTATGTGTGATGCCTAGACTCCTGTATTTGGGTTACCTGCACAGGTTTTGGAGCTTCAGTTCTGTCATCCAGGACGCTTAGTTTGCTTCCCCTTTGTCCAGCCAGGATGGATCCTTTTGGGTTAAGTGAACCCGTGAAGCTCCATTTGTGTCTGGAACCGATACCGATCTTATGCATTCCTGATGTCGAATTAGTCATTATTCTTGAGGACCTATCAAAAGTTAAAAATAAACAAAAATTAACAGTAACCACACAGATGAATGAAAAAATAAACTAGACAATTTCCACAGAAATCGTGAGGGGGACTTGGGTGGCTGCCGTGCATTTTTCATCACAGTCCAGCCTGACTGTGATGACATGGTGAAATAGTTAAGAGATGTCAGGAGAACTTATTCATGCAGAATACTGTACTCACCTCTTGGGAGCTTCCATCAAATGGGCAGAGTTCGGCCGCAGAGGAGGTTCTTATCAGAATTCAAAATCAAAGGGCCAATCAAGGACCCTTTGATTTTGAAACTTCAAAGACCGGAACACCTCTGTGTGAAACTTCAAAGACCGGAATGCCTCAGTGTGAAACTTCAAAGGGAGAGAAAGAGCTCCGTTGTCATGGTAACCAACCCTCACAGACACCAGGTGCTGCAGTTTTGAATGTCCATCTCAATGCGATTTGTGACTCTGACACACTGTTGAACAAGTGGGTATTACTCAAAAACTGTAAATGCTAGATGAAAAGTAAAGTGACCGTGAGCGTCGGACATGCCTTGGGATTCGGAATATGTAATTTTTTTTCAGATACTGTGAGAAATGACAGAGTTATCCCGACCTAAAAACAGCCTTTCTCGCAAGAGGAGTAAATTTCAGATTACATTGCACTGTAAAAAAAAAATTGTAAAAAAACGGTAATTTTCCGGCAGCTGGGGCGCCAAAAAAATACCGCAAAATAACAGAAAATAACTTTCTCATAAAAATACGGTTATTTTCCATAATTAAAATACAGTTTACAGTTGTAATTTTCAGGAGATTTTGCCTTTTTTAAAGTTGTTTTTAATGTTAAATTAAAAACATTTCATGTTTTAAAACAATGAAATCACCTATAAAAATGGTAAATAAATGTTGTAATACGAATAATAATGTTTGAATTTACGGAAATGTGTGGTTATTAGTTATTTTTTATGACATCATTTTATGTAAAAAGGCTACATATTCATTTATATTTGATGTAATATTATGGTATAAAACATTCATTTTCTATACCGAATATCCCTTTCGGGGTCGCGGGGGGGGCTGGAGCCTATCCCAGTTGTCACTGGGCGAGAAGCGGGGTACACCCTGAACCGGTCGCCAGTGGATTGCAGGGTCACACTCATACCTAAGGGCAATTTAGAGTCACCAATCAACCTAATGAGCATGTTTTTGGTCTGTGGGAGGAAGCTGGAGTGCCCGGAGAGAACCCATGCATGCACGAGAAGAACATGCAAACTCTTAACCCAAATTGGTCGACTTTACTCACAAATCACATGGAAACCCGTTGCCCTAGACCACTATAGTTTTTACACAAGCTAAAACTAAATATATTAAGTTGTATTAACATGGAACCTTAAGTTTTTACACAAGCTGTATTTACATTCATTAGTTGTGTGCACTCAAAATCATCAGATAAAACTAGCTAATATGACTCGTAATTACTACTGCTGAAAGTGTTTGTGTTGTGTGTGGGGGGGTGTTGTATGTTTCTGTGTGTGGATGATGTTTGTCTGTATATGTCTGCGTTTTATCTATGTTTGGTTTACCGGACAGGTCAGCACTGAGTGTATTTGCAAGGGGTAGCAAACAGCTTCTCACAGTAGACCTGACATGTCTTTATGTTGTGAGCTGGTTTCTCAGAGTCTGTAGCTTCAGTTTTAGGTCAGTGTGGCCCAATGAGAGCAGTATCTATCGGATGAACTGCAACGTGAGCTTCATAGTCTTGGGGTCATCAAGATGGAGTGCATATGTGAGTCCAAACAGAATGCACATTGCCTTCAGCAGATCTTGAATGTTGTCCACCATGATTTCTCCCTCAATGATGATTCTCAATGAGGCTGGGCTGAGGTGCAAGGAAGATGTTGACACAGTACCTTCACGCTCAGGAGAAGTATCACGATGTCGAGGTCATGAAAGGAATCACCATCATCATCAGAGTCCTTAATAAAAAATAACATACAGGCACAATCATTACATTAGAATTCTCATTTGAAAAACAACTTTATTCAATGTAAAAGTGTCACGTTGAAAATAATAAGAAAGAAAGACTTACTCACAAAGTCTGCTTTGAAGAAGTTTGTGAGGTTGTCCCCAAGGATGACAGGAAGCCCTCTGAGCACCTGTGTTCGGATCGCAGTTGGCTCTGTAGTCTTCTGGGAATTATACACAATAACACAAGTTATTGTGTATAAAAACAAATTTATCAATAAAAAGCTCAACAGTTTATTTGACATAATCAGGTGAAATGGGGGTCAGAGGATCTTCACTTGATATTTTTAAACTTAAATCATTTCTTTCCTGCATTCTGATCATTTTTAACGCACAATTTCATAACAATCATGACGTAGTCTTGTGATCTTTGTGGTGCTTTCTTAAATCTCATCACTGTTTTTAAAGCTTATCTCACTTAAATAATTAATCATTTTTATTTTCATGTATTAAAATATTTTCAAAAATATGTCAGATGAACATGTACCACAGTAACTCACACACACCTGAGTTTGTAGTTACTAAATGAAAGAGAGTGGACTGACAGCTGTCACATCACAGCAGACATGGTAATAAAAAACATCCTCCTGATATATTTGTCTAAACCCCCCATTTCAAAAACGAGGTCACAATACTGCTGAATTCACCGTCTTCTCTGTTTCTCTTGTCCTGATTAAGCTTTCTCACCAACATGCCTCAGTTTAAAACAGTTTGACCCTTCATCCCTCACAGCAACAGCTGATGTTTTCAAGTAAAAGAGTTTATCAAAACATCGATTATATGAGCTGCATAACATGTTTGAAAATGTTCTGAATGCCACAGGTGAGCTCACAGATAAAGATGCAGCAGCGTCCTGCTCTCCCCCTGCTGCAGGTCACACAGAGGTCATGGGAGGAGCACACATGAAGCACGTTACAGTTTACAAGACGTAAAAAACGAATAATAATTTGATGTAAAAAAAAAAAAACCCGCAGATTTTCTGCAGATGTTGCTAAAACATGCAGAAATAACATCCATAAATCAAAATTAAATACAAGACAAGGAGCCAGTTTTTAGCTTCTCTGTACTCTGAGTCCAGAGGGACTCTGGTGAGGGTCAGAGGAGCCGCGGGCTGCCAAACGGCGCAGTCTGTACCGGCTCTGCGCCGTGTTGGTCGGAAATCAGTGCTTATTGCTGCGTCCCCACCCCTCCCCGCCCAGATACCGTTCTAACGCAGCAACACCGCCAGTCAGACCGAGTTTCAGCCACGACGTGCGCCATGACGGTGCAGAGACTCAAAGGCGCACAGAAACACTTTGCCCGCCATTGCGCTGGGACACGTCAATGGCGGATGTAATAGAAAGAGGAGAATCTCTCGGCCACAACGTCTGCTTTAATATCGCACAAAATGACGGAAATGACACAGTTGCGCACACTCGCCAGTATGTGAGCCGTCCTCAGACTGTTAACGCTAAGCTAACTTTAACATTTGGGCTGGCTGACACTGTTCTGGGTGGAGGTTAGCTAATGTTAGCCATAAGCATCTGTAAACATCTGCACCAACTCACACAGTAGCATTACACAGAAAAAAGAAGCATCAACAAGTTCTTTCCAGGCGTTTGGACATTAAAAGTTCCAACAAAGATAATTACATTAAAACAATTATTTTATATACTTACCACTCCACTTGGAGTAAGTTTGCTTCTTGATAAGGATCTACTCTGCCGCCGATGTCTGTACGTCTCCCGCCAAGTGTAGCGAGCCGTTGACGCATCGTCAGTGCGCTGCGTACTCACGAGACAGTGCAGGATTTTGAATTAGCCCCGCCCCTTTCTTATAAAACTAAGCGTTATCTCCACTGAACATGATTAGTGCAATGAGTCTCTCCAGCTAAACAGTACAAACAACTAATGTTGTTTAGTAATGAAAGCAGTTTTTAATCATTAATTAGTAATGATTACTCAGAAGTTTAAGCAGAAACAAAATCTGGGTTTACAGTAATTGTGGTCATTTTCAATAAAGATATCAGTCAATTAACAAACAAATTCTAGTAAAATTACAAATTAAATAGTTCTTTTACTATTTTTAAATGTAATTTTATATGATTTCTTATTTTTTAATAGTTTTAAAGTTGAATTTAACAGTTTAATCTCCAAAATAACAGATAATTTTTTGTAAAATTACGATACATTTGCGAATGTATTTTAACTATATATATATGTATTTTAATGGATTTTTTTTGTAAAAGAACAGAATTATAGTGTTTTTTCACAGTTCCAAGGATTTTCTGTTATTTTACATTGGACATGTAAACTCACTGTCTATTTTTGTAATTTTAATGATTATTTTAAAATACAGAAAAAATCTGTAAAAATAAACAGTAAAATACTGTTATATTACAGATTTTTTTTTACAGTGTGGCTGTCTATGGGAACGCGACAAATAAAAATAAGATAAAAAGCATGTAATGCTTCATTTTTGTCCATCACCTGCTAATCAGTGAATCATTTGATGTACTGTTCATTTTGTATCTCTCCCATTTTTCCCACCTTCTTTCAAAAACATGAAGCTGATTTCTGATTTTCATTGTCATTCTTAACATTTCATAGATTTAATTTATAAGGTCTTTCCATTTGGCTCTTACTAAACTGTCATTTTTCAACCAGTGTCTTGTAATTTGCTTCATTATTGCTGCTCTTAGAACTAAAAACAAGTGGGATTCTGTCTCATTTATCTCTTCTGGTACTTTCCCTAGAAGTAGGAAATGTGGACTAAAATTCAATGATATGCACAAAATATTTAAGATTTCTTAAAGGGAGTTATCCCAAAATTCCCTGATAACTTTGCATGACCAAAATACATGACCGTGGTTTGATCCTCAAAAAAACTTACCCATTTGATCCTTGGGACCAAATCGGTCCCTTCCAAAAAATTGCTATACAAGTATTTTTTTTTTTCCACTTTAAACGACTCAGACTTTTAAAACTACTTGAGCCTATAATATTCATATCAAGTTTTAATTATATTATTGGGTTTTTAACCCTTTAAATGCCAGTATGTTTACAGAAAACCACTGTTTTTTTTATCGTAAAAAACAAAAAAACATAAATAATTTCCAAAATATACATATACAGACAGACTTCCCTCCAAACCCTGAGAGTGGCAAGTACCCATCTATTGTTTAAGTTTTTAACAAGTGATTTTTTATATTTGATGAAGGGCAAAAACCGTTAGCGGTATATGTCCACAACTTAATTCTAACTCTCTTCATTTAATATGGGGCTTCTTTTGCAACCACATGATCACATTTCTCATCTGTGCAGCTTGATAGTAAGTGTGCAGGTCTGGTAAATCTAGTCCACCCATCTCTTTTGATAATTTGAGGAATTTAATTTTTAGTCTCGGTTTCCTTCCAGTCTATATGAACTTATTAAGAATGGAGTCCCATTGTTTGAACAGTTTAGGGGGATGTAAATTGGTACAGCGTTAAAGAGGAACAGAAATCTTGGCAGAATATTCATCTGAATTATTTTAACTCTTTCCCAGACTTGTGGGTTTTTTGCTCTTTTTTCATTATTAAATTTTGTTGAGAGCTTGTCCCAGTGTCCCAACCTCATTGGAGTTGGGGCTGTACAATGATGATGATAAACTGGCCTCTATCTACCTGTTCTTGTCCACGCATGTTCTATGTCCACACACACACACACACACACACACACACATATACATATATATATAAATATATATATATATGTATATATATATATATATATATATATATATATATATATATATATATATATATATACACACACATATATATGTATATATATATATTTATAGAGAGAGAGACAGAGAAAATAAAGATAAATGATGATATAAATGATTACTTTATTACCTTTACCATTAAATCTTTCAATCTAAAAACATAGTTTCTATATATGTTTATCTTTCTGTTTTTATACTTATAACAATATATCTATGTATATACATTTAGATATATATAGAATGGCTTAACATAAAGATTTCCTGGCCTCTCAACTGAAAGGGTAACATTGTACACAACATTGTTTTTTTTTTTTTAAATCATTTCTTTTCTTAAATCAAATGTAATGTAGTAATAGTGCATGTTTTGACATTTACAATAAAGTTAACCACATGAAAATCTGTCAAGAAATGAGCAAGTTATGATTTATTTTCAATGTACATGCATTGCCTTTAATGGGAACGTTGCCCTACCCAAGATGGCTGCCTCGTAGGCACGTCGCCCAGCGGGCTGCTACAGCGCGCTGACGTATCTAGTCTTCAATGTACATCTATGGGTGGCGGTATGAACCTAAAAAATGTTTGCGAACCGCCAAATAGAAGAAGAAGACGAGGTGATACTATACACTCCTGCACAGTGGGTGGCGGTATGCACCTAAAAGTTGTTTGCGATCCGCCAATCAAACAGAAGAAGAAGAGGAGAAGAAGAACGGCCGAATTTCGGCGTATGCTAATAAACTAGAGCAGCGTACATACGGCTATTCAAGACAGAGCAGTGTAACTCAAGCGAAGCAGAGCGCTCTGGTGCTTCGGCCATGGGCCGCTTATAGTTATGAACACATACAAACCTTTAATTCATGCCGGTGTAGGCACCAGATCTGTCCCACACCAGTAACCGCACACATGGTTACATCAGCGAAGCTAACGTTAGCACAGAGGGACCGGGGTGGGTAAAGGACAGATTATACTCAGCCAACTGTGAAGCTTCTCTTCCTGAACTTGTATTTTTTTTCAGTAAAGCTATTCTAACATCCCAGTTACTTTTGGCCTTGAAAACATGAGGTGCTAAAATGCTACCTCACTTCAATGCTTTTGGACTCATTCCTGCTTCTTTCTATCGCTGTATTAATGTTTTCCTACACTACTATTTCCAAGGGAGGCTACATACATTGTACAGTAAAATGTGTGAACTCATCTTCTCCTATAGCCTGCAACAAATAAGCATGAAAATATAAATGTTCGAGTCAAAATTTCAGCCTGGTGTTGCCACTTTGACATTGGCAGCCAGGTTATTATCCTCAGAAAGCTGTTTGATTGATTGTCCTCCATAAAATAGAACTCAGTGTTTTTACAATTTGACTTCTGTATTAAAAAAAAAAAACAGATAAAGCATCTGCATTTCTTATACAATATTAATACAATTGAGATGAGTGTGGATGAGTGGAGCAGCATTCTTCCAGTTCGGTAAAAGGGAGGAGAATGTTTAGGGCTTTATTTAATTCACAGTTTTATTGCATATTTTAACAGCTTCTCTCCTTAGATTGATGTCATTGTTGGTTGTTATTGTTCTCCATCTTGCTTCGTGTTTCTTGTAAGAAAATCAGATTGTATCTGAAAAACTTTTAATTCAGACTAATGTCCACTTCAGAGGTTTACCCACCCAACCGAAAAGCTTAAACAAACTCTTACTCTGCAGACTCCCAGGTCTAAAGCTGCTTGGAAATTACAGAGGTCACAATGTCCTCCAAATTGTCTCCCTGAAAAGAAGATGTAAGCACAGGTGGTGGTTTTTCCAGTCTGGCATTTCTGCCTGTCGCACCTCCGACGGTGCCATTGTGCAGGCTGCAGGGTCATCAGCCAGGGGCCACCCATCATCAATGTTTTCGCTCCATTATCCCCAGAGCATCTCGAGGTGGAGGAGCCACGGTTGGGACGTCTCCCTACCGCACCCTGCCTAGGATCCTTCTTTTCCCCACGCCTTATCTCTCCTTCGGAGCCAGAGTCAGAAACTTCCTTGCTCAGCCTCCTCAGCAAGGTCACAGAGAGCTCGCTTCCTGTTCCTGCGGCCTCCAAAGATTTTCAGGAGCCGCTGTTCAGATGTCCCAGTGAAGCCTCTACACCCGACCTCCACTGGAAAGATTCATGCTCTCCACCCTGCTTGTGAGCATGTTGCTGACAGATCCGCATACTTGTCCTTCTTTCTCTCATGTGCGGCCTCAGTCGGTTCTTTCCATGGGACAGTCAGTTCTACCATAACTACTGACATTGCTGAATCAAATCTTGAAAGCAGAATTTGCAGTGGCAGGCTACATATCAACTTTTAATTGTTTAGGGTTTTTTTCTGGAATATATTTTTTATACAATTTTCATGGATATAAATTCATAATAATCAGAGACACAATAGTCAAAGTTAGACTAGAATTGAACATTTAGCGTGCTGCTGAAACTTACCAAAACACCACTAGATCAACAACAGAAAACCTCCAAAAAACAAAAACAGGTAAAAAGAATAAGTACAATAAAAATAAGACTAAAAAAAAAATTATAAAAAATAACAATAATAATAGCAATAATTAATAAGAAATTGAGGGCTCTCAATTTCTGCTCTGGCAGGTGCTGACCAGAGCACAATGTCTGGGCACAGGGCTGTCGCAGTGATCTCCTTAGGGAATTTCAGCTGACGGTTGAGGTCGGCCGCTAGCTGCCACTCGCCTCCAAGTGACAGAAGGGACCGTTCTGTCTTGGTGCAGCGCTGTGCTTTACTCCCTGGCCTGGTAAACTGGATCCACTTCGGAGCTGTGAGTGGGTTGTTCCTGTTGGCTTCCTGTTTACGGGTCTCCAGGATCTCCACTAGCTTTTGCAGAACTCTGTCATGCCGCCACCTGAACCTGCCCTGAGACAGCACTGTCTTGCAGCCAGGATGTGCTTCAGATCTGGGTTTGGGGAATTACACAACTGGCACACTTATTGTTCTCCATCTTGCTTCGTGTTTCTTGTAAGAAAATCAAATTTTATCTGAAAAACTTTTAATTCAGACTAATGTCCACTTCAGAGGTTTACCCACCCAACCAAAAAGCTTAAACAAACTCTTACTCTGCAGACTCCCAGGTCTAAAGCTGCTTGGAAATTACAGAGGTCACAATGTCCTCCAAATTGTCTCCCTGAAAAGAAAATAACAGTAGAGTTAGGACATTTTAGTGTTCTTAATGTTGGCGAAATCATTTAATCTTTACCTCTCTAAAACTCACAACCTTCTGGATGTAAACAAATAAAAATAACTGACCAAAACGATCTACTATCTAAACTGTATTTGAGTCGTTTTGAACTATCAAAGCCCTCCTCTGTTTTACCTGTTCACCTTCTCCCACGCTGAGGTTCTTCATCTGGTACACAGTCAACCGTCCATCACTGTCCCCAATTAAGACACTACCTCACTCCAGCTTTGTGCACGACGGTTGGATTTAGGCTGTTAGAGGAGATTTGTTTTTGGCTCATTTCGTGCAACAGCTGCTAAACAAACAATAACTGCAGACTCCAGATCTCCATCAGTCAGTTACAGGCTAACGCAAGGCATGCTAACCGCAGAGGGATAACCACAACTTAGCCTACCTTCCGGGCTTACATTGGCACAAACAGAGGGACCTGGGGTGGGTAAAGGACTGATTATACTCAGCCAACTGTTAAGCTTCTCCTCCTGAACACACACGAACCACAAATTGAACCTGTTTAACAGATAACAGCAATCCGGTTTTCCCCAAACATTACAGGCTAATGCACAACATGCTAACCGCGGTGTATTGATAAGTACTGTTTAGTACAGAGTTTCCACTAGGGGCATTATGTGAACCCTGTTATGGATGTGAGGACAGCCGAGGAAGTGTCAATAAACAGGTTCTGACTATGCTACTTGGTGTGTGTATGCTGCATATCAATACATGGTACCAGGAGAAACTTTGAAAATAATGCAAAATGATGAATGCGGTTCATCAGTCTGAAGAGTTAAAGCTGTCAGGTAACGCTGATGAGAACTGGAGAGTTTTCAAGCGGACTTTCGAATTTTATACTCTTGCAATTGGACTGACGGGCAGTGATAAACTCAAGATAGCATTGCTGCTAACTGTGGCAGGACGCAGTGCACTGGACGTATACAACACGTTTGTCTTCACAGAAGAAGAAAAGGACAAGTATGATGCTGTCATTTCAAAGTTTGAACAGTACTGCACACCAAAGAAAAATGAGACATACGAAAGGTACGTCTTCAGAAACCGAATGTAAAAAGAGTCAGAATCTATTGAACAGTATGTTACGGACTTGAGGTTAAAAAGCCAGTCGTGTAACTTCGGAACACTTTGTGACTCCATGATAAGAGACCAGATTGTCATGGGAGTGCAAGATAAAAGAGTGAGGATGCATTTATTGAACGAGTCGGACCTTACTCTTGAGAAAGCGATAAAAATATGCCAAGCCTCTGAAAGTGCAAAGGCACAAATAAAGACTTTTTCCCAAGAGAATGAGACCGTGGAGGTGGCTGCCGTGCAGCACGCGGAAAGTGGGCAACTTCAAAAAAATGCAGCCACAGCAGAAAAAAAGAGAGCAAGGGCTGCGAGAGGTGTGGCGGCAGACACGTGCCAAAGCAGTGCCCAGCTTTTGGAAAAGACTGTAGAAAACGCAGGGGGAAGAATCACTTCGCAAAATGCTGTTTCTCCAAGAAGAAGATTCAGCTTGTGGAAAAGCAGAGTCACAGCGGGACGGATGAGGATACACCGGTCTACATTGGAGCGATAGAGGGAGAAAACTGATTCAGCGGACGAATGGATCGCACACCTGGATGTGAACGACACAGATGTACATCTGAAACTGGATACAGGGGCGCAGGTGAACCTCCTGCCAATGAAACAAAATAAGAAACAAAAAGATCAATCTGAGAGCTTATGATGACACACCTATACCTCACAAAGGAGTGTGTAGGGTTACCCTGACAGGTAATGGGAAAAAAGTGAATTCTCTTTTTGTTGTTGTTGAGGGAAACAGACAAGCCATTTTGGGTTTGAAATCCTGTTTACAACTAGGTCTTATAAAAAGAGGTAATGTCATCAACAGTCCACTTCAGAGGATTACACCCACCCGACCAAACAGCTTAGACAAACTCTTACTCTGCAGACTCCCAGGTCTAAAGTTGCTTGGAAATTACAGTGGTCACAATGTCCTCCAAATTGTCTCCCTGAAAAGAAGATGTAAGCACAGATGGTGGTTTTTCCTGCCTGGCATTTCTGCCAGCATCTCGAGGTGGAGGAGCCACGGTTGGGACGTCTCCCTTCCGCGCCCTGCAGCCTGCCTAGGATCCTTCTTTTCCCCATGCCTTATCTCTCCTTTGGAGCCAGAGTCAGAAGCTCCCTTGCTCAGCCTCCTCAGCAAGGTCACGGAGAGCTCGCTTCCTGTTCCTGCGGCCTCCATCTGTTCTTTCCATGGGACAGTCAGTTCTACCATGACTACTGACATTTCTGAATCAAATCTTAATGCAGAATTTGCAGGGGCAGGCTACATATCAACCTTTAATTGCTTAGGGTCTTTTTTTGGAATATATTTTTTATACAATTTTCATGGATATAGATTCATAATAATCAGAGACACAATAGTCAAAGTTAGACTAGAATTGAACATTTAGCGTGCTGCTGAAACTTACCAAAACACCACTAGATCAACAACAGAAAACCTCCAAAAAGAAAAACAGTTTAAAAAATGAGTAAAAAAAAATAAGATTAAAAAACAATTACAAAATAATAATAACAATAGTAATAATAATAATAATAATAATTAATAAAAAGTTGAGGGTTAAATTAAAATGTTGGGCGAAATAAAGAAATAAAAAATAAAAAGCAAACAAGAAAACATACACACACATGCACACTCACGGGGGAGGGGGGTTCCAGTTTCACACAAAGGTAGAATGTTGTGAGTCAAAGTATTTTAATAGTAAACTAAATCTGCTGGATGATAATCAGTCCAGCTGCAGACCATCAAGATCCCTGACAAAGTTCATAAAACCATCCCAAATGCTGTGGAAGTTCTGGAGGGCGCCATTTACACTGTATCGTATCTTTTCTTATTTAAGATTATACAATATTAATACAACTGAGATGAGTGTGGATGAGTGAAGCAGCATTCTTCCAGTTCAGTAAAAGGGAGGAGAATATTTAGGGCTTTTTTGATTCACAGTTTTATTGCATATTTTAACAGCTTCTCTCCTTAGATTGATGTCATTGTTGGTGGTTGTTCTCCATCTTGCTTCATGTTTCCTGCAAGAAAATCAAATTGTATCTGAAAAACTTTTAATTCAGACTAATGTCCACTTCAGAGGTTTACACCCACCCAACCAAAAAGCTTAAACAAACTCTTACCCTGCAGACTCCCAGGTCTAAAGCTGCTTGGAAATTACAGAGGTCACAATGTCCTCCAAACTGTCTCCCTGAAAAGAAGAAGATAACAGTAGAGTTAGGACATGTAAGTGTTCTTAATGTTAGCAAAATCATTTAATCTTTACCTCTCTAAAACTCACAGCCTTCTGGATGTTAACAAATAAAAATAACTGACAAAAAATGATCTACTATCTAAACTTTATTTGACTGTTTTTCAACTATCAAAGCCCTCCTGTTTTACCTGTTCACCTTCTCCCACGCTGAGGTTCTTCATCTGGTACACAGTCACCCATCCGTCACTGTCCCCAATTAAGACACAGTCCGTCTTATTAGCAAATAGGAAGGACGTGAACCTCACTCCAGGAGCAGCTTTGTGCACGAGGGTTGGATTTAGGCTGAAGGAGGAGATTTGTTTTTGGTTAATTTTTTGCTACAGCTGCTAAATAAACAATAACTGCAGACTCCAGATCTCCATCAGTGTGACTTACATGTTTGAGTTCAGGTCCCAGATCTCCAGCCTGTCTCCCTTCAAAGCTGCAAACACTGAGCTCCAGTGTGGAGACCATCGAACCAGATTCACAGCGCTCTGAGTGGAGGTGAAGCTCAGCACGGGGGCGAAGAGGTCCTGCCTCCACAGCTGAACGCTCCAGTCGCTGGAGCAGCTCAGAAACACGTCGGGACAAAATTGAGACCACTCAACATGGTTCACAGGGAGCTGCGAGAGGGGACACAGTATGAGTGCTCTGACTGTCTAAGCTTATTGGACACTTTATTAGGTACACTTATTCAACTGCTCAATAATGCGGATGGCTAATTAGCCAATGACATGGCAGCAACTCAATTCATGTCAGCATGTAGGCATGGTTAAGAAGCTCAAACTAAGCATGAGAATGGCAAAGAAAGGTGATTTAAGTGACTTTGAATGAGACATGACTGTTGGCGCCAGGCTGGTCCGAGCGTTTCAGGAACAGCTGATCTACCAGGACTTTTATAGCCATCTCTTAACCGTGCACAGCGGCTGGATCCTCCTGATGGCTGTAATCAGGCGGATCCATCTTGCCAAGCTCCAATCTACAACTGTCAGCGGCCCAAAGCGGGACAGCCTAATCAGCGTCCTTTAGATTAGAAAGAGGTGGGAGCTACGAGTGTGAGGACAGCAGAAAGCTGAGATTAGCATAGATGTTAACAGTTTCAGAAGCAGTTTTGTCAGATCTGGACTAGGGCTGCCACAAACGACTATTTTGATAATCGGCTAGTCAACGATTATTTTTTGTGTTTAGACGACTAATCACATCATGCATGAATTGCAGCTTACTGCACCAGCACACAGCTGCTCTTGTATAACTATCATTAGCTTTGAAAATATAGAAAATTAAGATGGTAATTCATTTAACTTTTAATGAACTTGCAGCTGTTATAACGTTACAGCAGACACATAACATATGTGTTCTGAGGACAATGAAATCGTCATCGTTAATGTTAACGTTCACCGTTGACAGTAATGTTAGCAGCAAACTAGCCAAATAGCTCACCGAGACGACTGTCCCTCTTCGTCAGAAACTTAATCAGCCACGATGTGCTTCCTTTTCAGATGCTTACGCTTCGCCGTCGTACTGCCATGGAAGGCAAGTTCTGCCTTGCAGATTTTGCATTTGTTTTGGCAAAATGCTCCCAAACTGTCAACCTCCGTTGCCGGTAGGCCATGACACTGTTTGGGCATAACTCTTCCAGTGACATCACGGCTGACCCCGATTACCACTACTGCGCATGTGCGTTCAGGACAGGAAGGCAGACAAGACAGCGGAAGGTACAGCGGCAGTTTTGAGAGAAAACAACGCTTAAAAAAACAAACAAAGACGACGTCGACTATTAAATTAGTAATCGACGATTTTGATCGTCGACGTCGTCATGACTAGTTGACTAATCTTGGCAGCCCTAATCTGGACCACATTACTTTATTAAATGTATAACAAATATTAACACTACAAATTTCCCTATAGCAAAGATATTTTCACTCCACTTCCAACATGTTTGGCGAGACTTTGTTTTGAGTCCTTTATGCCTCACCAATAGCGCCCACCTGCTACATTATCTGATTAGCCCATGATGAAAGTGATATATATATGTCTATAAAAGATCAAATATCCAGTGAGTGGCAAAATGCCTTGTTAATGCCAGAGGTCAGGGCAAAATGAAGTGGTTTGAATTAACAAAAAGGCAATGGTAACTCAAATAACCACCTGTTACAACCAAGTCAGTCTGTGCTCAAAAGTCGATGTCACAAAATATTAACATTTACTCCTTGCTGATATGTGTATTGATACAGATCCTACAAAATCGATTACAGCTGCAGATGCTGTCACAGCAGGGCAGGAATCACCAAAATCTCTCGCTGCATTTGAATTCTGATTTCATCTGCATATTTTAGCATAATTACAACAAAGAAATATTCTACCAAACACTAATGTCCTTCTTTCTGTGCTACGTTTAAAAGCCATGTCATTTTTTGACAATATTTATGAAACAACAATAACTGTTGGTTATTTCAAAGTCATGTTAAATGTTTGTCAGAACTTCTGCAGCTTTTACATAAAAAAATGGTAATATAGTCTTTTCTTACGGCAAGGTAACAAAATAACAACCTATTTCAGTGGTTTTCAAAATTATATTGCCCAAGGCACACCTAAGCAGCCCGGGCACACCAAATTCATATCTAAAACAGCTTCTTCAATGGGTCTGTATTCAGTATAAATTCAAAACTCATTCATTAGTTGTATAAATCACAA
This sequence comes from Cetoscarus ocellatus, assembly GCA_037902135.1. Classification (NCBI taxonomy): domain Eukaryota; kingdom Metazoa; phylum Chordata; class Actinopteri; order Labriformes; family Labridae; genus Cetoscarus; species Cetoscarus ocellatus. The sequence continues at coordinate 1,589,884 of JBAMNC010000277.1, forward strand.
ACGTCAGTTCAAATGCCCAAGGAGCACCTAAACTTGCCTCAAGGCACACCAGTGTGCAGCACACCACTTCACTGACCTAGATGTACTTGTTTGATTCAAAGGGACTTACGAAGTGTTTTTTGTAAGTGCAGATAAAATGTTGACTGTCAGAGATGGAGCACTTGTAGATGTTTCCCTGGGTCGTGCCTACCAAGTAGATATTTGAGTCCTGTTGGGAAAAAACAGTCACACAAAGTCTGGATGCATCATGAAGTCAAAGTGATAAAAACCTGAGCAACAGCCCTTAACATTTAAATTATCTTTATAGGAAGTTTATGTTTGGAATAATGAACAGCTTGTTTTCTGCTTAAATGAAGTTCAGATTAAAGATGTTCTCTGCGGTTCACTCACTGTTGGATGGAAGTCAAAACTCAGACCGGGGTCCTTTGCAGGCAAAAAACGTAGTTCAGTCTTATTCAAGTTCTCAGGTCCTCTCAGCTCTTGTAGGTCTGAAATAGGTTTTCAGAAAAGTAAAAGTAAATATGATTATGAGTATCACTGCTTTAAAGAGTAAACATTTAAAAAGTACAAGCTAAAGCAGGGGATCCCAAACTTTTTAGGCTTGGGACCCAAATGAGAAGTTTGCTCTCTCCGTGGCACCCAAACTGAAAAAATACAGTTTATAATTAAATCTTAATGCATATAATCGTTATTGATCATTTAAATTATTACTGGCTTGAACAAATTATTCTGACTTAGGGACTGAAGAAGTAGGAACAATTATCTTATCATGATTTTTTACAAACCTCAACTCCACTGAAGTTGGGACATTTTGTAAAACATAAATAAAACCAAATTCAATGATTTGCAGATCCTTTATCAACCTGTATATAGCATACTGATGTCAGTGAGCAGGGTTGTGTAGAGGTAAGAGAGTGATAGTTATGAATGATCCTCCTCAGTCACCTTCACAGTCTGCACCCATGCAGTCCAGAGAGCTGCTGAGGAAGAGCCACTTGGAGATCCTTCCATCCATCGATACAGAGATGACATTTCCTACACCGTCCTCTCCTGACAGCTGTTGTTTCATGCATCGGACCTGACACACTGGATTCATGTGCCTCTTAGGACACTCGCTGCAACACAGAAATAAAACTGAGTTCATATATCAAAACTAAGCTGAACCATTCAAACACACTCCTGACCTGCTGTCGGCGATACAGGCCCTGCTGTTCAGACTGGTGGAGTTGTAGAGGGCCACGGTGCCGTCGTCCATCCCCACAGCCAGCTGACTGGGATATTTGGCAGAGAAGTCCAGGGATGTTACGCCACTGTGACAGTGGAAGAATCGCTCCGGCCACTAAACACAGAGGTTTACATTTACAATCATGCTTAATACCAAAACAAGCAGAAACATTCAACCAATGACGACAGCAGTGTTTTGTTTTTCATTAGTGTTCTGAAGTCCTTCCCTGGCCCATCAAAAAAAAAAAAAAATTGAGTGTCAATGGGCTTCAATAGTCAATATCTTGGAGGGATTGTTCTTAAATATGTTCTTCAGAAAGCTACCCATAAAGCAGTTTCACAGTAACCTTGCAGTGAAGCTGGATCCTCCTGATTCAATGTCTGTAACCAGACAGATGGCACAGCCCAATCAAAGTCCTTTAAAGCAGGAAGAGGAAGGAGCTACAAGTGAGATGACAGCAGGAGGTGACTGTTCGTACACAGATTAGCATAGATGCTAACAGCTTCAATAGCATCTTTTTCAGATCTGGACCACATTTCTGGCTCCACTTCTGACCTGTTCTGGTGAGAGTTTGTTCTGCAAAGTGGCTCAGGTTTTGTATTTTAACCACTGCAGTAGTGCCTACTACATTATCTGATTGGCTTGTATTGAATGTGATTGATGGAGCAATCGTCCAATCACCTGCCAAATATGCTTCTGAAAGGTTCTGCCATCCCTAAACACTTTCTATGGGCTGGTTTCCTGATGGACTGCTTAAAAAATGTTGGCAGTCGATCTGGTGTGTCAGGTTAAAGACACTGAGGACCTTTGTGAAACAGTCATTGAAGTGGCTGAAAAAGCTCCAAGCAGGAGATTGAGCTTAGACCAGCACTGCTGCTGACGGGTACAGTTATTTTTTTTATTTTAAATGTGTAGGTTTTACTTAAAAGAGTGAAACTGCAGACCGGTGGAATCAATGAGCACAGGCGGGAGAACACAGCCATTTGCTGCATTGCAAAATAGTGCCAAACAAAGAGACTTCCTGGTGGAAAAATAAAGCACTCTGAAATTTTTCACCCAATTGTAAATTCAATCCAACATAGTTCCATGGCTCATTTTTTCAATTACACACAATTACACAGAATAACTGTACCTGTCCGCAGCAGTGTACCTAACCAGCAGTCTCAGTTTGTTCTCCTTAAAGGGGCAGCACTGTTGTGAGCCCTTCCAGCCACTCCACTGACTGTTGTATCTCATGCAACCCAACTTCAAAGATGCTAAAATATATCAATTTAAGATAGAGAACCAGGATACTGGCTGTAAACTAAGAGGACATAGTGATTTGAAAAGGAATGAACATACTGTAGGACTTTTGATGGACCAGCAGCAGATGAATCCTGGTTTTTGTGTGAGGGAGCCAAATACACCATAACCTACAGCCAGAAGATCCTGACAGAGAGCATAAACAAAAATAGAAGAGTATGTGGCACATTTGACAAGTAAGGTCCATTATTTACCTTTTTAAAAAAGAGTATAAAAATGTTAACAAAGCCAAATTGTTCACTGGGGCTTGACTGGAAGAACATCTGCTGTTCTTGTTTGTCTGTGTGTTTTTGGAGTGTTACCATGTGCTCGTGGTTTAAGGCCATGCATGTAATGCTGCATCCTTTGGTGAGCTCACAGCTGAAGGACCAGAGAGGCTCCAGAGTTGGAGATGAAGAGCTCTCCTCACTTTCTGTCATCTGTTCCTCAGGCTCCACAGTGCTGTCAGGACCTTAACAATCAGCATTTCTTTATTTACTTCATTCAAGTACACTTTCATTACAGGAGTCTACATTGTCTGATTCAGAAGAACATGAGAGAGACAAAAGAGTTTACCTTCTACCATGGGCAGCTGTCTATAAGCAGCCAGTTTGGGTTGCATGAGGTTCAGTGTGATGCTCCTCTCCATCACTGATAAGCTTTGCTGGAATGACTCTGAAAGCGTGATCACCTGAGGGTCGGGCTCTGAGGTTATACTGCTCCTGCATGACTCCTTCTCAAACAGTGAGCTAACTGTGCTGCCTGAAGAAATAATGTATAGGGCATTAAATAACCAATAAATCAGACGCAGCGTTGAGAACTTCAGTCAACCATTGTCATTGGAGATGCTCATACCTGTGATGATCGTGCTGCAGCTGCTGCTCTTCTCAACCTTCTTCTCTTGGTTATGACCGGTGTCCACAGCACACTCGGAGAAGTCTGTCTCTTCACTTTGTGTTTCTGCTTTTTCAAGGAAAGAGTCATAGATGTCCCAGGCCGTGGCCATTGTACCTGTCGACATGAAGCAATTACAGCTTACTCCTCATGCAGGCTGATTTATCATGGCTAATATCATAGCCACAGTTATTCTGAATAATAATAATAATATGCACAACTTAGTCTGAGTTAAAAATATTAAATAAATAAAGTTCTTTAAGTGTTGCCAGAAGGGGCGGGGGGATCACACCTCACCTTCATCTGTCATCTCAATCTCGTCGCTCTGGCTCTGTTTGTTTTTTGGTGCATCGCTGAATGTCTGTGTAAATCGGACCACATACTTATCGTTGCCCAGTCTGTTCTTGCAAAGCTCTGCATACTTTATGTTCTGCTCTCTGTTAAAACAAAACAGTTATCAAAACCAAGAACACAACAACATTGATTATCATACAGAGTGTTGACTGCACAACAGGTTCCCAAGTAAAAGCGTCAGGTCTTATGCTTGGATATTCTGAGTTTTAGATCTTAATTGAATAAATCAATCACCAGATAATTTTACTTACTCTATAGCCTCTGCATCCTCGGCATCTTCTGACACAAATGTAGGGGGTATGTCCAGCAGGGTAATAGTGTCTGTCTCATGGAGAAATACTTCCACAGCTTCATCCAGCATCTCCTCTGTCACCTGCTGTTCTACATTGTCTCTTTTTCTTGGCATTTCTAGTGAGGAGACAAACAATACAAAGTTAGTATTACTTACTTTCTGAAAATACAGGTGTGAAATATCAAAAGATTATCAAAAAACATCTTCAGCTCAAAAATGTTATGTTTGTCTTAAAACAAAATGTTGAGAAGCTGATGTAGATGACTACATTTGTTAAACAACTTAACACTTTTTAAATAATTATATGCACTTTTAAACAGCTTAGGGATATACAGGTTTTCATAGAATATCATTGTCCTGCAGCATTTTTTCCATAGCGTTCTATTTGATAAACAAAATTATTATTATTTTAAGTGGCATCAAAACAAAATTAATGTAGGTATAACAGATATCAATTTTCAAGTATTCATCTGTTATGTCATATCAATAGAGGATATGCACATGATGTCACAGCACAAGTGAGTGGCCACTGAGTGACAACAGCAATCAGTGGAAAGTTTTCAGTCAAATCTTTCAAAAAACTTGAAGAAAAAAGTCAAGCTTTTTGTTATTGTTTAGTAATGTTCACCGTGGGCAGTGAAGATCCTCAGCTGTAACAACACAACAACAAACGGTCTCAGAGTGTTATTGCAAAAGACCCCGTTTAATTTCACCAGTTGTGTTTGTTGTTACGATTATTAATGTTGAGTTTACTTTATATACATATATTACATACATATGTTTAGTATTTTAAACATTCACTCTGTCATGGCCTTATTAAGCATCAAACTCTTATGTAGAAAAAGTTGTCCAGGCTGGTTCCTCCTGAAGTCACATTTATATGCATATCAAAATATCCACTTTTACAACAGAAATAAAGAGGTTTGAACTCAATTACACTGGTGACCAATTTAGGGCGGTCCCTGTAATCCCGAGTAATACCTCTAATCTCTGTATAAGAACATCATGATCAATGGTGTCAAAAGCTGCACTAAGATCTAACAAAACAAGTACCAAGAGAAGTCCCTGATCTGAAGCTGAGAGTAGATCGTTGGTTACTTTAGCTAGAGCAGTCTGTGCTGTGATGAGCTCTAAATCCCGACTGAAAGTCCTCAAACAGGCTGTTGTCTTCAAGGAAGTCACATAGCTGATTAGCCACTATTTTCTCCAGGATCTTTGAAGTAAATGAAAGGTTTGATATAGGCCTGTAGTTAGCTAATGTTCCCGAATCGAGGTTAGGTTTTTTAAGGAGAGGTTTGATTACAGCTACTCTAAAAGACTGTGGCATGTAGCCTGTTGATAGAGATATATTTATTGTCTCCAGCAAGGATGGACGAACTAGGGGAAAGACCTCTTTGAACAGCTTAGTTGGGATCGAGTCTAAAAGGCAGGTTGATGGTTTGGAGGAGGAGACAAGAGAATTTAGCTCCTGAAGGCTAATTGTAGAAAAACAATCTAACTCAAGTCTGACTACATTTAATGGTACGGCAGGTTCGGGTGAAGACAGGGAGTTGCTAATTTTATCTCTAATTTTAAGAATTTTATCATTAAAAAAGCTCATAAAGTCCTCACAGCTGAGAGCTCGAGGAATCACAGGCTCAATAGAGCTCTGACTCTGTGTCAGCCTGGCTATAGGGCTGAAAAGGTACCTAGGGTTGTTTTTATTTTCTTCAATTAGTGAGGAGTAGTAGGCAGCTCGAGCATGTCGTAAGGCTGTCATGTAGTTATTATGACTTTCCCGCCAAAGTAATACATGACTCCTCACTTTTATTGGAGCGCCAAATTCTCTCTAATTTACGGGATGCTTGTTTAAGTGCACGAGTTTCAGAAGTAAACCAAGGAGCTGTCCTCTGACGTTTAATAGGTTTTTGTCTCAGTGGGGCAATTGAGTCCAAAGTCTGGATCTTAGAAGACTGGCAGAGTCATCAGCAAGCTGATCCAGCTGAGAGGGGCTATAGCTAATATCACAGTTATTAGTTGCCCAATTTATTAAGTTTAAGGCAGCAGGAACGGCTTCTTTAAATTTAGCCACGGCACCATTGGACAGATTTCTACTCTTCACAATTTTGTTACAAAACACAAAATCGTCTAAGAAGATGTTAAAAGTTACTAAGAAATGATCGAATAATAAAGGATTTTCAGGAAAAACTTTTACTTTATTAACATCAAGGCCATATGCTAGAACCAAATCAAGAGTGTGATTGAAATGATGAGTAGCTTCACGAACAGCCTGAATAAAACCAACTGAGTCTATTAAGGACATATAAGCTGAGCTCAGGCTATCACTTTCTTTGTCAACATGGATGTTAAAATCACCTACAATGAGTATTTTATCAGAGCTAAGGACCAAGTTTGATATGAACTCAGGAAATTCTGATAAGAATTCAGAATAAGGGCCTGGAGGATGGTAAATTATCACAAATAGGACAGGCTGGCAGGTTTTTGAGTCAGTATGAGATACATTTAGAACAAGGCTTTCAAAATAAGTGTAATTAGCCTTTGGTCTAGGATTGATTTGGAGACAAGAATGATAAATAGCTGCTACACCACCAGCACGGCCTGTGTCGCGTGGTATATGAGTATTTGAGTGACTGGGAGGAGTGATTTTTCCCAGGAAGAAAGATTGTTAAGAGAAAAGCATAATGAAAATAAATGTACTGAATATGATAATGATAGGAAAGCAAATAGTCACCCCATGGAGCTGGAGGTAATGTTGGCATCTCTAACACACTGTCCTCACTGTCCTTGGTCATTGAAGCTCTCATGCTTGATGACGGGCTGCTGCCCATGAATGAGCTGAAAAACAATGTTGGTTGAGTGTCAGAGTAAATGTGGTCTCATTTATTTCACAGAAAAAAAAACACACGACACGAAACCCAGCTGGAACAAAAGCAACGTGACATCTGTCTAGAAGACAAACTTTAATTATAAAAATATTATTTATCAAAAACACCACTTTTCGACCTCTGAGTGGTGGATTTCTTCCCATCAAATTGTTTATATTCATGCAAATTGGGGAGAAAATTAATTAGTTAATAATTAATGGAGATGGGGTGGGATTAAATACATTTTAACTTCTTTTTAGACATGTAGCAGTCAGTGCATTTATTTCTGCCTTTTGTTATATATTAATAAATTTGTGAATCAATCAGTAGTTGTAAAAACGAATGCTAAATGTTTTAATTTTAATTTTGGCTTCTAATATTTGTAAAAACAAGATTATTCAGATTAAATAATGTTCTGCATGAAGTGTTGTCCTCCTATCCTTAGGGTTCAACACAAATAGTCTCAGGGTTGTCCATTAGAATACAGTAGTAGTACCTCCAAATTTCATAATTTAATCTTTTTTCCTGTTAATTTCAATCTGAATTTGTTGATCAAAATGCTCAAAAGTTTAAAGTCTTCATGATATCTAAGTTTGATCATTTTTTGTGATGCACATGCAGTAAAATCAGCGAGTAACTGTGTATAATATTTGTGATCTAAATGTAAGCCAAGACAATTATCATATTATATTTTGTATTACTGAGTAGCCCTATGATAACTTACTGCTTACGCTCTCTCTGGACTCCAGCTGTGACTAAACAAACAACAGCTGCATTTCAAACATCAGGTCTGGTCAGACTGTTATATTAAATTAAACTCAGGTACCTGGCAGAGGGCAGATTGAAGGTTGAGGAGGATTTTAAGTGGTCAGATCTCATGCTGGAGAAGATATCCTCCAGGATGTTCTTCCTTTGTTTAAGCTTGTCTGCTGGATCTTCTTGGTAGAGAGGCTGAGGGGTGACGTCGTTACCATTGTCGTCCAAGACCTGCAGAGACGAGGAATACATCTTAATTAGGAGGACAATCTAAAGCAGGACTGACCCAGAATCAAGTAAGTTTGTGACTAAAATGAGTTTACAATAAAATCAGATATTCAGAGATTTCATAGTTTAGAGTTTACTTTTACAGTTATTGTAAGAAAGGAAGAATCTAGGAATATATTTAGCCAGAAGGTGAAAAAGATATCAACCTACATTTCCTCTTGTTATAAAGGCCAACTCAGTTTAAATATTATGTAGTTTTCATTTACGTAGGAATTTCCATTTACAGTTAAAATAGATGTTGATTTAATGGGATTTGAAAGAAGAATTATACATATTTCTAGGGTTGCATGATATTAAAGAAACAATATTGCCATCAGCAGATAATTGCCTAAAAAGCTGATTATCTCTATTAGCAGATATGGCTGTATTGGCTGTAAAACTGGCAGAATGTACAAATGTGCCATTACGGGTTACCTCATCATCACTGAATCTATCATTTATCATTTATCAGTCTGGTAGTACGCGATACCAATAAGTGGAGGGTTATGAGTTCGAGCCCCGCTCTGCACCAGTATTGATATCTGTATCAGCAATAATAAGTTTGGAAATATTAGTACATTGGATATCAGCAAAAATCCAATATTGTGCATCCCTACTTTTATCAGTAGATTTATGTGTGCTATCTTGAAAAATGTGCTTTAAAAACTGACAGTAATACAGGATAAACAAACGACAAGTATTATCAAATACTTGGCTATCCTGCAATAAATTAAATAAATTAAAGGTACCACAAACTACATCTACTGTTACATTAGGGTCTAGGTGTATCTAAGGGATTTTATTTACAACCATAAGGTATATGGTTGTAAAAAAAAATTCACAGCTGTATTATTTGGTCAGTCAGTATATCGTTTGTGATACAGTTTTTTGTCATACTTGAAATGGCATTTGTAGATAAAATAAATACATGAAAGTGAATGATATGATAATGTTACACACTTTGTAGAGGCTATTTTGCAATGATATCATGATGATGTTAAAGAATTTCTGTAAATGATGTTTTAATTTTTTGTTGTTTTGTTTGTTCTTTAATTTTAATATTTTATTATTCCTATGTTCTAAATATAGATTATCAAATCAGTTGTCAAATCAAATATCAATAAGGTGTGCCTCGAGATTTTGGCTTGGGTTTAGGTGTGCCTTGGTCAAAAGTAGACTGAAAACCACAACATAAGAGATAAACTGTAATAACACATAACATATAAGTGTCACAATAAAATACCAGTTATACTGTTAATAGTGCTGTTGTTGGAATGATAAGCCAGGCTACTATTCTTAGTGGACTATGTGTGATGCCTAGACCCCTGTATTTGGGTTACCTGGACAGGTTTTGGAGCTTCAGTTCTGTCATCCAGGACGCTTAGTTTGCTTCCCCTGTGTCCGGCCAGGATGGATCCTTTTCGGTTAAGTGAACCTGTGAAGCTCCATTTGTGTCTGGAACCGATATCGATCTTATGCATTCCTGATATTGAATTAGTCATCCCTCTTGAGGACCTATTAAAAGTTAATAATAATAATAATAATAATAATAAAGTAACCACACAGATGAATTAAAAAAAAAAGAAAATTGGAAAACCCGCAGGGCTAACTATCACCAACAAAAGCCAGGTTCGAGAAAGCTGTCAGTTAGCCTTTTAGCTTAAGTTAGTTTGGTGTTTATCCACATTATAAAACACTTATTAAAACAGTTTGAACTTACGAGTTCAGCACCAGACTGGCTTTCTTCTTGTTCTCCATATTAGGATAGATTTTTGTCTTCTGTATGTCCTCTCTTTAGCTGCAGAAAACGTTTTAGTGTCGTAATATTGAACAGTATTTACTTTCCCGTTCTTTACAGGAACGGCAACGGTTGTTTGATGTTGCCATGGTGACGTGACGTAAGGGCGTTGATCCCGGAAGCGTATCTCATATTGAAGTTCAATTTAGCCTAAAAATTCTCATTTTTTCCGTCAAAGGGACAGTGTCAGTGAATAAAGACACACGGAACGTTTTACACACACTTCCAAAATTTCCCTCCGGTCCAAGTAAAGATGTTTGCATGACTGACAGCGAGTTAAAATGAAGTAGGTCTTACGTTTTAATAACACCGTTTAAATAAATATTAATATGTTTAGAATTCCTACTTCAACGTATTTTACTTTAAGAGGCAGTGCTGGGTATTCATGGAAAGGTTTCATGCAACATATTCTCCACTAGGTAGCAGTAAAAACAAACCAGTCTTCTGCCCTTTTTTTGAAATAACAAAATGTACTATTTGTGCGTTTTAATTTATAATTTACAATTTACTCAAGGATAACTGCATTAAATAATTATTTTAACTTGTGTATGTTCAAATATCAAGATAGTTTGGCATAAGTTACATTGTTTTGGCATTTATGATATATCAGGCTCCTACCAAGGCTTACCAGCCAAATTTGTGAAAAGTTTTGAGTAGCTCATGATCAACTTAAAAATAATTGTTTGAATGTTTAATATTCACAGACAAAAATAAGGGACAACAAGCCAAAACCATTAAATGAACAATTTTAGAAGTAGACAGAAAAGAGTTGTAATTATTTCAGAATCATCATTGACAAGCAAAAACAATTCATTTACTCAAATACTTTGTTTTTAATTCTGTTTCAAAAAGCACAGTAACAGACCTCAGTCTGTCACAGATATCTAAGTTTAAGAAGAAGTCATGGATTTAAATTTGACGACGACAGGTCTATGATTGGTCCATTGATCTGTCACTAGCTTTAGTTCTTACTTTAGTCCACTTGTCTCCACTTACCTCCCTCCCTTTGCCCCCACACCCAACACAGCATCGTGTGGATTTGCTGTTCATCATGAGACTGGGGTCCACATTCAAGATTTCCTGCTGCTTAACAGAAGGTTTTTTGTTGCCGCCATGATGGAGGGATTCATGATTGGCTATATGGATTCATGTTGGGTGTTGGATGTATATATTTGTATATATATGTATATGTGTATTTTTATATGTATATATGTATCTATGCATATATGTGTATCCATAATATGAAGAGCTTTGTGCTCTATTGTAAAGTGTCTTGAGATAACACTTGTTATGAATTGGCGCTATACAAATAAAGATTGATTGATTGAGATTGATTTAGCCAAGAGAGGGAGACACATGGCAACCATAGAGGCCAGCCTATGTTGTCAGAGGATGGCAGTGTAGTGATAGGCTAAAGTAAAGAAGGGTATCATTTTTTTTATGTATAATGATAGGTCATTTTGTATTGGAAGTGGACACTTAAAAATGTAAAAATCAAAATGATGCATTTTATAATTGCATGTCCATTTATAATTGCATATAAATGCACAATTTTTATTGAGCCAATAATATTCTAATGCAGGTTGCATCTAGTTCAGGAGAGCTATCTCCATCATCAGCGCTTATTATAGGCTACTGTTGTCTAGTGTGTTATTCTTGATTGATTGATTGATTGCATCTTTATTTCGAGCATAGACACAAATGCGTACATCAACAAAAGCAAAGAAAAAAGCAAACATCCACAACAAAATCCTCAAAGATGCCCAATGAAACAAAAAAACAAGCATGCTCAAAAAGGACTAGGAAGAAGTTAAAAACTTATTCAATCCTACCCCTATAGTTTCATTCATCAATTCCTCTATTATTACATTGAAATATATGAACTAACAGTTATTATAAACAACAATTAATATTATATTATATAACTTAACCATAATACCACAATATTCAACAGCAGTATATTACGGCACTTTGTATTTTATACAAAGGCACTATAAATATTTCAAACACACTTATTAGATTATTGCAAATATCATAGTACTATATATAACATTATCGTCCAATATTAAAAATATACACTATTTCTACATTGTTGCATATATACTTATGTTATTTATAGCTTATAATTATGTACCTTATTAGCACACTATATAATATAATATACTGAATATTATATATAATAGTGCATACAACTCCATATCATAATACCGTAGATACCCTTTATATTAAGTTATGTTCTAATTAATAATATATATCATACACCATATAATATTACCTTATAATAGAATACCCAATATAATAAGATATAGAATGTAATAGATAGTATTAATCACCTAGCTATTCTTAGGAAGAAAAAACAAGAGTCAGAGTTAAAATACCCATTAGACAGTGGAGCAGCTGCCTTATTGGTACCAAATTAATGATGCAGAGCTGTTTCATTAAGCATCTTAGCAACCATTTAGACAATTTTTCTCTATGTCACAAAACATAAAGACTCAAAGACCCAGCTGTTAGTCATAAAGACAAATACTTGTGGTGAGTCATTTTTTAAATTTATTGTACACTCTGATAACCACATTATGAGCCATATGCTGAATTTTAAGAAAATATCACTTTAATTAGTGACTTGTTTTTGAGACAGAGGGCATAATTATTTTACATTTACATATCTAAGGTGAAGTCTGATGGGGTGGGGGCAACAATATGTTACTGTATTGGTAACATTTTGCAATTGGTGTTTTAAGATTTCTTTACTCTTCACTTACATTTTTTTCTTGTTTCCATTACAAAAAAAGTAATATTCAGGTATTTTGTGTGGCTAATCTTCCATAAAATGGCATTGTAAAAAAACAAAAAACAAAACAAAAAAAAAGCCATTTAGAATGTGTGTTAGGAGTATTTTAGTTTTATTGATGCAGTTTTGTATAATCAAATTGTACTTATTTTACATTTATATATCTAAGGTGAAGCCAGGGGCGCTGTAAAGGCATGAAAAGATAAGATTCTCAGGGTCCATGACTGATTGGGCCCAATAATATATCATCGTATCTGTAACATTATGCCATTGGTGTTTTAAGACCTCTTTACTCTTCACTTACATTTCTTTCTTCTTTCCATTACAAAAAATAATAATATTCAGGCATTTTGTATGGTGAATCTGCCATAAAATGGCATTCTTGTTTAAAAAAAAGACCATTAAGGACACTTGTTAAGAGGATTTTAGTTTCACTGATGCATTTTTGTATAAACAGATTGTCTCAATGTCATGTTAAGTATTTAGGTCTTTAAATAAAAGGTTGAGAAGGAAGACAAATGTATCATCTGCAGTTTTTAAATTTTTGAAAGGGTTGAAAGATAAGACATTTATGAGGACTGGTTATTGTTAGGATATGACCCTTTACTTTAGTTGTTGGACCCAAAAGCTCAAGGAAGGAGGCAGGTAAAAGTTGACAGTGGTTTTATTGATTACACAATTAGTAATGGGGGTCTAAGGGGGAATCTTCGTGTCAGTGAGGGATTCCAGTGACACAGGTGAGTGAATACAGTCTGCAGCGGTGGTGAGGGCTGGAAGACACTGCGAAGAGATGAGCAGAAAAAACAGGTAAGTACATCAGTAAATCCAAAGTTTCCAGTCACCAATGCACACACGTGGCAAAAAACACTCCCAAGGGGAGATGAAGAAATAAGGCTTGGAGCCAGAGCAATGAGCCGCGAGAGCAGAAAAAAAGATTGCTGGGAACAAACTACAGTAGAAGTGGAAATCCACCGACGCTGAAGAGTAGTCCAGAGCCAGCTTAAGTAGAGCGTGGTGATGAGGTGAATAGAATCAGGTGTGCAGCTGGAAGCGAGGAGACCTCGCCTATTCCTCGAACAGCAGGGAAAGAGACGGAGGGGGGAAAGCAGGGCAGAGGAGGAGGCCTCCTCACAGGTTATATTATAAAAGATGATATATTAAATGCTCAACATGGTCCAAATGTCTAAAAAAAATACAAACATAACATATCTTAATTTACTGTATTGTATGATTGTCAGCTGCAGAGCATTTCTCTACTGTTAAATGGATATTTGTTTCTTTAAACAGAACAACTTCTTTGTAATGATGTAACTGGTCCATCCACGATTGAGTCTAGTTTTTCATACATAGATAAAATTAGACCAAAAAAAAAAATCAATAACATGTTTATATTTATACAGATTAGGAAGCTAAATAATAGGTCATTTATTGATGGAGAGGGTGGGATAAAATAAGTTTTGACTTCCTCTCACTCCTTTTCAGACATGTAGCATGTATCCAAGTGCTAATTTGCTTTTTTCTGTCTGTACTTTTATTTTGCCTTTTGTTATACGGATGAAATAAATGTATAAATCAATCAATGGTTTATGATGGGGCTCAAAATTATATCTTTTCATGGGGCCCAACATTTTTGGCAGCAAACCCTGGGTGAAGTAAAAACAATCTTAGTCCTTATTAATTAAGTTTTTTTTTTTTTTTACCTGTTAAAATGACATTTTATTATGCACTTAGTTAAGAGCATATTTAGGGCCTCACTCTGACCCAGGGGCAGCCCTGCCTGGTGACAACGGCGTCTGTTTGTCTATTTGTTTCTTAGTAAGAATACACAAAAACTACTGGAATGATTTTTCTGAAATTGTCAGAAGATGTTGGCAATGGTCCAACTTAGAAATTATAAGATTTTAGTGGTGATCCAGAAAACCGCCATTAGCATACTATCGTTTTTGCTCAACAACTGTCTAACTTATAATGATATCAACATGAGTCTGAGTGCTAGATGTGGGTTTTCAGGGTCATGGAATCATATTATGATGGTAACTTTATCATAAAACTATTGCTTATAGATGTAACAGCAATATGTGAGCTACCTTGGCATAAGTTTGCGCTCTCAGAGCACTTCGACTTTGAATTTGCAGCACCTACTTGCTTCCGGGTCAGGGACTACAAAATGACGTAACGTGAGCGTCAACGTCCTCCACCCATCAGCCCCCTCCGCGCGAGCATCTCATAGATAACGGTCGTCTGCTCGTGCGCCTTTAAGAGCCATATATCCTGCTGCCCTCTGCACTAAATCTCCATCTCTGCTCCGAGAGGGAGGAAAAACACACAACAGACGGAAAACCGCCGCAGAATGTCCTCCAGCTCCGCGTTCAACGACGAGAAGGGGGGCTCGTCCAGCGTAGGAGAGCCGGAATATGGTCACGACCCGGCGAGCGGAGGGATTTTCTCCTCCGACTACAAAAGGTACGGAGCTACCTGCCGCCTGCTGCCGCGGATATTCGTCCCGTGGAGGGGGGATGTAGCGGGCTAGCTAATGGCGGGGGAGGTGCAGCGGTATTAATATGTTATCATGTCTGTTTGGGTCAGGAAACCCTCTAAACTCAACTTTGTTTGCTAACAGGCCCGTGATTTGAAGCTTTCTATGGTCCTGAATCCAACACCGTGATTTAGCTCTTGTGTCAAATAACTGCCGAGTGTTGGTGTTGTACGTTAAATTCACATTTCTGCTTGTCTGTGCTCAGAGATGAGGGGCTGTCGGTGTCTGTATCGGCTGTGTTTTCAGTATGTTTGGGTGCTGAGGTGTTTTAAAGGCCTGTTGTTGTAGATTTGGGATGCTAGGCCTAGCTCCTGGTTTCAGCACCACCCCTGCTGGACAGCTCGCACAGCAGCTCCTGTGATCACAGCAGGTTAATACGAGCTGAGACACAATCAAGCACCAACAATGGGGCCAAATATGACAAGCAAGCAGGGGGGCGTGAAGGGGGGAGATCCAAGGGCCCATGACACACAGGGGCCCCTAAAATGATCAAATTATTAGTATTTTTGATATCAGTTTATTCACTTCTTGTCAAAGGTCATCGAAGGTCTTTTTAAAGTGATTTTTGAACCGATTTGAAAAAAGAGAAAATTGTTGTAATTAGAAATGTATGATATTGTCGGTTTGATATCAGTATCAGCCGATATCAGCCTAAAAAGTTAAGTATCTTATGGAACGATATTGGAATTTTTGCAGATATTTACAGCCGATATATCGGCCACACATGTCGGCCACATATCGTCTGGAATATTGGCAAATTAAACAAATGTACAATATTGATACACCTTCTCATCACAGCATGGGTACATTTAAAAATCAAGGGTTTCATTTTTTCTAGAGTTAAATGCTGTTTTTTCCTGTTTTACATCTGTTCCTGACAAAAATATACTGTAACGCTGAAAGAAACAAATCCATTTTTGTTTAGTACAGAGCTTGAGCTCTTGACCAGAAATGTTGGTATTGGCAATAATGAATTTAAAGATATCGGCATATCATAGTTATAATTTAGAAGAATTTGAAATACTTAAAAATCAAGATTCAGGAAACTAAACTGAAGGAGGGCTGCAGTGAGAGGAATCAGTTTATGGAACAACCTGAACAAAGAAACTGAAGAAGCTAAATCAAGTTTTGTCTTTAAAAAGTTATAAAAGCCGGTATGTTGAGTAAATTCAGGGAAATGTGTTAATCTTAGTCTTGTTATGTTTGTTTTGTGGCAAAATTTGGATTAACATATGGTCTTTTTTTTGTTTGTTTTGTTGGTTGTTTTTGAATATAAGAAATAATGAAATGTATAAAGGTATGTTGGCCTGCAGCTCTTGTTAATTTGTATTATGTGTTTAGTTAATTAATATCTTGTGAGAGAGGGGCAGACTCTATAAGATTTTTCTTCTTTCTGTTCCTTTTCATATACATATTTGAGATTTTTTTGTTTGTCTGGAATGTTTTATTTAATGACAGAATTAAAAAGAGTCCTAAACTAAACTAAAAAAAACCTTTTTTCTCCTCACACACAAAAAATAGCAAGCTTTCTTGTTTAATTGCAAAAATGAGGCCATGGTTAACTCTCTTAATTTGACATTAAAAAAATGAGGCCTTTTTGAACTCTTATGAGAGGATATTACTTTTGTTTATGCTCTCTGTACAACAGAATTTTAAATTATTTGGGTCTTTAAAAATACAATTCATAGAGCAAGACAAATGCATAATCTGTAAAAGTTTTTAATCTTTTACATGATTAAAAAATAGAGGTTCACATAGACTAATTATAAGGTAAATAAAAAAAAAAACTTTCAGTGCTTAAAATAGTCCAAAATACAATGCAATAACTTAGCGGTAATAAATATGAATGATCCATGAAAAGATATATTATAATATTTATTTAGCAATTTGCTTTATAAAGGCTCAGTTTGAGAAACCATGCTTAGCTGGTTTGGGGTAGGGCACAAATAAAAATATCTTTTCATGGGGCCTAAGATATTTTCACCTCTGCAAGTAAGATTTTATTTAATGTTACTTGAAGGAAAAAATTGCTGTAGCACTGAGGATACTGTCAAAGCTTGTTGTTGTTTTCAACCTGCTTGGGATGGGAGTTGACTCCTTGAATCTCCTAAGCTGTAAAGCCCATTGCCATGAGGTGGAAAGTAATAAAATAATTATGATTAACTACTCAAAGAAACACATTTCCACATAATAGAAGAATGAAATGGCTGTTAAACAGACTTTTGTCAGTTTGGTTTCCTATTTTTGACATTCCTAATATGTGTAAATGTTTTTGACATCCAAAGTCATGTTTTGTTAGTAGAAAGTACAATAATCAGTCCTTAAGTTGACAACAAAACAAAAATATAACCAGAATTGCCTAATATAGGAGGCTGCTCAGGGGCTCACACTGCCTCTGTCTCCCCTACTCTGATATCCAGCTTTGTTGTGTCCATTGTTTCCTCTTGTATTGAGTGCCTCATAATCAGCTGCTGATAGGATATTCTCAATTTTTGGCAGGCTTTGGTGGTAGTTGTGGTAGTTAACTTTAAATTTGTTTTTGTTGTTTTATTCTGTAAATGCCTTTGTGTTTCTTAGTGTTTTTGCTCATGCTTATCTGCCTGCAGATTTGTCCTGTTCAGCATGAGCGCTGACAAAGGCAGTATAGATTAAGCTGCATAAAGAAATGTATGGCCATTGTCTGCTACTCATTTTCTCAACCTTTTCACTCGTCTTTATTCATCCCTAAAGGGTATTTTTGGACGGTAACAGAGCGCTCTGCCGCTGCACTGCTGCTAGTCTTTGCTGAGGGAAAATGGAGCTTGTTTAGACACTACAATCCGACTTAATTAATAAAATACCTAAGCTACTGAAAAGCTGTTTGACCCAGAAAACAACAACACTACGGTTGCTTTATCTAAACACACAACATATTGAATCTTGAAGCAAGTAGGCTACAGCAGCATAAGACTGCACGGGGTGCCACTGTCAGCTAAGAACAACAATAGAAGATTGGAAAGATGTTACCTGGTCTGATGTGTCTCTATTTTTGCTGCAACATTCAGATGATAGGGTCAAAATCTGGCGTAAACAACATTAGAGCATGAATCCATTCTGCCTTAGATCAGTGGCTTAGGCTGATGGTCGTGGTGACAATGTGGGGGATACTCTCTTGGCACACTTGTGGCCCCTTCTTGAGCATTGCTCAAACACCACAGCCTACCTAGACCATGTTCATCCCTTTACAACCACAGTGAACCCATTTTCTGAGGCCTCCAGCAGGATAACACGCCATTTCACAAAGCTCAAATCATCTGAAACTGGTTTCTTGAACATGAAATGAGTTCACTGTATACTGTCAATCTGATGAAGCACTTCACCACAGATGTGGTGAAATGGGAGATTGGCTTCACTGACGTGCAGCCGCCAAATCTGTGACAACTTTTGTGATCTTTGAAGAACAAAAAGTTTTAGTGTCCTAAGTCTGAGGATCCTTTTAAACCTTGTTCTTGCTGTTTTTGTTTTACAAAAAAGAACGAAAGTTCTGTGAATTCAGTGAAAGGCTTAATCAATACCTATTACCTATTGATACCTTTTTATTGTAGTCTTTGCTTCCGGTTATGTTTTGTATTGTGAGGTTAATGGAAATACACAGACATAAACAAGTTAAACACTTTGACTTTATTGGACACATAACAGGACATTTACTGTGATTCATAGCAGACTTTTATTTGATTCAATATTTCATATAAGTGTGGTCTTGCCTGGCTTTTGTAAAAGTTTATCTGCTTTTTTGTGGGTTTCTCTGTAATTTTTAACACATTGATTGTTTGGTGTTAGTTCCTGCTTTCCTCTGTTGATTTCCTTCAGTTGAAAGTGCAAGTGTCTCATTCAGGAAACATGCATAAGAATGTAACAGTGAGGATTAATGCCACTGTTGCCTGCCTGAAAATGGAGATGAACTGTGCAGACTTTGCAAAAGCTTCAACAAGCTTCAGTGTAATCCTCCAGTTCTGTTCCAGTGCTGTCCAGCAGAGGGGGCTCATTGTTCACTTATATGTTTACATGTGATCTCTCCTCCATGAGGGAGCTGTTTTGTCTAGAGTTTGTTTGCAGATATTAATTCAAGTTATAAATTATGTTAAAGTAAATTTCTGCCCTCATCAATTGATTTTGGTGTGACTTGGGCGTGTTCCCCTCTGTAGTACATCAGTGTTTGCAGGGTTTAGTATCTACTCAGTGAAAGAGGATCAACCAGTTTGTCTGTAAATAAGTCTGTAAAAGCGCTGACTCGACCTTCACAGTCATCTCCATGGAGACACGGCAGATGTGAATTATCACTTCAGTGTTCACTCTATGTTTGTGTTTATCACTCAAAAATAGTTTTCATTCTCATCCAGAGGGTATTCAGAGGTCCTCAACACTGAATATCTTTGTAAGTTTAGTTTTGTTCTGTCTCAGATCACGTGCACCGCAGAGGCTTTAGAACAGGGTGGGCAATTGGCTCCCTGGGGGCCACATGTAGCCCTTCACCTCACTCAGTGTGGCCCACCAGTCGTTTCCGACAAAAAACATAAATTGGAAATCTGAAGAAAACATAACAACAGCTGCTAAATATGATTCATCATGAGTAACCAGCACTACATAACGCACAAATTAGGATAGCTGATAAAAAATTTCTACTAACCTTAGATTGTTGTTACATGCTTTGATTTTTACAAGTCATTAAGAACCTACTTTTCTATGATTGCATCTCTAAATATCTTTTATGAGGCATTAGCGTTAGTAAAAATTACATCGGAAACAGTGGTAAAAGTAATATAATTGTGCTTTACAACTGGTTAACATTAATTCTTTTATTGCATTAAAAGAAGCTTACATTGGCTTTAGTTATGTGTCATGCTCATTAAATTGTGAATTTTTCATTGTGTTTGAGTTAAAATATGTTAATGTTGTTATAATCCTTTTTTGAAGCTTTATATTTGCTATTTTTTTTATTTATATAGTTTTTTCCTCATTGAGAGTGCCTGACAATATGTAACAGTGTGGCCCTCAGGCACTGAAATAAAATGTAAGTGGCCCTCTTGGTAATCAAAGTTGCCTGGGGTGCTGGTTTGGCGGAGTGGTTAGCAACCAGACAAGTCCCATATACTTACTTCTGCCGGCCAGGGTTTGAATCCAGCCTGTGGCCAGTTTGCGGAGTGGCTTCTCTCACCCCCTTTCACAAGACTATCCACTGTCACTCTCTCTTATCAATAAAGGCACAAAATGCCCAAAAAAATAAAAAAAGCTGCCCAATCCTGCTTTGGAATTTAAAGTCTCACTCACAGTCTGGACGGTTTTGTTCAGGAGATTTTAAGAACATTTTTTCCTCAAGCTTTTACATCAGATACTTAAAATTAATAATTTCATGTCATCATAAGGTTAGCTGTTTTGGCAAATGATTAAGTGGAATCTGGGGAGTCATTTGAGTTGTTTTGGTGTTTGTTCCTCTATAAATACCTAAGTCAAAATTCTGTAACCTTTGTAAAATTAATCGTTCTGGCATTTTATAACTCTGGTATCTACCATGTGTATTGGTTTTGGTTTATTTGATCTTCAAATGATAGATCAAAGAAATGAATAGACTTCAAAAAGCCTAATATTTTACCTTCGATAAAGGTGGAAGGGGGTTGAAAAAAGCCCTCAAACTATTGCAATATAATGGTGTAGGGATCTTTTTTTTTTTTGGCCAACCCAGAAGTTAGCATTGCACTGGTTCACTCCACTAAAGGCCTATGGGATTTTTAATGTTTTATTGGATCATTGCTGATATTAAGGTCTGTGGCGAACAAATATTTATGAAACTTACACAAACTCCACGAACGAATGAACTTTCACTATATCTTAAGCTTAAATGTAACTGTCGAGAGCAAAAAACTAACGCAGTTATCATGGAACTACAACATGCCCATTTGACTTAAAAGCAACTACCAAACTTCCAAAGAACAACACCACTGTGTAACCCCTTTTTTGAGAATTTCCTCATAATTGAATGGCCTGCCAATTGCTGTGGCTATACTGCTTATTAAAAAGGATCAGTAGTGGCTGCAGTAGGGCCTCCAGCCATTTTTGTAGTCCTTGTTAGCAATTTGCTAGCTACCATACTTTTAGAAACACAATAAAGCTTACAAATAAAAAACCAGGGCGATATTTTATGCAGTTTATGTTGTAAAATGAAACATTAATATCTAGTTTGCATATGTTCACATCACTTATATTTTTTTTTGTAAAGCCATTCTAACATCCCATTTACTTAGGCCTTGAAACAGGAGGTGCTAAACTGCTAACTCACTTAAATGTTTTTGGACTCACCCCTGAGTCGCTGTATTGATGATTTCCTACACGACTATTTCCAAGGGAGGCTACCAGCATTTGGCTCAAGCCTAGCTTTTTTATATTGTACAGTAAAATGTGTGTTAATCTTCTCCTATAGCCTGCAACAAATAAGCATGAAAACATAAATGTTAGAGTCAAATTTTCAGCCTGGTAGTGCCACTTTGACATTGGCAGCCAGGTTATGATCCTCAGAAAGCTGTTTGAATGATTGTCCTTCACAAACTAGAACTCAATGTTTTTACAATTGGACTTCTGTATTAAAAAAAAACAAAACAGATAAAACATCTGCATTGCTGAACTGATCAGCTGTTTGCATCAGGACATTGTTACTTACAAGCTCTTTTCCCTGTTGACAGCCTTAATACTCAGATTACTTTATCATTTCCCAGATTGAGTGTTCATTTAACATATGTACTGCTCATAAAAGTTGCATCGACCTACTCATCTACTGGCAGCAATATGCAAAGACTGTTTTAAAATGTTATCCTCCTCTCAAAGTAAAATTGTATCAATATTTTTGAAACCATTCAAAATGCTGTGATAAAATTAAAAAGGCTTAATTTCCATTTTAGTCTCACAAGAGGAAGGAATGACTTTGAATCATGGGACTTTGATACTTACTTTTAGCAGTTTACTAATTCATGAAAGTCTCAGTATATTCCTCTCTTGAGATAAATCCTGATGATATAAGCCTGTTTCAGTTAGAGGATCTGATACCACAGCATGACATCCAATATCAGACGGAAAAGTTTTGACTGAAGAAACGAGGAGAAATGTACAAAGATGCCTTTAAGGAATATCTGGCAGCAGCAGACTTTTGAACTGAGGACGATGTGAGATTTACTGAACTAGATCTTCATGAAATGGTTTATGCAATAACTGCAGCTTCATCTTTTTTAATTAACTAATTTAATTTTTTCCTTATAGATTAAGACACAGCAGTTTGGACCCAACATTAGTACCCTAATCAACCGGTAGCTGATTGTTATTGGTCAATTTGCATTTAAAATACATGATCTTTGATTCAAATTGATGTTTTTAATCTCATATCTGATTGCTTGTGATGAATATTCTGTTCTCAGCAGCATACTGACTTATGCTAGACCCTGCTCATGTTAACTGTATGACTTTTTAACATGGATTTCTTTGGATATGAGGTCACGTAGGACAGGCAGTGTTATTTGAAAAATGAACAGGAGCAGACTGGCTAATTTCAGCTTTGAGTGATCACTGCTATCATCACCTTTTTTAGACCCTTGCAGAAACATCAACATCCATTTAGAGCACTCAGATACCAAGTTGTAGCACTTAAGTACATGCAGTCTCACCATAAACCCTCCAATATGTCCTCAGTAATGTCTTTTGTTTATTTACGTCCCTCTAGGCTTTACTTATTGAGTATCCCTGTATGCTATGTGTAGTCAAATTAAATGAATGCTGACAAATTACCCAGAGTCAGAGGCTGCAAAAACTGGAGTTGTATTTGGTCGAATTCAACCCACAATACATGGCTTTTTGGTTGGTTGGAATAGCTTTCACACCTTCAGAGAACCAAGCTCTAATTCCCTTGGAGGCGAATCAGGACCCAAGTTTTTAAGCAGAGTTTGTGAGAGCTTTTGCACCACCCAAAATCAATCAAACTTTTAAAAAAAGCAAACCAGAGTGTATTTGGTAAATTGTTAGCTTAAAAAAAAGCTCAGTCAACAGCTCTGCTCCTGCCTCTGCAGCTGCATGTTGATGGTATCAAAAATTAGTGAAACAGAATAATTCTCTGTTTTGTTTTTGAAAAGGAAAACAAACATACTCTAAATTGCACAAATTTGTTGGTAACCTCTGGAAAAGTGGAAGAAACTCCCAACAAGCTTGCCAAACGTTGCCAAGTGCAATGCAGATAGTGTGTAGGCATTTGCATACTTTTGATCATTACATTGAACCAGCAACGTTCTTGCTGTGAGACACGTGCACTAATGTTGAGCCAAAATAAAACAAATGTCCCAAATATATATAAATTATTTGATATTAAAATATTGCACTTAAATAATTAATAAAATACATAAATGACAAATAATAAATCGCCCATAGTTAGTGTGAATTGACCTCTACTTAAGTTGATATCAAACAGTTAGCAATGTCATTTTATGTTTTTTTTTTTAAATAAAATACTGCTTAAGTAGAACAAACTGAATTTATTGGAAATTACTTCTTTAGATTAATCATATTAAACAGATTTATCTTGTGATTTATGAGCATAATACTGTGTATAGATCTAATTGTAAACAATCTTATTTGGCAGCATCACACCCAATATCAAATGTCTAGAATCAATAGAAACTTCACTGACATAAACAATCGTGCCTTACCCTTTATCTCATTTATTCACTCCTTCACCCTATAAGAATTTACTATTTACTTTATATATGATACATTCTCTACAAATAGGCCAGTCCTATTATAGCCCCAATCCAATATTAGTCTTTCTTTTTATGTTCAGCGTTGCTTTAGTCTATACCAGGATGGTGACTGTCAATATAAGCCAAAGTAAATGTTGCAGCCCCCGGGCTGTGTATCATGTTGACACCACAGGTTATAAATCTAATTAGTCTTTGGCAACTTTCAACACCTGACAGAGCTGTTACAGATCACAGGAAGAGCATATTGTGAATTGTGCTTCAAGGCAGTTATTTTTGTTCCAGCCTAAAAGAAACGAGTGGGAGAGAGATTGAGAGTGAAAGAGAGAGAGAGCTGTCCTGATCACGACTCTGCCAAGAAAGCTGAGTCACGAAAGACCAGAGAAGAAAAATAGGACCTCACAGAGTATTAAAAATGAATAAGACGGGGCCATTTTTTACCTAATGAGCAGGAGGTGTTGGTGATATTTAAAAGCATCTGTCGGGAGCGATGTTAGGATGGTTGACAGTGAGAAGGCAGATAAAGAAAGCTGTGAAGGAGCGAGAGTAAAGGTGAATGAGGTAAGCGATACTTCTCGCAGTTTATGTGAAGGGGAGGAGCAGGAAAAAAAAAAAAACACGGCATGAAGCAGGGGGAGTGATTACGTGGCCCGAGATGGGAGAGGCTGTGTCATTGTTGGAGAGCTGGCATACATGGACGCGTCGCGCAGGGAGGCAGGGAGAAAGAGAGGCTGGTGCAGCAGAAGGGACCACATGAGCAGCGGGAGGAGTCGCGAGAAGAGAGGAGGCTTCACAGAGAACAAAACTCCACGCCCCTCGCTGCTGAGCATCCATTTACTGAGCAGCTGATGTCTGCTGCTTCACTGGATGCGTACGGACTCAGCAGTAGCACGATAAGACCAACAGTGCACTGAGGCTTGTGTGGATTTGGATTCCAGCAGAGTATATCATTTTTGTCACTGTGGAGAGGACTTTCTGCAGCCACTGGAGCATTTCTGAAAGGGTTTGTGGCATCATTTGAACAAAGAAGTGTCCACATTGGATATAGTTAACCTCAAAGGAGTGAAATATTTATAACTGAGGTGCCTCTCTGCTGGGTGACATCTATTTGAAGGATTGATCCAACTATTACAACCGAGGATTATCTTGAGTATCTTTGCACTAACTCTACCCGGGATTCTACAGGTTTTCCTCAACTTGCAAATATGACCACCATGCAGAAGCTGCTGCAGCTCCCGGTGAATGCCGTGAACATCGTGAAGACCGTGCAGAGTCAGGTCCAGGGCCAAGAGGAGGACAAGAGCCCTGTACTGACCCCTGACAGCGGGCAGCAGGCCTGGTACAGTGCCCTGCAGCCTGACGAGCTGAGGCACCTCCGAGCTGGGGGCACAGGTGGTGGTGGTGGCGGTGGAGGAGACCATGAGGAACGAGCACCACTGGAGGAAGCTAGTGGAGGTGGCGGTGGTGGTGGTGGCAGTTTCCAAACTCAACCTTTGCGGTAGGAAAATCAAGGAGTATGTAAACCTGTTCACAATCTTTTATGGGCTTTTGGTTGCTTAGTTTACAGAGCAGGTCAAAAACTATGCAGCAGGGTCAAAGACTGATCTATGAGGAAATTTTGGTTTTCAACTTTGGGTCCCTTTACTGTCCAAGGTAGATTTAAAGTCTCACAATACAGAAGCTCAGCACTTGTTGGCATTTGCTGACGGTATGGATGAAACATTCTTTGCAAACTTGTTGTTTCTGGATGAAAAATTGCTTTCTTGCTTCCTTTTTGCAGTCGAATGGCCTACTGCTATTCACAGTCATGTTTAAAACATGACCTTAACAACATTTTTTCTTTAATATGAACATCATTGAGGAGTAAGGGGCATAAAGTGATCCCCTCTCTGTGCCTCATCTGAAGCAAGGATAGGACCCTTGGAGCCCGAGTCAAAGATCAATGTTGTATTGCGCTGTGTGTGTGTATGTGGAGTTCCCACAGGGCTATTATGCTTTTTGAATTTAATTTAATTGAATGCTTTACTTCGAACATGCAAAAACAAACATGGTTAGTCACCACAAATACATGCATATTCCAAAAACAAAAGAAAACAATCACTAATGACATTCTGCATGTGCAGCAAGTCCACATGCAGAAGTATAAACTTATTTAATCCTATCCCTTTTATTACCACATACTTACAATATATTGACTATAACATGTTATAAGATACTTATACACAATTACAAACACAATATTTCACCTATATCTGATACTTAATTTCTACACATATAATACACCCTTACTCACACTCAGAAAAAATGCATTACAAAACAAGACAATATGTCCATATTTTCTCTGTGCCATTTCCACCCTGGGTTAAACTGCTGCTCTTCGTCCTTATATTTATCTAAAATTTTGTGTTTTAAATGTTCTTTTAAACTTCCTTAAAGTTTTACTTTTCTTCAATTCATCTGTTAAACTGTTCCATAATTTAACCCCTGATACTGACACACACATACCTTTTAATGTTGTTCTGACACAATGCATCTTTAAGGTTCAGTTCTTCTTTTCTGAATACAATTTCTTTATGTTGTCTGGAAGTAAGTTATTTTTTGCTTTGAATATATCATTTTTGCTGTTTTAAACTGAATTTTTCCACAATACTGTAACACAATGTGCATCATATGCTAGTGCCATGGACAACAATATTACGCAGTTGCAAAATCAATGTGAAAGGCAAAAGGACTTTTATAGGTTCATTGACAACTCAAAGCAGCTTTACACCAAAAGTCACATCTCCCCATTTACTCACACGTTCACTCATATCTAGTCAGTTAGTCAGTCGTCCATCAGTATCGCACCCTCTCATACCCATCTTCACACCACTAA
Organism: Cetoscarus ocellatus; assembly: GCA_037902135.1. Lineage (NCBI taxonomy): Eukaryota > Metazoa > Chordata > Actinopteri > Labriformes > Labridae > Cetoscarus > Cetoscarus ocellatus. The sequence continues at coordinate 1,616,585 of JBAMNC010000277.1, forward strand.
TGCAGCAGTGGGAGCAACTTGGGGTTAAGTATCTTGCCCAAGGACACATCTGCAACCCTCCAATTTCCAAGTGCACTTTCAGACTGCACCACTGACACCTACAAAGTATAGTTCTGTTTTTTTGAAGGGAGTTTGCTCCAGGCCTGTGGCACTAGTTAAGATAAGTGCCAATAAAACAACTAGCCAACTCTACCCCTTTAGTAAGATAACCAGGTACAGATGCTAGGGAGACATAGCAGCAAATAGTGCCACTAACAGTAATTTCCACACTTTCAGGGCAAAACCACACAATAAACATTATCTTGACTAGATGCTGCAGTAAGAACCATCACAGCTTCTCATCCTTCACAGCCAAAACCCTGTATTTAGAATTTTTGTGTGATGCGACATAACCGTTGTGTATCCTGCCAGCAAAGGGCTGCTTTCCTCTCGTCAGCTGTTCAGGTCAGGGTCCTGCCATTGTTAATTTTGGCAGCACTATTTAATTTTGTTTTAGTTATAGTCTTTTGCCTAAAATATCTTAAAGTTTTAGTCATAATTTAGTCATGTAAATCTAAAATCATCTAAAAAACATCTAAATGTTTTAATTTTAGTCTAGTTTTAGTTGATGAAATTTCACAACATTTTAGTCGATGAAATCTACTGTAAATTTGGTCGACTAAAATATGAGGTGTAAAGTTTAAGGCATTTTTTGTGTTTCCTTGAATTTCTGAAGTCACGTTTTTCACTTGGATAAAATGTAACATCTAATAACCCTTTATTGAATGCTAGTAAAGTTTGAATGTGTAAATTAACAGAAACAAATTGAACTTTTGTGTGAAATGCAGTCACCTTTATTTAGACTACCTGGCAGAGCATCTCAGTCACAATACCAGAATTGACAACAAACAGTGAACCTGCTCTACATTAATATATCAGTTCATAAAGAGAGTAGCTCTGATTGGATCGCTCCCAAACTTATCCCACCACCACAAAGCTAAGGTAGTTGTGATTGGATGTCCCTCTTAACTCATCCAACCTTTCCACACAACCAAGTAGCTGTGATTGGATATACTCCTAACTTGTCCCTCTTTTCTACATGACCAAATTAGGTCTGATTGGATTAAGTCTCTGTCAAACACTTTCGTCTAGTTTTTATTTGTTGACGAAAATTTCAGTTTATTTAGTTTTAGTTTTTGTCCATGTGCACTTGTTTTTATTAGTTACTGTCTAGTTTTCGTCAGGGAAAATAGGTTGTTGATGAATAATTAGTCCACGAAATTAACACTGGGTCCTGCAGCAGGTTAGTTAGTTAGTGAGGGGTCACTAGAGCACAAACTGATATAAATCCAAAGAGAAGCAGCCAAGATATTGAAAGTGTCCCATGTGGCTGCCTGTTGTATTTGTTTAGTCATTCATTTAAGCCCATTGGCTCAGAGTAGCAGGTCCAGAGCAGAGCAGAGATGGTAGTGTGAATGCTGAGTCGCCATCATGTTGACAAGTAGAACCGATTACCACAAAGTTGGCTTGCCGACCAATCAGAGTGGATTGGTCCCATGTGGGGAATAGAGCCCTAAAGGGGGGTAGGAGCTCCTCAGAGAGAGAGAATACAGCTGGATCAGGGTACTCAGTAGGCATGTGCTCAAAATGTCCATATGGCAAAATATTGTGTCCTCCCCATCACTCCTTGGGGACACGTATCGATACAGAGTCCGTAGAATCGATACTGCCTCAATGTTTTGGCAGTTGTCAATACACTTTGGGCAATTTTAACAATGGCACAGTTCTTACTGTAGACTTCACTTTGCCATGAGTGGTTTTAGTAAAATGGAAAAGTGTTCAGACTGTAAATCAGCCATTCATTCAGTCACAACATCCACTTAGCTCTATACAGCTCTGCAGTGTGGCTCCTAACATATCACATGTATTTACATACTGTTCAATAAATCCAGCCATGATTTCATTAAAACTCCATATGAGCTGCTGTGCTCTTAAGTTAATTGGACTGCGACCAAACCAAAGAGAACATCAGAAGTGGTGCACTTCAGAATGCGATTAGCTCTGAGAGATGTAATTACTCTTTGGGATTTTTTGACTCCTGCGTATAGAGCAGAATATTTTTTCGTGTTTCCTGGGTGTGGGTTTTACTGAAGTGCACTTGTGGTTGGTTGATGTGAGGGTGTTTTTCATCTGTCACCAAGAAAAACAAAGTTTTTAAGTCCCTTCTAAAAAGAGTCAGCTTATGTAAAACAGCCTCACCAGCTACTTATGAATGCACACTTTTCTCTGATTCATGCAAATGCATTTCCATATCTTCTCCTTTATGTGTTTGTGCTCTCTCTTCATAGAGGATGAAAATTACATTTTTTACTTGTAGCATTGAACACCAGCCTTTTTCCACAGATCCTGCAGCTGGAGATCTCTTGGCCAGGTTTGGTGCCAGGTAATCTGACCGCCGGTGCAGTCTGTTGTACCACAGAGGGTTAAATAATTCAGAGCTGTTTGTAAATTCAGCTGTTGTTCGTCAGGACGACGAGAAAAAATCCATGGAAATAAGAGAACTGGTGTGGGTGTAGAATTACTGCGAGGCCTTTGGGCTGGAGCAGAGAGGTGCAAACCCAGTCAGATGGTCGTTTTTCTTGTAGGTGCTCAAGAGAAGGTTTTATTAACAATATACTTCACTGAAGTATGGTGAAGTAAAGGTTATTAAATACATCATAGTTGGCAAGAAATACAGTGAAGTATGTGTTGTGTTTAGTTCTTGTTCTTTAAACTTCCTCAAGTAGTTTGTACTGTAGGAGAGAGGTTTTTAGTTTGCTTTTTTAATGTATAGACCTCTCTATTAACTGTCATGTATGTCCTACTGATACTAACACCTCTACCAACCACAACTGCACTCAGAAAAGTCCAGTCCAGTCATACCGTGCAAATGTAAGGAAAAGGCAATGCACAGTACATCACTATTACATCTTTGTCCAAGAATTTGCCACGAACACATCACACAAGTCAAAATCTTTCATTTATATTGTTTCATGGAAAGAAGCAATGCCTTTTCACTCTGGATTTGTCATTTACCTGTTGGATATAGGCCTGCTTATACCAGCCAAGCTCTGATATAATTTTAATACAATCAAATGAAGTTTAAGCATGCTATTAGAGTACCTACCCACCAGTTTATTGATAAGAAAATCTACACTTCGGGTATTTATGTATTCTTTCATTCAGGACAAACATGTGTTAACCAACGTAAGCCAAAATGATCCTTCAATATTAGTATATTTATGTAGCACTTAATATCTTACAATGTTCTACAGTACATTATGCATCACATTTTCCAACTTAAGTCAAGTAGGCCCAAAGTAAGAATCGACTCAGTTATTTACTTGTATAAATACAGCTGTGGTCCCAATGTTATTTGCACATATTGGGGCAGCGAAGGCTCCAAAGAAGGTCAGAGTTTTGACATCAACCCCTGCAGTCACATGTTCGTGCATCTTTGAGCAAGACATTTAACCTCAACTTACTCCCACTGCTGCATCACTTGCATGTAAATGTTCATGAAAGCGTACTCAGCAACTTTAAGCATCAATATGGTGTGAAATGGTGAGTGTGGCCTGGCAGAGGGCGAGACAAGTATAAGCTCAAGTCAAGCTCAAGTAACTTATTTTAGCTTCAGTAAACTTGTGGAATTTATTTGGGATAAGTTCTTGTTTGAGACTAGAGCTGGGAAATAACGACCATCGTGTATGTCTTGATACTTTTTAGCTTAATGACAATATTCTAAATATATATTGTATATGCATTTTTTTTCCTGATAGATAATTAAAAACACTGAGGTTAATGAAACTTAGAGTAGGTTTTTTTTGATGCATAGACCCACAAAAACTTAGGGTCACTTAAGCTCACTATTTTACATAGTAATCATATTGCACTTGTCACTCGTGTGAAATTTGAAAAATATTTTTCATGCTCAAACTTTTTTTTTGCCTTGTTTTGGCATTTTCGGCATTGGCATTCCCAACAACAATACTGATATCAGCTATTATGTCTAAATTTATATCTTGTTGAAAATATATTTGTATTTTTCTAAAACTATCTATCTCCCAGCCCTATTGGTTTCACTTTTACGGTCATACAGAAGTGCTCAATTCGTCAATTTGTCGATTGTTTCTTCAGAATCAGAATTCGATCAGAATCAGAATGCCCTTTAATGACATTATACATAATGTACAACAAGATTGGAAAGCTTCTCCTTTTTCAGTGCAATAGATAGTGACAAAAAAAAAAACAGAAATAAAGGTATAAAATAGTTACAAGTATAGAATAGTTGTAAAAAGTATAAGTGCAAAATATGTGCAATATATAATCCTACAGGATGGTGCAGTTGAAAATCTCTACATACAAATATAAGATGGAAGGAATAAACATTAAGAATAAAAATAAATATTTCTATGTATATTTTGAAATGTATTGCACAGGATATAGAAATGTATTGCAAAGAATAGTTGAATATTTACTGAATACTTATAGTACACATGGTGATTAATACTTTCAGATGATAATATATCACATATGATTGTATTGCACAGAATGAATAATATTGAGGTTGTATAAATATAGTTATTTATGCGTAAGATGCTCCAATAAATGAAGTGCTTTAATCTGAGCATAAACATCTTTTACACAGTATTATATGTGTGTTTTTAAATATATTGGCACAATAAAGGAGCTGAATTAAAATCCACTTTACTAAATGATAAAGGCATGTTTAACAAAAGTAATGTTTTCTATTGTTGCTCATGATTTGGATCTAGGCAAAGCAAACAACAATCTTTCAATACATTCCTCCTTATTGGTTCCATATCTTTACTTTCCACAAATTCCTTGAAACTAAAGACTTGTAGTTTTTGTAATTTTTTAGACAAGCAAGAGCCCTGCGAAACATAATCTCCCTTCTGTAGGTCATACCGCACGTGGAAATCATGTCAGGCTGCAAATGGAGATAGTTTTACATGCTGACAGGTCTAATGTTTGACCACAGCTTCAGCAAATATAATCAATGTTTTTAGGTCCAGTTTTAATTAGATCTTCAAAAAACTGTCATCAAACAAGCTACACAGTCCCTGTCACTTTATTAATTAGTGAAGCTGACGAAGGCTGCATAAAGACACAAGCCATAAAACTAATTAAGTCTGTGGATGATATGTGTCACCTCTCACACTTTACTCTATGGCTGGATGCTGAAATTAACCTGTCTGTCATAATTTATTCAGTGAGCTCCTGTTTTTCTCAGGATTTCTACATTCAGAGAAATAATTCATCCTAGTAAAGGAGGTGAAAACACCCAAAGAACAAGGTCAAGATAACATCATGTAACAGCAGCGAGGTTCAACAAGGTTGTTCTGCTGAAAAATCTGCTTTTACCTCTGAGTCTGCTGTATGATTATTGGCTCAAGGCTCTGAGTCTTTAAAGAGGTCTGGGCAGCGTCTGTGATTCTTTAAATTTATGTAGATTTATTATAAGGTTTTATCGTCACAGTAGCAGAATGGCTCTTTGGGGACGGCGGAGTCTGTCTCCTGATTGTTAGTCAGCAATTTTGGCTGCATTGTCTTGAAATCAGCAGAGACATTAATGGGACCCAAAGGATCCATCTGTCATTTTCTGCTGCTTACCTGGGGATGTGTCATGGTGGCAGCGGGCTAAGCAAAATGACTCAGACGTGTTCCCAGACCGGAAGGAATATAAATGACCTCCAACAAGTTTCGGGTCTCCTCTCTGGGGTCTCCTGCTCATTGGAGATACCCATGAGACCTCCAAAGTACAGTGTACACATAAGGACAGAGTCAGGCCTCAGTATCTGGAGTCAGACATTGGAGGAAAAGCATTTGGCCAAAAAAACCTCCATCTCATCCTAAGATGAGACAGCAACAGTTAAAACAGATCCAGACAAAAAGGCTGCAGCCAAGATGCCTTTTTTTAGGCTGTTTTGTCTGATTATTTTGCTTTTCGAAGGGTTTTTTTTTCATCAAAGGCCTTTATTTTTGCGCTGTTTCTTTGGAGGTTGTTAAAATGTGAGGCTGTTTTGTCTGGTGATACCTCGAAGCTGTCTCATCTGAGGCTTTTTTGTCTGTGGCTGCTTTGTATGTGTCTCTTTCATATGAGTCTTTTTTGTAGGGCATTTTTGGTGATGCTTTTTTTGTCTGAAACCTTTTTTTTTTAGGCTTTTTGATTTGAGGATTTTGTCCTGAGATGTTTCTTAAGCCTGCTATGTCGGGGCTGTTCTGAGGCTGTTTCTTCCAAAGCTTTTTGGTCCAAGACTTTATTCTTGGAGGTTGTTTTGTCAGAAGCTGTTTTGTCTGAGGCTTTTTGTTCTGAGACTTTCTGCTGTATCCTTTTTGGCAAGCTGTTTGGTCTAAGGTTGTTTTATCTAAGGCTTTTTGGTCTAAGACCTTCTTTCTTTGAGGTTGAAAGAAATTTTTTTGTCAAGGCATTTGTTCTGAGACTTTCTACTGTAAGCTGTTTGGTCTGAGGTTGTTTTGTCTCCGGATTTTTGGTCCAAGACCATTTTTCTTCAAGGTTGTTTTGTCAGAAGCTATTTCGTCTGAGGTTTTATTCTAAGACTTTCTATTGGAAGCTGTTTGGTCTGAGTATATTTTGTCCTAGGCTGTTAGGTCTGAGGCTTTTTCAACCAAGACCTTTTTTCTGAGGCTTTTTATCTGATGCCTTTTTCTGAAGCTGTCTTATCTAAGCTGTTTTGACTGAGGCTTATAAGTCCGATTTAGTTTCATCTCCTGAGGTCTTTTGTCTGAGACCTTTTTACCTGAGGCCACTTCTTATTTGAGGCTGTTTCAATGTCATCTTATCAGAGTCTGTCTTTTTGGGGCATGTGAATGTTTCGTCTGAGGCTGTTTCATTGGAGACCATTTTGTCTAAAGCTGTTTTGTCTGCCATTTTGTCTAAAGCTTTTTTGTCTGAGGCATTTTCTTCTTAGGCTGTTACATTTGGCATATTGTTTAATGTTTTTGTTCTAAGACCTTTTAACTATTTTGCTGGAGGCTGGTTTTAGGCTGCATCATATAAAGATTTTTGTTCTTAAAACCTTTTTTCCCGGAGGTGATTTTGTCAGAGGCTGTTTTTGCCTGAGGCTTTTTGTCAGGAAATCTTTTTTTGAGGCTGGTGTATCTGAGGTTTTAGTTCTGATACCCTTATTTGGCTGAAGTTTTATTTCCCCAAGACCTTTTTCTGAGGCTTTTCGTTTTGAAACATTATTTTTTGAGTTCAGGTTCTTTTTTAAGGCTGTTTTGTCTAAGATGTGGCTTTCTCATGCTACTTTGTCTGATGCTGCTTTGTCTTAGGTCTATTTCTCTGTGGTTGTCAGCTTTTTAAATACCTTAGAAAATGTTATGTTAGCATTAATATATTGTGCCTGTGAGCAAACTCAAGTTTTGGTTTAACTGGTAAATGTTTGAAAGCTTTTAGTAACAAGTAGAGATGGTAAAATGTATCTTCTGTGGCAGCCAAAATAGGAGTTGTTTAAATGTGATTGCTACAGTAAAGCACTTTATTTTTTCTTTCAATAGCTAAAACTTTCCTCCCATCTGTCCTGGAGATCAGAACCTTTCCATCTTCATTAAGGGTTAAAGCTTTTCTATTATTCTAGTTCAGCCCCATTGCATAATGATATCTGCATTTGGTCAGATAATATCAAGGAAAGATGTTTTAGCTTTAACCTCTGCTTTAATATTCTGTATTTGAATCCTATAAGAAGAGAGACACTTCAGGTTTGACATCAAAGGCCAGCGATGGAGGACTTTTTGGACTGTAATAAAGAGACTGGTTGATAAAAGTGTTCACACTTCTCCTTTCATGGCCAGAGGTCACAATTTCCATGGAGAAATGAACCAGAGGGACCTCCAATTTCTGCTGAAAATCAGCATTAGTGTAACTCATCCTCATGTGTGGCTGTTATCCCCTTGGGCAAGTTATCTTTAAATTTCACAGATTTATGCTTTAATTTGTTTTGGGACACGATCACTGGTAGGCTTCCAAGAATCGAGAGTCAGTTCACCACATGCATCCCAAAATAATCCATCGGAAACTGCACTTTATAGATAATGTCAGGTTTTGATTTGATGAATTAAGGTTTTAAGCATGCGACAGAGTGTCCTGTGTTACTCGTGCAATGGAATTATTAACCTCTTGAAGCTTGATGGAGACAAAAGAGGACATCTGTCTCAGCACACAGGAAAACTGGCATGCACACAAGCGTACACACAGACTTTACTCGAGTCGTGATAAATCAGTGGTGTTCTGCAGTGGCCTCCTTACAGACTGAGTGCCTCCGTTCTCTGCTGTCACACCACCAAAACAGATGAAATATAGTGTACCCCATCAGCACCCGACTCAGGCTCGGGAGTAAGGTAAAACGTCTCAGTGAAGTCAGACCGACTCGTTTGGAGAGTGGTTTGAAGTATTTTTAGCATTCAATGCATGTTACATAAAGAGAACAGCAAAGTTAAAATTGAAAGCAGAGCAAGAATATGAGGAATTTCATCAAAAATTTGTTAAGTAAAACATTTACACATGAATAAATCTAAAAAAAAATCAGTACTTACAAAAGCAGAATGGTCACAGTGGTGGAATTTTAACTTTGATATGGTACTAGGGATGTACCGATATCAGTCATTTCAGTGTTGGGTATTGGTGCTGATACTTACCCTAAGTACTCATCTTTGGATTTTAATGAAATTTTCAGGTAATGTTAGTCATGGCTCAAGGATGAGGTGATTTGATTTTGGTGATGATCCGAATCCCGACACAGGCCCAGGATTTGTTAATATTGTGAGGTAGGGTAGTTTGCCACATTTTTGTTAGTAACTACTTAAGTTTTCAACAAAATTTGATGACATTTTCAGGAAATGTTGGTCATGGCACAGGGGGGTTATGGTGTTGCCAATGTTTGTTAGTTTGCTAACAGGATAACTCAAGAAGTTAAGAGGGAATATGATGAAAAAATTTCAGGGAATGTTGGTCATGGCACAAGAAAGAAGTGATTTGATTTTGGTGATGATCTAACATTGTGAGATGGGGGTAATTTTCCACATTTTTGTTTATAACTACTTTAGTGTCCAACAAAATTTGATAAATATTCAGGGAATGTTGGTCATGGCAAGAAGGAAGAAGGGATTAGATTTTAGTTAATCCAGTTATTTAAGTTATTTAGTTACTGACGTGACTTACAGAGTCATCTAGCATTTTCCTGTCATCTCTACTAAACTTTCTTTATGTGAATGCATAAGTTTTGAGTAACAACATCGTGTCATGTATAGTTAGATATCCTCCTCTGTACTTTCTTTAAATATATACTATATTGCCAAAAGTGTTCACTCACCCATCCAAATAATCAGAATCAGGTGTTCCAATCACTTCCATGGCCACAGGTGTATAAAATCAAGCACCTAGGCATGCAGACTGCTTTTACAAACATTTGTGAAAGAATGGGTCGCTCTCAGGAGCTCAGTGAATTCCAGCGTGGAACTGTGATAGGATGCCACCTGTGCAACAAATCCAGTCGTGAAATTTCCTCTCTCCTAAATATTCCACAGTCAACTGTCAGCTGTATTATAAGAATGTGGAAGTGTTTGGGAACGACAGCAACTCAGCCACAAAGTGGTAGGCCACGTAAACTGACGGAGCGGGGTCAGCGGATGCTGAGGCGCATAGTGCGAAGAGGTCGCCAACTTTCTGCAGAGTCAATCGCTACAGACTCCAAACTTCATGGGGCCTTCAGATTAGCTCAAGAACAGTGCGCAGAGAGCTTCATGGAAAGGGTTTCCATGGCCGAGTAGCTGCATCCAAGCCATACATCACCAAGTGCAATGCAAAGCGTCGGATGCAGTGGTGTAAAGCACGCTGCCACTAGACTCTAGAGCAGTGGAGACACGTCCTCTGGAGTGACGAATCGTGCTTCTCCATCTGGCAATCTGATGGACGAGTCTGGGTTTGGCGGTTGCCAGGAAAACGATACTTGTCGGACTGCATTGTGCCAAGCGTAAAGTTTGGTGGAGGGGGGATTATGGTGTGGGGTTGTTTTTCAGGAGCTGGTCTTGGCCCCTTAGTTCCAGTGAAAGGAACTCTGAATGCTTCAGCATACCAAGACATTTTGGACAATTCCATGCTCCCAACTTTGTGGGAACAGTTTGGAGCTGGCCCCTTCCTCTTCCAACATGACTGTGCACCAGTGCACAAAGCAAAGTCCATAAAGACATGGATGACAGAGTCTGGTGTGGATGAACTTGACTGGCCTGCACAGAGTCCTGACCTCAACCCGATAGAACACCTTTGGGATGAATTAGAGCGGAGACTGAGAGCCAGGCCTGCTCGTCCAGCGTCAGTGTGTGACCTCACAAATGTGCTTCTGGAAGAATGGTCAAAAATTCCCATAAACACACTCCTAAACCTTGTGGACAGCCTTCCCAGAAGAGTTGAAGCTGTTGAAGCTGCAAAGGGTGGACCGACGTCATTTTGAACCCTATGGATTAGGAATGGGATGTCACTTAAGTTCATATGCGAGTCAAGGCAGGTGAGCAAATACTTTTGGCAATATAGTGTATCACCAACACTATTTGTTATTACTTTCACAGCTTGAATAATTCTGCCCAATGTTAACTTAAGGGATTTTTTTTTTTTTAATTTTGCGATTTTTTGCATCCAGACAAATATCTGTATCACCACCAAAATCTAATCATTTTTAAGTTCGGCCATTACCAACATCTCCTGAAAATTTCAGCAAAATCCTTCCAATAGTTTTTGTGTAATCTTGCTAACAAAAAAACATACGCTGGCAAAAAAAAAACCTCCTTGGCAGAGGTAAATATTTGGTATAAGAGAGCACTTAGTGTCTGGATTGTGTTATATCCTCCATGTAACACCTGTTGTGCAGCAGTAAGAGTATCATAAATCAGGAGTCTCAGGCCTCAGCAGCAGATCTCCTCGTGTCTGCAGATCAGCTCCACAGACCTTCACTCCCTCGTAGACAGAAAGCTGTCAAATGCAACAAAGCCTCTGCAGGAAGGCAGGAAATTACTTAACTTCATTGTATTGCATCCTTTGTTGCCTTGGAAACTATTCAGGGGAAAATGAGCTGCTCTGCAGTTGTTTAATCAAACCCGCCCACCTCAGGACAAACCCCACCCTTTAAGTCCCACACCTTAAATGACAACAAGTGTAATCTCTCCCCGTGTGTGCTCCCTTCCAGACTGTTAGTTTTGGACTTAAACAAACCATCAACATCAGGGATGCCTTGTGTGGAGAGTGCAGATATTATTAACCTCTGAAGTTGTCATGTTGTGACATTTTGTGTTTGTTAGACAGAAGATAATAAATATTCTCACCATAACCTTTTTTCCAGCTTTTTTTTCTTTGTCAGAAATTTCATAGTTACAGGGATGGACTTTGTCCACAACAATAAATTAACAAATTTTGATAATTAAATGACATTTTCAAACTTATTTTAAATTGTTTCATAAAACAAACTCTTAACAAAGCATTATTTGATTGCAGTTGAGAAAGTATGTTGAGTTTTAGGCTCAAAATCAGGTGGTGGGGATATTTTTCTTACATGAGCCTTTTTGTGTGTCTATTAGAAGCAATATTTGGAATTTTAAAGTCGTATAATTTAAGACAGTTATTCTCATTTAAAGTCCTATTTGCCCTAAGTATCATATATTTGAAATTAGGAAAAGCTCAGGTGTTCATCTGCACAGTGAAACTAGAGGTTGATAAATCAATTAAGGTTTAGGGGGGGCGAGGATCCTGAATACAAGTGTTATTTTGTATTCTGTTGTTGCTCTCCAGTGATGTTGCTTCATACAACACACTGACAACACAAATCCTACTGACATTATTGAAGAGCTCTGGTATTTGTGTAAAGAGCAACAGAAAGAGAGTGTGAACTGGTGACCCTTGGCTGCCTGTGTCTGTGAATGCCATAGCTACAAATGATGTTTAAAATGGCAATAGTACTCCTGAATGCCTCCCTGAAGTTTCATTATAGGATCAGAATTATTTCATCAGATGTCTTAGGACGGTGTTCTGAAACATGTCGTCATTCCATGTTTTTCACAGTTAATTTGATTATTTATTAACATAGTCATTGATTCCTGCTTCGGCACACACAACCACACCATGCTCGCCTGAAATACGTGGGTTTGTTTCTAATTGACCCCTGGAGTGTTTGTTTGTGGTGAGGACTCAGCCCACCTGGCAACAGATACAAAAAAGGTGGCGAGTTAATTCATCACACAGCTGTAATAGTATAAGCGGCAGCAGTAGTAGTTATAATAATAATTGCTTTACAGCACCTAGGCAACCAGACTAATAACAGAGAATTACTTAATAATAATGTTTTTGAACCCACAGAGTCACTTTCTGTGCTCTGGCACAACACAAAATAAAAATATCAACAGGTGAACATCACTCATCGTCTACAGCAGATAATTACAGGACTTGAGAACATGGACCAATTCAAGAACTGGTTTAGTTTCTAGAATTTAGTCCATCTAGTTCAGGCAGGAGAATTGCTGGCAGGCTCTCTGCTTACAACCACAAATGTTACGGTGTAAAAAGCTACCACGCTATCAGGTGTCCTCTGTGGTTTGCTGCAGACACCGGTGAGGATAAAAGCCCCTCTGCTTCATGCACTTTTTTAACTTTTATATTGTAATGCTTATCATACATTGATAAATATGTTCATCTGTATAATTGTTCATATTTTACCTTTTCTAATAAACAGCGACTAATTTTTTAGATAATTTCCCATCCATGAACATGAAACGTGCCAAAAGAAAATATCCCTTTTTTTTCTTTTTTTTTTTTTAGCTGAATCAGAATAAAGCTACTGGACTGCAGGTGTGAAAAAACACTTTAAAAGAAAATTAAACAAATATTTGCATAGAATTCTAGCCAGCACCAATGAACATGGTCACAAGTTGAACCCCCATAAATCAGTTTTATGGTGAAGGATTAAATATGAACATAAAATGGTTTGTAGCAGAGAAACAGCAAGGAAATGTTTGCATGTCAGGGGCATCATGCATATAACAATGCATTGGTGCTTTGTGTGTTTTTATGTAGGCTAAGTTGATTAAACAAACTAAATGTGGATAGTCGAGATATTTTAAAAGGAAGAAATCAACTACCTAAGTGTGGACATGGCCTTGATATAACCAACAAATCATAAACTTGATGATTCATTAAAAAAAATAGTATGTATATATAATGAGATGTCATTTTGCAGTACTTTCTCCAATAAAAAATAAGTTAAAAAAAAAAAAAAAAACAGGAATCACAATTGTTTCACCAAGGACGGAATCAGAAAGCTTCTCATGATTTGTGGGAAATGTAAAGGTAATAATAATTTCCTTGGCTTTGCAGAACGCTCCTGATGTTTAAAAGAAGTCATCATTGATCAGAGTTTCAGCCTTCAGTTGGTTTGGCACTTTCTCTTGGCAGCTGTAGCATGGATCCTGTCTGCACTGATCGGCTGCCTCTGATTAACCGTCCCTGTCTGCAGGTTTTGGTTGAAGCCGTTTGTGTTATTTATGTGTGTGTTTGTTCTGCCGCAGGGTGGGGATTTCAGCTTGGATCCCACACACAAACACACAAATCCTGCTTCTCATGAGAGAAGTCACTGGTGTGTTATCAGGAGCTCTGAAAGGGAGAACGAGCCGATGTAGCTGCACAGTTTCATGTTAGCCGGGCTTGCATAGCTTTTACAGTATGTTGATAAAATGGCAGCTGTTATTCTGAAAAGATGAAAATACAACAGCACATACAGAGCCTATTGCTGACAGTGAAGAACGTGCAGGATGTGACACATAATTAAGATTTAGAAGTTGGTATGTTGGTGGCGCAGTTGGTTAGTGCGCTTGATCAGCAATCGGGAGGTTGCAGGTTCGAGCGACACACGTGTCCTTGGGCAAGACTCTTAACCCCAAGTTGCTCCCAGGGTGGTGAATGTGTTAGTTGATACTGATGGATAACTAACATAGAAGTTCAGAACCATCAGTGAGTGAATGTGGGAGTGAATGGGTAAGTGTGACCTGCGGTGTAAAGCAGCTTTGAGTAGTCAAAGACTAGAAAAGCGCTATGTAAGCTCAAGTCCATTTACCATGTACCATTTACCATGTAGTGCGTATGAAAGTCAAACTATGAAAATATTTCCTCCTTTTCTGTCTTTCTTGCTCATCATTGATAAGGTTCAACTTTTGGTGGAGCGTTTCACCCACACAACAGAATGAGTACCACCAAGGCCGGCTCTACCGAATGTGGCGCCCTAGGCAAGATTTTATGTGGCGCCCCCTCCGTCAGCGATTTACATACTCTTACAAAAGAAATCAATTAGCGTTGTTTTTGCCATTGTCCAGTGGTGGACAAAGTACTCAACTCCATTACTTTAGTGAAAGTATAGACACTCCTGGTCAAATATTACTCAAATACAAATGAAAGTTGCCCAGTCAAAGTTTTACTTAAGTTAAAGTACTAGAGTACCTGCTTTTGAAAATACTTAAGTATTAAAAGTACATTTTCGTTTTAATGTCAACATATTATTGTATTGTTGCCACGATGAATTTACAGAACCTAATGACTGAAACAACCAGTGGATTGACCTGCTTATAGCACCTGTAGAATAAAAAGCTTGTAAAATATGCTACGAAGCCTAAAGAAATGCCCATTGAAACACGATTGAATTTGCAAAAGGACAACCATTGCTGCAAAATTATATGAACCATTCTTCATTTAGACAATCTCAAACATGGACTTATGTTATGGCCATGGGTGCTCTGGTGTGGAACCGTCGCCTGTATTTGCCGTAGCCATCATTACTGCCAAGACAAACCATTATCGGAGCAACGTTAGTGCATGCGTGAGGTACAGGTACGGTATCACCACTTGAACAAATCGCACGCAGATCACATTTTAGACGAGAAAAGAAATTTCATCCACTGACTTCAGAGCTATACTTAAAAGTAACGAGTAACGAAACTCTTTATGGAAATGCAGTGGAGTTAAAAGCACAATATTTTTCTTTCAAATGTAGTAACAGCATAAGTTTCCAAAACAAATAACACTCAAGCAAAGTACAGATACTCAGAAAAATGTACTAAAGTATATCTACTTCGTTGCAGTCCACCCCTGCCATTGTCTTTAATATAAGATAACATGTCACCTAATTTACATGCTTAACAAACTACAAATAAATACAAAAATGTGAAATACAATTTAAATTCCCTTACCACAAAATAAAAATCCTGTAAATATGAAATAATAATAATAATATTAATGAATTAAAAATACAACAACCAACATCTATAAAGTTAGTGCAACACTTTGCACTAACTTTATACAAAAATTAAATAAAATAGCCATAATAACTTATTTGGAATAATCATTTGTTGTAATGTTAATTGGGCAATGCTTTACGTTTGAATCAATATGAGCATTTCTATTTTAAGAGCTAATAGTAATAACTGGTTTTAATAGAATTAAACTGAAAGTGATTTTTTTCCCGATTTTGTGGCGCCCCCTGGAGGCCAAAGCACTCTTAGCATTGGCCTGTATAGCCTAATGAATTTGAACAACATATTTATGTATACGGCAAGCACATAAGTCACTGTAAAAGCACTGGTTAGTGTGATAGTAAAGCAGTGGGTGGAGGGCTGGGTGCACAGGTCTTAACCTGCATGGCAGCTGGTGTGCTGTGGTATTTGTATGATGATTAGTGGAAATACTATTTAGTGGAGGGCCATTAATAATAGACATGAAACTATCTTGCAGCCTGTATTTAATTATATCTGACCCTTGGGCCTTGAGTTTGACATGTCTGTTGTAATTGTAGCTGTAACTGAAAGTCAATAAACAACCCAGCTCTACCATCAATTACTTATTTTTTCTTCATTAAAATGTGGATGTTGATCCAGTGAAGAGTTGATCCTGCCTTGTAAGTTTCTGAGAGATCTTGTGTCTGTCATCAGGTGTGTGGTCTCACAGTCTGGGTGAGTTGTCTAGTGTGTGCTTTTGGACAACTGTGAGCAAAAAATCAATTTAAAGAAGAGCTAAAATACTCATTTTCGGGCATTTGTATTTGATTTTTGGACTCCTATAGAGCAGCTACACACGATAGCACAGAAACCTTTGTAGATCTTCGGGATGCTGTGCTTCTGCATCGCTTCCTTATATTTCCTACATTGTGCGAAAATTGTCTGTGTACTCTACTCCACCCCCCCGGCCCACCTCCATGTACACCTCCCACTGAGCCTACTCCGCTCTGATTGGTCACACTCCCCAGGACTTCCGTAAGGGAAGGGAGCAGGCCTGGAGCATATGCCTGGGCATGGCTGTGTAGGGGAGTCCGGCACGCATTAATGTCACTGAGACTACGCTGTTCAAAAAAAGGCTGTAAACACACCATGCAGAGCCTCCAAAACAGCTTTAGGGCTCACTTCCAAATGCATAAACCTCATTTTTTGATGCTTTGGCATCATTTAACATGGATATCTGACATTGTAACAACATTTATAGGTCAGAAAAGAGGAAAAGCATAATAGTTCTCCTGTAAACTGCCTTTATGTCAGTTTTTAATATTGGTTAAGATTTTAAAATCATTAAGTGGGTTGCCAGCCTAATGTAAATGAGCTTGTATCAGTGTTAATTTTGACAGCACTTTTAATTCAGTTTTAGTTGTAGTCTTAAAATATCTTTTTTTTTTGGTCATAATTTAGTCATCTAAATTGTTTTAATTTTAATCTGGTTTTAGCTGAATAAATTTCACAACATTTTAGTCGATGAAATCTACTGTAGTTTAGTCAACTAAAATATAAGGTGTAAAGTGTAAGGCATTTTTTATATTTCCTTGAACTTCTGAACTCATATTTTACACTTGGATAAAATGTAACCTCTAATAACCCTTTATTGAATGCTAGTAAAGTTTGAATGTATAAATTAACAGAAACAAATTGAACTTTTGTGTGAAATGCAGTCACCTTTATTTAGGCTACCTGGCAGAGCATCTCAGTTACAATACCAGAATTGACAGCAAACAGTGAACCTGCTCTACATGAATATATCAATTCGTAAAGAGAGTAGCTCTGATTGGATCGCTCCCAAACTTATCCCACCACCACCAAGCTAAGGCAGCTGTGATTGGATGTCCCTCTTAACTCATCCAACCTTTCCACACAACCAAGTAGCTGTGATTGGATATATTCCTAACTTGTCCCTACTGTCTACATGACCTAATTAGGTCTGATTGAATTTAGTCTCTGTTAAACATTTTAGTCTAGTTTTTATTTGCTGAGGAAAATGTCAGTTAATTTAGTTTTAGTTTTTGTCCATGTGCGCTTGTTTTTATTAGCTACTGTCTAGTTTTCGTCAGGGGAAAATAGTTTTTGACAAAAACTATGACAAAATAATTAGTCAGCAAAATTAACACTGGCCTGCATGATACTTTTAGGGTAGCAACCAGATTCATGGTTATCGTGTGTTACATTTTCAAATGTATATCTGATGTAGGAAGGTTGTTAACTCCAGCCCTGCCAAAATATCTATATTTATCTCCCGGATGTTTCAGGAATTATGTCTTTTTTCCATCATCACACTTTATGAGCTGCTTTTTCAAAGGTTTCCATAATTTTCAGGCTGCCGTTTCCTCTTCAAAGGGAATCATTTCTGGGTCACACTCTCAGACTTTGATACATATAGAGGCTTCAGGAGTAACTGTGAAATAAAAGCTCTGTTTTTTTGTTTGAAGTCTCAGTAATAAGAGTTGTTTTTCTGTTTACTGTGCTGCTGAGAAAAACTGGCATGCAATGAGCTAATTTTGTGCCTTTTCCCCCTCAGACACGACGACTTGAAGGAGATGCTGGACAGCAACAAAGACTCCCTGAAGCTGGAGGCAATGAAGCGCATCGTAGCTGTGAGTATGAATTATTGTTTACTTTGGGATTTCACCGATCAGCAGGTGCAGCTGCTCACTGGACTAAATACAAAGACACGAAAAGCTTCCAGGACATAATGCAATATGTACCAGACAACATGTTATTAATTAATTCAGACATCTGTTAGGACACAAAACTAGTTCTTTATTCTGGGATTTTGTTAGAAATGCTTTCATGGCAAATCTTATATAGAGTATAACTGTTAAGATCCTGAAAGTGAGACACACAAGCTGCACATTCAAGTGTGAAATATTCATAATCTGTGTGGGATTCTTCCTTCTGAAGCTCCATGCCCAGCTCCCCATTCATCATCCCTGCAGGACAGAGGAGATAAAAGAGAGGGGATGGCATGAACAAAGAAAATATGAGATAAAAGTTTTACTGTCTATTAACTCAAACTCTGAAAGATACAAAAAGTTGATTTTTGCACTAAGATGTCTCAATTATTCATGAAAAAAACACGATAGAAGCTTTTTTTTTTAGCTGAGTACTTAAACTACCTCAAATATCTCAGCTCTGTTAAATTATAGCACTTGCACTGCTGGCTCAGGTTCGAATCCAGCCTGTGGTCACTTTGCAGTGTGTCCTCTCCTACTCTCTCTCGCCCCCTTTCAAAAGCCTATATACTGTTTCTTTCTCACCTATAAATGCACAAAATGCCCAAAAAATAATCTAAAAAAAAAGACAGACTTCTTTATTTGAGCTGCAGGCAACTCCAGATGATTTGAAAGCAGTGCACACCCTCTTTTGTTGTTGTTTTGATTGAGAGCCCCCTGCTGGTGGAATTTGCATGCTGTGCATTTCAAAATATCGCCGTATTGAATCCTCAGTACTCTAACTTCTTCTTCTTCTCCTGTGTGTGTGTGTGTTTTCTGCAGATGATCGCCCGGGGTAAAAATGCATCAGATCTGTTCCCCGCTGTGGTGAAAAATGTGGCATGTAAAAACATTGAGGTTTGTGACAAGCTCCACTTTTATGTGTCTTCATGTCAAATTCGCTCCTATCCCTCAGAATGCCTGATTTTACGTGGTGAAATAGTTTTTCGGCTTTAAATCCTTTGAATATTTAACATTTTTTTTGCTTGCTTGTAATTTTTGCATTAACTTATCACATTTAAATACCCTGTGGGACACAGCTTTATCTCACCTGAACAAAACTGCAATTTTCCTCTCCCCCTTTTAAGTTTCTAATCACTCTGTTTCATCTCCCCTCTTTGGATTTATCTCAGGGAAAATAATTGAACTGTTTTACATAAAATGAACAGAATTTGTTTTCTATGGATATGCTTTTCTCCTGCTGTTCGTCCCTGCAGGTGAAGAAGCTGGTTTATGTTTATCTGGTGCGTTACGCCGAGGAGCAGCAGGATCTCGCTCTGCTCTCCATCTCCACATTTCAGCGAGGGCTGAAGGTAAAGAAGCTTTTCTACAAGACTATTTAAACAGATTTTATTTAACATTGATATCTTTTATTAAGATAAAACTAAAGTTTTATGGGTAATTTATTGATGCCAACAGTCCTGGCTTAAATAAGGCAAATGTAGGTGGTTATTTATACCATTAATCTTCTTATCAATAAACTTACTTTACTTACTAGTTGGGCAGAATAGACGGTTACATCATAAACACCTGTAGAGCTTTCCATCATCTGTAATGCAAAGGTATCAACAGGCTGAGATTGGACTTTATCTTTGCTCAGCTGTTGACTCATTGTTTCCAATCACATATTGAAACTAGAAAAGCACTCAGAGAGTGCAGACCTCCGCCAAGCAGCTCAGTTCAGCAGTGGCTTTTCCACAACCCCTGTAAAAGATACAATTCTGGATCACCAGATCCACAATAGTGCCAGGATCCAGACCAAACTCAGCACATACATGGAGGTTGTTATCCTGTATGAACAAAACAAGTTTTGGAAACATCACTTAATATTTTTATTTTAAATGAATTATTGAATGTCGTCAATGGAATTTCCCATTATAAAGTTCAATGTTTTTTTGTGACGTCAATCTGGATCGGATCCAGATGAAATTTATCTTGATGATAGAGACATGGACCCCATATTATCCTGTGAAATTGGAAGCAAATCCATTAAAAAATGGCAGAGATATGATTTTTTAAAATTCCACCCAATGTTAACTTGCGGGAATTTGGGGATTTTTTTACATCCAGACAAATATATCCATATCACCACCAAAAACGAATCATTTTTAAGTTGAGCCTTTACCAACATCCCCTGAAAATTTCAGCAAAATCCGTCTAGATGTTTTTGTATAATCTTGCTAACAAACAAACAAACGTACACCGGCAAAAACATAACCTCCTTGTTGGAGGTAATAATGCCCATAGGATTAAGCAGCTCTAGCAGATCATGACGCTCTCCCTCCATCCTTTTCAGGATCCAAACCAGCTGATCAGAGCCAGCGCCCTGCGAGTCCTCTCCAGTATCAGAGTCACGATCATTGTGCCCATCATGATGTTAGCCATCAAAGAGGCAGCGTCGGACATGTCTCCATACGTGAGGAAGACCGCGGCTCACGCCATCCCAAAACTCTACAGGTAACCCACCAAGACTCAGTGCCAATGCTCCATTTAAAAAAATACTGAAAAAAAAAAGTTTATGGGTGTGAGGACAGAATTTTTTCTCTCTTGAATATGATAACTTTAATTTTAAGCGTTTTACACATTAATCAGAGTCAGGATGATATGACCCTCCCTTGGATGAATTTTAGATGGACATAGTTGGAAGAACAGTGATATAAAACCAGCTAAGAATTTTAAGATTCACTTCCAAAATGTTTTTATGTCTTTCATTAAAGCCTTGATCACATCACCCATATGTGTTAATCCACTAAATGTGTGGGGTTTTTTTTTCCGTATTTATTTGTCTGTTTGTTAGAACCCTGCTCATTTATAGTTTACGGTTTTCTTTTCAAACTTATTTTACGTTTTTTAAACTTCTTTCATTTTTTTTTTTAAGAATAAAATTAAAAACATACAGAACTAAGAATATTATTATTTACATGAGTTTGGGAAAAGAAGTTAAAGAAAAAAATGAAGTATTAAACTCAAAATCTAAATAAATGAAATTCAAAAAGGAGAAAAGAAAATGGAGGTCATACTTTGATAATTAATGGATGTCACATTGTACAGAATCATGTTCCCTCCCTCTCAGTGTACATTATATTTTTTCTAAATCCAAGTGTTTGATTACATCTTTCTTTGTGCTGCTGCTGCTGCAAATGCCCTTTAATTGCCCCCATGGATGGATAGATTTTTAATTTCAATTTCAACACAAATATTAAATTTAAAAAATAAGGAAACAACCACAAACAATGAAAGGATCCCAAGAAACAGAGCTATGTGCAAAAGAGAATAAGAGAGAGAAATTAAAGACAGGAAAAAACAAAAAAAGCACCAACACAACATCAGAATTTGCACCATTTGGCTCAATGAAAACAATGTTATTTCATGTTAATATCAATATTAAGAAATTCCTCTCCAACTTGTGTAATGACTGTGTGCATCAGCTTAGAACAAAATGAATTAAGGAACAAAATTATGAATATTTTGCACATGAAGAGAGATTTGATTGATTTAAAAGCCACTTGCTTAACCCAAATGCTATGACCTTGTGCCACAGTGCACTTCATTATTGATAGAAAGTTCACCCAAGTGTAAAAAATGTTGTAGACTTTATACAATCATCTTTCTTAGACCAAGTTACTGCCAACTCTTACTTCTATCCAAAAACTCTTCATGCTTGAAACTGTTTCTTCTTCTCTGTTCTCAGTTTGGATCCAGAACAAAAAGACCAGCTCATTGAAGTCATAGAGAAGCTCCTCGCTGACAAAACCACGGTGGGTGTTTGAACCGCTGATCAAATAATTCTTCACAAGATTTGATATTTTCCAGAAATGCAAATTAAAGTTTAAAAAGTACAAAATTCACTTTATGTGAAGAGCCAGAATCTGTTTGCAGCTTCTGAATGAATTAAAAGCTTTATTTGTTTAATGCCTGATCAGTTGTTTGCCCAGTTTTCACTTAAAATCACTAAATCTCCAAATGAAACTTAATTTAAGATGAACTGGATTAAAAATTTAGAAATAATTTTGGTTTCCTGTTCAGCTAGGACATCAGTAATCTTCAGCAGCATTATGCTCTGTCCTGTAATGAGACATATTTCAGAGAATTATGTCTTCATCACTCACTGTTCTGTGCTTGAATCTGTGCTGCAGCTGGTGGCAGGAAGCGTTGTCATGGCTTTCGAAGAGGTCTGCCCGGAGCGCATTGACCTGATCCACAAGAACTACAGGAAGTTGTGTAACCTGCTTATTGATGTGGAGGAGTGGGGTCAGGTCGTCATCATCAACATGCTGACCCGCTACGCAAGGACGCAGTTTCTAAACCCAAACATGAATGTGAGTAAGAAAAACATCCAGAATCTCTGCCCAAGAGAAAAGATTCAGATTTTCAGCCCGGAGTGGCCCTATGGGTTTGGGGCCTTTTGTGTTTTTCAGACCATGTTGGGTGCCTGGCCCTGGATTGTTTGTGCCCCATTTCAAGGAAAGTGAGGTTCTCACTTTCCTTGAAATGTTTCACTTTAACGTGCACCGTTGATCTGAGAGACAGTAGAAGTTCTTCTGATCTGCTCTAGCTTATGCTCCTATTGTCCCTGGGCTTATAATACCATTTGTGTTTGTTTGTGAGGGTTTGTTTTTATTATTTAAATAGTACTTTTTTCTGATTAGTACCTTTTGTGCTTAACGTCTTGTGCTTTGCTATGTTTTTAAAAGTGCTATACAAATAATCTTATTATTATTATTACTATAAAGTTATTAAACCGCAAACTATGTTTAAGGACCAGAGCCCATTTCAAGCCTGACATTTTTCAGCGTTCTTGCTGCCACAATCAAGGCTGTAAGAGCAATTTTCCAAATGTTTACTAGCAGAAATCCATATGAGTGAGACCTAAATGATCGTATTACTGAGGCTTATGTTTCAGGCTACAACAAAACAAGTTGAAGTTGCTCCACACATCCAACTTTCCTCCGCACTAGGACAGCATTAACTCCTCAGATAAGATTTTTTTTTAGCTCTATTTCCTTGGTAATCTGTGTGCTGTGAGATGAACTGCTGTACAGGTGATGCACGAAGCGGAGCGGAAACAAAGGAAGATGTGCTGAGCATGCGCCATGCATGCTTACAAAAAATTAATTTGTTGAAGGCTCCTATGTGCAAACTCTATAGATACCCCACAAAAAATTGTGAAACATTAGTTCGGTGGATTTTTTTTCCTGTTAACAATACCAATTGGTATTTTAAGCCTGATCAGTCACCTTTACAGCGAGGAACAACTTATTAGGATTGTGCATTTGTGGAATGAATAACACAGCTAAATGTGTGGATAGTTCACCAGTAAAGTCTCATAATCCCCTCTTACCCTGGAAGAAAGCCTAAGGTTCTTCAGTGAAGTAAGGGTTGGACCTGGTCTTCCTGGGGTGCTATCTTCCTGGTACACCAAATAATTATGTTGGAACACCAGCTCCCAGGTGCTGGAGATTTTGGCACATTTGTTGGGGGTGCCACCCACACATTAAGCTGTGTTTTTCATTCGAAAATGCACAATTCTTACGAGTTGAACCTTGTTGTAAAGGCAACTAATCAGGCTTTCCTGCAATATAAAATACAATATACCAATTGGTGTTATTTAAAGGGAGAAATACTCAACCAAACAAACATTTCCAAACTTTTTTTGAGGAGTATATTATGGTTTAATAGGGGTGCTTGCTAAATACTGATGTTATTCATGATTATCACCACAGCTCATTCCTTCTCAGTTTAAAACAAAAAAACAAGCCCCACCTGACCCAACCCGAGTGAAGGGGATGGACCCTCGGTTTAGGCTTGGGTAGAATATTTAACCTCTATATGCTGTAGGTAGAGAGCACCAGCCTCAATACACAGGGTAAGCAGACATAACCAAAAGGCTGTAATTCATAGCAAGTTTTGACCGCCATGATGGACTCAATATGTGTCGACTGCAACCACTATGATCCAGAATTCACACAATAATCCTTAATGACTTTCTTTATGTAGATAATGGCAATCAATTTGCATAAGAATGAGACACAGTGAGATTACTGACAACAATAGTGGACAGGTGCAGTTGTTAAAGTTATACAACTTCGATTAACAGAATAATCATATTTTCCAAGCGCGCTATTGTGGCAGTGCAAATTGAAGCCGTCCAATCATTATTTCCCTCCCTCACGGTGTCCAATGTAGAGTTTTTTGTTGTTTTATCAGTTTTTTAGACCCACCTGTTGACTAATTTTCTCATACAAGGGACTAAATTGAGCAATTTTCATGCTGTGTTGAATATAATTATTATAGCTGAAATACCTTGTGCATGTGGCGATAATTTGGTACAACTGTTTTCTTAGCAGGAGATCCTCTGATAATAATCCTCATGCATATTTTCTGTGCTTTTAATAATTTATTCAAGAACAAATTACCATATGCTGACTTTTAGAATGAGACACTCCTACACTGCTTCCATACACGTGAAGTTTGTCCCTCAGCCTACTGTTTCATCCGCCCGTTCCCTGCAGGAGTCTCTGCTGGAAGAGGGCGGAGCTGGAGACAAAACCTTCTACGGCTCAGACGAGGATGAAGATGAGGATGAGGAGGAGAAAGAGAAGAAGGCGGAGGCTAACGCCATTGCCAAAAGGAAGCCTTACGTGATGGATCCAGACCACCGGCTGCTGCTGAGGAACACCAAGCCGCTCCTGCAGAGCCGTAATGCTGCTGTGAGTCCACTTCAGTTTGAATACACCCCTTACATCAGTACATCTGCGCAGCCTTGAGACTGTTGCCATGGTAAAGGTTATGCAAGTTTTTATTCAGGTTATAATCCACATTGAGCTTGAGTACTTTATTTCTTTAGAGTGCAAACTTGACTCCAGTTGCAGGTGTTAGTCCAGCTGAAGGGTGCTTGAGACCCTAAGGTTCTGATTGTATGCCTCGGTTAGGCAGCTTAGGTGTCTGTCCTATTTCACACTCAACGCAGTTGTCATTTTGTAAATGCTCTGCTGGTTTAAAAAGAAAATGTGCATGTGTGCCTACATTTGCGCCCAGAGGTGAATTTTTTTCAAGGATACATCAGGCACAAAGCTGGCATGGTCCCATGTTGAGGAGACATAAAGCAACTGCTCCTTGGACCACATAAACCTGGTCCAAAGTCTGCCAAGCTGTTTGTTCCTGATATTTACCTCTGCCAACAGGTTATGCTTTTGCCATTGTTTGAATCTGTTTCTTGGGTTAAGTTTTCAGGGAATGTTGGTCATGGCACATGGAAGAAGTGATTGAATTTTGGTGGTGATCCAAATCCGGATCCAATACTTTTTTCAGGGATTTGTTAACACTGTTCACCCCGGGGGTTTCTCAGTCCTCCATTTTCATATCAGACTTGTTGATGCTCCATCCACGAAGGTTTCTCCTGTGTGAACTCCAATTCAAGTATTCTGAAGTATTGAAAGTAAATGGGAGTCCATTTCACTGCCAAAAAATTGTAAATTTATCCAGTTTGGTAGTGGTTGCTTCCTCTTGAGAAGCATACTAGTCGGAGCTGCTGGCAGAAGGGCACGCAGGCTGTGCTGTGTCTCAAAATAGTGCCCAAACAAAGCCGCTTGATAATGGAAAAGTAAGCAGATGTACTGTAAAAAATGTCTTTGTAAAGTGTGATGACCCCACACTGTTTTTGTGGCTTGATTTCTCCAACCACTTTTTTTAATAAAGCAGAGAATCTGGCACCATGTACAGCAATGTAAAGCATTAGTGTCTGTCCTGAGTGCTGAAATGATTACTTTTTCCTGCAGTACTCTATTAGAGCCAACACTCTGATTGGTTTGATTCATTTCAGATGTACCAACTGGGACCAGTGCTACAGTGACAACTCTTGGCTTTATTTTGGTGCAATGTCTGGTTTCACACTTTGGTATCAGACAAGAACATACTGGTGAATGTAAAAATTAATGGAGCAGTTCATTTTTGGCAGGGATTGGTGGCACACTGCTTACAAGACACAAACATAATCCCACCACATGCTCACTCATGGGGAATTCTCTTGTATTTCAGAATCAGAATCAGAATTTATTGCCTAGTACGTTCACATATACACAGAATTTGACTTGTTAAAGGTCCCATATTTTGCTCCTTTTCTGCAGTTTAACATGGATCCTTGATGTCTTCATGAAACGTTAGTGACATGCTTTGGTCCAAAAAGCCTATGAATAAAGCACAGCTGCATTCTTTTCACACTCACATAACCGCTCTATTCACAACGGCTGGTTCTGAGGGCGGCTGCCTTCATATGCTAATGAGCTAGCAGCATACATACAGCAATTCACGATAGAGCAGCGTAACTCGAGCGAAGTGGGCACTCCGGCCACGCGCCGCTTACAGTCCTGAACACTTAAAAACCCTTAACTCATGCTACCACACACAGTTACAACAGCAAAGCTCTTTCCCCCCCAAACATCACAGGCTAACGCACAACATGCTAACCGCAGTGGGATAGCCACAACTTAACCTACCTTCTGGGCTAACGTTAGCACAAACAGAGGGACCTGGGGTGGGTAAAGGAATGATTATATTCAGCCAACTGTTAAACTTCTCTTCCTGAACACACACGAACCGCAGATTCAAGCCATTTAACAGATAACAGCAATCCGGTTTCCCCCGAACATCACAGGCTAACGCACAGCATGCTAACCTTGACCTAGTAACCCTAGTGACACTGATTATATTCAGGCAACTTCTCTTGACTAATGTAAGAATGCTCATATATTGAAATTTATCCTTCAGACTTTAAACAAGTAACGTGAACATTGACGAACATGTTGTGCAGTTACCTCTAGTTCACTTCACCCTGCTGTTAGCATTAGCTCGTAGCAATGAGCAAAATAAATGCTATACAGCATTGAAATACTTACATTTCCATCATCAGGTTTGGCGACGGATTGTTGGTACTGAGCTCGGCTTCAGGAAAAGTCTAGTTCCCAGTCCTGTGTTGAACTGACTGAAGTTGAAGAAGCAGTCGGACATGAAGTGACACGTCTGACTGCACACACATACAGGTTTTAGCCGACTGTAACTGCTCATTCCCTTCAAAAATAAAAAAACATTAATCCACTGGGTCCTTTGGTCCTCCGAGGCTGGTAGCCTATATGTGAAGATATATGTGGCTGTTTACAGCCAACAACCGAGCAGTGACAGCTTCTGAGCTTAGGCATGCTGAACACAGACCTTTCGCTAAGAATATAAACAACATGGCTGCATTTCACAGAGGAATCTCTCCAGCAAGGGGTAGTAGGGATACTCAGGTAGACCAATCAGGTTAGGTATGCAAATCAAAAATACACTGTTAGGTAACAGTATATCCACAGACTCAACAGCTCACTGAATACCATGAGTTTACTTTCATGCAGCCTGCTAAAAAGTTTTGTTGTCTATTATCACATTTTGTGGTCTGGGAGGAAGGCCAAATACCCAAATATGTGTTCAAAAGCCTTAAAAAAGTGTTTTTTTTTGCGTAATATGTCCCCTTTAAATTGGTGCAAAACAATCAATATATAGTTGGAATAAAAATTAAGTCAGGAGGAATAAAAAAAAGAATGAAAAGAGGTAGAAAATAGTGCAAAATTTAATTATTTACGCTGCCTCTTGCCAGAGAGGAGGATCACAAAAGAAACTTACAGTATATTTCCTGCTGCATGTTTTTTGTCTGAAAGTTTCTAGTGAGCGGGACAATTCTGGGTAGAGTAAGAGTGAGAAACTCAGGGGTTTCACAAAAGCGCCAAAGTGTTTTGATGAAAAAGTGCCAAACACCAAACTGATAAAATGACCATTTAGATTGGCAACTAGCTACTGTGCAAAGTGGAGCAGTTATTAGCTTAAAGGGCAGATATTTCCCTGATTAAAGAAGGGTCGAAAAATAAAGATTAGATGAGTAAGTATTGTACTCAGAGAAATGAAAGAGTCAGTGCTGCTGTTTCCCACAATACCATATTTATATGGTAATACAAACTGTGTTCAAAACTTGATGATCAAGCAAAAAACCTGGTGTAAATTCTCAATGTGCTGATTGAGTGCCTAAAACCTGAAAAAGCTGCAGTCTGTTCTTTTGAATCAATCACTGACAGATTATTTCTTTCATTCATTCTTAAACATTCATCTCAGAGGCAGAATGAATCTAACACAAGGCAAATCTGCACTCATACAGAGGGCTGAGATGTTTTTATAATGGACTGTTGCTTTAAGATAATCATATCGTCAAGTCGAGTCTTGTTCTGTGTAGTCATGAATGCAATAGAAACCCTGGTGACCAATAAACCCCCTCCCCACTTTCTGTGGCCTTATTCCAGGTGGTGATGGCCGTGGCTCAGCTGTATTTCCATCTCGCCCCGAAAGCAGAGGTCGGAGTGATCGCCAAAGCCCTTGTCCGCCTCCTGAGGAGCCACAGGTGAGCTGTATTGGCTCTAATTTAAAAATAAATTGAGTTTTCGTGTATAAGTACCAAACCAGGGCATTTTAAAATGGAACCAAGTATGTCAGCCAGCAGGATGAGCCGTTACAAATTGTTAAAGTGGTTGAGAATGATGCTGGGGGGGAATAATGCAAGTCTCGCCTAAAAAAAGGGATAAACAAGTCAAAGTGCCAGAAAGAAGAGCTGATAAGAGAAAGCTGTAATAACCATGAAACTCAGCAAAGTGGAAAACAGTGCCACAGAAAAAAAGAGAAGTGAGGGTAGTAAAATAAATCTTTCCCGCCCTGAAGCAGGCAGTGAAATTAAACAGGGAGCTGAGTGAGACTGAGGTAAACATGAGAGCATAAACCATGAGGAGTGATGGTGACACCACGGCGGCCTCGTGGCTGTTAGTCCTGAAAACTGTCAGCTTCTTATTGAACAAGTGCCCCAGTGGCTCTGGGTGTGTTTGTAATGGGATCATCGTTCAGCGGCGACCAAACAGCAGCATCTCCCTGCGGGGGGTTTGTCAGGAATCTATTGTGCTGTATGACACGTTTCATCTGAGCTGATAATTAGAGTGGAGTCGGCAGTGGCTCAGCTCAGACTTTAAAACCAAACCATAGAAGATCAAATGAACAAAACAGAGAGTTAGCAAAGAGTTCCTGTACATTTTGAAACCATTTTGTTTACTGGTCTTGTGCAAGTGATTCACCAGCTAAGAAGAAATAGCTAAACTGAAAATTTAGCATTTTAAGTGAAACAAACAAGAAAGAATTTAGTTTATGAAAGCAACCTATCAGGGTACTTGGCCCAAATGATGGCCCCTTATGGTTTAAAATATTGAAATAAATGGTAAAAGGAAGGGGTGTTTAGCTGCAAATACTCTAAAATAAGATAGCTACCGTATTTTCCGGACTCTAAGTCGCTCCGGAGTATAAGTCGCATCAGTCAAAAAATGCGTCATGAAGAGGTAAAAACATATATAAGTCACTCCGGACTGTAAAGGCACATTTATTTAGTGCTGTGATAGAGAAATGGTTGCCTTGTATGAAGCGGTAACACCAAGAAGACCCACCTGCCTCATTTATATTCATCTCCTTGGCAGCAACCAGGGCGTGGAGATGTAACTGCACCATTAACAAATCTCTCCCGCAGGACGTTGTTCAAGCACCTATCCGTGGACTTGTTCCTCCAGCTCTGGCCATCTTGCTTTCAGCCCGTGATTAGCTTTCTCCATTTTCTTCATTGCAGTAAGAGTAACCTCTGCTTTTTGCCAGTCCCTCCAAACCTTATTTTAACTCAATTACTGCGGAATATTTTACATCCTGCAGTTTGTTATCTGCAGAATAGGATTTTCATTTTGAAGGCATTTTGTTTATGTCTAGCCTAGCCTAGACCGTCCTCTCGCGGCTTTAGATGGTAATGTTTACTCCTTGTTTGATGTCAGTCAGTATGAATTAACGTTTAAAAACATGTTAAATTATTTGTATTTTGATATACAAATTGCACCTGACTAGGAGTTGCAGGACCAGCCAAACTATGGAAAAAAGTGTGACTTATAGTCCGGAAAATACGGTGTACAACTTGTCTATTCAGAGCCCAAATCCAATGAGCTTAAACATTACTGAGGTACTGCAGGTGGGCCGCAATGGGTAAACAACGTGAAGCCTGATTGAAACTGCATAATAAATGATTATTGTTGTTTTTTTTAAGATTGTTTTTGGCCATTTTGTGCCTTTATTAATGGGAGAGAGAGAGACAGTGGGTAGGCTTGTGAAAGGGGGCAAGAGAGGGTAGGGGGAAGAAACTGGCCACAGGCTGGATTCGAACCCGGGCCGGCAGAAGTATGCTATCACAGTTTTATAGAACCACAGTGACACACTATGGTCCCACATTTTACCTCTTTACTCTTCTCTAGTTTGAGCCCAAGACTCAGCGCTCTTCTTTTACACATAGTCCTCCTTTAAGGGCAAAATCCTGTTAAGTCCTGGATAAATGGAGTTGTTCATTCACTTATAACATCTACATGATTATGTTGTATCCTTTATCTCTATTGATCATTCGTGTTTCTGTCTTTTTAGTGAAGTCCAGTACGTTGTTCTCCAGAACGTGGCCACAATGACGATCAAGAGACGGGTGAGTTACACATGTCGGATTGAGGATGTTTTCTGGAACTTGACATCTAATTGTTGAATTGCAGATTCAAGGAGGTATTTACTTACTCTCTTGTTTTGTGTTTCACAGGGAATGTTTGAGCCGTACTTGAAGAGTTTCTACATTCGCTCAACAGACCCGACCCAGATAAAAGTCCTAAAGGTTATATTTCATTCTGTTTCATTGTGCTGCCGCTCTCCTCTCTATAATCTTAGCTTTAAATAAATGAGTGACAGTTTTTTCTTATCTCTGGTACACCAAATCAGAATACAGAGAAAGGACATCAGTTTGAGAAGTTCACAAAGTTTCTGCCAGAGTTCATGCACTGAAGCATGAACTCTGTTATGGTTGGAAATGCATTTTTCCTGTTTTAATTTCATTAATTGTGTTGCAGCTGGAGGTCCTCACCAATCTGGCCAATGAGACAAACATTTCCACCATTCTCAGAGAGTTTCAGGTAATGTGCAGCAGAGCCTTGGATATTGTCTACAGCTATAGAAGCAAGACAGCAATTTGAGCAGATCTGTTTTCAGTAAGACTGGTCGAACCTTTCCTTGGTTTTCATTGCACTGTGTGAATGTTTCTTTTACTATAGACATACATTAAAAGCATGGATAAAGACTTTGTGGCTGCAACAATCCAAGCAATCGGCCGCTGTGCTACCAACATTGGAGAGGTCAGGGACACGTGTCTGAATGGTCTGGTGCAGCTGCTGTCCAACAGAGATGGTAAGAATGTGGTTTTTATGTTCTCCAAGTGCTATACAGACAGTATATGCTGAGGGAAAGAATAAACTAGGCCGCATCTTCAGAATTTGTGTTGATTGGATCTTTTATTAAAGCTTTCTCAGTTGTTTTTGTATGTTTAAAAGGAATTCAGCTCACTTGAAAAATAAGATTAGAGAATAGAATGTTTTAGATTATAAGTTAGGAAAGTGTGATGAATTTGTTAACTAAATTTGGTGACTTAATGAGCACTAGAAAGCACTCAGAGAGTGCAAACCTCCGCCAAGGTAGCTCACATATTGCGATTACAAACAAGAGGTCCATGATAAAGTTACCATCATAATATGATTCCTTGACCCTGTAAACCCACACTTATCACACGGAATCATGTTGATATCATTATTAGTTAGACAGTTATTGCGCAAAAATGATCATTCACTAATGGCAGTTATCTGGATCACCACCATAATCTAATCATTTTTAAGTTGGGCCATTACCAACATCTCCTGAAAATTCCAGAAAAATCACTCCAGTCGTTTTTGTGTAATCTTGCTAACAAACAAACATACGCTGGCGAAAAAATAACCTCCTTGGAGGAGGTAACAATGATAAAGCAGTAACCATGCAATGTCTGCTTACAAATGTCATTGTCTTTCATCGTGCAGAGTTGGTTGTGGCTGAATCGGTGGTGGTCATAAAGAAGCTCCTTCAGATGCAGCCGGAGAAGCACAGCGACATCATAAAACACATGGCAAAACTAACGGACAACATTCAGGTGAGAGTCTCATCAACAAAGTATTTTCAGTGGCAATATAATCAGCACTTTCTGTTTAAACTCATTTATTCGTAAAAGGAGTTACAAACAGCAGATTCATGACTTTCTTTGTTCTCAGGTGCCAATGGCCCGCGCCAGTATCCTCTGGCTGATTGGAGAATACTGTGAACATGTTCCTAAGATTGCTCCTGATGTCCTGAGGAAGATGGCAAAGTCGTTCACAAATGAAGAGGATATAGTCAAACTTCAGATCATCAATCTGGCAGCCAAGCTTTACCTGACCAACTCCAAACAGGTTTGAATGTTTTGTCCCCATTGACAATAGCCCATGGATTATTAGTTTGAACTTTAATTCTTGCTAAAAAATAAATCAGCAGTAAATTAACACACTTTCTAAGTTTTGTTCATTAAGAAAATCTCACACAAATCTGCCGTCATACTTTTGGATACATTAATGTGATTGACGACAACGTGTCGACTGGCTACAACTTTACCACCACTAAGTTTACATGCTTGGCAAGATGACAAATTAATGTCGCTGACAAATTTGACAGTCTTAGGTAGCTGTTCGTTGCCATCTGCCTTTGTCAATATGTGAGTTAAAGCTTTTAGAATTACAAGTGGGGCACTACCAGGTGCATATTACATTGAAGACAAAAAGGTCTGAAAATAAATTGTCTTAACTTAACACTTTTCTGGGGGACTCTGACTAAAATAGGAATTGAAAAAATTAAATGAATTCCTTGTATTTGACACCATTAAACTGGAGGAGTGAAAATGCTGATTTAATCCCATGTTTTTAAACTTATTAGTGAACAATTTCATTGTATCTTGTAGTGATTCTGCTTCACCACACATGGTATTAGAGCTACTAATATCTGGGAACAACCGGTGTTTACAGATATTCTCAAACATGTAAAAGTCTTGCATTAAGTGTTGCAGTCAAAGAAGTTAGCAGAAATCTGAAACAACCAAGAATAAGCATTAACTATTTAGCTAAGCATCATTCCAACAACTACTAAGAGCTCAATTAAATCTACCTAGCGACCATAAATCCCCCTCACAACTCTGGAAAACCCAAGCAACACCAAGGAAACAACATCCAACCATCTGTAGAATATGCATTATGTCACATACAACCACCTACATTTGTCAACTAGTTACCCAACAGGGTTCACCAGCTTTGAAAGGCATTGGGCTCATCACCAAAGACACTATCATGAGGTCCAAACTGTTGATCTTTAGCTCATCGCTGACAACCACTCATATGAAGAATGAAGCGTCAGATGGCAGGTATTCTTGTTCATAAAGTCCTTATTCTCAGTGATGTTTTTTGTTTTCTGTACTGATAGACTAAACTGTTGACGCAGTATGTCCTCAACCTGGCCAAGTATGATCAGAACTACGACATCCGAGACAGAGCTCGCTTCATACGGCAGCTCATTGTTCCTACAGAGAAGAGTGGAGCGCTCAGCAAGTACGCTAAGAAACTGTTCCTCGCCCTCAAACCTGCACCGGTGCTTGAGTCTCCATTTAAAGGTAGGAGGCCATTTTGAATAAATCCATGAGGGAAACATAAAACTTTACTTTAACGTTATTTTCACAGATTTTGATCTATAAATGTGCAACATGTGGGATTCTCTCACTGAAAGGTCTGCATTGATTTCAAAAACAACTACGATTTTAGATTTTTTATTATTTTTTTAATGGAACAATATGCATTAATAGACATTTACATGTAAATACATGGGATTATAGCCAAGCAGCCAATTTCCATCCCCAGTACCATAGGCAGGTCAACACACAAAACAAAAACATCATTAAAAGAATAAAAACCCACAGAGCAAATTAAAAGACAAGCAACATACATAAACCGTAGACAACCTAAACCACATACAGTCCAAAATATAACGGACCAATAGTTGGGGGACCATGGGAATTGTACACAATGAGTTGCAGAGAGCCAGCTGCTCAAGTCCTCTTTATATTGCACATTGCTCAATTACTGCACAGTAATAAAAAATGCACATTGCATTGCACATTACCCTACTGCCCAAAATTATAAAGTGCCGGATTTAATATAATATTGCACGATGCCCATAGCACATGGTTGCACATGCAGATGTGTGAGTGGATATTGCACCAAGAAAACACACATAGATTTCTTATGTAAGCACTAATTCTCAGAAGATGGTATACAAAGATGTATTTATGTACGCAACAGTGGACAATTATGGATGGTGCCCCAACACACTTACAAACCTATGATATTGTCATGGGACAAGGCTCAGAAAGTTGGACACAGTTGCACAACAACAAGATCAAGGGTTCAAGTAAAAAGGAATTTATTTTAACAAGCAGGGTTTGGTACGCAGGATGGCAGTCCGTAAGATAGGCAACAGTATCAAAAGATCAGGCAAGAATCGTAAACAGGGAGCAGGCAGAAGTCAGTACACAAAAAGTCAGATCTAGCTTGAAGTTCAAAAATCGTGAGGCAAAGTCAAGGTTGGAAAAACAAGCAAGGTAAGACTAATGAGTACTGGACCGAAGACTGAGTGGTACAGCGATCTGGCGACAGTGAAAGACATGAGATTAAATACAAGAGGTGATTGGGAGTGATTAGACATAGCTGAGGATTAGACACAAACCTACAGACAGAGACAAGGGTTAGTAATTTCAAAATAAAACAGGAAGCATGAGACAAAACATGAAACGGGGAAACAGAAAAGGAAACTTAACTAATAGAACGGTGATCATGACAGATATAAGTATGTCATTATTTAGAGTACTTGCATTCCCCATAAATTACCTACATTATTTAAAGCCACAAAATTTCAGGGGACAGGGCATAGGTCTTTTTATGATGGCTCACATGACTTGACTTTTATAAGGGACTGTAGTTTATAACTGTTGGTTTTTTCCTTTTTTTAAAGGGAAATTGTCTGAGAATGCAGGCACCCTGGTTTGATTCCAGCTAATGGCTTTATCTTCCACTTCTCCCACTCTCCCATCCCTCTTTTTTACAAACCATTCACCCTGTACCTTATCAAATTAAGGTCCAAAATGCCCAAAGGTATAACCTAAAAACATTACAAATGGAAAAGACAACTAGCTTTTCTACCCAAAGGTAAGGAGATAAGGAAGTCAAGATCTTGAAAAAAACAACCAAAATTTTCCCATGATAATTACAACAGGGTAGAACAGGCAGAACAGGGTAAAATAAAATAAATAGATGTGGTTCATACTTTCTGAATCCTGTCCTCGGTGTTGTTGCAGATCGAGACCACTTCCAGTTGGGTTCATTGTCCCACTTGCTGAATGCCAAGGCTGGCGGCTACCAGGAGTTGCCCGACTGGCCTGAAGCCGCCCCAGACCCCTCCGTGCGCAACGTGGAGGTGAAGGAGTCTGTGCGTGCAGTGGGAACAGTAACATACAGAGACACAGGGGCCCTCTGGGGTCTCCAGGGGCCCCGAAAGGTGGAGGGGAGCGACGTTTGCTCCTGCCCCAGAGCGGTGCCTCAGAGGGGCCGGACAGAGTCACCAAAGCTTCACATCCAATTTAACATTAACTCCAATATAACATTAATTCCTCTTCCATTGGCCATCTTTCATTCACTTTTATCTCATTAGCATTAACAGCTCATCGCTAACATGCATCCTTTGGCCTCCATCAGTCTCCAAATGGATGCTGCTTGTCAATAGCTTCCCCTCCATGGAGGAGATGAGTCACAAATGAGGAAAGAGGATTAGAGCCTCCGATTAAAACATGAAAAAGAAAAGTAATTAGTGATTCAGTGTGAAAACTTCGAGTGAACTCCTCAACCTCTCTGCTGCACCTGCTTCTGTTTGGCAGCAGCTCACTCGCCCCGTCCAGGTGATTTCTCACCAACGTTTGAGCCCATAGCACATGTGAAACAGAAGGGGACAGGTGTAGGAGCCAGAGCCAAAATCTCTGCAAAATACATCTGTTGGAGTCCCTGTTTAGGATAAACCTTAGGGGTGCACAATATTGTTATATATTTTTTTTTTTTCAGGTGCCAGTATTTTTAAGCTCAATTTTATCCAAAACTAATATAATTACTGGAAGTGCTCTGAGAGTAGAAACCTCCACCAAAGCATGACCAACATTGTCAAGCAAGATATTGTCAAAATTGTCTTGCACTGTTAAAAAATCTTTCAACAAATTCCTGGATTCACATACGGATTTGGATCACCGGCAAAATTTAATCACTTTTCTCTTGTGCCATGACCATTATCGACCAACAACCTGAAAATGTTGTCCAAATCTGTTGTAAACAAATCCTTAAAAAAAGGCCTGGATCCATATCCGGATTTTGATCACCACTAAAAACTAATCGATTGATCCTTGGTCAATCTCTGACCTATCCTGAAAATGCCATCAAATTCCATTCATAACCTTTTAAAGCTAGGGTCGGTAATTTTGGAAAACTAGCATGAATTTGATTGTAGCATCTCCTCAGGACTCTGTCTAGCCTTTACTGTGCGAGTCCTTGGTAGAGATAGTTAGATAGATAGTTAGATAGATAGTTAGATAGATAGTTAGATAGATAGATAGATAGATAGATAGATAGATAGATAGCATTGTTTATGGAGCTTATACTGTCTAACTTTGCTCAGCAGCTGAATCCGCCTGATTCAGTATCTGCAATCAGGCAGATCCCTCTTGCCAAGCCCTAATCTACAATGATTGTGAGCAACCCAAAGCGTTGCGACCCAATCAGCGCCCTTTAGAGCAGGAAGAGGTGGGAGCTTCAAGCAAGACGACAGCCGAAGGTGACTGCTTTAGCAGAGATTAGCACAGATGCTAACAGCCCCAGTAAAAGTTTTATAAGATCTAGACTGCATTTCTTTACTAAATAATCAACAAATAATTACACTGAAAGAACTTCTGAATAGAAATTATATTTTGGCTCCATTTCCAATATATTTTGACAATAGTACGTAGTGGCCTATGTTTTGTATTTTACAGCGATGTGATTGATGGAACGATTGTCCGATCACCTGCAGGGCCCCAAACACTTTATGTGGGCTCTTTCCAGATGTACCACTGAAATATATTTAGCAGTCCATCCAGAGTGCCAGGTTATATACTTTGAAAAAAAATATTTGAAAAAACAAAGGTTTGCAGGGTGGTTCCCTAATAATCCTTGGAAAACGCTCAAAATTACACAAAAACTCAACCTTCTAAAGTGCAAAAAATTAAACTACTTTTAACTTGATTGCTGAAAACACCTTTAAGACTTTAGCTGAGGTAGATCAACTGTTCCTGCTGAGCACACTTACATTCATACTTTCTGCCAGTATTTAAGTATTTAAGGCTGATATATTGGCTGTATTTATCAGTAGAAATGTTCATATCTGGCAATATCCCTCTTACACACTTTCTCAAGTGACATAAGCTGGAGGCAAAGCAATGCAAAACTGGAAGCAAACATGAGTCATTACAGACTAGCAGACAGCAAAGGAGTCTTAAGTATGTTGTTTTGTTGTGATTTTTTGGTGACAAAGTAAAAGGGGAAATAGTCATTCATTTATCCAGCTAGTGTAAACTTTTCTCAGGTCAACCTTGGACATTAAGTGATGTAACATTTCAGGGAGACCTACATTATTTTCCATCATTGTTAAAAACAAGCCAAAAACAACTTGTTAGCCAACGATGGCTAACGTATCTGGAAGATTGTTTTGCCCCGAGCTAAGCACTGAAAGAAAAGGGTAATACTGATGATTAATCTCCTAGTTTTGATATTTTAGCAGTAATATTGTGCATCCCTAATTGGCATAATGCCACTTATTTTACTGGATACTACCAGTGGATGTTATTCATCTGTTTTGATGTGCTCCTCTAAATCTTAAGTAGGAGCACCAGTCTTTTTCACCAAGCACAAACTCACATAAACAGTTTTAACTTCTTTCAAGCACCATCCCTCTTCATCAGGTTCCCTCCTCTCCTCCTCCATGCCACCCCTCCATGTGCCATCGGTTCATCACTAACAATGTGACCTGAAGACATGAAATCAAAACTTGAGTCAGTCACTTCTATGTTAAAAAAACAAAACAAAATCAAGGCCCAACATCCCAAAACAACTTGATTTTAAATTCTGAGAGTGACCTCAAGACTTGATTTTTTGGTCTTATTTGTTGATTATTGTTACTAAAGTGAAGATATTTTAACCAACAGCTCAATGTTCCATGTCCAATGTTTACTTATATTTTACTCGTGAAGCAGATTTCAGGATGGGGCCACAGGTGCATTATTATATATACTTCGACTTTTTTTTATTGATTTTCTTTTTGGAGGTAAACAAGACCAACACAAGGGAGACCATACCAGGAGGTTCTGCTGGATAAATGAGTTAGCTTTTATTAGTGTCGTCTGTTATCCAGGGCATTTAATTTACATCTAATGCAATTCTCTACCCTCCAGGCACAGAAAAGATGCTTGCTTGAGGCAGCTGATCGATCACAGTGAACCATTGTATTCTTGTATTTTGTTTCCATTGATATCATGAGATAATGCAGCTGTGAGCAGAAACTGTTAGGCTCTCCTCTAAATTGATTTTCCAACTACAAACCTTTTACTGTAGGGACAATGTTTGCAAAATAATGATTTAACTTGCCAGAAAGGACTCTAATAAGATTACTTTCTATTAGTTATTGACGCAATATTTAAGGTCTTCCATGACAAGATGACTTATTTCTTTAGAAGACTTTATAAGGTTTTTGTTCTTTAAAGGCCATGACATTTAAAAATCAGTTTGATAGATTTAAGTTTTGGTAAATGTTGGATTTAAAGGTTAAATATCTTCGGTTTTTGATCTTGCATCTTGTCAGGATCAGTTCATTTGAAAGGCTTGAACATTTCCATTAGTTGTCTAGTTGTAAATGATTTTGAAAACAGTAAGTAAAAAATAAAAGATTTGTTTGAGGCTTATCCAGAGTGAATGTATTGTATTGTAATAATAACCAAGAAGAGGTCAATTATGATGATGTACCTCTGACAGGGTATAATATACGTTGGCCGACGAGGGCAAATGCCCTACAACGGTTCAATGCAGTTCGATAAGAGGAAAACACCTGCAAGAGCAGAAATGCAGCATAACCAAGTACAACAAAAGAAGTGCTCCAGGCCTGGAGAAGGGTCTGGGGCAGGGACAGCATGTGGGAGAGACTGTGGTCAAATCAGCTGCTCCTAAAGTTGAAGAGCTCATTTATTAGAACCTTATGGTAAAGGTGGTAAAGCGAGAGGGGGGTGACAGACAGGCTGAGCAACTTTATCATGTTCCTGTTTCCTTTTACCATCAAATGTGTGACACATGGGAGTCTTGCCTGAACGTTAGCTCTAAGATGCCTCATTTTCCTACATGAAAGAACAGAATCTAAAAATAAACCGCGCCATGCATTCATCGACTTACATTTAATACAATATCATCACACATTCTGTTCATTCATGCAGGAAAAAGTGGCACCTTAGAGCCAACATACAGGCAGAACTCCAAGTGACAGGGCTGTGCAGAATGGGTCATTTTTTTTCTTGATGTTATCAAGGTCATTTTCAAGAAAAATACAAAACAAAAGAACAGTGTTCCTTAGTGTAAAACTTCTCAGTGCTTTACTTTTTATTAGTGGCTGCTTTATTTTAGCTCTACTTTGTCATTAAACTTTTTCACTGTGAGGAAAAACTGTTGAAGGTCAGCATCTCTATAATGTATTTCTCAGATCTCTGCTTTGTTTTCCTCATAATTCATCAGCTTTGAAAGAGAGAAATGAGCCTTAAATTTAAGTGCATGATTATTAAAGGCTCTAAATTATGTGGATAAAAGCAGAAACTTCTGATATGGTCCACTTGTTAAAAATCTCATTGTATGCCTGACCAATAATCAAAATTAAAGAACCATTAAGCACACACTCAAACCCTCACCTGCCTGACAGTCCCTCTTCTCTGCACGCTGTACGTATCTGCAGGTAGAGGAGGCCATAGACACCAGCGAGGGGCGGATCGGCTTGCTAGGAGACTGGCGAGAGGTGCCCCCTCCTCAGTTTGAGAGTGCCGTGGTGTTTGTTTGGAGGAGTGCTCTCTCTTTCCTCTTTTAGTCTTTATCTTGTCAACATTACACAGAAGTGATGATGATGATCGAGCTGACAAGATAAGATTAATGAGATTTGACTTTGAATCTTCACAGATAAGCCAAGGATAAATATGGCAGCTGTTTTTCCGTCTTAAGTGGAGAGAGATTATCCCCTTTAAAGAGATAAAAATGTGGAATTTAAGTCATGAAAAAGAGTTTGTGCTAAAAGTTAAAGGCAAATCAGGCTCAAGTAGGGAATTACACCATGTATCAGGGTGCTTAGCTTGACATTTAATCCATCCTATGATATACAGACATTCTTATTCTACAAAAAACAAGGTTCACTCTCTAACTTGTTGTTGAGCTTTCTAACCATCAGCTTATCAAGATTAGATTTAGTAAATATGTCATTCACAGTGGTTTTGTGGACTGTTGTTTTGAAGCTTTAATATGGCATCTTGGACATGTTCACTTGTTAAATTTTGATAAAGAAGCCATATTTGCATTAGACTGTAAACAGCCTGATATTCCTTTGTGTTAGAGGGAAGCCACAACCCCTAAAACAGTGGTTCTCAACTACTTTCTGTCGCCCCCTCCAAGATTAACTAGACTTCAGTCTAGTTTTGGGGACCTCCAACAGCAGCTGCTCAGAGGACCTTAAGGCTCTGGTTGGGGAGTGGCGATGACCGGTACAGGGGAGCGAGACCATTGAGGGCTTTAAAAATAATTAAAAGAAGTTTAAATCAATGCAAAAGCGAACCAGGAGCCAGTGAAGGGATGCTAAAACTGGCGTGATGTGGTCGCGCTTTTTCTTGAGAGGCGTCGAGCGGCAGCGCTCTGGATGAGCTGAAAGCGTTTCATAGATGACTGGTCCAAGGCAACGCACAAGATAAGAGAAGATATTCATTTATTAGTCTCACAGGAGGAAATTCCAAATTTACCGCAACGATAAAATACAAAAAAAGAAATATAAAGAATGAAACTTACAAATGAAAAAAAAAATATATTTATATATATGTAAGTGGTATTTACAGTTGTTATGTACATGTTTGATATATAACAGTTGGAAAATTTGAGATATTTATATATATGACTATATACACAGAATATACTGACATGGGTGTACAGAATATACATGTAAATATGGCTTATTGCACACTAGAGAGGTTTTGATTGTGTTGTTATAAGGAGCTGCAATCAACTAATCTGGAAGTAATAAAGGCATTTTCAAGAGTTACCTTCTAAAATAGCACTTGGTCTTTGCTAAAAGACGGAGTTAACGGCACTGATCTGCAAATGAAATTTAAAATGGCTGTCAAAAATAAAACCAAGATTCCTAACAACAAACTGAATGTTGGAACTCAGAGGGCCCTAGATATCAGCAGAACAGACTGTGGAGGTGTTTCCTCCAAACAGGAGGATTTCCATTGAAGAAAGTTTGCACTCATCCATGATTTAACTCCGCTAAGGCAATCAAGAAAAGTCTGAATAGTGTCCTTGCCTAACAACCTTAGCGGCACGTAAATTTGGATGTCATCTGCAAAACATAGAAAAGAAATGTTATGCTTCTGAAAAACATCCCCAAATGGCAACAAATACAAAAGAAAAAGAATAGGAGCCAGGATGGAGCCTTGAGGAAACTCGGCTTGTTCTGTCATAGTTTTAACACAGTCAAGCTTCTTTATAGGTCGGCTTGTTCTGCAGTGCATAATGTGGGATTATTTTTCCCAGTTCGAGTCTTAAAAATCTCTTTCAAAGTCTCAAGTTTGGCTTTTAACTTTTCTTTTTTTTTTTATTTAACTATATTTTTATTAAAGAATTTTTATAAATGGCTTTTAACTTTTCATAGAAACCCTGCTGACGATGAAAGGTAAAAATTACCTTCGTCACCTTGGCACTTTTTCTTCTTCTGCACCTTTTTGGTCTCTCATGAAATTTGTGACACAAAAGTAACTGTGTGATCCTGAGTGACGTGATTCTCACTCCATGGCGGCTTCTCCCTCTCCTATTTCACTCTCATTTAACTCATTTCAGTCCATCCTGCTTTGTAACTGATAAAGACATTTATATTTACTGCATTGTTGTGAATTATGTTGACGTTTTAGTAAGAAGTGAATGTCTATTTTTGCTTTATTTCTTTATTTGAGTATATATTTAAGTATATATTTGAGTTATATTGGAGTGTGTAGTTTTAGTAGCTAATCAGCTGCCAGTTATTGTGTTGATAAGTATACTGTGATGACATTTGGGGTTGATTTTGTCTCTGTGTTATCAGAAACTGTTCTCACACGTCTTCTTTTTAGACCCAGAAACCTTCCTGTGCCTGTTTCTTCTTGCTTTCCTGACGTTTTTTCTAAAATCTCCCCTTCTTTTTTCCTTTTCTCACCTCCATCCCAATCTTTTTCTTTTCTACATCTGCCAGGTTTTTACGCTGCTTGAAAGAGTCACAACATTAACGAGTGTGAGTCAGTTAGCGGCAAAGAGCCCAACTCCTTTAGCCTCCAACACCCATGTAACGGCAAACCCGAGTGCTTTTTATTGACACCCCGCCTAACGTAGTCGCTGTTCTGTGCTAAGCTCAGCCAAAGCTACCTGAAACACAGCACCCTCTTCCTCGGTCTCTACCATTAAAGAAGTGATTCTTCTAGCGGGGTGCAAGCTCCTCTGGCACGTCCAGATGCATTAGCAGCCTTGTGGGTTTTTAACAAGGTCTGGAGATGTCCACACTCATTAGCTGACATCGTTGGCTAATGAGCTTGGTCACAGAGAGGGCGAGACAAATGGCCTGTTTTATAAAGAGTGGGAGGATGTCACGCTCCTCGAAGACATCACTTCTCTTAATGGAACTGCTCCCTGTATTAAAAGAAAAGCCATTCTACCACTGGTCATGAAGGCATCCCCTGGTGCTGACATTTATCTGTTCAAAAAGAAACGAAAAGCTCAATGCAAGTCTTACTGTCTGCTCTGAATCTGTTGTCTGACTGTCAGATCTAAAAGCAGATCTGACCGCTGGCTTTATTTGGCTGCATCACGCCCAGGCAGAGGCATTCATGGCCATGCTACTGTAATCTGCCCACGTCTCTGCTGCTGTCTGAGGGTTTTTTTATTAACCAAGGCTGAGCTGACGGCTTACTGTCTGAACTCTGCTTCACCTGCCAGGTGCCTGAATGGACCAAATGCAGCAGCCGAGAGAAGAGGAAGGAGAAGAAGGTGGAGAAGCCCTTCTACTCCGACTCGGAGGGCGAGTCTGGACCAACAGAGTCCGCTGACAGTGGTAACACATGGAGGAAGCCTGTTGTATCTGTGCTGTTATTACTTTTCTGTTGGTGAAATTGGTTAGTGTTTTTACTGCTGTCAAGGAGGTTATGTTTTTGCCGGTGTTTGTTTGTTTGTTTGTTAGCAAGATTGCACAGAAACTATTGGACAGATTTTGCCAATATTTTCAGGAGATGTTGGTAATGGCCCAACTTGAAAATGATTAGACTTTGGTGGTGATCCTGATAACCATCATTAGTGAACAATTGTTTTTTTAATCACCATAATTCTGAGTGCTAGATGTGGGTTTTCAGGGTCATGAATCATATTATGATGGTAACTTTATCATGAAACTATTGCTTTTAGATGCAACAGCAATATGTGAGCTACCTTGGAGAGGGTTCCTGCTCACCAAGTGCTTTCTAGTTACTTTTGTTTTGGTCAAATTGATTATGCCACAGTGTAGTTTTTCGCAATATTGTCCTCCAGTGTGGATGTAAAATTCTGGTGTTATGGAAATAAAATGACCATGTAAACTGGTGACTTCCAGCAGACTGCATTGTTAGTAGAGATGCTGTTTCTAACCTATGCCGATAAAAATACTGATACACAGAAACCACTAAAATGTAGGATTTTTAAAATGTATAATTATTATTTTTATTATTATTATTATTATTTTACAGTTTGGGACTCCAGCATTAAAAAACGTAGTGGTTGTGGCA
Organism: Cetoscarus ocellatus; assembly: GCA_037902135.1. Classification (NCBI taxonomy): domain Eukaryota; kingdom Metazoa; phylum Chordata; class Actinopteri; order Labriformes; family Labridae; genus Cetoscarus; species Cetoscarus ocellatus. The sequence continues at coordinate 1,660,802 of JBAMNC010000277.1, forward strand.
AAATGAGATCATCCAAATGGTTCATGCTAAGTGTTTTTGTTAAATTAAAATAAAAACGTACTTTGGATGTAATAAATGATCACTAATTATATACAAACACACACTCGGCTGGAAGTATCACTTATTTACATTAGTATTACAAACTAAAGCATCAGACACTAAACTCTGAGTTTACAGCTTGTTTTAAAGACTTTTCTGCCTCTACACAGTCTTTAAGTCATTGCCCCTTGACTGCAACTTGCATCCAAGTCACATTAACTCATAGATTAATGTTCATTCATGCAGTACACCGCAAGTACATCATACAGCCTCCATTTTTATCTCCATTTCCTCAGTCAAAGCAAACAGAATCTTCTCACACTGGCATTTAATCAGTCATAACTCTGGGCATTAGCTGCAGTAGCACATCCTGATTGTCTGGGGAGCAGTGGCGCTTAAACATTCAGTCTTGTGTACAGAATAAAGTTCACGCTCACATATCACTCCAAGTTTCCAGCAGAATAGACAAAGTAGTTTGATGTCACTGGCTTTACAATACACACTGTGGAGAAATCATGCCTGCATCAATAAACCGAACCATTAAGCCTGAATAGCAAACAGTAGGGATTGATTGCACAATTTGAGAACATATATCAACTGGAAATAAAACTCTTTTACCATTCTTTCATCTGACAAATTGACTTCTGTGTGATAAACAAGACTGGCTTAGAGTGTAAAAATTAGCCATTCACCACCTACATCAAATTACTCATAACAGCATTAAGATACTATTTAGAATAATCCATCATGGGCGTAGCTGTGACACAATATTTTCTGACAAATCCCAGTCTTTTGTCTCTTTGTTACGTGTTTGTTTTGAGCCTCAGGTACAACTTAGGGGTGATAAAGTCTGTGAATGCCAGTGTTTTCTTGTGTCTTGTCTGGGGACCATTATTTAAGAGTTCATAAAAATAAATATGATATTCTTTGTCAATAAATATCAAGAAACAAAGGAGGATTGCACCAGTTTGGATCAAACCAAAAATAGTTCTTGTTAGACACAGAGACCTTTATTTCCCCCTTTTCTGTGTAAAATTACCAACCTGTCCATCCCACCCTGACCTTTTTCCCGTCAGAGTCGGACTCCGCCAGTGGCTCAGAAAGTGGCAGTGGCAGCGAGGAGAGCGGGTCGGGATCTGAGAGCGAAGAAAGCGAGGAAGGCTCTGAGTCTGAGGAGGAGGAGGATGAAGATGAAAAGGACAAGAAGAAGAAAAAGAAGGAATCAAAGAAGCAAGAGAGTGAAAGGTACACCGTATTACTGGGGGCTGTGTTGGAAAAGTTCACTCAACTCTTTGCATTTGACATTTTAATATCTATTAACATGCATGATAACGCATCTTATGTGTGAATATTTAAGAAGTATTTCTATTTTATGAGCCAAAAATCTTGGATCCCTAACATGATTTGTATTCTACTGAAAGCTCAACTTAGTATATTTTGTTTGTGATACTGATTTTATTCATTGGCCAAAGAAAGTAATTTAATACAAGAATAAAAAGTTAAATATTTAATGAAAACGAGCAGAAAGAATAATAACTCTACTTGATCTGCCCCTTTCCTACACTAATTAAGAAAGTCTATAATTAAACAAAACTTTAGATAAAATAGCCACAGGCCAAGGAAAGCCCTCACATCTCACTTGAAGATACTGGGACTGAATTAACATTTTACCAGGCACAAAAGACCACATAATAATGAACCCAACACCACAACACAAAAAAGAACAAAACTTTATTCAGATTTCATTGTATTTCTCAACATGATGGTTTTAGTTCTAATTTTAAATATTATGTTGTTTTTAGATTCTATAGCTTCTTGATCAAAATTGTTGACGTCAGTGCAGATTGCTCAAGACCTGCTTTTTTTAATTTTAATTAAAACCCCATTTATAGTGAACTGCACAGAGCCACGTAACAGCTCGCAATGCACTGGAGTGTATATTGCAGATGTTGCCTCCTGGCTGAGGAAAAGTGTTTACAGGCAACTTAAATGTTTTACGTGGACTGCAGCCACAGTAAACATCATTAAAAGGTCCCCTTTCACTTAAAGTGATCATAGAGGAAACTGTTTAAGCAGTTGTTGTTTTTTTTAAAGTACTTTTTTGCGATTTAATACAAGCACTGGATAAAAGGAATATCTATTTCCAGCCTTACAGATGACTTAAAAAGGCCATACAAACTCACATCCATTGCTGTTTTCTTCTAGAGCTTTGCCAAACACAATCAAGATCATTGTGCAGAGAGACGGTTTTGGGGTTTGTGTTCATAGGAAGCATCATTTCAGTTGGTAGTGCTCTCGGCATTGGTTTCAAAGCAATTTTTGCCAGCACTTAGTGGTGCAAGGTAAGAAGAGTTGACCTTTTTGTCTCTCATCAAGACCTGTTAGGTTGTTTAAAGTCACTCTGTGTGCATCATATTTTCTTTATTCACTAAAATATCACCCAGACAACATGAACACAAAGTTAAGAAATCATTTTTTACCCCTGACGGAAGCTGAAGACCAGGACAAAGTTTTCTTTTAAACTCGAGGCAGCTTGTTTTCACCTCCGCCATTGCTGTTTACAAAGTGTACAGCAGAAATCCTGCTCCTTCTTGATTTTGACCACGTTGGTTTTATATTAAAACAGGCACTGCCAGTGCAAAAAACACTGCCTGTGGGCACAGGTTCTGATCACAGTTTCACACTTGAAGCATATGACTGACACTCGTCCCAGCTTTGGCTTGTGATGCTTTGGCTTTCATACCAGGCGCATGTTCGTGTTTTATTTCAGCTGCATCTTCCTGCTCTGTTTGTCCATAAATTTCAACAAAATAAAAAGCTTGAAAAAACCACAATAAATGTCCCACCAAGTGACCTGATTCATTGAACTGACCTGAGAAAGGCCCATTACTTCTCTGTTTGCCCTTAGCTATTGTGCTTTCTTTTCCCATTTGGTCATTTTAGTTTGTTTTATGCCTCATGGTGTTTTTCATTGCTGTTTTCCTATTTTTTGTCTTCTTGTGGTTGTACAGCACTTTGGTCAACATATGTTGTTTTACAAATGTGCTATATAAATAAATATTGACTCGACTTGACTTGACTGAGGAAACTTCAGATTAAAAGCATTTTGTGCAAATAAGGAGAGTTTCTCTACAGAAAGAGCCAGAGCTCTCACTCTTAAAGGCGCTGATAAGAAGTGTGATTAAGCTGTTCTGATTTATCTGTGACATACTATAAAGTAAGAATAATATGGCTTTTTTGACTTTATTTTCCTGTTTGTTTTGGCCAAGACACATGCGGGACTTGTAGAAAAATCAGGCCAGTCTCCTATTCTAAAGATTTTTAACACATGGTGCTGGTTTGTCAGAGTGGTTAGCAACCAGCATCAGCCCGTATACATGCTTCTGCCAGCCCAGGTTCGAATCCAGCCTGTGGCCAGTTTGCAGAGTGTCCTCCTCTACTCTCTCGCCTCCTTTCAAAGCCTATCCACTGTCTCTCTCTCCTATCAATAAAGGCACAAAATGAGATGAGATCTGTGCTAAGCTCTGACTTGATAGCATGCATGCCTAAATGAAAACATGCCCATAAAATGCAAACAGTTGTTAAACAGGCTTAAAATCTTCATCATGGTGCAACTTGTGACATGATTTCACATTATCTTTAGTGCATATTAATATTCACCGTTATAACTTGTGTAAAACCCTTCTTTGATTCCTTTTACCCTCCTCTCCAGTGAGCAGAGCAGTGAAGAGGAGAGGAAGCACCAAAGGAAGATGAAACAACGCAAGAGCGACACGGAGTCTGAATCTGACGAGGAGGACAGCGAGTCTGACAGCAGTCAATCTGAGTCTGAAGAATCTGAGTCTGAGGCAGAAGTCAAAAAGAAGAAAAAGGTTAAAAAAGTTCCTGCATCACAAAATCAAAATATGTCGAAAAGGACATAAGAATGAAATAGTAAACTGTATTTCTGTCATTAGCTTCAGGACTCCTCAGTTCAGGCTGCACACAGTGACAGAAAATCAGCACCTTTTCATGCTGTCTTCTTTCATCGTCCTCTCAGGCTGCTGAATCCAAACCTCCCTCTAAGCCCATCAAGAAAGAAAGCAAGAAGGAGAAGAAAGAAATGTCTCTGCTCGACCTTGACGACTGTGAGTTTGTCTCCAGACTCCTTTAATTTTCTGCTCTGACAAGAGGTGAAAAGGTATTGATGCTTCCTCAATGACGTTCGAAAACATTGTGATTACTCTTATAATCCCAGTTATAAACTTTTCTCACGAACAGGGAGTTTAAAGAACCTTTATTTTTTATCTCGAGATGGTAGAAGTTTGAATCTCAGCTATCTCACTCTCTCGTCTTTTTTCAGTCGAACCCGCTCCATCTCCTCAAGTCACACCAGTCAACACCTTCCTGTCGAACAGCCTTGTGACCGACCTGGAGGGACTGTCACTGTCTGACTCTGTTCTCTCGCCCGCTGTAAGTGAATTACCTTCACACTATCCTGACTATTCACTGATTTGAGACGAGAGAGGCTGACTGATCAGGATGAAGCCAGGATTCACTCTCAAGAGTGAAATGTTGCAGAATCAGTCGAGGACTCTTATATTTCTTTTGTAGCCTAATCAATCAATCAATCAATCATCAATCAATAATTGTTTGTATAGCACCAGTTCAGAACAAGTGTGATCTCAAGGCACTTTACAATAGAGCAGGCTGAAGCCATACTCTTGATTTATAGATAGAGATACACATACATGCATATGTACAAATACACACAAATATATATATTTGTATACACACATACATACATCCAGAGATGTATCTATCCAGGCAGAGACAGAGACTAAAATTACATTTGTTTCTGCTGAATATAAATTCAATCAATCAATCTTTATTTGTATAGCACCATATTTGTCTTTGTTGAATATAAATTTATTAAAGGTAAGCCCCTTGAGATGTGGCATCTCATTTTCAGGAGGGTCCTCACGTCTATATGGTTGTCAAGATAATTATTATGGATGTATAATCAATACACCCATGGATAGAGAGATACTAAAATAAATAATTATAATCAATCATGTTGCGCCTCTTTATTTTCAAACTACATTTCTGAAATCTGTGCACCCTGTCTTCATGATTTTGCCTGGTTTCAGGTTCATATAATCATTTTTGATGAGCTCACCATCACTAATGTCTAATTTTCACCTACTGAGTACCTCTGATCCAGCTGATCCCCGTCTGCCTAAACTACTTCCTTTCATCTGTCCTAAACTACTTCCTTTATCATCTGTCCTCTGTTTACCCTCATCTTTCTATCTTCCTTATGTGATGTCGTCAGTTATCATCTATCACCTATTTGATTGTCTCCTTATCATTACATATAGAATAAAATACTCTCTATACCAGTGTTACTCATGTTGACCTATACTATCGTGATACATACCTGTAGTATTTCATTTGCTTCCAGTTTATCATTTTTATTCCTTTTGTTGCTTTGTTTTATCTCTGTTTTTTTTTTCTGCCTTTATTTTGTCCGTTAAAGTACTTTGTAAATGTCTGTTTCAAAGGTGCTTTACAAATAAAGATATTATTATTATAATACAATTCAGTTCAATATCACGAGGCAACACAGTGAGTAGCATCCTAGATTTTCCATTTTACTGTCATGAATTGAGACTCAGAAGCAGCAGACACAAATGCAACACACCAACAGCGGAGATCATATAAGCAAAAAGGTTTAATCGTTTTCCAGGCAGAGTGAAAACATTTGCTTCAGTTTCCAGAATTCCGAACGAACACTTAGTAAGAAACATGCCCTCCTCTTTTGTAAAAACTTGGTGAAACAAGTGTGTCAGGATTGTTAATGATGCTTCATCTTCTCCGCCCAAAGACCATCTCTCCCTCCAGTGCCCTGAAGAACTACGAGCTGCTGCACCGGATCACAGGGGAGGGTCTGTCGGTGGAGTACTGCTTCAGCCGACAGCCGTTCAGCCCTGACGCAAACATGGTGGCGGTGCAGATGCAGTTCACAAACAGCGCCACCTCTGAGACCAAAAACCTGCACATAGAGGACGTGAAGCTCCAGTCCGGGATGAGGGTCAAAGAGTTTTCAGAGATCGGTGAGTGATGTGCTGTTGATGGGATGGAGAGGCTTTTTCTGTCATTGCGTCAAACAGTAACTCATTAAAATTCTTTTTATCTCTGGTTTTTTCTCAATGCCACACAAAGATCTAAGGCCATGTTGCAGAGAGTAGAACCAAAAAAATGTCCTATTTGAATTTTTACACTTGACTTTTTCATCGCCTTTGCTCACAGTACATAAATTAAAACCAGTCTGCACTTTTCATCAACCGTCACGAAGCACATTCAGTCGAGCAGGACAGGTGTTTCATCTCAGATCAAAGCTGCCGAGCCGCAGACTGAAGGTTTAAAAAACAGTTTCAACACTGTTTGTCTTTTTGTCCACAGAGCTGCTGCCAGCAGGCGAGACGGCCACAGCTGTGATGGGCATCGATTTCTGCGACTCAACACAAGCTGCAAACTTCCAGCTGTGGTGAGTGCTGTGGTCCCTCATCCAGACTTTTGTACAACGTGGAAACAACAAAACTATTCATTAGAGATCATTTGTCCTTGAAGATGAGTATGAAGAGTCACTGATTTATTCATGTCTCAATTCCTTTTCCAGCACTCACACCAGGAAGTTCTTTGTGTCGATTCAGCCGCCCGTCGGGGAGCTGATGAGGCCTGTTTTCCTGACAGAGAACGAGTTCAAGAAGGAACAAGGTGAGGACTGAGAGATTTGTTCTTCAGGAAGCCCTAGAGTTAAATTATTTAGTCAACAAATTGTAGAGAATGAATATGCTATCCTGAACTTTAGACTTAAATGAATGCTGTCAACAGAGGAAACTGTCAATGTGTAAAGAAATATTTGCTAAACATGCATTATAAAGTCATGATTTGTTTTCATGACTAACAAATATTAAACTTTAAATCACTTCACCAATACAGATGTATTCAGTTATTGGTTATGAATTAATTATTTAAAGACAAGTAACTACAATATGTCAAATATTTTAAATTTAATACAAAATTTACATTTATGACACAAAAACATGAATGTGCATTTGAATTGTTTTTAGTAGGTGCTACAGCTTCAGTCCCTGTTTTTGCAGATCTGGACCACATTTCTTTAGTAGATATAGAACAAATAACATCACTTAAAGTACTTCTCGATAGAAAGAAAATTTTCACTCCATTTTCAACATGTTTTGTCGAGAGTTTGTTCTGCTTTACACCACAGCAGAAGCACCCACCTACTGCATTATCTGATTGGCTTGCAATGCAGCGATTGACAGAATGATCGGCCAATCACCTGCCAGATATGCCTCTGAAAGTTTCAGTCATTTCCAAACACTTTCTATGGACTCTTTCCCAGATGGACTAGTGAAATATAGTGAGCAAACTATCTGGTGTCAGGTTAGGAAAATGCCCACTATGCTAATTAATCTTCAAAAATATTCTGGATCTGCATCCAAGTTTGAGATCACCACCAAAATCTGATCACTTCTTCATTGTGCCGTGACCAGCATTCCCTGAAAACCTATTGTAAGTGAAAATGTGGAAAACTGACTTTCTCACAATGTTAAGAAATCCTTAAAAAGATTCCTGGATCCACATCTAGGTCTGGATCATATCCATAATTTCCTTGTGCCATCACCAACATTTCCTGAAAACTTAATCAAAACTCATTCCTCAGTTTTTGAGTTGTCTTGCTCACGAGCGAACAAACTAAAACTCTGGTGGAAGTAATAGAAATAAAATTTATACATCTGTATTTCAAGTGTTATTCCTTGAACACTTAAGTGTGTGTTTGCATTTAAATGAACATTTTGTCACATTTTAAGTTATTTTCTTTTGCCATTGTTTATTATAGTACATCGCCTCCTATCATTCACATAAAAAATCACAGCCTTGCATGATTTTTCTTTACTTTTTCCGTATCCTGGACCTTCTTTTGATTTGTTGGTGCACAGCAGTTGAATCAGATGAAGGGGTTCATCCAAACTCCCACACTATTGTTTACTTCTAAGAGGTGTTTCCATAAATGATCACATTTGAGGATACACCCTTAAAACTCACAGGAGTGCATTTTTAGATCCATAATCTGTGGAAAACATCATGCTCACAAACCCTTCACTCTGAGTGCGATGCATGAATCTTTCACTGAAAAAGAAAACAAACCTTATTAGGGTGGAAAGTGACAGCCTGTCTTGGTGGGATCTGGCCAATTACAATTTTCGTTTTTAGATTAGCGTAAAATAATCCAGTTATCGTGAGAAAACAAGATTTGTTGTGAGGAGATAATGAGCTTACTTCGTTATGGTGATGAGAAAACCAGTTTTATTATCTTAGTGAGAGACACATAATCCCAGATGTAGGAAATAACCACGAATTAGCCATAAACAAAAGAAAATATGAAATGTATGGATGCATTTTTACCCAGGGCTTTTTAGTAATTTGCAATATTAAACATAGATGCTATCATGTGATGTTTTGAGGTTAGCTTAAAGTTATTACCGCAGTCTAAGCTTAAAAGAGTTGCAGCTCAGCCTGTTGTAGTAACAGATTTTTAAAGGGATAGTTTGGGTTTTTTGAAGTGGGGTAGTGTGAGTTACAAGAGCCTGAACCTGTGCCACAGTGTCACAGCTCAATTCTCTCTCTGTTCAGAAAATCTCGGGACAGACTCTGATGCTATACATTGCTATACATGGTGCCATACGTTTCTCAGAATTAAAAGAATTGTGGGAGGAAACAAGCCACAAAAACAGCGTGGGATCTTCACAAACTATTCACAAATAGTTTGTTTACATCCACCTGATTTTCCATTTAGCTCTATTTTGAGACACGTCACAGCCTAAATGTCCTTCCGCCAGCAGTGTAAGGATCAAACTACAGTCTTACTTGAATTTTACCAAATATAGTAATAGTACTTCATCCCAAATAAAGATTAGCCACATGTTTGAATATCTGAGGATTATCCTGCTGACCAAGCTCAGTAATTCTGACAAAGAGCTCAGTTTACCCACAACATCAAACTAATTTGTAATAAACTTTTCATGGAAACCGTTGCTTCAGTCTTTACAAAATAAACAATCTGTATGAGCAGAATCCTCTGTTTTGCCCTTGAGTTTGTAAAACAGTGAATCTGGTCCGTACGATTATAATTGTGTATTAAATCAAAAAGGTTCTGCGTGATGAGAGCTGCTCACTGCAGACAAATGTAAAAGCTGATTGTCTCCTCTGATCCTGGACATCTGACTTATTCACCTAAAATAAAAGATACTGTGTGTTTCTCTGGTCCTCCAGTTCTCAGAGCAGATTCCTCCATTTTCAGTTCAGACCTGTTGACTCTCCTGTGAAGTATTCCAAAGTATCTGGTGGTCAGAATTTGTCAATTTATCCAATATGGTAGAGGCTAGTCATTGCTGCTGGTGGAAGGACACAAAGGCTGTACTATGTCTAAAAATAGTGCCTAATCACAGCGTCCTAGAAGTGGGAATTTAAGCAGAAACATAAACAAGCTGTTTGTAGTGTGTGATGACTCTGCTGTTTTTGTGACTTGTTTTCACAGGAAACCTTTGGCACCATGTATAACTATGTATAGCATTAGCATCTGTCCAGAGATTTCTGACCAGAGAGAGAACTAAGCTGTGACACTGTGGCACAACCCCACTTCAAAAAAACAGAACTATCCCTTTAACTCGACCAGTCTCAAATCTTTGGTCTTAAGTTGTCTTTAGAGTATGGATATATATTTTTTTACTTGTTTACAGAACTGCAAACGCTTGTTTAGAGGGACTGTCTCCAGGAAGAGCTTTTATAGAGATAAATGATGCCAAAATTTGTTTGTTAAAGCATAAATTTGTCTTTTGTTCTTTCCATTTTTAATTGACGATCAAACAACGAAAGAAAAAAAAAAACTGACCAGTTATTTTGTTAGTTTCAGAATCTGAAACAAAAATAAAAATCTTTTTTTTTTTTCAAAATTTGATTTTAAGCTTAGATTAAAAATACAAAATGGAAAAAATAGGCCATTGGATCAAATTTGATTTTAAAATTAAACTGGTCCGATTTACATAAAACAAGAAGAAGACCTGATTTTTGATTGTCAGTTAGAAATAGGAGAATCAAAAGATATGCAGATTTACAGCCAGCAGTTTCCAGCATGTTTCTGTTGTTGGTGTTCATTTCCATCCTGACTAACACTGAGCGAGTTATCGAGCTCCAACAATCCCGTAGTGAATCTTTAAACATGTGTCATATCCACGATTCCTCCCTTTTCCCACTGTCCCTCATAGAGAGGCTTTTAAAGAACCTGGGTAAGTTGTTTCTGATAGACTTGTCTTTTCACCTGCCTTATAGCAAACTTAATCCCCTCACTCCTCGCCTAACATCTCCCCCTGTCCCCACCCTCCTCCCTCTCCTGCTGAAGTAATCCACTCTGAACACACTCACCTGTACTAATCAGCTGTTTAAAATGGCCGCTCACATGCTGCTGTGCAAGGAATGACTGGAAATGTTCATCCACTGATCACAACTCACACCACATGATCGAGAAGTATTAATATAAGACTCAAACAGCGCCCTGTCATGTGCACCTCTGCTCATGTTTTTGTCACTGACCATGTTGGGAGCTGTTACACTGGGATGTCACCATGCATTTTTATTTTGTTCTTCTTCTGTTCTCCATTAAAAGCCAGTTACAGATCTGATCTGCAGGTTGAAAGAGACCAAGATGTTCAGACTAAAACCATTTCTGAAATGTCAGGAATCTTTCTTTCCTCTTAAAATATCAGACATGTTTGCTGTCTCAGTTTTCCTCAATCATAAAATGAAACTAAGTCCACTGAAGTTCCAATAAGTGCAGTTCCCCAAACGGCCACTTGAGGCTGCCTCCAAAAGGAAGTCAGTTACTATAGAGAGGTGCAGGAATGAGCCCAAAAACACGGAAGTGATGACCTCAAGCAGACGAGACATTAATGTTCAGTATAAGATCATAAATTACACCCGAGTATGAGTTCCTCACAGTGAGAAGGTTGCTAGTTTGAATCCTGTGTTGGTCAAGGCCTTTCTGTGTGGAGTTTACATGCGTGGGTTCCTCCCACAGACCAAAAAACATACTTGTCACATTAACTGGTGACTCTGAATTGCCCTTAGATGTAGGTGAGTGTGTGTGGTTGTGTCTCTGTGGCCGTGTAATAATCTGATGGCCGGTCCAGGGTGTATCCCTCCTCTTACCCGGTGTCAGCCGGGATAGGCTCCAGTCTCCCGTAACTCCAAAAGAGATAATTGGTATAGATGAATGATGGATGAATGAAAATGCATCTGAAGCTGCCCTGCAATAATTCATACACCATGGCCTCAGCCATTTGGACCAACTTGATGAGGCAATCCAGTGTTACTTCATAATGGCTTCTCACTCTCACCGTTTACATATAAGCTTAATAATTTATGAAAGCTAGGTTTGCTCTTCAAGATAATCACATAAAACAAGACATGCACGTGTGCATGTTGTGTACAAACCCTTAGTCTAGCTTGAGTCCCTCATTAGATAATTTTTACTCTTAAGTGTGAAGTAAATTATCCGTGTACACACTGCTATGTGTATGAGAGCAACAGAAACAACTCTATTGATATCTTGATTTTAAGTTTTCTGATTCTTGAATAATAAACATTCCCAAATGCATCCAGGTTTACAAAAACACTTGATGTTTTTTGACCTGCAAATCTTTTTTTTAATAAAAAACACATTATCTTCTGTTTTTAGAAATAAAAATAATAGATAAAAGGAAAATGCTTCATGGCCAAATTTCTCACATATAACCCACAAGGTTAACTTATGAGACATCACGACCTGCACATGGACCTCTGAAATGTTCTGTATCACCGTATTGAGTTATTCTTCTGCTGTGTTCAGTGGGAAGCATCACTTCATTCCAGTTTAAGTTTCAGTGGCATTTTAATATTTATGTTGACGTCAGTCCTGTAGACAAACTTTGCAGAAGTTTCTGTTTTAGCCGCATATACAGTATCTTTAGAAAATACTAAGAAATGGAAAGTAACTGTTTATATGTACTCATGTTACTGTTTCTGAGTAGCTTTTTGTGTTATTATTATTTTTTAAATCACTATTATAACTGTTATCTGCTGTTTTTTTTATCCTGAAGGAAGTACAAAACTTCACAACCAGTGTTGGGCAAGTTACACAGATATGGCCGAAGATAAATATTACTCATTGCTATATCAAGCAAGTTTAAACAAAATCTTTCAACAGGTGATGATGTTCATTACATCTTTTATAGACACAAACACCAGATAAAGATAATTAAAGTCGGGAATGGGCAGCGTTGGTTTTTACAAGGGCCACATTAAGGTCACTCTCAGTCTCAGAGGGTTGAAGCTTTACATATTAAAGGATGCATTGATAAGGAAGTTTAAATACTTTTTATTAAGCTAAACATTAAATGCATGGCAATATTCAAAATTGATGTGGAAACATTTTCAAGCTCAAAACCAAACCGTAAAGCTAAATTTAATGAACTAAACATGGAATTGAATAAATGTTTGTGAGGGGACTCAGTGTGAGGGAATCATCTCAGGTGTGTTTGTGACTGATCGGACAGATGACGCTCAGGTGTGTGGAGATTATAGATACTGCTGGTTTGGAGCAGTCTGCGCTGAATCATTACCTTTCTATCAGAGGCGTTGAGAGTCACTCTGTGTTTCTTCAGTTGTCATTTTAAATGTGAAAAATCAACTTCAGCTTTGGGAAGATTTTCTGTATTATTTCTGTTATTCAAAGAGTGTATTGATAACTTTCCAGAGGCTCTTAGTTTGAAGTCGGCAGTGGTTTTGTCCACATTTTCAAAGCACAAACAAACAGAAGCTTTTAGTTTTTTGGGGCTGTAGCCACTTCTTTGTGTTCAGTTTCCCTCTCTGATTAAAGCATTTGCGATTTCTAGTGTTTATTCCTTTGGAATAACTTTAAGAAAACCCAAGTCTGCATTTGCATCCCACTCCCTGACTTTGAGAGAATGTTTCCCTGCAATAAACCAGTATATACAATTTTAACAAATTGATTTATTTCACATTTATTTTGGCAGTAAGTCCGACATTCAAACATCTCACATGGTGCCAAAAGCCAAAGATGACAAAGTACCATAACCACACAAGTTACCAAAATATCACTCTGTAGAAACTGTTCTCTTTTCTAGTTTATTCAGAAAGTAAAATCAAAATAATTATATGTGGCTGCCCAACATTGATCACTGTTTTATTTAACACATGAATAATGATTTTAAAAAATCCTCAAAGTGCTCGAGTGCTTTCTGCTCTTTCCCTCGCTGATAATACTGTATATGTCTGAGCTTATATCAGCGAATTATAGATGATAAATATTACTGTCTTTACACTGATGCTGTAATAAATAAAAGCTTTAAATTTTATGTTAAATAATGACCACAGAGAACGTTAAAGGTTCCCAGTCTGACCAGCGCTGTGTTCGCTCCTCTGCAGGTCAGCTGATGGGCATGAATGAGATAACAGAGAAGCTCACGCTCGACACAAACTGTCGGAACGAACACGTCATCGTCCAGAGGGTGACCGCCGCCGCCAACCTCAGCAGAGTGCCCTGTGGTTCAGACAAGGAGTGCAGGTACGAGCACCACACCCCCCACCCCAATTAACCCCAATTAACCCCAATTAACCATGTGAACTTGTGCAGCGGCTCAGTCTGGAAGGACTGGGTTGGGAATTGGAGGGTGGCTGGTTCAAGTCCAGTTTGAGCCAAGTTTGGAGGTTGGTTTGGTAGCTGGAGAAGTAACAGCTGACTTCCTGGGCACTGCCGAAGTTCCCTTGAGCAAAGCACTGCATTCCAAACTAATCAGCCATTAAAAAGTATTAAATACAATACTAGTTAATATATTAAAGGGGAGAAATAATTGATTGAAATACTTATTAAACTTTTTCTGAGAGTATTGATAGAAATAATTAGGATGGAAGTTAAATCTAGTTTGATTGTTGCTCATATATGTTCATAAATCAGTCTGAATGTGCTGTGTGTTATTTTTTATTTTTATTGACTGTTTTTGTTTCCCTTCCTTTATTCTGTGGCTTAATCTTTACTTTCGACCTTTTGCCGCTCTAAACTTCAGTCCTCCTCTTCCTCCTCCTGATCATCCTGTCCACAGGTTCGCCGGCAGGACGGTGACCAGCAGCAGCTTGGTGTTGGTCACCGTGGCGACCAAAGAGGAAGGAGAGGCCCAGCTGACGGTGAACTGTGAGAAGATGGTGATCGGCACGATGCTGGTGAAGGACATCCTGCTGGCTCTGACGCAGTGACCTTTCAAACCCGCTGACACGCTTTTCCCACGTTATCGTCCATCACACCTGTAGCACCTCCACAAACCGCTCAAACCAGTGAGGGAAGTTTCCAGAATGTTTGTTTTTAATTGTTCAAGAGCCCCAGACTGTTTGGAGTGACTTAACAGAGTGCCGCAGCACCTCCACGTGATATTTCTGACAATCAGACATGACTGATATTGAACCTGATACACCATCCCTCCTTCCTCTTTAGATTGGTTTTCTACAAGCAAAATACTTCCAAAATAATTTCCAATTCTGATATTTGATTTAATAAAGTAGAGATTTTAAACATGACACCTGTTGGTCCAACATAAAGCAGAAGAGTGGTGTAAGAACTGTATATTTCTGGATGTTGCAGATGAAAAGCAAACTTAATGCAACCTAAAACTTTAATTTATCAAAATAATTGCCATCAATGAAACATATTTAGAGTGTAAATGTGATTGGCATAAGTAAAAAGCCTTCGAAGTGGTGCAGGGAGGACTTCTTGGTGATGGCCCTCATGAATAAGTAAAACAGTAATGATGATCGACGCCATCTGCTGGTGAGACCATAAGATGCAGTTAAAACATTAATATTGAAGAATTTACATTTCAAAACTAATGTGGCCAAAGTACCAGAAATCTTTTATTGACATAATTCTGAACCACAAATAAAGAAAACATCAGTTTGTTAAATCCTTTGATTATCTGCTTAAAGATGTGCTGTCTGAATAAGGGAATTATTTCCTGTCATAAATGGATGCACAAATCTGTCATCTGAACTGTTTTAAGGCATAAATAATTCATTTTTAGGCTTTTCTGTTGGTTCAGACTTCCCCTTAAAAAAGAAAAGACATCACATCTGAGACAGGCTTTGAGGTAAATATAATTAATCCTCATGAAGTGAACGAAAGTTTGTAAATGTAGCACGAAGGCTCAACTCAGAAAACAACTACCTAGAAACCATTTGCTCCATTCTGGCACAACAAAAATCACTAATCAATAAAAGAACAATCCTTGGAGTGAAACTGAACCATTTTAACATTTCCTAGCTGTCATAGTGGTCGAGATCATCTCATAAGCGGGGCATTTATGAAAAAACGATGTATAAATGTTACTGTATGTACTGCATCATGTAAGACAGTACCTCTGTAAGTACAGTGTGTGTGTGTGTGTGTGTGTGTGTGTGTGTGGGCAGGAAGACACTCATCATGAAGCACATTATAACCGTCAGTCCACTGGACGATAAGTGAGAGGCTATGATTTTGGTGACAGCTGAAAGCTAAAAATATGAATTATTAGTTGAACCATCGCTTTTCTGACTGTCTGATAGCTCACATTTTATTTAATTTATTTTAATTTATCTGTGGTGCAAAAAGCAGGAAGTCTGTTGGGAAGAAAATATTTCAATATGATCTCTAAAGATTTGCTTTACCAGAATTTTGATTATGAAATAATCATCATGCAAAGTATTTTGGTCTATAAAGGATGAATTTTGAAGGAGAGAAAGTATAGTGCATATTATCATTTTTCACATTTGATTTGGTTACAGGTCAAGTTAATGAGCAAACATAATCATCGATTAAGCTTCAATTTTAAACTTTAGATTTATAAGAATGAAGGTAAACATTCAATATCTTAAATATAAATATATCAGCTTCTAAAAAGTCGTCCATCATTTGGCTCATTGTTCAATCAAAGGAATCAGCAACTGAAATTTTCACCTTTGAGACGCTTGAGACTCATTTTACAGCAACATTTTGGAGAATTAATTTGCTTTCTTGCTGAGAGTAAATGTCTGAATTTAAGCTTAAACAAATTGTGAAATAAAAGAGAGCGCAAAGCTACGCCTAGGCATTTCTGACAGTCGCCACGTTTTCATGGACACAAATAATGGGAACAGTTAGTCAGAGTAAAAGTCTCTTCAGTCGGAAGATTCTGGTGTGAAAGAGCTCATTTATTTTTGATTGAGTGGGATGTCTGTGCCGATCGTTATTCTGAACCACATTCATGGAAACACTTATCTTAGCGAGTCCTCCAAGTCTTTCACAGTTCAGGAGAGGGAACGTCCCGCTGCACAGGCTGCTGCCTGAGTCTTTATGGCAGAGCTTTGACTTTGTGGAGAGCGGCAGAAAAAGTGCTTGCAGTTCATGATTTCAGAATAAATAAATATTAAAACATCCAAAATCACCAACAGCAGCTCTGGAGAAAGGAGGGGGTAAAACCACTGTCCCTCTGTGCAGGAGGACCGGTGACAGCAGGCGGTGTTTGTGTGTGTAAGTGGAGTCTCTGACCGAAGTGTTCACGTTTAGTGATAAACTCACAGAGTATTCAGCTCACAGTAGCCCAATTCACAGAGCTTTAACGCAAAAGTGACACTAGAGACATTCACATTAATTAGATTAGATTAGATAGAACTTTATTAATCCATTTGGAAAACTCCCTCAGGGAAAGATTCCAGCAGCAGTTTAGTATAACAGATAAAAAAGATACAAACAAAAATATAAATAAATAAAAATATGGCTACAGGTTGGCTACTGCTCCTTCCTGTCCTCTGTCTTCCTGTTACTACTCCCCCCAATGTTGAGTAGTACGGTCTGATGACCTTTCAGTTCCACAAGGCCGTAATATCCATGTCGATTCACACTGCAATATGGCTATAATGCATTCAACACAGTGCGTGCCCCCAAAGGCAGAGACCATTACTTGCAGCACTCACGTCTCCCACTGAGTCTGTGTGCCTCCCTGTTTTCATTATCACACCTCTGTTACGACCTTCAGAGGTGGGACGAAATGGGGATCAACTCGTCCCTCCATTCCACTTCCAGGATGTTTACAGTGGAGGTGAAGCCTCACAGAGCGGTAAATATTAGGCCTTGAAACGGCTGAATTGGGCTACAGGAACCAAATTCCTGATTTATTTTGCCTCTTAGATAAAAACTAACATTCACTCGTTAAAGAATCACATTCATATCTCACCATACGAGGCTGCTGCCTGATTAATACGGACCTGAAATAGTTTTTTTTAAAGTTGAAGCGATTTTTTTTTATTTATTGGACAAAGTAGAAACAGCTGCTTCTACTGTTTGGACCGTAGTGATTTTTTATTCTGATTAAATTTTCGATGCACACGCCATGATCGTGTTGTGACCATGTAAACAAGGAATTTGGAAATTTCAATCAAAGTAGACTTTAAGCTCTTAAAAAAAAATTGGTGTCAATGAGTTCAGAAATATTGGATATTAGAAAAATCCAACATGATGCATCTTTGCTTAATCTTTTAAACTTTAGTGACCAAGCTTCAAGTCTCCAAGTTAACTGTCGACCAGCTAACTGAGCTATTATTGTATTTTAATTCACTCGTTAGTGGCATCAATCTCATCTTTTTGTCAGCAAGAAAGCAACAATTAATATTTCACAAAAACTATCTATGAAGGATTAAACCGTAGACGTCTCTGCTCAAACACAAACTGTAAACTCGCTCATAAATGAAACCAGTATGCTTGATTAGATCATTACTTCTTTGTAGCTCTAAATTAGGGTTTAGTGTATGAGAATTATTTTAATAACAGATAATGATAGAAAGAGTGCTTATTACATGTTGAACATTTCCAATCTATGATTTGCCTTTGTGTCATTTTATTTGTCAGTCAGTTTTTCATGCCTTCATAACTAATTTTTATTTCCAGTCATGTGACTTCTTTTGTTTGTGTGTTTGTGTCCAGAGGTTGCATGGTTGTGTTTTTGTTTATCGTCTCTTTACTTTTGGAAACTGTTACAGCTTTGTTGACCAAAGGAGTGAACCATGTGAAGACCTGAGCAGCAGGATCATTTTTGCCTTTTTTTAACCTCATTGTTTACCGTGGAATGACTCGATCAGCAGCTCGTCACGTTGGAGAATGTAAAGAAAGAAAATCTGATTAATGTTGAAATGAAGGGTTGATATTTCCTCAGTCACATCTGGAAACACGTTTTGTCCGCATCTGCTTCTGAAGATCCAAAGTGTGGTTCATACTCTGTGTGGTTGTGAATTGTGGTCCTGAAGTATTATAAGTTTATTTATTATACAAATAAAAATACAGAAACATGACTGCTGTGTGTTTCCTGTTGAAAACTTCATGTCATTTTTAATCTTCTGGTTTGTCTTAGAGCTTATGAAACACACGAGGATGAAACCATGAAATACTATGTTTTTAATTTCATTTATTCCTTCTTGCCATGTTTTTGTAAATGGGTGCATAGTTTAAAGGGATATGCCAATATTTTCTTTGTTTTTGTGTCTTGCCACACTCCTGAGTCCATGACAAGCTGGTAGACACCATTCTTTAGGCTGTGTGTGCAGTAACAAGGAAGAGACAGGCAGAGCTCACCCAACGCTAATTAGCTTAGCTCAAACACTGGGAGTCAATGGGAAGTGTAAGCCTGCCTCTGCCTAGAGTCAGAAACTCTTAAGCAACTCTAAATGGTCCTGTGTGCTTGGTTTGACCTTGTTATGTTATCTTCAACTCTCATTGTATTTTCTTCTACTTCTAAACAGAGGTTTGGTTTTGTTGACCTTCTGTGGTGGTTTCATAGAGATGTGACGTTCTTAAACCAACTGAGTCTTTTGAACAGCTCCTTTAAGTGAAGATGAGAAACGATTTGCTGGTTGTTTTTGCTAATCTTTTGACATATCCAAGAGTGTGATAGCACGTGAAAAATCTTCAGCCTCTGATCATTTTTTATATTGAAAAAACAGCCATTTTGTGCGGTTTTTTTTCACCAAATCAGTGACAACACCTATGGAAATGGCATTTAAAGGGTTAATTTCCTTTAAAAAAAAAAAAAAAAAAAAAGATTTTGATCAGGACTGCGCTTGATGAAGAGATTTGGGGAAAAAAAAAAAAGTAAAAAAATATTTGTTTTTACAGCAGCCAAAGTTAATGGCTGTTAACAGCCAAAGCAGGACTGAAGGGTAGTAAATTTGTCCACAGTGTATTTTTGACCTTTTAAAATTTTTGAAATCACATTCTACAAATTTATGTAGGATTAAAGTTCCTCACCAAAACTCACTCTCTCAAAAAGAGTGAAAATCATGGTCAAATTAGTCGTAAATAATTCCCTCCTAGTGGCTTCAAACAGCTACATAGGGACACTAGGGTTAAAAGAGTCATTCAAAAGACTCGACTCGTTCGCAGACGTCACATCTGTAGCACAAACCACCGCGCAAGTAGGTCAACAAAACAAAGCCTCTGTTTCCAAGGAGAAGATAAACGGTGATATAAGATGACGCACATAATGCTGTAAAAAAACAAGTCACAATGAGCACACAGGATGATTTCGAGCTGCTGTAGGCAGAGGCAGGCTAACACTTCGCATTGACTCACAGTGTTTTAGCTAAGCTAATTAGCGGTGGGCGAGCTCTAACCGTCTCGTTACTGCACGCACAGTCGAAAGAATGGTGTCTACCTGCTTGTCATGGACTCGGGGGTGAAGCAAGACATGAAAACAAAGAAAATGTTGGCGTGTCCCTCTAAGTAATTTGATAGGAAAAATTCATTCTAGTCAGTTATAAAGACGCCTCACAGGGCTGCATACACCTTGAAATCACATGGATGTAGAAGATGGGAGGTCCATCCATTTACTCTTTTTTCACTGAGGTATGTTCCTGTTAACACTGCTGCATGGTTTGTTTATGTTGTGTATTTGACCACCTTCATATCCATGTGTAGCTTCAAATAGACCCAATGAACCCACTTAAAGGAGACAGACTGTATTTTAATTGGATGTATCAGAGGACTTTGATTTAAACATCTCACCAAACCAAACCACAACTGACATGAACAAAAGTAGCATTTATTTGAAAAGAACTAAAAAAGTATTTGAAACATCTGTACACAACATCTTCATTCAATCATGGAGAACAGGAGCCTCTCGGGCTGTTTCAGTTTTGTTCACTTATTTACATCAATAATCAAAATCGGCACCTTTACAGCGATTGAACGAGCTTCAGTCTGCAACAGGAATGATGAACTTTAATGGAGAAAAAATAAACACACGAGTACAGAGCAGCAAAAAGAGAGTTTTAAACAAAGACATCTATCTGAGGTTTGTTCATTTAGATCTTTAAGTGTTGTTGATGTGTGGAATAATAATAGAGAAACATGTTTGAGTGTTTCAGTCATAAGTCTGCTGAGACACATCTCTAATGAATGATTGTAAATGTAAATGTTTGGACCATTAACTGGACGAAAGAAGAACTTTTATGATGTTTAACTGAACTGTTGAGCCGATAAATCCTAAAAATGAACAGCAGCTGAATAAATTCTGTCAATTTTCAGTTGAAGTTAAATAATAAATTACAAACATTAAAATGATAAAGAAAACTCGAGGAATGATTTGTCACATTGGCTTTAAGTCCAAAAACTTCACAGACTACAGAAATAATTTTTAATTGCTCTTAAAGGGATAGTTTGGGGTTTTTTAAAGTGGGGATGTTCGAGGCCTGTGGCACGAGTAAATGTAATAAAGCCCATGAAGCAGCTATGCAGCCCAAATCACACAAAAGTTCTTTATCGAGGAAAAGTGAGGCCAGGCTTTAGGTGGTACCACTTCCTACTCTTTGTCCTTCATCTTTAAATCCTTTAAATCTTCTTTTACTCTTCTTTTATTGTTTTATTCTTATATATTTGATTTTTGTGTTCATTTTTATCACATTACTGTTTTTATTAAGTTTAAGTTTCTTATTGCCATTGGCCTCAAAAAACCCAACTATCCCTTTAAGCACCAAGAAAATAAGATTTTTTGGAGTAAGAAGACAGAATTTCCACATGTATCTTTCATGATGGAAGCAGACTCGCTGCTCCTTGGAGGTTTTTGTGCCTCATGCTCAACATGAACGCTGTAGTGAAACCTCATTTCCTTTCCCCGGACTCTCCTGAATATTAATCTGAAGCTGGAGGGAGACCTCGACCCCCTTCAGCAGCTTCACTTTGTCTCTTAAAGTAAGGCACTATAAAAAGGCGTGGAGAGGTTACTGAAGGCACGGCTGGGAGCAGATTCATCCGGTTGGTTTGTTCTGATCCGGAGCTCGAGTATCAGGTGAGCTCGGTCTGTTTGCTTTTTGGGAGCAGCAGAGCCACCAGTCCTCCGGTCAGCAGGAACACGGACACCAGCAGGATCGGCACGGAGCAGTTTGTGTCCACTAGGTCGCCGAAGATGACGTTCCCCATGATGGCCGCCACCCGACCCACGCCCGTGAAGAAGCCGAGGGCGGACGACCTGTGAAGAGGAAACAGGAAGCTGCGTGAGACGCTGAGGGGCAGTTCACTCAAAACAAAGACATCAGCGGTACAGATGGATGGGAAGTGGCTTTAGATAATCGTTTATTATGTAATAAATAACTCGGCCAATGAAAATAATAAACTCCAAGCCCTGTTCACTCAAGGGCAACAAAACTACTTTAATTCCACCCAGTCGGCCTCTTCAGGTCAAAGCGATGGCACAGTCCTGAGGAAACATCTGAACTGTAAAATAATCTGTTTTAGAACAAGTCTCTCTAATGTTTGGTGATTTTTTTATGGAAATTCACTTTTTATTGAGAAACAACAAAACAAAGCCTACGGTGACAGAAGATGACTTCACATAACAACGCAAAAAAACAAGTCACAACAAGCACACGGGACTGTTTAGATTTGCTGTAGACAGAGGCTAACACTACCCATTGACTCCCAGTGTTTGAGCCAAGCTTATTAGATCTGCCCATCTCTTCCTTGTTACTGCACGCACAGTTGAAAGAATGTTGTCTATCTGCATGGCATGGACTCAGGAGCGAGGCAAGACATGAAAAAGAAAAAAAAAAGTTGGCATATTTAAGTGATAGGAAAAATTAATTCTAGTCAGTTACAGACGCCTCACAGGGCTGCATAAACCTTAAAATCACATGGATGTAAAAGATGGGAGGTCCAAGTTGTCTACTGTTTATTTACTAACGTGTGTTTCTGTTAACACTGCTGCATGGTTTGTTTTTTATTTTGATGTTTCTAATATTAGGTGTTTTTTTTTTATGGAACTTGACTTTTTATTGAGAAATTATATTTCTAACACATTTCTTCTATACATTCATTACCCATTTTATATTTTACATATATATATATATACATATATATATACACATATATATATATACATATATATATACACATATATATACGGTAGCTATACATTTGTGTATGAAAATAAATCAAAAGAAATAAGAAAAAAAAAAAAAAAAATGTTAAGTCATGTTTCCAGAGGCTTTAAGATTAAGAGAGAGGTACCTCAGGTGTGTGGGGTAGAGCTCCGTCCCCACCACGTCCAGAGCGTTCCAGGCGATGACGGACACACCGCTGAACACACAGGACAGGATCAGACTCTGGTACTTGGTCCGGACCACGTAGATGAGGAAGACGCTCAGACTGGAGACCAGGAGGCTGCTCGCTGGAAAAAGAAGAGATTCAGAGTCAAACTGAAAAAAAGAAATGAATAAAAGGGTCCTGAAGACGGTCATATAGTAGAGAGATGTCAGTTTTCAGTCACTGTGGATATGACAGTGCTTCTTCTAATGTAGTAAATTATTTATTCATTTTTATATGTATATATTTTTGTTAGCTATTATTTTCTCTTATTAATAATTCACTTACCTTTTTTTTTTTTTAAACAATTTTTTCCTTGATGCAGGGGGGAGGTAGTTTGTTGCAGGGTAGATACTATTTTATTGTATTGTTGCAATAATGAAAATAAAATGGTAATAATAATAATAAAAAAGAACTGAATAGATGTATAAAAAAATGCAGGTACCAGGGTCGAACATGTCAGCAGAAAGGCACATCTGATCTTTCTTAGCTTTTAAACTGACATTTTTTACTGACAGAACTAAATATATTTGTTTTACTTTAAATATGTCTTAAGTTTTCAGTACTTGACTTTTTTAACACCACATACTTGAACACATACAACATCTATTATGCAGTACCAAAATTGTGAGAGATAAAACAAATAAATTCATATTTTAACTTCAAGCTACTGAGGATTGTGGAGTGATTATGGGGAAAAAGAAAGAGCTGAAAAGATAAAAACAAGGGGATTATTTAAAGGTGTTACACTTTTATATGCTTAAAAACAAGATGAAACCTACACACTAATCTCAATGATTCAGTCTGATGCTGAAACAGATTTTCTTTCAATACTGATATTGTTCTGATAAAACTGTACACCCCTTATTTCAAGAAACACCCCAGTCAGATTTTTACTGCTACACCGATCGCCTCTGTGTGAGATCAATACAATCGTGTTTGAGTTTATTCAACAGAGGAGGCAAAGCAAGAGGAGTCCTTCAGGAGGGGTGACTGAGTTCTGCAATAAAATCATAAATCATCAATAATGAGTTCATTTCTGTGAAGTAATTAACATCAAACTGATTTAATTAAAGTCTCAGAACATTACCTATGATAGTTATCCAAATGATGCAGTTATTTTGATTTACACACATCCTGTAGTAACAATAATCTAATATTCATTTTGTCCTGAGATCATTAACACACCCTAATGTCACCGACTGGACTTTGAACTCATCATAATGGATTCTGTCCACTTGTTTAGTTTGCAGACAAACTTTTATCCTGCCCGTTTCAACACTGGATTAACATTTTAGACAAACTGGACTGAAAACAGCTGAAGACAAGGTGACAGAGTCTTAGATGCATTTGACCGATCAGCTGATCAATCATTTTGATGAATATCTGCCAATAATGGTCGACTATGGATCAGTCAGGTCATCTTTAGCTGTCTTATAGTTTTCAATCAATCAATCAATCTTTATTTGTATAGCACCAGTTTACAACAAGTGTTATCTCAAGACTCTTTACAATAGAGCAGACTGAAGACATACTCTTCATTTTATAGAAACACATACATGCATATATACAGATACATACAAATATATATGTTTGTATAATGGCTGGGCAATATATTGATTAAATCAACTAATTCAGTTATTTTCTGCAGAAGATTTAAAAATTAAAAATCAAGGTTTTTTTTCTCAACTTACTCCAATGACAAGTTGTTGCAATGGTTGAAAATATAAAAGCTGAAAATGTACGGTCTTCATGATGGTAGGCCCTGTCAGGTTTGCACAAGCACGTTTAGGCTTTTATTTGTTTCTCAAATGAGATTAAATATTGATCAGATGGCTCCATGTTAATATACTGTGAAAATAGTTCATTTTACAGGCCTTCCTGTGTTTGAACTACATAATCAACATTTTATAAAAAAAAATAAGTACGAATTTATGATCGAGACAAACCCATGGACGCCCAGATCATGAATCTGTCCTCATCACATTAATCTTTGCTGAATACAGAGTCAATCAATCAATCTTTATTTGTTTAGCACCATATTTGTCTTTAATGAATATAAATTCATTAAAGGAAAGCCCCTTGAGATGTGGCATCTCATTTTCAGGAGGGTCCTCATGTCTATATGGTTGTAAAGATAGTTACTATGGATGAATAATCAATCCAACCATGGATAGAGAGATCAATCTAATATTAACATTAATATCTATAATGAATACAATCTGGAGAGGAACGATGTTGATTAATATATCAGCATCTGGCTGAACTGCCATTAAAATGGCTTTAACTGGTCTAAAAGTATGAATTTATGTTAAATAATGTTATTTCTGTTGCTGGTTGATGCAGGATCGAGCACTTTGTGCAGTTTTACAAACACTGAATCAGACTCACAGAGCAGGGTCTTCCCTCCGGTGCTGTCGACCATCAGGATGGTGAAGAGGTTCCCTGGTAAATTTGACGCAGCGATGACGAAGCCCTCCATGTAAACTGTCAGAGCAGAGAAATAAAATAAAGACCATGTTGTTTTTTTTCTTTAATGTCTTATTAACTCAGGGTCACATACAGGATTGAGCATATCCCAGCATGGAATGTGACCCATAACGCTTGATCCTTCTGGACAGAACTTCACTTGTGTGCCTTGGTTATAGGGCAGAAGTGAACAAAGTTTCACTAATACATGGATTTATTTGCTTTTGTATATTACTGTAAACCACAGTGTTGGTACAGGACTTTTTATTCATGATCCATTAGCCACAAAATGCCCATAAGTCTGTTTCAAGCAAAAACATCTTCATCACAACTCTGAAGCTAAGGTTGTGACGCTTTAAAGAGTTCAGACATTTGTAAGACCCTCTCTGATGACATCTGGTTGTTGCATTTTGGATCAAATGTAAATAATACAAAGTGATTTTGGTTTAAGGGAGTAAAAAGAGACATTTAGTAGGTGGAGTTCAGATGACATTTTCATTTTTAAAGGCTCAGTGTGTAAAATTTGGCCACCAGGGGGCGCTCAAGTAAACAAAACAACCACCCATGAGTAAAGACGTAGTGACCCAGTGACCCCCACCTGCCTTAAAAGTCTGTGTATACTAAACAGTAAACTGGCATTTCTGTTTCATGGAAAAAACTTTGCACAATGAGAAAGAAAGAAAAACATTTACAAAAGGACTTCCTGATTCACGCGATGAACTCACTGAGCATTCTGGGATGCTCTTTGAATCGTTAATGAGGAGGTCCACTTCAGAGGTGTTTTTCCCTCATAATGTGAAATTTATCAATGAAACAGAAACATTGGTTTGCTGAATAGAAAATAAACCTCATGGAGTGACGTTTTTCTTGATCAGAGTCCTTAATTCTGAAAGAGAAGTGACACTGAAGCAGTGATAATTTTGACAGCATTTTCTAATTTAGTTTTAGATATTGCCTTAAATATCTTTTAGTTTTAGTCATAATTTAGTAAACTAAATTGTTTCAATGTCACTCTAGTTTTAGTTGATGAAATTTCACAACATTTTAGTCGATGAAATCTACTGTAAATTTAGTCGACTAAAATATGAAGTGTAAAGTGTAAGGCATTTTTATGTTTCCTTGAATTTCTAAAGTCATGTTTTACACTTGGATAAAATGAAACATCTAATAACCCTTTATTGAATGCTAGTAAAGTTTGAATGTATAAATTAACAGAAACAAATTGAACTTTTGTGTGAAATGCAGTCACCTTTATTTAGGCTACCTGGCAGAGCATCTCAAGAGAGTAGCTCTGATTGGATCGCTCTCCACTTTATCCCACCACCACCAAGCTAAGGCAGTTGTGATTGGATGTCCCTCTTAACTCATCCAACCTTTCCACACAACCAAAGTAGCTGTGATTGGATATATTCCTAACTTGTCCCTACGTTCTACATGACCAAAGTAGGTCTGATTGGATTAAGTCTCTGTCAAACATATTAGTCTAGTTTTTATTTGTTGACAAAACTGTCAGTTGATTTAGTTTTAGTTTTTGTCCATGTGCACTTGTTTTTGTTAGTTACTGTCTAGTTTTCGTCAGGGAAAAAAAGGTTGTTGACAAAAACTATGACGAAAATAATTCGTCAAAAAAATTAACACTGTACTGAAGGAGGACGAAGGAGACAGAAGAGCTCCATTCAACTTGTAGGGGTCCGGGGATGGAGTTACAGGAGGAAGCTTGATGACAGATGGACAGCGGGCAGAGAAAAAAGGTGGTCCACAGCAGGTACACAGCACAAAATACGAACAAGATACAGAAACAGGATGGTAACAGGAGCAGGTCCTGCTCACCCGTCCAGCAGCCAATCACAAATTACTCATGTCAACATGAAGAAATAATCGGCATTATCCCGCTTCTTTCATCAACATCTTCTGGCCTGCCTGCAGTCCAGACTGTTGAGCAACTGAAGTTGTACAACAAGCAAGAATGTGAAAGAATACTCCCTACAAAGCTCAAAAGTTATTGTCCGGTTATTGAGTGTTGTTAAAAGGAAAGGCGATGTAACACAGTGGTAAACATGCCCCTGTTCCAACTTTTTTGGAACAGGCATCAAATTCAAAATGAGTATTTGTGGAAAGCAACAAACGTTTACGAGTTTGAACATCAAATACCTTGTCATTATAGTATATTAAATTGAGCACAGGTCGAAAAGGATTTGTAAATCAATGTATTCTGTTTTTGTTTATGTTTCACAAAACCTCCAAACTTCATTGGGATTTCTCTTTCTTAGAACACTTAAGGATATATTTGAGAATATATCTTTAAAAATATGTATTACGTAGATTCAGTTAAATTAGTACAAAAATAAAAAGTCAAATATTACATACTTCCCATTTAAGAGATTTGAGCCTTGTACTGTTAAACATAAATGGCAAAGATTGTTGTTTTTAACACTGCCTCAAGGCACTGTGCCCGAAAGACGTTGTTGCCTTTGTATTTTATTTTCCTTTAGTTAATTCATGCTGTTTGCAGCCCCTCTGGTCTCTAATGCCATTATGAGCGACAATTAAATATTTAGAAATGAGTTCCTCAAAATGTTGAATCAAAGTTCAGTCAACATTATATAACCAGTACCTATGAATAATTAGGCCTTTGGAAAAAAGAGGATTATAAAATTAGTAGCATTACAACCAGGCCATAAAGCTTAGTGACACAATAAATCCAACCCTACACAGGACATTAAACCAGCAGCATCTATGGACTTTGATCTACTACTGTGTGAGATATGGACAATGTGATGCTTAGACAGAGGAAGCAGAGTTCAACCACTCATTACTCTTTAACAACAACTTTAATAACTGCTTTTTAAACTTTCTACACCCACAACATTTTGGTTCTATATCTAATATCTAATAATTGTCTGTCATCATTTTGACATTTTTGTTTGTTGGTGTTGTTTTAATGCCTCTTCGAAAACTAAGGCGATCAAATAAAAATGATGACAGTAACTGATTTCTTCTGCTGTTGTTTCAGTTTTTGTCTACATCTGCTGCTTTATAATCTCCACCAAGGAGGTTACAGTTTTGCCAACGTAGGTTTTGTTAGCAAGATTACACAAAAACCACTGGACAGATTTTGCTGAAATTTTTAGGAGATGTTGGTAATAGCCCAACTTAAAAATGATTAAATTTTGGTGGTGATACGTATATTTGTCTGGATGCAAAAAAATCCCAAAATTTCAAAAAATCCAATAAGTTAACATTGGGTGGAATTTAAAAAAATCATCTCTGCCATTTTGTAATGGATTTGCTTCCAATTTTACAGGATAATATGGGGTCCATGTCTCTATCATCAAGATAAATTCAGCTGGATCCGATCCAGATTGACGTCACAAAAAAACACTTAAGTTTATAATGGGAAATTCCATTGACGACTTTCAATAATTCGTATAAAATCAAAATATTAAGTGATGTTCCCAAAGCTTGTTGTGGTCATACAGGATAACAACTTCCATGTATGTGCTGAGATTGGTCTGGATCCTGGCACTACTCTGGATCTGGTGATCCAGAATTGTATCTTTGACAGGGGTCGTGGAAAAGCTACGGCTGGAACTGAGCTGCTTGGCGGAGGTCTGCGCTCTCTCAGTGCCTTTTTGGCCTGCTCATATTCTTCTGGTGCATCATTAAGGTCTAGCTGTGTGTAGCTGACCAGGTGAAAGTAATATAAAAAGAGAGATGATGACGGGAAACATCAACAACTGTGTTTATCCTCTACAGACGACACACCTGCAGTCTTCACAGGGTAGCAGCTTTGGTTGAGCCGTGGACGCACGACAGACATGTTCCTGCAGGGGGAGCCTCCGCTCTCAAGTCTGGAGAACAGTTCTGGGAACCACATCCACAGGCCATAGTACCTGCAAACACACATTAGGTAAGATTTTGGATTACTAACAAAGTCTACAATGGGCAAGTCTTGATGTTACAATATCCTATTCCACAGCAGAGATGCATCGATGTGCAGAGTCACAGAAAGACTTAAAACAAAGAAAAAAATCAAGAATTTTGCACTATGTTGGAGAAGTATGGACGCTCCTACAATGAGAATGTGGATGTGGGAACTTTCAGAGTATATTGGTTTGGAGAGACTAATGGACATTGCTAAAGGCAAACAGAGAAATTTTGTCCAGCTCTGGGAACCATACATGAGCATTACAATAGTCAGAAATACAGGCTTCACCTGAACAGAAACTGTACCATTTATTCTATTATTTTTATATCTAAAGATGTGTGTGCAAGTTGAGTGTGGGTATGTGAGTTTGTGTAATTTGTCGATACATGTATGGTTTTAAGGCCTGAAACTGTTTGACTGTGGCTGTATATTTCCTTTGCGTTTATAACAAAATATTGGGAAAAAAACATAGAATATTTGCAGAGCTTATCCTTCACTGCCATTCAGTGCAGCAGAGCTGCATGCTTCTCAGATTAGTCATGATAAACAAACTCGATACCATGATGCAGAGAGCAGGAGAATAACGCCTGTCTGATGATGATGGAGAGGATTTCTCACCCAAAGGAGATGCAGTAGAAAATGATGAGCAGGACGCAGCTTCTGAGCCTGAGTGATCCCTGAAACATCTGTTTGATGGGCATCAAGGCCTGCAGGGCAAAAACACACATTCTCTCTGAATACATCAGCAATTAAATGAAAAGATTAATAGTAAACATTTTCTGGGAGAGAGCGCTGGTGGCAGCAGTGTCATTGGTGCTGCTTCATTAGGAATGTTGCTCCATCTACAGAGTAGCATTCATTCAGATTCAGACGACGTTATTTATCCCAAATAGCCAATTCAGTTTAGACCTACCAAAACTTATAGTCGACAATAAAGAACAAATGAAACAAACACAGCTACAACAACTATGCGCTTACATTCCCCTGTCAGTGCCGACAGATTCAGCACACTTACTGGGTCACCCGTGAACCAAAGTTTCACAATTTATCGATGATAACAAGCACATAATGATGTTTGTTCACAAAGATGTGACACGTATAAATCAAAAATCAGCATTTAACAGTTTTTTTAAACAAAGCAGCCGTTTTAAAACTTCTTTTTTGAACAATAATGTTCATACTGTCTCCTCAGCTTCTTGTTTATTATGTTGAAATGCTGAGTCAGCATTTCAACATACTGTTACCCAGCTTTATTTATTTATTTATTGTTTATTTGATGTGGACATCACAATTACATTGGACAAACCAGATGCATTGTTTGAGTGTTTTAGCACAGGTGCTAATTCGCAACACTTGTCCACAGGAGGCTTTTGAGATGATAAAATAATAACAGTAATAAGAGAAGAGAGTGAAGACAAAGTACAGTGTGCAATAACATCCCAACAATAAAAAAGAAGCAGTTTTTCCGGAATAAATATATACATAAGCTGTAAAACCAAGACAACATGGTCAAGCAATCAACCAGTTAAAATTATTCATGTGAGCACTGTTGTTTTGATTTTAGCCATTGTTTGAGTCCTTTGTTAAAAGCTTTACTGTTGGTCTCCAGTTTTAGATTAATGGGTAGAGTTCCAAAGTTTTGCCCCTTTTACAGAAAGAGCAGACTAACGAAGTGAAGTCTTGTATCTTGGGACAAGACAATCACCACTGGTGGAGGATCGTGTGGCCGCTCTGTGAGTGCTCTGACGCCTGGTGGCCAGTTCAGAAAACAGTAGTGACACATGATTGTTTAGACATCTAAGAAACAGTTTAAGAGTACTAAAATTCATAAAATTTTCAAAGGTGAAAAGATTGTGTTTTCTTACAATGTGGCAGTGATGCCATCTCATTGCCATCTTTATTCTTCTTCTTCTTCTTTTTCTTCCATACACTATTTGGCACTTTTCACAGCCTTCAAATTTGCACAGATTTTCACAGAAAAAATTGAACAATGCAGCATGTTCAGGAGAGGTGTGCTTGTATTTTTCACATGTTTAACAGTTACACTTTTTACAGTAAAAAATATTTTCTGCAGATTTTTCTTACTTTGAAATGAATGGGAGATTTCTGCAGTTCTGCTGAAAAGCGCTTCAACTTTCACGCTCTACAGATTCGGCTTACTTCCACCTACAGACTTCATTCTTGCTTTAACAGCTTCACTAATCGTTCAACTATTTCTATATGAGCTTTTTGCTATCTTCTACAGTTTTTAAGATATCACGGTTTAGGCAACACAAAGTCTTGAGGAAGTCTCTGTTCTCAGAGCGTGTCACGTGACCAGTCAGAGCGGACCTGCAGCTGCTGACAGAAAAGAAATCTGCAGAATCTTTCTGCCAAAAAAAACTCAAACTTTGCTCCACAGACATGATTTAGACATCAACACGTCAGGACACTTCTCGTCTTTCACCTGAAATTCGTTTCAAACTCTACATTGACATAGTTTTGTCTCAGTGAGCTTCAGAGCGACGGTCGCAAACTTCTTCATCTGTGCTGTTATAACACTTCAACTCCAGGGATGCTCACGGTGCAATCCTTTTTTTGATAGTTATCACGACTTTGGCACAGCGACAGCTTGTTTAACCTAAAGATACCATTCATTCCAGTGGTCTCTATACGCATACCAGTAACATCAAACACTCTGCTCCTCTAGCGCGGAGATGTGAGCGCCTGCAGCTTTCTACAATTTATTTTCACATTTATTCATGTTAAGCTTTCTTTCACAACTTTAAACATTGTTATTCCAAATGTTTCACAGTTTTCTTCTTTGCTTTAATGCTTCCAACTATTCATGTCGCATTTTCACATTTTCAGCTTTGTTTGCACTGCTTTTATCTATTTCATTTCACATTTTTTTGCATTACAGACTCAGCATTTCAACACATTTGCTGCAAGGAAATGCAGTTTTTCTCATTGATATTTGAAATTGACAGTCTGCGTCAAAAGCCTGAGTCAGGGTAGATATTCCAGTCTTGACAAACTCTGCATATTTAATTATGAGGGGAGTAACGGGGCTTAATAAGAGCTTAGCAGCAAAGTCCTGCTATTTTGTCTCCATAACAGGTTAATCCAACTGTGCTCAGGAATAAAAATATCTGTAACTCTGCAGATGGTGAAATAAGCCTCTTGCTTTATTACATACTGATGAATAATAAGAATGTATGATTACACACTTCTCTGACCAGGTTTACGTGACATTACCTTCTTTAGAGCCACAGTTAGTCCTCCTTTACCCGATAATTTGGCGTTGTCTGGATGCTGCTTTGGGCCAGTACACAAACCGAGGACCTTCAAAAGAGATCATATACTGGATTCATTAATGCCAATTCATAAAACATTATGTTCACCTTTAATTTGTCTTGTTTCTTTTATTAAAACTCATTTATATCTCTAAGACCTGCCACCTTTATTTTCTTGCATCTGCTGATGATGGTTTTTTGTGTGTGTGTGTAGGAGTGTACTATTTGTCTAGATATTAATTATTATATATAGGTCAGCATTAATGTTGACAGCACTTTTTAATTTAGTTTTAGTCTTTTGCCCAAAATATCTTTTAGTTTTAGTCATAGTTTAGTCATCTAAATTGGTTTCATTTAAATCTAGTTTCTAGAAGAAATTTCACAACATTTTGGTCGATGAAATCTGCTGTAAATTTAGATGACTAAGATATGAAGTGTAAAGTGTAAGGCATTTTTATGTTTCCTTGAATTTCTGAAGTCATGTTTTACACTTGGATAAAATGAAACATCTAGTAACCCATTATTGAATGCTAGTAAAGTTTGAATGTACAAATTAACAGGAACTAATTAAACTTTGTGTGAAATGCAGTCACCTTTATTTAGGCTACCTGGCACAGCATCTCAGTTACAATACCAGAATTGACAACAAACAGTGAACCTGCTCTACATGAATATATCAATTCATAAAGAGAGTAGCTCTGATTGGATTGCTCCCCAACTTATCCCACCACCATGAAGCTAAGGCAGTTGTGATTGGATGTCCCTCTTCACTCATCCAACCTTTCCACACAACCAAAGTAGCTGTGATTGGATATATTCCTAACTTGTCCCTACTTTCTGCATGACCAAATGAGGTCTGATTGGATTAAGTCTCTGTCAAACATTTTCGTCTAGTTTTAATTTGTTGATGAAAATGTCAGTTAATTTAGTTTTAGATTTTGTCCATGTGCACTTGTTTTTATTAGTTACTGACTAGTTTCCGTCAGGGGAAAAAAAGTTGCTGAAGAAAACTATGACGAAAATAATTAGTCAACAAAATTAACAGTAATATAGGGGAAAAAGTATGTGTGCATTTGTATAGAAGTAGCTTATAAAACATTTTAGTCAATATATTATAAAGACCAGTGGTTCCTGAATAGATGGCGAATATTGTAAATATTATAAATATGGAGAAATTTTACAGCTTTACTGTAGTAGGTGGTAATAAAAGTGGGCAGGATTTAATAAGTTTATACTTCTTCCTACTCCTTTTCGAGCGCGTAAACTTGCTGCACAAGTAAGTTATCGTCAATAATTTACCTTCTTTGTTTTTTGATATATATGCATGTTTTGTTTATGGAGACCACCGATGTTTGTTTTTTTCCACATGTTCGAAATAAAGCATTCAATTCAATTCAATTCAATTCATAAAATAGGCAGACATGTACACTTATCAATAATACTAAATCTTTGTTGCCTTTTTATTTACCGTGAAGTCTTTATCTTTGCCTCGCATGTTCATCTCAAACATCTTCTTAAAGACACGGAGCGCCTCCTTCTCCCGGCCCATCTGAAAGAGACCAGGCACAAACCTTCACTCAGCTTAGACGTAAAAAGTCACCAACAAAACTCACAGCAGGAGCCTGGACTTCCAGTACCTCCATGAGGAACTTTGGGCTCTCAGGCAGGAGCAGCAGGAAGAAGAGCGCTGAGGTGAGGCTGGGGACGGCGCAGAGCAACACAAAGAGTCTCCAGCCCTGAAAGTCCATTGTTCCTAAAAAATCTGTCCAGTTTCTGGGAATCACCAACCAGGCCAGACCTGCAGAGGCGAGTACACCGACGATGTGAATGTTAGTTTCAGGTTTTGTCCTCTGACCCTGTCTGATTTATCAAAGTCATGGTCTCACCTGCAGCCAAGA
Source organism: Cetoscarus ocellatus (assembly GCA_037902135.1). Taxonomy (NCBI): domain Eukaryota; kingdom Metazoa; phylum Chordata; class Actinopteri; order Labriformes; family Labridae; genus Cetoscarus; species Cetoscarus ocellatus. The sequence continues at coordinate 1,695,164 of JBAMNC010000277.1, forward strand.
TGTTTCCCGCCATCCAGAAAGTGGCGAGAGCGCTGATCATGGTGCCTCGCTTCATTCTGGGCATGAACTCGGAGAAGTAGGAGAAGATCACGGGGATCGAACCGCCAACCCTGCAGAGGGGAAATAAAGACTTGAGCTGTGCCTGACTGCTGACTCAAAGAAAAACGATTAATATGAATGAATGAATGAATGAATGAATGGAGAAATAAACTAATTCTCCTACATGTAATGCATCTTAAAGGATTTTTTAAACTTGACTTAGACTTTTTAGGATGAATATTGGACAGTCAATAAAACTTTATATTTTTTCTCTGTGGTTTCTCCATTGCCCGTTTCTTCTCTGAACTTGTATGCATTGTACGGTTAAAAACTGGCAACGCTGACACATGGTTCATTCAGTGATAAGTTGGATGCTTAACAGCAACATTACATACATACACTACAGCTGCCAAAATTTCAGTTCTGATGCTATTTTATACCATGTGCTTTAAAATAATGCCCTCTCTATTTGTCAATGTCCATTACTGTCAAGAAATCCCTCTCTTTAGAAATAGTAGATCCATGTTAAAAGGACAGTGCATAGAAGAAAAATGCATCTATCCAAAACTGCAGGCAAACTCCTGCTCACTAAATTGCTCAAGTGCACTGCCAGGACACATGGACTGCCACTTGCACTGTAGTTGTGCAATTTAGGCAGTTTGCTTGCAGTTTGAAGCATTAAAAAAAACAAATTATGTACTATTTGGAGCCTGGTACTTCTGAATTTGTTGCAGTGATCTTCAAACAGGTACTAATGTACATTAACATCTTGTGATGCACTTTTAATACCTACTATTTTGATTATTATTATCTAGTCCCATTCCATTATCATTATAGTCCCTGATATCAACTTCAGAGAAATCAACAAAATTAAATACACACCATACAGACATGAGGTCCCTCTTGAAAATGAGATGCCACATCTCAAGGGGCTTAACTTAAATAAATTTATATTCAACAAATATGGTGCTATATAGATAAAGATTGATTGACTGAATCTATATTCAGCAGAGACAAATATGATTTTAGTCCTTTTGTCTCTGCCTGGATGGATACATCTCTGGATGTATGTATGTGTTTATACAAATACATATTGTATATATTATATATTTGTATATATATATGTGTATCTATAAATGAATAGTATGGTTTCAGCCTGCTCTATTATAAAGTGCCTTGAGTTAACACTTGTTATGAACTGGCAGTGCTATACAAATAAAGATTAATTGATCTTAAAGTAGGCTGTATCCTGTTTACTTATGCCACCAGTATAGTGCTTTGATGCACTGTCATAACTAAAAGCTCAACTACTATCATCATACTATGCACAGGACATGACTTTATGATGCTTTAAATTTGCTCCTATCCTCTGCCCATTTAAAGGGTCCACTTCCCTGCTCACAGTGGGGTAATTGGCAACAGTTCTTTTCCCCTCCTTGGGGCATAATCTTGCATTTTGAGAAATCTGAGGCATATTGTTCACTAAAACTTATCGAGTGCTAGTTTGATTTAAAATACAGGCATAGCGACTCACAGACTGTGGTTCACAACTGTCAGGGTGGGTTCATTTATCCTGCTATAACAAGTAAGAGTGCTGACTCTACATGGCAAAACAGACGGTTGGAAAAGGAGCCACACAGCTGCACAGAAACTGCTCTGTGAATTTTGATGCACACAACAGAAGTGTAGAAAAGCTTCTCCTCCCTGAGAAGACCCTTTAAAATATGCTGCATCTTTCAAACTTGTGCAGTAAAATCCTTAATATCATTTTGGATCGTGTCATATTAAAGTTTACTCTGCTACTGTGCGAACCCTGCTGCATCACAAAATCACACACGCACAAAAACACAGTCACATGCTCACCCGATGCCACTGATGAACCGCAGCACGAGGAAGACTGTAAACCATGGGGCTATACTGGACAGACCCCCGAACATCCCGTTAACTGTCAGAGATATCACCAAAACCTTGCGCCGTCCCTTCTTGTCAGCCAGGTAGCCCCACATGTAGCCACCCACCATCATTCCTAGTAAACAGGAAGTAAAACACAACATACTTGTTTGTTTCTGAAACATGTTGAACTTTTATGTATCATCTGTTCTGTCTGTTCGTCATTACTGAAATTTTTATTTAATTCTATTCAGTCAAAGCTGTTACTGAGAGCAGATTGGTGTACTTATGTTAGCATTAAGATTAAAAGAGGCAATAACATGGTGTGAAATCTTTGCCTTGTCTCAGTTTGCGTTAGCCTGGTCCTGCTTGGGATCTCCTATCTTTAAAGGAGGTCTTCTCTTTACTGTGACTTTGCTAAATAAATACTTAATACTGCTTAATTTGGATTAAAGTTCGGTCTTTGGAAATCACTTCAAGAGGAAAGACTGGATCAGCTCTGTTGAGTAGTGTCTTTAGATAAATGTATGAATTTGGCATTGTACAGATAAAGATTGATGTAAAACCTCTCCTTTGAGAGGCAGAAATAAGAGCGGATTTGTCTCTTTGGCTTGTGATAGTTGCAGATATATTCAGTTGATCTACCACAGCTCACAATAACATATTAATGAAGTTGTTACTCACCGAGGAAAATGCTGGCAGTCAGCAGTCCCATGTCGGAAGAGGTCAGCAAGAGGTCGCATCGCGCTGTTGGCAGCAGGAAAGAAACACAGAGAATCTCCACGGCGTCGCTGGCATTAGCCCAACCACAGATCACCAACAAAGCGTAATGAAAGGCACCAAAACCTGAGCCACAGCAAAACAACAGAAGAGAAACAAGGAAAGAAGAGCACTGTCAAAATCAGACAGTTTCAGACAGATTTGACGATAAAATATATGATGGAGATTTTTTATGTCAGAATATATTATACAGTCAATAAGTAGAATTGTTCTCCAGTGCAAAATACTTGAAAATATATGAATTTAAACCCTCTAAACTAAATTATTTAGGTTTTATTATTTCTTAGCATCTGTTGCAAGGCAAATAGAAACATACAAATATGCATTATAACATTTATACATTGTATAACTCCTCACTAGGGGGGAGGAGTAACAGGAAGACTGAAGTTGAGAAGGAGCAGTAGCAGCCAGTAGCCATGTTTCCATATTTATTATATTTATATTTATATTTATATTTATATTTATATCTATCTTTTCTTGTATATTATCTGCTACAAGCTGTGCTACTGGAATCGTAATGTCCCTGAGGGAGTCTTCCAAAGGGATAAATAAAGTTCTTTCTAATCTAATAAATTAAAAACTTTTAAAAGCTTAAATCCTTGGCTCTCATTGCATCTTTGCCTTTGTGTAAAAATTCTTTAACATTGCTTAAATTATCAATAAGATAAGACAATCAACGTCAAGAAACCCTTTTCCTCATCACACTTTCAGTCTTAAAGGTAAGAGAGCGCAGTTTTCACGTCGGGTCTTTATGGGTTTGGTTTCCATGCTCCTAATCCACAGTTTTAACAGACCTCACTGAACTCATGTCAACCTGTAAACATTGTTTTTATCTGTACAATAGGGATGGCGACCGAAGAAGACAACAATACAAGCACTAATTCTGCTGATAAGGTTCTTCATTGATTGCTTTATTGATTCTTATAAATTTTTACTGTGTGAAAAAGGTAGACCATAACAGGCTCAGTGTCAACATCATCACACATCTCCTGATATTTATTGACATGCTGTGTTAACAAAAGTTCAGTTTATTGCTGATGTTTACAGCCTTGATTGAACTCATATGGCCACAGATACTGATTGATTGTTGGCTTTGTTGAGTAAATTTGATCTCCTCTTTCCCAAGTCCACTTTGTTTATTTTGTTGATTTCTTAGTTGATGTTTTGCAGACGTTTTTCAATGCAGACTGAGCAAAGTGGAAATCATATTGAAAGGCAAATCATATTGATGCCTGTGACCCAGCTAGAACTGTTTCTAAGACATCATCCTTAACCATGAAGCATTCACTGCCTCAACTTGCAGTCAGATTTTTACTGACATTAATACTTTTCCCATAAGGCCTGTAGTCAACCACAGAAACACTTGGCCAATCTAAAACACGCCCAAACACTGTCTGATGAATTGGTTGTTGCCAAAAAAGAAACAAACATTATTTTATTGGTTGGCAGTTCTTATAAGTTCGGACTGTAGCCATGATAAGCTGCATTTAACAGCTAAACAAAAACACAAAAACAATTATTTGTTTCATTAAAATAAAGCCAGTAAAGGCAACACAGGAAGTAAGAATGCATATCAGTGAAGAAGTGGCCACCCCGTTTAGATCGCCTGCTTGTTGTTAATTAAGGAGCCTTTTTCAGCAAAAATGACACTTAAAAAAAAAATTAAGATATTTAAAAACAATTGTACGGCAGCACCGTGGCTGCCTTAGTCTACAATGTCCCACAGATAAAATTTTGAGAGGGGGCACAACACGGTGATTAAAAAGAAGCTGCAGTAAGAGGGAGAAAGAGGAACTTAAAGGATGTGTGTCTGTCCATTGATTGAGTCCTAATTTGAATTCTCTCTGCAATATATTGCGTAGATAACACAGTATTTATATATAAAAGTATTCCATACACATTAAGATTAGATTAGATCAAACTTTATTAGGCGAAATTAGGATTCCAGTAGCAGTTTGAAAAATAGATTCAAAGATATATAAAAAGACCGATATTAACAAAGTAAACAAATAAATATCAAATAAATATAAATAAAAAATAAAATATGTCTACAGACTGGCTACTGCTCCTGCCCATCCTCTGTCTTCCTGTTACTCCTCCTCCCCCACAGTGAGGAGTTGTACAGTCTGATGGCCTGAGGGACAAAAGAGTTTGTTTTGCAGCAGGCAATGCTTTTTTTCCCCAATGAAGTTACACATGCTTGACTTAACAATCAACTAAGGCTGGGAAATAAATTGATTACATTGATCAATTTGAAGTATTTTCTGCCGAAGACTTAAAAATTAAAAAAAAAAAATCAAGATTTTTTTTTTCAACTTGCTCCAGTCATAAGTTTTTGCAATGTTTGAAAATATTAATCCTGACAATGAACAGTTTTCATGATGGTAGGCCCTGTTAGGTTTTGTACAAGCACATGTTTAGGCTTTTGTTTCTTGATTGAGATTAAATATTGATCAGATGGTTCCATGTTAACATATTATGAAAACAGCTCATCTTTCAGTGATTATGTAGACAAGCCTTCCCATGTCGAAAACATAATCAACATTTTATGATGAAATTCCAGCATTCATTTTTTCTATAAGACGGAAAGTCTGTTAAGTTTTGGAACATATTTTGACAACATAAAGGCAAAACTTGATTCATGTCATTTATGCCTCACTGTTTTTTTTTCTTTTTTGAGAGGGAAAAAAAATCGATTAAAAACGTAAATCGAGTTTTGTGGGGAAAAAAAATCAACGATTTTATTTTTAGGTCATATTTCCCAGCCCTACAATCAACCAACTATTTAGAGGATATCACACCAAAAAACAGGAACAACATCAAAAGCAGCTTCATCACAGCTGACAGCTACTGTACCTGCAGCCTCGACTGCTTCCTCATACTTTAATTTCCTTTGCTCACTGCTGTGTTTGGGGCTCGGTGTGCTCCGTTCAAATATAACAACACCTGGAATGCAGGAACAAAACACAAAAACAGGCTCAGAACAAAACAGTAACCAGGTACGGGGCATTTAAGGAGCAATAGCCTCAGGTTTGTAGTTTGTTTACACATGTCAATACAGATTTAGTATCACAGTATCAAAGATTTGCTGAATCACAAACGGATTTTCTGAAGTTGCACAACTCCAACAAAAACTGGGCCCTGCAGTGTTGTGTAATCTTATGAAAATTTCACAGGGCCAGTGGATTTTTGTCCAGATGAAATTGTGATGCCAATAGTGGAAACTCCTTAATACATTTGTTTTTCACTGAAGAACTGCAAAGTAAACACGACACACATGACTTGGGGTCAGGCAGTCTAACAGCATGTGATAGCATTTTTCTGTTAGTGCTTTTAATTTGTGTGAAAGTAAAATATGAAGTGAGCAAAACTGAGGTAAAACAAGCTTAATCAGTTATTCTCTGAAGAACACGGATCACGAGTTCAACCTGATCAGCAGGTTAATGTTTAGCTGCAACTTAAAACTGTTTTAAATAGGGATGGGAATTGACATGATTCCATTTCCAATATTGATTTTGCTTATTGATGCCATTCTTTTTCAATTCTTACAGATTTTCAGTGCAAAAAAAGGAAGTCTACAGAGGTGGTTAGGGCCAAAAATGCCAAACACATGGCTCTCCCCTCTCCTTTGCAAGATAGCCAGATACTTGGAGGAACTGATAAGGGAATTGTTAAGCAAAAAGACTAATGGTATCGATTCTTTTAAGTAATTGTTATCAATTCTCAACTGGAATTTGTTTCCAATGATCATCCTCAGGTTTAAATAACCTATTTTACACACTGATAAGTCTCTTAATGATCATTTATATTGCAGTTTGTTAATCATGACAGAAAATAAAAGACATTATTAATTCTTCAGTTCAAGACAGAGCCAGCTCCATTCTTCCTATGTAACATAAACACATTATCAATAAACTCTGACTACATCTTGCACACAAATATAGTTATCATGCAGATTTACAATAGTTAGCATGAAAATCAAATTGAAATATTTTGCTTTTCATTCAAGAATTTGCAAAGCAGCCAAACTGCCGCCTACAAACAAAAGTTTAGGTTGAGGTTCAGGATACTTTAATTATACCAAAAGGTCAACTTTTTATGCAGCCAGTGAGCTATAGATATCCTGCAGTGGTGCATTTCACAGAAATTTGATATCAGAGCCGGAAATTATGTAACAACCCAGTTAAACACGTCCCAGTTGAAGCTGGTAAACTCTGAGTGGCCTTAGATCATCTGATCTCCCATGTAGGAATTCCTTTATCTAAGGGGTCCTTTGGTATCCAGTTTGCAACTTTAATATCCTGACTTATGGGATCAAATTGAATGCATCTAATGACAAGGGATGTACAATATTATCAATGCAAAATCAGTGTCTGTGACTATAAGCTAATGTACTACATTAAATATAAAAATATAAATAGTATATTCTTAATTTTCCTGAGCGAGTCTTCCTAAGGGATTAACAAAGCTCTATCTAACCTAATCCATCTAATGTAAAGAAGTTGATTAGTAAATCAGCAAATGTGAAAATGTCTGTCTGCAGCTGCTATATCAGGTATACATATTGGCTGTATCACATCTTTCAGCAGAGTGTTAGATGAACCTACATACAAAAATAAACAGGCTCTTTTATGGGAAATTAAATTGTTTTTCTTTTTTTACACCTAACAAAAAATCAGTCAAAATGAAAGGAGTAGAGAATTAGAGTTAAGGAAAGACCTAGAACTCTTGACAGAAAAGATCTGTATCTGTATCTGTGATAGTGACTTCAGAAATATCAACATAACAGCAAAAATCTGATATCTTACATCCTTAATTATGACAAATCACAAAGCAGATGTACCATCAGGCATGATAAAAATACTGAAAATGACTGAATGGAAAACATGATACAAGTACTCAAGGTTCCAACCAAATACAGTTATATAAGAAAGAAAAATCTCAATCATTAAAATCAATAATTAAATCAAATGTACATAGTGAGCAAATATTCCTAGGTGCATCTAATGTGAAAGTCAGGGATGATGCTGATATCAACATTTAAAAAAACAAATCAGCAGATAATAATGTCTGGTAATTCTTAGGGATGCAAGATGTTGGGTTTTGCCAATATCAGATATGCCAATATTTCCAAAGCCATGATCACAAAGTCTCTACTTTCCTATATTTTTTTTGCTTTTATGGTTACAGTCCATTCGTGTAAGAAACTGATGTGAAGCAAGAAAACAACATTTAATTCTTTAACAAACAACACTTTTGATGTAAAAAAAAAAAAAACTTGACATTGAGTGATGATGAAGCAAAACATTGTGGTACAACATTGGTACAAATACATTTTACAGATATTAACCAATATTGGTCCAAATAATACAGTGCATCCTTGGCAATTCTTCCACAAAACTATTTTTTCTATTGTGTTTATGCATTATGTTTGACGAACAGGTTGTTTCTGCTGCCAAATGAGAAACTTCATCTCTGAATCTGCAGTAGGTAGTGCTTGATGTCAGCAATAAATTGATATGAAATAACAAACAAAGGAAACTGATATCTGCTATTCCCACATTAATGTGCTTATGGCTGTTGTTTATTAACAGGGTCAAAGATGATGTTAATGTATCTGTGCATCCCTACTTCTTCATGAGTAAAATGCTTTTTTATTGATATAATAGGATTGTGAGTGTTTAAGCAACATGTTGCTGTGTTGGCAGGTCGAGTTTACTTGCTATATGCTTCTAAGGGACATAAATATGTCTCTAACACTGAGTTTAATAAACTTATTAGCCGTTTTGATTGTGTACCCTGAGATTCCCCTACAGCTCTCAGAAAACAGTTAAATGTTAACCTGTGGGACAGGTAGGAGGTTGCATGACAGAAGAAAAAGCGAATTTAAGTCCCTATAACTGAAGGTTTGTTGGGGTTTGCTCACTGGACTGAGAGGACTTTTAAAAATAGTTAAGATGAAAAACATCAGTGCTGAGCTAATAATGTTTTGGTGACTTTGAGTAGGAAATAACGGAATGTAACCAGTAACTAATTAAATCAGAATACTATTACATATTTTTGCAGCTTAACTTTTTACCTGCTGCTATTTTAACAACAAAATAGCTGAGAAATTGTACATAAAAGTTGGTAAAACTCACCTTCATCGGAGTCTTCCTCCCTCGGCTCCTCGGAGCAACGGTTTAGGAGAGGCTCACGCGCTTCTGCATCCCCGCTTTGCACGTGCCGGGACATCCCTAACGGCTGTTAGTTTCTGATCTGAACACCGACAGAGATTTTTGTAGGTTTATCCAACTTCCCCTCTGCTCCCGCCCGCTGCTGTCACTACCTGCCCCGCTGGATGAGTCTCATGACAGCTAGCACTCCCAGCCGCTGCTAGCTAACTACCGGTTGAGTGTAACCTAAACAGAAGGAGAACCAGGAAGTAAAAGAGCGGAGCGGCGGTTTGTTTACGCGTCTCCTCCTGTCTGTCAGCCAGTCAGTCTGTCTGTCTGTTTAAGTCTCAACTACTGACGGTGAGCTACACTACTGTGCCTCTAGTTGGCAGCTGAGTTGCTTAATAGCTGGAGTCCATTTGGGCGTGCGTTGCCAGCAAAAGCAGCCGTTGACGTGCTCAGCTGCAGCAGCGGACCACAAGCCTCCAGCATGACAATCGGCAGGCGCGGCAAAGCCCCTGGCGTGACGGAAGTGACATATTTTTCTTGTATCAGTGGTCTTCTGACTATTCTGCCCGAGCCGGCTCTACCCAATTCGGCGCCCTAGGCGAGATTTTATATGCCCCCCCCCCCCCCCCCCCCCCCCAAACATATGCATAAAAAATAAATCGAAAAGCATTGTTTTTTTTACCATTGTCTCTAATTTATAAGATAACATGCCACCCAATTTACATGCTTAACAAATTGCAAATAAATACAAAAACATAGAAAATAAAATATAAATACCCTTACCACAAAATAGAAACACTGTAAATAAGTGAACAAATTATAGTAATAGTAATAAATTATGATAAAACAATCAACATCAAACTATTTAAACACACACACATTTTGCACATTGAAACTCAATATATAAGCTACATCTACTTATTTGGTATTATCATTTGTAGTAATGTTAATTAGGCGTTGCTTTATATTTAAATCAATGTAAGCTTTTCCATGTTAAAAGTTAATAGGTATAACTAGTTTTGATATAATATATTGATGGTGAATTTTTTCCCAATTTTGTGGCGCCCCCTGGAGGCCACGGCGCCATTAGCCTCTTTCTTTTTGCCTAACGGGCCAGCCAGCTCTGATTTTTGCCCAAGGCACACATAAAATAAAGCCAAAATCTTTATATTATCAACATCTATACAAAATGTTACATATTATGGATGCTATATATCTTATCAGTCTGTTTCACATATTTATTTTTTGTCTGCAAAAGCTTAAAGACTAACAACTTTATTAATTAGGAAATATGTATTAACAGATTAATACATGTTAAATCACAGTAAATTTAAACTCATTCACTGATTTTTATTTTTAGCTGTAAGAATGCCTTATTGTTGTAAAAAAATCCCCAGGGCGCACTCCTTCAAAGTCTGTCACAACATTTGAGAACCACTGTCTTAGACTGCTACCATCAGTGTACTGTAAAACTGTAACAAATGAGTGTATATGCTTTAATATTGGCATTGCCATAAATAATAAAAAAATGATTACAGGAAATTGCCTATGATACCAGATAATGTAATCAAAGATAATAGAAACTGATCTCAATTAGATGTTGGAACTCCATTCACAAGTGACAGTGGGACCCAAATGTCACTTTTTTCGTGGTTATGTCATTATTTTAAGAGTCATCTGCCACTCCAAGTGGCATGTTGTTTCTTTAAGAGGCACCTTCCACTCTTTTAGTGAGTGGCAGGTGCTACTAATGTGCAAAATCATGTCCTTTCAGGGCTTCCGTAATTATAGATAAACATGCACATAATTTAATTTACACACCTACATACTGCAATGTCAGGCATTTAATTGGTATGCCACCACGAAAGGTGGAAAATGTTTAAAGTTAAGATAGATTATTTCTTTTTAAAGTCTAATTCTGGAATAAAAGATTACAGTCAATAAAATCATATTTGAGCTTGAGTGATCTTAAGTAATTTTCAGAAATCCAGCTTTGACATGATAACAAAAAAGGTTATTACAAAACAGATTTTCTAAAGTATCTGTTTCAGTGAACAAAACTATCAATATTTTTTCAACAACAAATCATTGTCTAAGAGTAGATATTCATCACTTTTATTAAACCTGTATTATTTCATTCAACAACCAATAAATCTAATACTATGTAACACAATAACAACATACAAAGTCAATAAATTATTGAATATAACATGAACACAAGAGTACAATTATACAGAAAGGGATTTCAGAACTGTTTAAAATAATATAAAACAATGAGAAGAATCTTTAAGTCAAACCAATGTATACTGCAATACTGAAACAAGTTAATATCTCTAAATAAATTAATATACGTTATCTTAAAATACAGCAGAGTACATAAGTATACATACACTTCTGTACAACTCCTCACTCCCGGGGAGGAGGAGTAACAGGAAGACTGAGGACGGGAAGGATTAGTAGCCAGCCAGTAACCATATATTTTTTTAAAATTTTTATTTATATCTATTTATATTTTTATTTATATCTAGCTTATTTATCTATCTTTTTATCTTCTATATAATGCTGCTGCTGGAATCTTCATTTCCCTGAGGGAGTCTCCTCATGTGATAAATAAAGTTCTATCTAATCTAATAATAAACTATAATAACAATTAAAGTAATAATAGTAATAATAATGATTTTTAAAAAATACTATCAATTGTACATCATGATGTTCACCAAATGATTTTTTTAGGAATTTCTAAAAACACACACACTTTCTTTCTTTTTTTCACTTTATTTAAACATTAATTTAAATTATGTCAAACATTAATGCAGAACATAATACATGAGAGCTGTTTTACATATACAAAACAAAAAGTTAGTAAATAGTCAAATAGAATAAATCAGTTTAATTTCCAAAATCCCATATAAACCTTTTAAATTTAATAAAAATAAAACAATAAAAAACAAAATAAAAAAAATACTGTAATATAATAATAAAGCATCGTTATGTTAATACATATTCTATAATCACAAATTTCATTAAATGCCTGGGTGTAAATCAAATACCTTTTCATAGTTATCTAAAAAAAATTGTGTTTATTTTATTTCCAAACACTTTCTTAACTTCACGAACTTTCACATCTTGTCGTCACTTCCGTCACGCCACAGCCTCTGTCACGCGCCGGGCTGTCGTCACGTCAGGGGCCTGTGCTCCTGGGCTGCAGCTGGATAGTATTGGTTGACGTTGCCTCCCCTTGTGTTTAAAAAAAAAGATTGAAGATGGCGACCAGCTCGGAGCGCAGTCCTCCTCCGTTCCCGGACTCCGAGGACCAAGATGTGCTGGACTCTGAGGAGGTGGGAGGCCGAGAGAGTGATGAGGACGACGGGGAGGACCTGTTCCTGAGCGCGGTAGGTGTCGTAAAGGAGCTTTATGGGGGCTAACGAGAGCCGCCTGTGATTTGGCTAACTGACATTAACTGTCAGAGGAGGTAGGAAGCTAACGTCAGCGAGGAAGAAGGCTAATGGGGCGCTTTTAGCAAAAGTTTGGTAAGGAAACATTCAGCTCTGTTTGACGTTGAAGAAAGAGGATAATGTTTATTCTAGCTACAAACAAGCCAGGTAACCGCACTATTCTTTACGTACTTGTAGCGTTCAGTTGACTTGAATTACAAAAGCAGTGAGGTAGAGATTATGTGCTGTCCTCCTTCAGTTTTTTGCTGTTCAGAGGCTTGTCCTGATCTTTGGCTCTTGTTGCAAACTCTTATTGATTTCTTCCTAAAACAGTTTCAGTGTGGAGATCTGTGTCGCTGTGATTTAACAGGTCGATTGGAAACCGGACAACATAAAATGCATCCATTATCCTTCCTCTGCTGCTGAGATATAGGAAGTATCTGTTTGTGTATCACCAAGGCTAACATGCATTAAAATGGATAAAAACCGAACCAAAACAGAATGACAGCGTGATAATCTGGCTTCAGTTCGTGTGTGGAGTCTTGCTGTAGTGTGACAGGTCACATGATGCCTAACTATACTAGAGTAGTGGTCAAACAGGTCGATTTAAGGATTAAAAGAACCACACAAAATACATCCTATAAAGTACTTATTTAACTATTGATGTATATAGAGAGCATTTTGACATCTTGTTGTATTTTATCTTCTACATAGCATTGCTTCACTAAAATGTGAAGCAATGCTATTTTATAGACCTTTTAAAGGCTTTTTTTAATAGATCAATCATAGATCAATCATAGATTCAAAGAGTTTTTAACTAATGGCCGAACAGGAGGATTTGAATAAAACAATCAAATGAAACAGCTGAAAAACTACCCAACCAAACTGTTGTGCCCAATTTCTTGTCTGACTGTGACAGATCAATGATCCAAAATCATTTGAACAGGCTGGACATATCAGTTCAGAATTTGGATAACACAGATTGACTTCAATATAGTTTGCATCCTTTTTGTGATATATTCAAAATATTCATAGCAGTACAGTAAAACAGGTGTTTAACAGAGTTGCTATTGGCATTTAAAAGCCTTAAATTACAATTTTGATGTTTTAGGTCACAAGTATTTAAAAGTAATATTTTCCCAACAGGGTTCTTATATTTTAGATGATGAGTCAACTAATACACTCTTTATCAAATCTTTCTATGACTGTTTTAAAGACTGAATTAGGAAACACAGAAAAAATAGTGACAGCAACATGCTGCTGGTGCAGATATAAAATGGTTGATTAAAAGGTCAGTTTGAAACCTGATAGCACAAAACGCATCCATTAAATGTCCAACTTCACAACAGATATACAAAGAATATGTGTGGCTAGTCTCTCTCTTCTAGTATAACTAAAACTAACATGTGAAAGCATCAAATGTGCATATTTTTGCACAAGACTTATTAGAAACAAACCAAAAAAAAGCTAAAGATACAAAGCAAACCACTGTGTATGATGTCTGGATTTATTGTGACAGACCACATCCTCCGAAACCAAAGGAAATGATGGTTCAACAGGTTGATATGGAAACCAAAAACTGAGGATGCACAGATGCGTTGGTTTGACATCAGTAGCGTCCCTTTTTACAAACTTTTACAAAAGAATGTTGGATAAGCAGAAATCAGTTTTAGATGTGTCTGTTGTGTCGTATCAATTCAATGCCAGCATTAGCTAACTGCTGATTGAGTGAGAAAGTTTCTTTTTGGGCAAAAGAAATGACCTATGGGACAAAATATGTTTACATCCAGGATGGAAAACTTGCAGTCCCCAACCTACTCGATGCAGCCCGCCAGTCAACTTTGATTTTCCCCCTAAAATGTTCATGTACAGATGACAAATTTCATACATACTTCATGCATAACAACATGAAGTGGAAATGCTTCTATGATAACCTTAAATAACTGGTTCAGAAATCTAGGGTATGTTTATCTGCACTGGCTTCAGCAAAGGTCTTTAGTGAACCATTAATTGAAGGATTTTGGACGTCAAAAGAAGTTTAATAACAAATATACAAGTTTAATGCTGTGAGTCAGTATCTCCATAAGACTTTAATGCCATGTTTATCCCGTTAAGCTTAACATTTCTGTTTGCTTTTGAGCTCAAAACTGCACATGATTTGACTGTCTTATTGAGAGCATCCTTCAGTTTTTGTGCATTTGGCCCTCAAGGAGTGAGGATGACATTAATGTGGCTTTCAGTGTAGCCAAAGTTGCCCATTCCTGGTCTATATGATCAGATATGGGTGAAAACATCAGCCCTGTGGTGAATTAAACCAAAATTACTGATAGGAAAAACATTGACATTGGTATCTTTATTACCTAATTTGTCATTGTAAGCATCTGAATCGAAATTGTAGCGGCCACGACTTTCACTGATTTTTTTTTTTTGGTGCATCTCTACCAAAACTTCATAACAACTACAAATATATTGGAAATAAGGCTGGGCGATACACCCTAAAAATAAAATCCTTGACTTTTTCCACAACACTCAATTTGTGATTTTAATCAATTTTTTCCCCCTCAAAAAAAAAAACTCCCATTGACAATGACATGAATCAAGTTTTGCCTTTATGTTGTCAAAATATATATCCCAAACCAAACAGAATTTCCCCTTAAAGTTCAAACGTAGGCAGGTTTGTCTACACAAACACTGAAGGCTGAGGTATTTTTACATTATATTAACGTGAAACTCTCTGATCAGTATTAAATCTCATTTAAAAAAACAAATACAAGCCTATAAAGGTGTTTGTGCAAAACCTGACAGGGCCTACCATCATGAAAATTGTACATTTAAATTATTTATATTTTCAAACATTGCAACAACTTACTATTGGTGTAAGTCAAGAAAAAAAATATCAAATTTTTATTTTTGAATCTTCTGCAGGAAATAATTTTGATTAATTGATGTATTGCCCAGCCCTAATGGAAAGTTTGTGGTATCATTCTTTTAGGTAATCTTTCACCAAAAAGAGGCTTCTTCCTCTATGGAATTGATCAAGGCTTTTCATGAGTACAGAACATAACAGAACAGAAAATGGAGGAATTATCATGGCCAACTGTTGGGTATTATTTGTGGTTTTACCCTGACATCCTGAAAAATAGGTAACCATACAAAATGGTGGTTTAATAAATAAATTTGGAAACTAGATGACAGAAAATGCACCCCTAACAGATCCTACTTGCTTGCTTATACATATCGAATATCTGGTGCATTGCTCTTTCAGGTGAATTTTCAATAAAATCTTACTTTAATCTGCGTAATCTAACCAAACTTATTTCAAACTTCACTGATTTAAGTCTTTCTTAACTGTGCATGTAACCCTAAAGCCAAATGAAATACTGGCTCAACAGGTTGATTTAGACATAAGATGGTATTTGATGCAACCAGGTTTTGTTTAACTGCAGAATATTTAAGCCATTTCTCTTCAGGATTAATTTGCACTAAAATATGATGGTAGTAGTCTTTCAAAAACAAAACAATCAAACCAAAAAAGCAGAACTACCTTTACAGACCTCATTGTTCTGTGTTTGATTGTGACCGTTCACAAAACCCAAAACCACATGAGATGGTGGTTCATTCTTACTTTTGAATGGGCAGTAAAGAGCTGGCTCCAGCAGCCTCCTGTCATGTGAGTGAGTGCTGGTCACATGGTCTGAACCCGGATGTTTTCCTACAGTCAAAGTTCAGAGGAAAGACTGGAAACTTGCTGTCTTTGATTTTTTTTCTCTCTCTCCAGCCCCGGACTGAGCTGCTGCACAAAAAGCCTTACTCAGCAGTTATGGATGTTACACTGAGCAGAGCCTAAAGCTGAAGTCATGTTCAGGGATTGGCAGGGTGGTGGTCAGATGAAGATCTGGAGTAGCTTTATACAATAAAAAAGTAGGACAATAAAAAGTGGGACTTTAGTTGTGTTGGAGTTTTTATGATGTGACTCAGTTTTACAGATTTACAGGTTCTTGCCTGTTTTGCCTCAGGTGCAGTCACGGCCTTGTTGGATGACTTTAAATATTTACATTTTCCTTCAGAAAAGATTTTTTCTGTAGGTAGGGTTTTTTGTTTTTAATGTAAGAATTTTTTTTTAAACTTTAAACATGAAGGGCAGCTTATTCGACAGATTGCTAAATACAAAATGTACGCCTATTGTCCAGGCTTAAAGCTTTAATCAAACAAAGGAAGAAGGTCCAATCGGTACGTCCTGCAAGGGGACATTTTGCCACCTATAGCAGCAAAGCGGACATGCATCAGTCAACAACCAGGCTCCCCCGGTGCATTTATACTGGGAAAGGAAGGACAGTAGTTCAGTTAAAGTGCCTGATCCAGATAAATGAAGCTCAACTTTACTTTGCATGCTTAAAGTGAGTGATGCCTCCAAACCATCAGTGACATATTGTTGTTTAGGGCTGAGCGATTTCAGGAAAATATTTCTTGCAGATATTGCAATTTGAATTCAATTAACAATTTTCTTCAGATCAAGCTTCAGTGCAGTATTCACTATGTTTACAGTATAGACAGCTGTAAGGAAATAAATGATCAAAAGCACATAACACATTATTCATCATCTAATATTGATAAATAATCTGTTTTCGTTATTTAAGGGAGACTCCAACTTCTACTCCTAAACAGAGGCTTTGTATTGTTGACCTGCTTACCAGCACTTCCATAAATGCAAATTGTCTGCAAATGTGTAAAATAATTGACACAACAGATTTTGGGTCAGTCAGGAGCACTGCAAAAAATCGCGGCTTTGGCGATCACGATTGCATTGTCTAAAATTGTGATGTCAATCCAAAAACGAACAATCTTTCAGCCCTAGTGTTGTTATTATCATATCTATTTATTTACTCTGCGGCATTATTCTTGTGCTCAAAAATTTCTGTAAAACAGCTTCAGCAAGCCTGATTTTCCAGCTCTGTAAAACGTTGTTATTCTGATGTTAAAGCCACCAAGCAGCCGTAGACTAAAACTGGTGGTCTAGTTCAGACGATTACATAATAATGATGGCAGGTTACACCATTGAGTCAAATCCTCTTTAACACCTCTCTTAATACTAAAACACCGAGCCCAACAACCTTCAATAAAGTAAGGTTTATTTAGAGGCTCTTTTCTCAGAAGGCTTTAGTTTTATTTGGGTGTACCCAATAACCATGTTACCATTGATTTCTTTTTGAGCATTAGCCTGATGAATGTCTCAGCATGACTTTGTTTTTCTTCATTAACCAGGTAATTCATTTTTTTAAAATCAAAATAGACCTCTTGTTTTTGTTACAACCCTGCAGCCTGTTGGAATTTGTTTTGACCTTGTATTCTCCAGAAGAAAGAACTTTTAAAATATCTTTCTGATGGCTCAGCTCCAGTTTGAATGATATCTTGTTATGCAAACTAGTCCAAAAACAAACATTAGGCTGATCACCCGTCACTCAGAGCAACGTCAAACAAGGAGCCATCTTCACCACTCACAGTGTCAGTTTAAACTCAGACTGAAACCTTTACGATACCCCAGAATCCCCTTTAAAGAAGTATGGTTATCAGATGTTCGACTGATAGAAGCACAATTAACCTGGCAGAGCTGCTGTATTCATCAGGAGGATCGATAACAGAATGGCAGGACCAATCAGCATCCTCCAAAGAGAGGTGGTAGCCACAGGCGTGGTTTTGATGTTTAGCCAAAATTAGGGATGCATGAAATTAATTGAGCAATACCGGTGTTGGCAGATAACTGCCTAATTAGTTGATTATCAGTATTGGCAGATATGAACATTTTTGCTGATATTTTGGTCATGCATATCTAGGCATATATATCTAATATGTTGGCTGTAATAATGGCAGAATGCACAAAAGTACCATAATGGTGTACCAATATCATCACTGAATGTCCACTGTGATAAATATGTATAATTCGTTAACCATTGAAATGTTGTTGTCACTGTTTGTAACACAAACAGGTAGAAAGAGGTCAGTTCTAGTGAAGTAGAGGCTTGTGCTCTTGGAAAATACAATCAGTATCAGCAAAATATATATTGTATAATAGATATCATATATCGCCAAAAATCTAATACCATGCGTGCCCAGCCAAACTTGGGAAACAACTGCAGTCCTATAAATCTGTACTTCCTAATGTGTTGGCCACATCTTTCTGGTGGGCCCCAGAGGTGCTACAGTTGGGCAGTGAGTGGTAATTTACAGTTTATAGAAACCATAAACACAAGTTTTCTCAATCATTAATCATTAATGATCACTAATTTCACATCATTAGAGCAAGCAGTTTTTAGAATTTCAAATGCTCTTAATAGATGATGGTAGTTTTTGCAATAAATCTGCTGTGATTAGTATTGCTGTTGCTGCATATTGATGAGCTTTTGAAATAAATATACAGATCTTTTTAATGACAATTGTATTTTTCATGTTAATGGTTTCATATTTATTTTTATCAATAAGTTGTCCCTTTAGTATTTCAAGGCCGGACTTCTACGCTCCTGCAGTGCACAATGCATTGTTTTCACTTAATTATTTATCTGCATTACTGAAGCAACACTAAGTGATCACATAGAAATTCTATTTATGTAACAAGGTTGTGGAGGTCAAAACTGAGGCTCCCAGATGGGCCCCAGGCGATGTTTAGACTTCAGATTGAGCCATAACCTAAGTTTGGAAAAGACTGCTGTAAACTATGGCAGCCTGTGAATAGATGGCCCTACATCGTTTAATGAATGATTGTAAAGTTGAAGTTTTGACGGATGTACCTAACAAGAAAATGCCTTCATCTGGTGCAAAATCCTTTAGAATAGCAAAAAATAATATTACATAAGGGAAAATATCATCCTTAAATTGTTTTTTTATTAATTTCAGCCTTGCCACATTTTCAGTGTCAGAGTTACATTTCTGATGAGTGAAGCCCACTATAACCATGGCAGTATTTTAGCCCCAACAAACTTCAGCTGCAGATGACATAAAAACAAGCAACAAACAAGGGCTCCACATTGTTTTGTTTTCACATGGCAATGTACAGTTACATCTGAGCAGGTGCAACGTCAGTCATGTGACTCAAAGTGCATTATACTGCCATTGGAATATTGTTTGACAGAAACCAAGACTGGAACTTTTCTTATTTCCGTCACTTTATACAGTTTAAGAAGAAACTAGTGCTTACAGTCATCACGTTACCAAAATTTAGAAGGTGTTAGCGTCAGACAACGCTCGTGAAAGATAAAATAGTTTTCACTTTAAAAAATGAAGACCTTAAACTCTTTTATTTCTACATTAATTTTTTTTCACCATAACTTTAAAAATACTGTACTTATTGGTCTTTAATGAATATATAACCAAAGAAACATTAGCTTGGACACTGTTATGTAGGGGTGGGTAAAAATATTGATTCATCAATGCATTGCAATATTCCCCCCCAGTTCAATATCGATTCAGCAAATCCTCTGAATCGTTTCACCTCCTGGCCAGCGGGGGGAACTGTGGACTTTTTCAGTGTTTATACAAAACTGTCTTATTTTTTACTTTTGTACTCTATATGCACAAATAAGTTATTATTGTGCAGATTTTTATTTTCAGATGTTTTATTGCGCAAAAATGTGAGGTGACATACCACATACGTTCACTTGGGCATGAAAATAAATATTTAAAAATTGTCAACAGATACTCTAATTATTTGTGTATTCCTACTTCTCACTGAATCGAAGCATTTAGATCAATATTGCATGGAATTGCAACCTAAAGAATTGAAATCGAATGGAATCGTGAGGTTCTTAACAATACCCAGCCATACTGTTATGCATAAAAGACACACTGATTATTTAGAAATTCCTAATAATATTGCAATAGTTTTGTATCCCATGAAATTATATTTTCATGATTTTTACCCAATAATGTTCAGCCCTACTACAAACAGTTCCGTCATTTTCAGTAAAGATATATGTTTGCATAAGGCTCATGACAACTGTTATTTACAATGAATAAAGGAAAGTGCTGGAAGTAGGGATGCAGGATATTGGATTTTTGCAGATATTTCCAAACTAATTAAACATATTTTTTGGCAAGAGTATTAAGGTATTACCTTAACTAAGTTTGACCTGTTCCTCTGATTGTGACAGCATATTTGTGTTAGAAATTAATGTAGACCAAGGAAAGCAACAGTTCATTCTCCAATAGAAGACACTTTTGTTTCTAAAATGTAAACATTCATAAATAACAGGGTGAAGCACTGTGCTACATTTATACATGCTGTGGGTATTACCGCCTATATATGTGGTATATAAGGCTGATATGTAAGAGCAAAATATGGGCTGTAAATATCAGCCGAAATTAGGATATCTGCCAGTACTGTTTTTCGATTTTTAAGCTAATGTCTGCCAGTAGTTGAAAGTGTAGTTCCCTCACTTCCAGAAAAGAAATGCACATAGTCTTAAGCCTTTGCCCTTCCAATCCAGTTTTTGTGCTTTGTCAAATGTACTGTGGTCATGAGTTTTTAGGTTACTGGTTTGCCTGGTTTCCAGAAAAAAAATGGACACGAACATTTTTCTAAGACATTTAATTTGAGAATTTAAATGGGAAAATCTCATCCTAGCCTCCGAAAGTTGTGTGCTCACGTTAGAGCAATATTGCCTTGATAATAATCCAGAAAGTAGCTTCATGGTAAGTTAATCTTTCTGTCATCCTCAGCATTTTTAAAGTGTTTTTTTCTCCTCCTTTTCTCTCCAGAGTGATCCTACTTTGACCGAAATGGACTCCACACTGCCACCCACCAGTCAGCTCATTGATGTTTTAATGGAGCCTCCTGCCGACATCATGGATGACCCTTTAATTGAGCCTGTTAGCAGCCAAACAGAGAAGAAAGAGAGCGAGGTCGTGAGTGAAGTTGTTAGTGAAGTTACGAGTGAACCCTCTGACGATTTCGTCGACCTCACAAACAACATAACCGACTCTCCGGATGACTCAGTTGCTGCTGAAAGTGCTGTTGCAGACGCAGCAAAAGACTCAACTGAAATCCCACTCGATGAACCCTCAGAAGAATTTGTCGACATATTTGGAAGTGAAACTGAAGCACAGCAAGAGGAAGCTGTGGCTGCAGATATGGAAGCGGTGGAAACGGCAATGGAGGAAAGTGAAGCGGCCGGCGGTGTTACAGATCCACCTGAGGAGGAAAACACAGAGAGTGATGCTGAACAGGAAGTAGAGGAAATAAAATTAGTAGAAGAAATAAAAGTAGTAGAGAAAATAAAAGTGGCAGAAACTCCCGCTGCCCCAGTTATCGACCTCAGTGAGGAATTGCCGGTCGCCGACGCCCAAAAGGCACCTGGCAGCGACATATTTGCTGACCCTCTGGTGGACCTGCTTAGTGATGCTCCACCTGCTGCTGAAGTCAAAAAACCCGCTCCAGCAACGATGGATCTGTTCGAGGATGAAGGGAGCGACCTGTTCACAGAGCCTAGACAGACTAAACCTGCCAAACAGCCACAGAAAAGCCTCTTTGGTGAAACTGACGAGGATATCTTCAGTGAGCCGCTCGGTGCCACCGCAAAGAAACCTGCCATCAAGGAGCAGAAGAAGGAACCCGTCACAGCCAAAGCTGCAGAGGCCATCAGCAGCATAGGTGGACCCCTGCTGGACAGCAGTCCGTCAGAGCCTGCCGATATTTTCTCTGAGGAGGCCGTCACCACAGTGCCCGTTATTGCAGCCACCAGCGCCGCCAGCTCCAAGACCAACGGAGTTCACTCTGAAGAGGAGCCAGACATTTTTTCAGGTGAGACCGCTGCTTTATCCTCTTGCGTTACTTTATCGGGATTTTGGGATTTGTGGTCTTAGGCTGTTAGTAACAAAGGGAACATTCATCTAAAGCACATTTAGAGAAGTTTATCAGGACTTGAGGTGTTTATCTTCTTATTTCAATTATTTTCAGTGTGTGAGTCGTTTCATTCGAATTCATAAAACACTCAAAAACTGAACTTTGAGATCAAAGTGTGGTTTTGTGGTTATTTCAATCGGAAGACAAACATAACCTGGAGCAAGTGCTGGGAAATTGTTAAAATCTTAAATTCAATAGTGACTTTGTCCTCGCACAATCATTAAAAACGTGATGGTGAAGATGTATTCACCACTGTGTATCATGTAATATTGCAATAGATTTGTCTCCCATAGAGTTTTGAAAGTATTTGTCGTAGGGATGCCTGATATTATGAGTACATTAAATGTATCAGCAGATGATAGCTTAAAAAAATAAATATAAGTGTCTTTAGATATGAAAATTTCTGCAGATAATTACATCTTTGATATAACAGTCATGCATACTGGCCATATATATCCCTATTAGTATCACTTAAGGTCTGATGTCCTGATGTGTTTGACCATTTACATCATTGGTTCTCAAATGGTGCGGCAGGGCATGCTGGTGGGCCTTGAGCCTAGTTCACATGTGCCTTGAAAATTTGTACATCCATACCCTGATTATTACTACAGATCTAGCTCCTTTTCTCTCCCCTTTGGAAACGCTAAGATAAAAGGGGGCTGGGAGGTTATGATAATGAGCTCAGCACTGATTGGCTGCTGAAATGATGGCTAATTGAAAGTGGAGGGTTGCAGGACACGGAAAAGACTTTTCAAAACAGCCACCGCGTCTGTGATGAGCTGTGATATAGATGGGGGCTGTATAGCTATGACATCATAAACCCCAGGAAGTGAAAACAGAGCATCCTAAGGGGCATTATCTTTAAAGAGGGATAGCAGCAAAGAGTACATGAAAGCCACATCCACTTCCTGAGAGGGGCGTGGTCTGACACATCTCTTGAAGATTAACACTGAAACAGCCTGTTCTGAGAAGGGCTGAAACCGAGTGGTTTATGTCCATACCAATAATCTAATTTCTGAGCAGTGTTCATTTTGACAGCATGTTTTAATTTAGTTTTAATTATTTTCTTTTGCCTAAAATATGTTTTATTTTTAGTCATAATTTAGTCATCTAAATTGTTTTGATTTTAGGCTAGTTTTAGTTGATGACATTTCAACAAACATTTTTTTTAAATTTAGTCGACTAAAATATGAAGTGTAAAGTTTAAGGCATCTTTTATGTTTCCTTGAATTTCTGAAGTCATGTTTTACACTTGGATAAAATGAAACATCTAATAACCCTTTACTGAATTCTAGTAAAGTTTGAATGTATAAATGTACAGACACAAATTGAACTTTTGTGTCGCCTTTATTTAGGCTACCTGGCAGAGCATCTCAGTTACAATACCAGAACTGACAACAAACAGTGAACCTCCTCTACATGAATATATCAATTCTTAAAGAGGGTACCTCTGATTGGATCACTCCCCAACTTATCCCACCAACATGAAGCTAAGGCAACTGTGGCTGGATGTTCCTCTTAACTCATCCCACCTTTCCACACAACCAGACTATCTGGGATTGGATATATTCCTAACTTGTCCCTACTTTCTACATGACCAAATTAATCTGATTGGATTAAGTCTCTGTCAAACATTTCAGTCTAGTTTTTTATTTGTTGAGGAAAATGTCAGTTAATTTAGTTTCAGTTTTTGTCCATGTGCACTTGTTTTTACTAGTTACTGTCTAGTTTTCGTCAGAGGAGAAAAGGTTGTTGACGAAAACTATGACGAAAATAATTAGTCAACAAAATTAACACTGTATCTGAGTTGATCTTTGAGACTGAAAAGGCATGCACTGGGGGAATCCAGGAGCAGAGGGAACATAATAAAAAGGAGTAAAAACCAAAATCTTTTAATTTATTTTTTTTTAAAGCAACTTCAACTTTGCGTGATATGTTTTGTCTCAACAATGTAGCTGTTAACTTTCACAATACATCGGTATGTCTTTAAAACCTGTTTCACCAGATAAGTCATTAAAAGGCATATTGGTCTTCTCTTCCCCTCCATGTTTATTCAGATGAATGTTTGCCTTTTGTTAGGTGGTGGAGGGTTGGAAGTGAACAGGAAATTAAGGTCAATAGACAGCTGGTGAAGGGAAACAAACAGGCTCAAAACATATTTTACTGTCTGTATCTTAAATCCACAGAACTGTTCGATTGTCCCCTTAGACTAATGCTCTCATACCAAATTTCACCACGTCTTCCTCCTTGGCAAATCATAGTAGTACAACAACTATAGTCTAAGTCAGACGCTGGCAGTGCAGTCAGGTGTACAGATGTGTTATTCTAGTCGTGGATTATTTAGCGTTGAGCTGCTTTTTCTGGGCAGAAATTCAAAAATGATTTTAATACTTTGTACAGTAAAGCAACTTTGACTCATGTGACATCACTGAAGCCACTTTATCACAGTTCATGAAGCTTGCTCTGCAGCTGCAAAGACCTCCTGCATCACTTTAAAACAGACTTTATGTCAACAAATGTGGGTGTTACCCTTTAACTTCTTTTACTCAACAGCCAATAAAAGAAGTGTTTCCTGTTATCCACGTGTGTAACCTCCATTTGAGCTGTTGACAGGCAGGAATAGGGCTGGGAATTGCTGTTTTTTTTTTGATACATGTGCTAAATTTATGCATTTTAAAGTGGTGCCTTTACAGTATGGGAATAGTGATTGATTGGATATTGAAGTGGAGTTGTGTGAGGTTTTTGTCAATTGTTAATATATTAGCCACAAAGGTTCTTGTTAGGGGAAAATCAACATTAGTAAGGCTGTGCATCGCTACTGAAGGCGCCAAAGCCATCACTGGATTTGCATGATAAAAATAACCCACCTTAACATAAAAAATAGATTTTCTACAAACCCCTTTATACTTTACTCCCAAGCTTCAGCTTTAACTCCAAAACTTCTGTTTTTCTCCAACAAAATGCTATCATAGCTATAGAGATTATGGTTGAGGATAGATGTTCTTTTCCAGTTATATACCCTTACCTCAGCCGGACCAGACTTTGCTAAGCATTCTGTACATACTCCAGCATTGCCCTGATTTCCTTACTAAACTTTTGGTATCACCAAAAGCGCAAGGGCTGGTATTTGTTGGATTTGTACTCGAAGTAAAACATATGTTATGTATGAAACGCACCAAGCTATAGAGCCTATCCGTACTGTCACATTTTGACTTATGAGGTATGGTTATTAAATAATAAGACTGATTTATGAGGATAAAACCACATGGTTCACAGCCATACTGAGTGTAATTTATTAAAGGTTTGGTGTTCATGCACAACTGCTGTAAGTTTCCAATAAGTAACGTTTTTAGTTCACTTCTTGCTCCTAATTAAAGTGCTGAGGCGTCGGAGAATGATTAGGAAAAGTGTGCCAAAGTTGTCCCAAACGGTCTGATTCTTGATCAAAAGGAAAACTAAAAAAAATGTGGAGACATTTTGGAACAAATGAAAGGAAATCCACATTTTCAGCAGTGATTACAGGGTGTTTAGTTGCACACTTTTGTCATGTTCAAATTTTCATGCAAAATTTGCCCAACTGTCTCTCTCAATGGAGACCATATCTGGTCTCATTCTTATACTGAGTCGTCAATTATTCTGAACAATTTGTTCAGTTTGTTGATTGTTTTTAGAAGTTTTTTTACATGCATGGACGCCCAGGATGTTAGTCATCTTGGATGTCCTCTCTGTCTTTACAAAATCTTTTGTGCCATTCAGACAGTCATGCATGTGACATGCAGTGTTCCCCATACACCTCAGTTAATGTAAGAGAAGATTCAGCTGCTGTTTTGTTCAGTTTTATTACAAATTTCAAGGTGATGCATTGCAAACTAGGTGGTTTTATCCTTACCAGAGCAGTCTCATTATTTACCATACCTCGTACAACCAATCAGCAAAACGGGCACAAAAAATCCAGGTTGAAATGTAGCTCAGATTTGACAGATTTGAGGTTCTGGATTTGTTACCCATTCCTAGCTGTAGAGAAGAAATGGCACACTAGAAATATACAGTCAATGTATCAAACACCATTCACACACAGAGCAACCCTAAATATGTCCTGAACCACCAGGATGAGCAGCATGTTTGAATGCAAACCGTAGGGTTTTCACCAAGAAAAATGTCCCTCCTTTGCTCCTTTGTTTCCCACTCGCCCACCTCTTGATTAGGCAAACTGCAGGTAAACTTCCTGCTGTGAGGGACAAGTGTGAACAAGCAAGTCAGGAATCCTCTGGGAGGGAGGTCCTGGAATTTTGAAAATTGTAGTTTCCTGTGTGAAAAGGTTAATGATCGACTCGCTGAAAAGAGTAAGACAAATGAGTGGTTTTAATCAGCTATACACCAGTAACGGATGCAGTTTAGCAAAGAAAGTCACCACAGTTTTTCATTTCTGGTATGAACTGTTCTCAAGAGTTCAGCGCTGAAAGTAGGACTACCTGTGGCTCAGAGGGTGGAGTGGGTTAGCCTTTAATTGTGGTGCTGTAGTGAAATCCACGTCCTGCTGTACAAATAAGTATGTGTCAGTGAGAAAGACGCACAGTGCTTCTCATGCAAACTGTGTATTGTAATAAAGGAAGATTTCCTATGTTGTTTTTTTGTTTTGTTTTATTCAGCCCCTCAATAACACCACAAAACATTGTTTGCAACAGAAGTTCTGAAAAGGCACAGGCAGAAGCATAATGCTTATATTTATGCCTGTCCTAATGAACAAATTAAGCTACCCTCCACATATTTATAATATATGGAAAAGAAACAAAAACAAAACCACAACTAATACAGAAATATAAATCATTACTTATAAAACAAATATCAAAAATAATTTACAAAATCATTTATGTTTGGAACCCTCAAAAATTACTTTACAAACTATTCTTTTGAAAAACAAAAGTGTATTACACATTTGCGATTTTATATCGGCATCATTCCATCATTCCATAATCTAACCCCTACAACAGATATACATTCCTTTTTGATCGCTTTTTTGCTTTTTGTATCCTGAATTTTTAGACATCACGTGAACCATACTTGGACTCAAGTAATGAAAAAAACATTTGTACAGTCTGGAAGTAACTTTGATTTTGTTCTATACATACTTTGCATTTTTTTTTAAATACACTTTTTTTTTTTTTTTTTAATCTACATATGTATTTATTTTTTTGGTCTACCCGTTATATTGAGATATTAATGCCAGACTTTTTATTTTTATTTTTTTATTCATTTATTTTAATGTTGTTTCATCTACCACTATTTTGCACATTACATATTTGTTACATGTTGAGTTTATTTAATCTTATTTAACCATATTTAGTTGTACAGAGACTTTGTTCCGCTGTTCATGCTGTTGACCCCCCGTGTGAGGGTCTAATGTTGTTTTGAGTTGAAAGAAAAAAACAAAATAATAATAAGTGGGAAATATGTAATATGTATAATCTTTTTTTTCTGTATCCATTGTATTTCTGAAAAAGATTAATAAAAAAATATAGCAAACAAAACAAAGCAAAAGTATGTGCATGATAATCAGCCTTATTGATGATATGTATAGCCAATTTTTGTTGCAGGACTATGGAATTGACCATTGTTTTATACGTTCAAGTTTAGAAACTGAAGTTCTGTTTGATAATTCATTCATTCTGTCTCTGTCAGTATTTCGTCCTTTTGTCCAGTGTTGATGGAAATAAACCTGTAACCTAAAAATAGTCTTACACATTCAGAGCTTTCATAAATATATAGAGGCAGGGATTTCAGTCTCTGTTTCCATCCAGTGTGGTTTCATTTTTGTTTCTCTCCTCTCTCACAGAAGCCACAGTGGAGCTTTCCCTCGACAGCCCGCGGGACGAGAGAAAGAAGGATGCGACAGCCAAACCGTCTGTGTCCGCCCCCTCCCTGTCAGCTGCTGCCAGCCTGGCCAAGCCACAGTCTGCTGCCCTGGAGGAGGTACACACATATGCCATGCCAGAGTGAAATTCCCTCAGTGACTCCGACAGAGTAATGTCACAAGTTGACGTTCAGATCAGGAGATTTGCTGCATTTATGCTGCCAAGATTTTCTGTATTAGAATTTTGAGGGGATGGTTCTTTATATTGATCAAACATCTTATTTAATGAACAATTTTAGAACTCAATTAATTTCTAAGTTTGCACAAAACATCCCAATGCTTTGTTTATTGTTATGCACAGTACATTGTTGTAGGAGAATAATGTTACAGCTGATGTTTCACTCTCTATTCATTTTTTTTTCAGCTGGAAGAAGAGGAAGAAGATCAGGATAAATTTGACATCTCTGTCTCTGTGAAAGACCCAGAAAAAATAGGTGAGGTCTAAATTTATCATGCTTTGAATAAATTTTTAACCAAGGTCCTTCAGTTCATGACAAAGAGGCTATTAATATGTTCATACTCTGTATATCCAAGGCATGCCAAAATCCCTTTAGGCGCATTAATCTCCAAGTTAAACATATCAAACTTGTGCAAAACATAAGAGTGAAGTGTTAGCATCCTAAGTTCATTTGATAATATTTTCATCTGTGTTTTCCTAAATTGCAACAACTCACTTTATATTTTTCTCTGCAGGTGATGGAATGAATGCCTACATGGCCTACAAAGTAGCCACACAGGTAATTTTCTCCGATTAAACAAACCCTGCTGTTCATCTTTAGCTCAGATAAATCGGTATAATTCAGTCATGACCCTTTGTAGTTGATATTTGACCATTCCTCTGAAACCTTCCACTTACATACATAAACCTGCTTATAACGGAAAGATCACTTAACACTAGGGATGGGAGTCAATACGACTTTATTGATACCAATGAATCTGCTTATCAATCCACTTCTTTAACGATTCCCTTAACAACTTTCGCTGATTCTGACATGAAATTTCAGAAATCTCTGTTGGGTACCTGGACATGTGGGCACTTCTAGAAATAAGAAAAGCAGACTCAGCAGTGAAAAGAGCTCTAAGACAAGAGGTAACAACATGGCTATTCCTCACTCTGACTTGAGGCCGACCGTTCACAAATACATTTTTGCCAATGGCGAACTGAATGGACTGACTGCCCAAACAACAAATTATATGAAATTTCACCTTTGATAAATGGTCCAAGACAAACATGGCTGAAAAAGTGCAAGGACCAAGTGGTCTTTACTAGATTTCAGATTAGTCGTTCATGTCTGACTCCCCTGTTCTTGGTACAAGGAGGGTCTCCTCCTGAATTTGTTGGTTGAGAAAGGTTTTACAGAGTAGCTGGTTTGCAAGATCTTTTTAGCATAGTCAAAGCAGAAGTAATTTGGGGGTCTATGAAAGCGGCTAGACTTTACATACTTTTATAAACTGTTTTTTCTTGATCCCGACATGTCTGTCTAATTTGTTTTCCCCTTGAAGATGGCCTTAGTTCGGTCTTAAATTTGACCGCACTTTTTAATTCAGTTTTAGTTATGGTCTTTTGCCTAAAATATCTTTCAGTTTTAGTCATAATTTTGTCATCTAAATTCTTTTAATTTTAGCCTAGTTTTAGTTGGTGAAATTTCACAACATTTTAGTCGATGAAATCTACTATAAATTTAGTGGACTAAAATATGAAGTGTAAAAGGTAAGGCATTTTTATGTTGAATTTTCTAAAGTCATGTTTTACACTTGAATAAAATGAAACCTCTAATAACCCTTTATTGAATGCTAGTAAAGTTTGAATATATAAATTAACAGAGACAAATTTAACTTTTGTGTGAAATGCAGTCACCTTTATTTAGGCTACCTGGCAGAGCATCTCAGTTACAATACCAGAACCGACAACAAACAGTGAACCTGCTCAACATGAATATATCAATTCATAGACAGAGTAGCTCTGATCCCGCTCCCAACTTATCCCACCACCAAGCTAAGGCAGTTGTGGTTGGATGTCCCTCTTAACTCATCCCACCTTTCCATGCAACCAAAGTAGCTGTGATTGGACATATTCCTAACTTGTCCCTACTTTCTACATGACCTTAATGAGGTCTGATTGGTTAAGTCTCTGTCAAACATTTTAGTCTAGTTTTTATTTGTTGATGAAAATGTCAGTTAACCCTTCCTATCCCAAGCAGTTTCTGGTCGTTTTTTGCTTCTCTCACATTTTGACTCACTGGTTTCATTTTTCTCTGCGTTATGAGGTCCAGCACCTTTATAGATTCAGGACAACCATGGCTATAGGCTGATGTCGGCCCAATTATGTCTTTATGCAGTGTAATAAAATTTACAAGCTAAAAACCATTTGAAAAAAGAAAATGGACATTGAATTTTTCTGATTTTATAATTAAAAAAAAGTAAAAAATAAAAATAAGAAATTAGTGCACACAACACATTTTCAGGAACATAAAACAATCTAAACATTTATGAATATTTATCATATTATTAATATTAATTATATTAATAATATTAATTTACAGTCTACACTGCAGAGGCAATCTGCAAAGCACTCTTTCCTTTGTAAAAACGACAGCTTGCTGGGAAAAGTTTGCCCTGTAACAGGTCTTCAAGGCACTGACAGCAGGTGTCGCTGCTCAGCACTTATTAGTTCTGAACGGCTCTGAGCAGGAATTCGAGCCTGCAAGACACTGCCATGGGACGAAAATTCAAAGATTTTTTTGAACAGCGAATTCAGGAAGTATGTAAATCATTCAGTCCTTGTTGAACGCAGTAAGAAGCATAGATGTTTTGTTTTTTTACAGAATTTAGCCAGAGCAAACAGTTAATTTTCTGCAAATTTTCAAAGAAGACATGAGAATTAAAGCGATGTTGATGAAATCTCATGAAATTCACCCGTGTTCTCCCGTTTTTTTTCGATATGTTGCCGACATTACTTGTGATACATTCAGGTACCCTCGGAAACGTAAAAATCTAACGACTACACCAGTGTTTTCCGTATCTGGATAGCACAAATGGTTTGTAAATGCCAGTCATTTGAAAATAAGCCAGCGGGATCGTGTAAGTAAGGGTTAATTCAGTTTTAGTTTTTGTCCATGTGCACTTGTTCTTATGAGTTACTGTCTAGTTTTTGTCAGGGAGAAAAAGGTTGTTGATAAAAACTATGGCGAAAATAATTAGTCAACAAAATTAACACTGCCTTAGCTGCCGTCAAGCGTCCATCCTGACATGAATTTGAACTGAAAATTAATATACATTTTGTGAACGGTTGCAGACAACACTGTCCATGTTCCGCAACAAGACATTCACGGTCAGACGGCGCTTCAGTGACTTCCTCGGCCTCTACGAGAAGCTTTCTGAAAAACATGGACCAAATGGATTCATCGTGCCTCCCCCACCTGAGAAGAGCATCCTAGGTAGGCAGACAAGCACCAGTGTTTCCTCTTGTACTAAAAATCTCAAATCTCCATTAGCTGTAGAAATGGTTGTCTCTTTGTGCAGGTATGACGAAGGTGAAGGTGGGAAAGGAAGATTCCTCGTCTGCAGACTTTGTTGAGAGGAGAAGAGGAGCTTTGGAGAGGTAAGAGAGAGGGGAGGAGTGCAGAGCTTTATTCGCCAAATCCACTGTCTGGGACTCAAGGAATTAAGATGTATTTTGTTAGTTTTACTCTCAGAATTACTGCCATGTTTTCAGTTTACTTCTAACACAACAGTTAGTTACAACCAGCCTGAGGTCTTTTGCCCCCTCAAGTGAGAAGCATCTCATACAGGCAAGTTTATAAATCAAAACGATAGTCTTGCAAATGTTTCTCCAGCTTAAAAGTTAATTGACATCATCTGTTTTATCTTTCCAATTCACCTTCAAAAAATGTAATTTATTAAGAGTTGAGTTTTAGTCAGAGTAAGACAACATTCTGACTTTTTTCTTACTGCATGTGAAACACCTCTGCTCCCCTTCACAGGTATCTTCAGAGGGTGGTTAATCACCCATCGCTCATCCAGGATCCAGATGTAAGAGAGTTTCTGGAGAGAGAGGAGGTAAGCTAATATTTATTAAACATTTAACAAGTCTTTTTTTAGACCAATATTTAACAAGCTGTGCTCTTGAGCCACTGTAAAATTCAACATTATATATAACCATAAAATAATCTAGCACGCATCCCTATCGCATGATATCCGCCAACTAAATAACAGTCATGGTGACATTTTATGGATAAATCGAGGCAGCACTGTCAGGTTGTTCTGTTATTTCTCTGCCTTTACCTTAATGCCCTTTACTGAGCTGTGTTGTAATATATTCTGTTTGTGTGTTCGTCCTCAGCTGCCAAGAGCGGTGAGCACTCAGGCTCTGAGCGGTGCTGGCTTCCTGAAAATGCTCAACAAAGCAACAGATGCTGTCAGTAAAATGACCATCAAGATGAACGAGTCAGATGTGGTGAGTTCACTATTTACAACAGGGTTTAGATTCATGAGGCATCAGGGACACAAAATGAAGAATTAGAAACCCTGGATGTGACGCCAAAGGCTGTTGCATTAGTCAGCAGGACTGTTACTGGAAGCTTATGTTTTGCTTTGCTTGTTTGTATTCAATTCAGTTCAATAATTTATGCTAATTGTAAAAAAACAAGATAATATTCAAGCTTTCTTCAAACTGGCATAACTATAAATACCAAAAACCCAATGTACAAAACATTAGACTTTGTAGAAAATATTTACTTAATATATTTACACAGGTATTAACTGAGTATAGCAGCACCCTGGACTGGAGTTATGGAGGAAAGAGTTTCCAGTTCACATTTTTTGTAACTTATATGAAAGATGTAGTATCGTTCTGGTTCTGGCCCGGATGGACCTATACCTATGTCCAGAGGGCATCAGGTGAAACAGGTGATGTGCAGGGTGTGCTGAGTCACACAGGGTATAGTGCACTCTCCTCAGACAGCGGCTGGTGTAGACGGAGGAGAGGCTTGTCCTCGCAGTTTTAACCACTCTCTGGAGCCATTGTATTGTATTGAACTATGATTGTTATCAAACTGCTTGCAAAGCATTCTGGGAGCGCTGTCAGCACACACCAGGAAGGCCATTTTTCACTTCATAGTGGTTTACTGTAAAGAAAATTCAACTATATTAATTAACATCATTCCTTCCCAGGTTATACTTATTATCTATATTAATGTTAATATTAGATTGATCTCTCTAGCCATGGTTGTGTTGATTATACGAGGGCTGATTGACAAGTTGTGAGCCTTGTATTGAAGAAGATAAGCAGGGATGTCCTTTTTCGGCTCTAATGTTCCCTGACTATTTAAGGCTGTATACCCGAAGACTGGTGTCATTTGGTCAGTTTATGTCGAAGAGGTAGCACTCTAAAGTAAACAAGGCAAGTGACTTTGCAAAATGGACAAAATGCTTCTGTTCCCAAGTCTGTCATTGCCACGGCTGCCATTAAAGGTTGTGGCTTTGAAGTGATTGAGCATCCGCCTTATTCGCCTGATCTCACTCCATTGGACTTTCATCTATTTCAAAAATTGAAAAAGGCCATTTCCGGTACCCACTTTCGGTCAGATGATGATGTCATACATGCACTGGAGGACTTTCTGAACAGTCAAGACAAAGGCTTCTTTAAAAGTGGCATTGAGGCCCTTAAACATCACTGGCAAAGTGTACAGATACTGAAGGGGATTATGTTGAAAAATAATGCAACGTGTCTGCCAAAAGTCAAACCCTTAAATATGAGGCTCACATATTTAAGGGCTGATTCTAATCAGCCCTCATACATCCATAGTAACAGTCTTTACAACCATATAGACATGAGGACCTTCTTGAAAATGAGATGCCACATCTCAAGGGACCTACCTTAATACATTTATATTCAACAAATAAAGATTGATAGATTAAATCTATATTTAGCAGAGACAAATCTAATTTTAGTCCCTTTGTCTCTGCCTGGATAAATACATCTCTGGATGTACGTATGTGTATATACAAATATATTTATTATATGTATTTGTATGAATGTATATAGGTGTATCTATAAATGAAGAGTATGGCTTCAGTCTGCTCTATTGTAAAGTGCCTTTAAGATAACACTTGTTATGAACTGGCACTATACAGAAAGATTGGTTGATTGATTCCAAAATTTTTTGAGATTTGTTTCTGTGCTTTTGTTAGAGGTGCAGTAATTGACAATTTCACAGTTGCCCTACATGCACTTTCAGCTGAACAGCTAATACACCGCATAAGGAAAAAGTGGTTTCCAAAATTTTTTTTGCCCAAGACGAACACAAGGTCAAGCCAGAATCTCAGGGCACACCAGATACACATCCATGCAAAAGGCCTTCAGAATATGTTAACAGTGTTTTCAGGCTGTGCACTCTCTTTTTACTCTCTCCAGTATCATTTGGTGTCATAAAAATGCTGATCTTTGACACTGAATGCCTCCTGATTTCAGCTCATAATGCCACAAACATGCACACATCTGACTCTTCAAATAAAAATCTATTCCAGCTGATTGGATGATCACGAGGACATCAAAGTTCTCTGTAGAGCTTGGACCATTGCTGGTGAGCTTAAAGCACCATAGACCCTGCTTCCACCCACATTAACGTGAATTCATTGATAAGGTCACAGGAGGACAACCACAACAGCACGCGTAAACACTGAGACGCTCTGATGGCCTATTTAGATCTGCTAACTCTGACCATATTAGGTGGTGGCCTGGGATGCCCTCTTCACACATTAGTGTGGCTGTGAGAGTCTCTGTAACCAGGGCAACAATTACATCAGGTGGTTTTGCTGAGAGATTCTTCCACGGGGTCATTTTGTGCTGTTTACTTTTGTATTGAACTTCATAACAGCAGAATATTGATGCTTCGGTGTGTGTTTGTAAATGGATTTAAGTGATGCAGGAGCAAAAGTGGTTTATGTCCAAACAAAGCTGAACAAGATTTACAAAAACAAAAATGCTGAAGACACACAAACACAGTCTCTGTTTGGCTTTGTAAGTGTTTTTCAGTGATGCTATCTTGCCTATAACACTTTGTTTCTTACCCTGGTGTCAGATAAGGGACACAGTAACTCAACATCATAGTAACAGTAATATCACACAACCTCTCAACCAGCACCCTGACTGCGCAAGGACAGTGAATTTCTGTTGAAATGCTGATTTAAGTGAATTCATAGTAAAATGTGATGATATTACTTCACATACTTTTGATTTCATAGTTGTATGATTTAATCTGAAAGCATCAGATGAATATTTAAAAGCTCATATCCTGCTTTTTTGAGTTAAATATGCCTTTTGTATGTTTAAAGTCTCCTCCATGTGATAGATTAGATTAGATTATCTTAAATAGAACTTGATTAATCCCTTTTGAAGACTCCCTCAAGGAAATTTAGATTCCAGCAGCAGCATTATATAGCCGAAAAAAAGATATGGAAATAAGATAGATATAAATAAGAATATAAATTGATATAAATAAAAATATAGAACATATGGAGCACTTCTGTGAACAATTTAAAAGTCCACTGCATCAGGACTTCTTACCCTCATAATTATGGCACCAGCAGCTTCTTAAAATGTCTCGTCCGCCCACACCCAACCACTGTGACGTCCTGCCATCGTTGTGCCATCAGTTTAAGCCCATTGGCTTGCCCAGTGCAGAGAGGAGATGGTAGAATGAATGCAGAGTTGTTGGCAATATGGCGCGAAGCAGCACTGAACTGGCAAACTACCACAGAGTTGACCTGTCAACCAATCACAGCAGGCTAGGCCCTCGTGGGGAAGGGGCCTAAAAGGTGCAGGAGCACCAACAGAGCATCTCAGACGGAGAGAATACAGCTGGATCAGGGGAACTCATTACAGGAAACAGAAGGGTTTTTGAACATTAGTGATTGTGAATATACTCAAGCGTCATAAAAAAATGACCTCTTTGCACAAAAATTGTAATCGCACAAAATTGGAAAGACGTGAACAGACACAGTGCCACCTATTGGTTAAATCCGATGTTGTCAACCCTACAATTAGAAAAATAACATACATCCAGAAAGCCAAGTAACATGTGTTTGAAAAATATGGAAACGCTTGGTTGATTGTGTTGTAAACCTACCCAACATTGCAGTCCCGAAATCCAGAAATACAGACTTTTTTCAATTTGTTTTAATAAACCCCAACTAACTTTGATTTTCCTTTTCTTTTTTTTCAAATTGAATAGCCTTGTTTGACTTAGAGAAGTGCTGTTGGTTATTTTGTCGTTTATCCAGTTGTAAAACTTTGAGATACAGCCATGCAGCCATGAAAGTGAAATATGATTTGTGTTAAGCTGTATTAATGTGGTTATAAACTTCATTAAAAATATTATGTCAAAAAAATTATCTCTTTAAGTTGGGATATGCATTGTTATCTTTATAATAGTGAGATCAGGGGATGATAGATTAAATAGTTGATTATTAGCATCAGCTGATTTGAAATTTTCAGGCTATATATTAATTTATTGGCTGTACAGTGGTTTTTATTACTTACTAAAGTATTGAATTAGGACAACAATCAACATATTACCAATAAGTGTGACTATATAAACTGATATTTGCAAAATAGATATAGTTTGGATTTTCGTAGCTAGTAATGAAAACAAATGAACAAACAAAAAACTCATGAATCAATTTTACAACTGAATAATATCACTGAGTGCAAGACAGCATTCAAATACAAAATAGACTCTACATAAATGCACAGGATGTTTGAGTGTACCATCATGCTGAATCAACTACTTATTATTTAGTATCATCAAAATTCCGATATTGTGCATCCCTGAAACAAACAATTCAACATAAAGCTTCAGTTAAATCAAACTATTTGACAGAAATAAGGTTGGATCAACTGCTTTTAATGTTGGAGTTGTAATTGTGTGTTAATTGTGTAACTCTGTCTTCAGTGGTTTGAGGAGAAGCTGCAGGAGGTGGAGTCTGCAGACCAACAGTTCAGGAAGCTCCACGCGCTGGTCGAGTCTCTGGTCGTCCACAGGAAAGGTTGGTCACCTTCTAAGAAAACTACGAGAAGTGTCCTGAGCAGGTTATGAAATATGTTCATGGAGAGAGATCCACATGAATCTCAAGGTTTCATGTTTTTAGGTTTTACTGATATTAGACTTCAACTGTTATCACAAACTTAATGATTAATTTCCCCCACTGTCTTCTTTAAGAAAAACTTCAGTTGTGAATTTTGTACTTTAAGCTTGAATAAGAAGGACACATAAAGCACAAACAGCACGTTTTGCTATTTTTTTTCCTTCAGAGTTGTCGTTGAATACTGCCAGTTTTGCCAAAAGCACGGCCATGTTGGGCAGCGCGGAGGACAACACGGCTCTGTCCCGAGCTCTCTCTCAGCTGGCTGAGGTGGAGGACAAGATGGAGCAGCTGCACCAGGATCAGGCCGCCAACGACACCTTCAACTTCGCCGAAGTCATCGCTGATTACATCCGTCTGCTCGGAGCTGTGAGGGTAATGATGAAGTTTGTTTTTCACGTTTTATTTGTTAGACTAAATATGTTCAGTTCTGGAGCTTTTTTTCTCTTCAACTCTTTGTCCATCTTTTAACCAGTTCACCAAACTTAAGTTATATCCTCAAAAGAAAAGCTTTTTTTGTGGCGTTGTATGTGGGCATGTGCTCTATGCCGCAGCATGTATTGCAGCTAAGTTTCAGCATGATAACCCACTCAAAGTGGACTTTTCTCTGTTTAAGGCAAAATTCTCTCCATGACCTCCTGGAAAAGGGCCTTAATTATTATATTTCTTTTTAATTTTTTGTTTATGGTTTATGGTAAATATGAAAAAGTTGTGTCAGGAAACAAGGGCATAAAGGCTGTAGTTTCTTGAGTTAAGCGTATACTGTTCCTACAGTTGTAGAGTATCGTAGGGCTTCAGTTCTAGTTTTAGCTCCATTTTTAATTCATTATTGTAATATTGTCTAAATAGATTTAAGAATATTTACTACATGCCTATTCAACAAGCAAACCATCCATCAGTGGTAGCCACATGCTCTGAATATTTTTGTGTATTTTAAGCTTGGCTGCATGTCCAGCCTGAATATTATCTGAATATTAATATGACCTGATTGTGACCTGCAGGGGTCATTTGATCACCGGATGAAGGCGTGGCAGCGCTGGCAGGATGCTCAGTCGGCGCTGCAGAAGAAGAGGGAGACCGAGGCGAAACTGCTGTGGGCCAACAAGCCAGACAAGCTGCAGCTGGCTAAAGAGGAGATTGCTGAGGTACAACAAAAAAAGAAAGAAAATGCCCAACATCAAGGCTAGGGATGGGAATCACAGGGTTCTTCATGAAACGACATGATACATGGTCCATTGTAACCGTTTAACATGATGCAGTGGTTATGCAATAATCGATATATATCAAAAAAATAATGCAACAATATGACAACGTAATCAATTTTGTCTGGCCCTACAATGTTGCAATTTTGTAGGAGCCGAAGTGAATCCATACTTTGGATTTATAATTGGCTGGGGCATCCTTCAGCATACTTTTCTTCACGCTG
Organism: Cetoscarus ocellatus; assembly: GCA_037902135.1. Lineage (NCBI taxonomy): Eukaryota > Metazoa > Chordata > Actinopteri > Labriformes > Labridae > Cetoscarus > Cetoscarus ocellatus. The sequence goes on from JBAMNC010000277.1 coordinate 1,733,844, forward strand.
ATGTCCGACACTTATGCTCTGTAAACTTTCTCGTCTTCGGCTGGTAATTTCCGTTCAAGTTTCACTCATTCAAGTGTGGAGCGCCCCCTTGAGGAGCCATTAAGTAGCATCTTGAAGAGATAAACCAACATGTTTGGAGTGCCATATTTTATTTATTAAAATGTCATATTTAGTGCAAGAATATCGATAATCATGTTGTGGGATGGAGGATGACGATAATCACCATAACGATTTTTTTTGTCCCACTCCTAATCCAGGCAGAGGTGCTCTGAGGCACTGGAGTTTGAACTGTCTGATGATAAACTGTCTTTCATTTTGGATTATAAGCTTTTCTTTAACTCCTCTTAAAAGCTTTTTTCTCTATTTTTCTTTTAACAGTGGGAGGCCAAAGTGACGCAGTACGAGAGAGACTTCGAGAGAGTTTCTGCAACTGTTCGTAAAGAAGTCGGACGCTTTGAGGTACTGACGCTTTTCTTTGTCGCTTAAAATGCAAATTTGAAATGTTTTAGTTCTGCTTTAGTACAAGTACACGAATGATCATAAATTTAATGGTTGAAATAGGCAGGAATTCATTTATCTACAGGGTTCCCACACGTTCTGGAAAACCTGGAAAATGATTGACCAATTTTCCAGTCATGGAAAAAAATATGGAAAATGAGAAAAAAATAAAATGTCCTGGAAAAGCTTGAACTGTCCTGGAAAATTATTTACCTTCCTTCTACCTTGTCAGAACCAGGCCGGGATCCACTGTACAAACCTGGGTTTCTCTGATTACTAATATCTTAAATCCACTGTTTTTTGAACAACTGTAAACACCAACTTATGAACTCTGAGCTGCACACACACACACACCTTTTTTTAATGTATTTATTTATGTTCATGGCAATGATGATGTTTACATAGTTAAATTTGCGTTTGTTCTTGCTATATGTTAAAATTATAAAAAAGTTGATCACAAAAATAAAGATATATCAGTAGAAAGCAAGTATTAAGCCTGCCTGTATACATTTCTTGTGGTGTTTGAGTCATTCATAAGCCATAAATAATGTTTAACAGAATTAAGGACTATTTCTCCACTTTCATCTGAGGGTCCACGAACATGATGAAGTCATGAACGAGAAATTAAGTCGTGATCACAACGCAAAACTCAAATCAGTTTGTTTTCAGTCCCTTTAAATGCAGACTTACCAAAAGAAAGTCACGATCATTAATAACTCATAAATCATAATGATTGAAGCATCTCAAATTCAGTCACTCAGTTGCTTCCGATCTTTTTGTGAGGCCCCTTAAGGCAGATAAAAATACTTTTAAGCCCCCCACCAGCTTCCACCAGAATCATCAACACATGAACATAAATAAATACAAACTCACTGTCAGTTTGAGAATAAATTCTGTTCAAATTTCAGAACAAAACTCCAATTTGAGCATCACTGGTAGCAAAATTTAATCTGAAAGCCCTCTCCCAGAGATCACTATGCTTCAGTTGCAGTGCAGAACCACATGCATTGTTTTTAGTAGTCTTGCCAGGCCCCCCTGACATGGCTTAGGCCCCCCAAGAGCCAAGGGCCCCAATTTGGAAATCACTGCATAAACTTCAGTGTTTAGTCAAGCTTGGGATGCTGTTAATGTTTATCATTGATATTTTATCATCAATTAATGCACGACTTCATGATATTTCTTGGACCCTACACCAAAGCTTTACCATTGTATCTTATCATGATTGTTGATTTTGTTTTCATCTGATTGTACAGAAAGAAAAAGCTAAGAATTTCAAAAGACAGATAATTAAATACCTGGAGGCTCTTCTTCAGTCTCAGCAACAGGTGAGCGTCTCTTTCTCCTCACATTTCATTTCTTAACAATCACACACTCCCGTCAAACCAGTCTGTGAAGAACATTGAATTGTTCTGATGTAAGAGGATGTTTTGTTTGACTATCTGATGTAGCAGAATTTTTTTCTCTTGTAAATGTTTCATAAATCCTTGGTACTCATACTCATCTTAAGTTTGACTTTTTGGACTTTGGCTCTTGATCTCATGCAGTTAGCTTTAATGCAGTGGTGTGATCCTGTGAATGATCTCAGTGAAACCCATAAAAATAAAGAGATAAGTGTAGTAATGTAGAGTATTCATGGGACTACAGAGGGGAGTTTTTAATATTAAGTCATATTTTTTTCAGAGTCTGAAATGGCAAAAAAAGTCATATGTTAGCATGTCAGTTTTTTCAAAGCCTGACCTGAGGGAAAAAGGCTCAAAAGTCCATTTTTAAGCCAAACATGACAAATCCATTTGGCCTGTTTAACACCCAAAAAGTCATGTTTTTAGCATATTTTTTTCAGAGTCTGAAATGTCAAAAAAATCGTACGTTAGCATGTTGTTTTTTTCCAAGGCCTGACCTGAGCAAAAAGGCACAAAAGTCAATTTTTAAGCCAAATATGACAAATCCATCTGCACCATCATGTTTTTCGGCCTGTTTAACACACAAAAAGTCATGTTTGAGCATATTTTTTTCAGAGTCTGAAATGGCAAAAAAGTCATATGTTAGCATGTGGGTTTTTTCAAAGCCTGACCTGACAGAAAAAGGCTTATAAGTCCATTTTTTAAGCCAAATATGACAAATCCATCTGCACTAGCATGTTTTTCGGCCTGTTTAACACCCAAAAAGGTCATGTTTAAGCATATTTTTTTCAGAGGCTGAAATGGCATAAAAGTCATATGTTAGCATGTTGTTTATTTCCAAGGCCTGACCAGACAGAAAAAGGCTTATAAGTCAATTTTTAAGCCAAATATGACAAATCCATCTGCACTAGCATGTTTTTCGGCCTGTTCAACACCCAAAAAGTCATGTTTAAGCATATTTTTTTCAGAGGCTGAAATGGCATAAAAGTCATATGTTAGCATGTGGGTTTTTTCAAAGCCTGACCTGAGGGAAAAAGGCTTATAAGTCCATTTTTTAAGCCACATATGACCAATCTGTCTGAACCTGCATGTTTTTCGGCCTGTTTAACACCCAGGCCTGACCTGAGGGAACCATTTATTTTGGTAAGGTTTTGGACCTTCATCAGTCTTGTTTTACATGTTTGTTGTTTTATTTTTATTTTATGATTGCGTGTGTTTGTCTGAAACAGCTGAATGTGCTGCTGTCTTGGCCAGGACACTCTTGAAAAATAGATTTTTAATCTCAGTGAGGCTTTCCTTGTTAAATAAAGGTCAATAACAAAAATAAAAGGAGAGCTTGCACAGACTTGTAATGTGAACCTTTCAGTGCTTCTTGTCCCTCCATCTTTAGTTTCCCTGACGCTGTTTTCTGTCTCTTTCTCCAGCTGATAAAGTACTGGGAGGCTTTCTTACCAGAAGCAAAAGCGATCGCCTAAACTCTGAGCACCAGCCCTCTGGACGCTGAACAGGCTGCCTTTTTTCTTATACACTTTACCTCTTGCCTTTAAACCAAGGATGATGCATTGTAAAGGGAGATACAATCAGCCAGTTTTTTAATCACCTTTAACATATAGCTCTGTATTCTATTGTATTAATAATTGTATATTTTCATTTAACCTTTCACAAATATTTTCTTATTAGATGAAAAGAGTTTGCATATACAAAGATATGAACACAGGGAGGGGGGAGAAAAGCATGGAGATGAATTATTCCACCATTTTTCCAACGGAGAAGGGAAACGGAGCGAGTCGGTTGTTCTCAGGATCTTCTCCCACGTGTGATCAGGATCTCCTCCACATCAGCAGTGCTTAATTGTTTACAGATCGGCTGCTCTCTCATCAAATCTTTCCGGGGACCCAGATGTGGAAAGCAGCTGAAGTCTCACTCTGTTATTTTTTTAACGAGTCAAAGGGATGAAATAATGAAATGAATTAGAATAAGGAGCACTTCCACCTGGTGGATGAAGAGCTTGATTACCAGCCTTTTTCTTTATTTTTCTTTCTGAGTAAATCATGTCGATGCTGGTGGGGGTGGGGGTGGGGGGAGGCATTGAGAGGCATTAGATTAGCGGGGTCTACAGCTGTGGTCAAGGGTTGCATTGTAGGTCAAGCTTCTGAGTTTAATGTTTTAGATTATGATTTCAGTAATTGTGCAAACTTTACTCTTATAACTTCACATGTCTGTGCCTTTTCAGTCAGAGCGATGTTTTGTGGTATGATCCAGTTTGGGAGAAAGTCGTGCACAGTGACAGGCAGTGCAGCGGCCCGAGCAGTTACTCTAATAACAGCCAAAATGATGGAATGACTAAAACTGTAAAATAACAACAGTGTTTACATGCTCAAGCCCATTTACTACAAATTAAATGGTTATAAACTCTTCAGTCTTGCTTAGTGTTCCTAAAAGGCAGCCTTTAAAATGCATTAACATGCTGAAAATGAGATTTCTGAAGCCTTTTGGGCAGTGTGCACTGTTAGGGGCTTCCTACACGGAGATGTGTCACCAGTTTTCCTTTGTGTTTCTCTCTGCTGCTGCCAACAGGATTTTCCAGTGGCTTTTGTTTGACCATAAAAGTTAAAAGAAAAATCAACTTTTCTGTTCAAGGCGTGGAGTTGTAGCGCTTGTTTACATCACTTCTGGCCAAGCAGCAGCAAATAAAGCATGAAGCAGGCAAGGAGGCCACTGTAGGTGAGCATTGATACCCTCCGTAAACTATCTGCGCTTTTATTTGCAAATATAGTGAATCGTTTAAAGAACAGAGGGAGTCTTGCACTTCAGCTGCTGATTGACACGCTTAAGCACTTTTGTCAGAGTGAATTAAAAACTTAAAGTGCCCAAAACTCCTGCTTTTGATGACACTTCTTCCTCAGTAGAGCTTTATGTATTTTTAAGAGCTTATATTTTGCTTTTCTTCTTGTTTTATATGCCCCTTTAGTTTGACATGAGAGAGCACTTCTATGAGCAAGACAAAAAGTCTGTGGTATCCCGTTCTCCCTCATTTTGGTGCCAACAGCTGCCTAAAACATCTCATTCCCCCAACCCCCCAAATAGACCTACCAGTCTCCTACCATTGTTTTGTCATCACTTCCACACCATTAGCCAGGGCAGCAAGTCCAAGAGTGTAGAATGAATGCAGAGTTGTTGACAACATGGCCCCAAGCAGTGCTGAACTGGTTAATTACCACAAAGTAGACCACAACAAGTTGTATATAATGTGGAAGTAAGCTTCCCTAGATGAGTACAAAGCTATCCTGTGTATGTGGACATTTGTGTTGGTTCGACTCTTTGAGCTGCAACTACCTGCTATTTTTCTGACTGGCGATACCGGCTGTCCTTGCTGGTCTTTGTAGTTGGTTTAGGTTGAGAAGGATGGTAGTAATAAGTCAAAACACCTACAAATAGTAACTACACTTTTTAGTGATAAATCAGCCAAAATCTAGATAAAAATGTTTCTGATTTCTCCTCGTCTGTGAGGGTTTAGCGTTATTGGTTTGTAGTAAATGGGCTTTAACATGCAAAAAACACTGGAATGTTCCTTTAAGTGTCACCAGGACTGTGCTGTTCATGCTGTTTTTTGGGCAGGAGATCAATGTAAAAAAGAAAACTGTGTGGATGTCATAACAAATCCAATTCTTCCCTGAAGCCTCAGTTTACAATCTGACAAGTTGATTTTTGTCATCACAGTAAAAAAAAGTCATCGCTGCTTTAATGTATCAGAGCTGCCATCTTTGATTTCAGCTTTAATTTCACGTTTGCACACTAAATCTGTCGATAAGAGCTGCACTGTCATCCGTTGTCATTGTGTAACTTGCAGACATCTCTGTGCATCTTTTCTGTAAAATTAGTTTTGTGTTTTGTCATGAAGATGCTTGCCCGTTCACAGCTGCTGCCAGACGACGCTCGTGTTAACGTGGTCGTCCGTGTGGCTTTTACTGTTCGTCATCATCTCCTGTAAACGTGCAGAGCAATGTCAGCAACGTGCACTGTGTCAGAAACTTCTCTAAAACAAATCAATAAAAGTTGCACTGTTTACACTTGGAAATTTCTGTAAGAACTTCAGACTCTGGTGTCTCATTCTTTCACTTGTGTTGTTTTCTTTGACTCAGCTTTGGTATTTTTGATGATCAATAATCTACTTAATGAAAATTGATATCAGTGATATCAACCACAGTTCAGCTCTACGATTACTCAAATTTGGAGCACATACCCAATTTTGGTCAACTAGTGCACAAGTCGACTTCATTAGTGAAGCAAAAAGTGTCAGTAGTACTCGTAGCAGATTGAAAAATGTTCACTAGAACCACTAGTAGACTGTTCAGGCTTCCCATTGGCTTATCTATTACAACCAAATATTGCTGTTACATCTATAAGCAATAGTCCCATGATAAAGTTACCATCATAATATGATTCCTTGACCTTGAAAACCCACACCTAGCAATCGGAATTATGTTGATATCATTATTAGTTAGACAGTTATTGAGCAATAACCATCGTTGGCTAATGGCGGTTAACTGGATCACCACCAAAATCTACCAAGTTTTAATATGGCCCATTAGCAACATCTCCAGAAAATTTTAGCAAAATCAGTCCTGTAGTTTTTACGTCATCTTGCAAACAAACAGACAAACATAGGCCGTCAAAAACATAACCTCCTAGTGAGGTAACTAGACAAGACTTGACCCTGGAACCTTCTGACCCCAGCCCTTTGTCCCTTTCCTTGAGCTATGGAGACAAACATCTGTTAGCCCTTCTGAGATGTCTTGACTCCTGTCTTTGAACAGTACACTTGAAAATCTGACCTCAGTGGATCTCAAGACCTCAGAGAAAGCCTGACTGGTGTCCATCTCCATGGCTAAGGGAGAGAGAGAGGACTGTGAGCTTGAAGGTCAAAGGTTCCAGTCTTGTCAGATCTCAGTGGATTTCTAAAGTCTACTGTCCAAAGATAAAAGTCAGACCTCACAGAAAGCCTGACAGGTGTCCTTTTTCATAGCTCGCTAAGATGGACTAGAAGGATGGTTACTCAAAGGGGCATAGGTGGCACAGTTGGATAGTGTGCTTGGTCAGTAATCGGGAGGTAAAGTGGCGTGTAAATGGGCATGAAAGGGCGTGAATGTGTTAGTTGATACCGATGGATAACTAACATAGAAACTCAGAACCATCAGTGAGTGAATGTGAGAGTGAATGGGTAAGTGTGACCTGCGGTGTAAAGCAGCTTTGAGTAGTCAAAGACTAGAAAAGTGCTATATAAGCTCAAGTCCATTTACCATTTTCCATTCAAAGGTTGCAGGTTCAGCTTCCAGCTTTCCAGTGCCGTGCTCTAGCGTTTACTGTGGCAAGTCAGCGTCTTTACCTGTAGCCGGCTGTGGGTTGAACACACACCTGGTTTAGGGGCATGTCTTGGATCTGGGGGAGGTTGTATAACAACTTTTCAGGCTGCCTATTTGAACCAACATTTCCTGAAAGGTGGAGCAAGCGGGAGACATGAGGGAGTTTTTCATGTTTTGAGCAGTCTGTCGGCCGACCATGGATGCATGTTTTTGTATATCAACAATTAAAAAGTATATCTGGGAAATAAACTAAAATGGTTTATGTAGAGTGCTGAAGTTTTAAAAATGAGGGCTATTTTTTCTTCAAACTAATCCAAAAGTTTGACTTAGTGGAGTGATATTAACTCATTCTTCAAACCTTTTTAAATGTATCTTTAATGTGATGCAGAGACTAGCCGTTTGTAGCAGAGAGGACATCTTAAAGCAGCTCAGTGACACATGAAACAGAAAGAAAGACTAATTCACATTTTGTACATTTAAAAAATGAGTGTATTGACAGACAGTTGTACTCTGCAGAAGGCCATTTGATTAAAGAAATATCAACAAAAACATCATTTACATCTGATTGTTTGGCCACAATAAGCTGACATCACTCTGTAAATGTTCGGTACACAAAATTAAACTTACCTGGATGAAAAAAAATGAGCTTTTACTGCACCCCAAAAACAACGAATTCATGCTGAAGTACCTAGCACCATGTTAGCCTGACAGGGCGAAAATGTTTTTGTATTTTTATGACAGAAGCAGAAACAGAGTCCAATCAGTCGTGAAGTATTTGTTTTCGTCAACACGGATCCTCGCCAAAGACGAAGCAGCACAGAGACTTTTCCATGTTTGTTTTTTTAAGTTCGTGTCCCCTTCAGTCTGTCCTGTGAGGAGAAATCCTGAACCCATCCTGTGTAGTGAGTGATGGAGAAACTGACGTGTGACAACTCCGAAAGTCTGGAGACGTTTGCCTCAAACAGACAAATCATCAGCTAGCTGTAACAACTTTGTTTTTTTTTTGTCCACACTGAACACAATCCGGTGAAATGATGAGTGCTGCTGCCGTTCTGAGTTTCAGGGCACATTCAGGCTGTTTCAGAGAAAAGTCCGAGCTACGAATCTTAGAAGCCCTCCATGTCGGAAAAATATAACGTCTCTCTCCGTGTCAAACAGTGCTGTGACGAGGAAAGACTTCCCGTGGCTTGTCTGCAAGAAAACACAAATAAGACTCAGATAATAAGTTTATCAGAGACAATTTCAAAAAAATGCAACAGCACTGGACTTCAGATTCCTTATAAGAAAATAGGTATATGCTGCTTTCATTTAATTAGGATATTCAATCAACATAAATGGAAAAAAAACAAGCCTGACTTTTGCCAATATTTTCTAAAGAGATGGCAGCCAGTAATGCTACTGCACTAATAAAATGTAAAAGTGCATACTAAAAGCATGTCTTAGACAAACTTTTGTTTACTATATTATTTTGTTTATTTTTTTCAACTATTCATTTTTTCTCTCCACCTTTCTTCTCTATATTTTATTTTTATTTTTTTAATCGTATTATTACTGTTATTGTTTAAACTAATTGTATGTTGATATTTATAGTTTGTTCATTTATTTATTTTTTATTTGTTTGTTTTGTCGTTATCCGGATTATTTCTGATAAACGGCTTTGCATTGTGATTTATGTTTATGATGAATTGTATGTGCACCTTGGTCTATAATTGTTTCGGCCAGAGTGGAAGACAAGAAAGGAAGAGAAAAATAAATGGAAATGTCTAGTTAATGTTACATGTCTTTTGCAATGTTCAAATTAAAAAAAAAGTAATGGGGAAAAAAAAAAAAAAAAAAAAAAAAAAAAAGAATCAAGCCTGACTTTGATAATGCTAACATAAAAATCCTTTTTGTGCTTGACCACCAGCGAAGCTCAAAAACAACTTAACCAACCTCAGAGCCGGCTGGCCCATTCGGCATAATGGGCTAACGATATGAGCATTTTGGCCTCCGGGGGGCGCCACAAAAACGGGATAAAATTCACCTTCAATATAGCTCTATTAAAAATATTTATTACTATTCATTTTTAAAATGGAAAAGCTTGCATTGATTAAATGTAAAGCAATGCCCAATTGTTATTTCTACAAATTAACCCCACACTATGGTTATTCATACAGTTGTATAAAGATATTTTATATAGCTTCTGTATATAGTTATTTTATTTAGTTTTTGTATATAGTTATTGCATGGTGTAAATGTAGCTTAAATATAGAGTTATTGAGTGCAAACTGTGTGGTTATTGAAATTGTTTGATGCTAATTGTATTTATAATATATACTATTTTTGTTATTTATTCTCTTTTTTACAGGATTTTAATTTTGAGGTAATGTTATTTACATTGTACTTCAGATTTTTTTGTATTTAATTTTAATTTATTAAGCATCTAAGTTGAGTGACCTACCTTGACAGTGAGCTGCTGTCGTGGACTCAGACTCTCTGGCAGACCGATGCTGAACCTCTCCTTCCCGCTGAGCTCCAGAGAGTCTGCGTTCTCACCGGGTAGAAACTCCAGCGGCATGATGCCCATCCCTATCAGCTGGTTCTTGTGTAGTGTCTCAAAGCTCTCTGCGATGACTGCACGAACGCCCTGTGGACCACAGAGATTCTTATTGAAAGATAATGGACAACAGGGCATAGATCTCGTGGTTTTGAGTCTATCCTTCAGCTTACCAGCAGGTATGGTCCTTTGGCGACCCAGTCCCTGGAGTTCCCAGAGCCGTAGTCTTTGCCTGCCAGGATGATGAGGGGAATGCCGTCTCTCTGGTAGCGTTCGGCTGCTTCGAAGACGTCCAGCTGATCATACAAACAGGAAAATGTGTCATAAGAAGCATTAAAAAAAACAGCCCACACACACAAACAAGGACACGAGAATTAAAGGTCACATAGTTTATCACATTTAATATAATAACTAGAAAGCACTCGGAGAGCGCAAACCTCGGCCAAGGTAGTTCACATATTGCTGTAACATCTATAAGTAATAGTTCCATGATAAAGTTACCATCATAATATGATTCATGACCCTGAAAACCTACACCTAACACTCAGAATCATGTTGATATCATTATTAGTTAGACAAAAAGCAAAAACGATTGTTTACTAATGGTGCTTATCTGGATCATCACCAAAATCTAATCATTTTTAAGTTGGGCCATTACCAACATCTCCTGAAAATTTCAGCCAAATCTGTCCAATAGTTTTTGTGCAATCTTGCTAACAAACAAACAAACAAACAAACATACGCTGAAAAGATGAATCCACCTCCTCCTCTGTTGTTGATCCGCTCACACTTACTGTCTGGCCTGAAGGAATGTGCAGAGTCTTGGGGCCGGGTTTGCCGATGAATCGATTCTGGAGCTTGATGCTGGCGAACGTGCCTCTTGTCATCACGGCGTCGTTCCCTCTGCGAGCGCCGTACGAGTTGAACTCCCGCGGCGTCAGACTGAAGGAAATATTCAAATGAGGAGGTTAGTCATTTAAATATTTAAGACAAAGAAACTGAGACACTCATGAACAAAAAGAGAGAGCAGAAAGAAGGATTTTTTAATTTACTTAACCTAAATTAAAAACAAATTATCTGTTGACTTTAACCCTTTAGTCAAATTGGTACATTCTGCTAATTTTCTTTTGTTGAGTCTTAATATCTTGGTCAGTTTAAATGCTAATTATATGAAACTTGGCCAGGGTTTTATTATTATTATTATTATTATTATTATTATTATTTTATTGTTATTATTTTTCTTAATTCCATGGTGCCACCATTGTAAGGTGTACAGAATAGGAGATCGGCGCTGAGGCTACACTCTTGGACTTCATGTCCGATTTAATCCCATTGACCATTATAACCAACAAATTTTTTGATATACTGTAATCCTCAATATTTAGATTTACCATTTTTATTACATTTTATCAGAGGGGCTGTTTTGGTACACAAAGTATTTAAGTGTAAGTTTTTTTTAATAAACTTTATTGCCTCAAAACAAAAAATTAATCTAAATCAGCGTTGTTATCCATTATTGACCTAGTCAAAGCTGTAATAGGCTCATCCCAAATATTCCACTTTGCACCTAATTTTTGCAAAATATTGCAGTAAAAGTAAAATGTTTTTTTTAGAATCAACATTTTCACATCTTTTATGAAAGGGAGCATCTTGGTACACAAAGTATTTAAGTATATGTTAAATTTTTGGGTGCCTCAGGAGTTAAATTAACTGGTGGTGCAAGGTAAAAAGCCAAATTTAATCCTAATGTATGATGGCACTGTTCATAAATCAGGTTTTCTGGGTGTTTGTATGAAACTGACCGTTTGCTCAGCAGGTACTTGGCGGCGGCGCTGACTCGTGCAATGCTGCCTGCTGGTGAGATGTGGTCTGTGGTGACTTTGTCCCCGAGGAACAGTAAGACATGAGCGCTCTCTATCGACTGAGGGGACGACACCTCTTTACTCTGAGAGAGAAAACAGAAAGAAGAGGAAGCTCATTATCTTACCTGCTTTAGTTTTAATTTATGTGCTTAGTTGTTAGGCTTGTATGAGAGTATCAATCAATCAAACTTTTATAAAGCACTTTTCATACAAGAGAATGTAGCTCAAAGTGCTTTGCAAACAGGCAGATAAATCAAAAGAAGATAAAAGGAAGTGTGAACCAAACCCACCCTGCAATCTATACACAGTATGAGCAAAATGCATCATAAATAAAAAACAGTAGTACAACAGGAACATTTCTGTACCCAGCACACACCGAGGAAACACCATCTTAAAGCTTTAAATGAGTAAATACTGGAGATTAAGTGTAAAATTTAAAAAAATCATCAAATAGAATAACAATAAATTGAAATGAAGCAAAAAATAAACAAATAATAAAAGGGTGCTATAACGAAAATAAAACACTAAAATGTAACGACAATATGTTCAAACAGGGGAATAAAACACTGGAGAAGAACCAATAGAAAAACGATAAAGCAAGAGGATTAACAACTAAAAGATAACTCTGAAGTTGAAAAAGAATAAGATAAAACCTAAATTACTAAAACAGATTAAGATGAGAACGTTAATGCAAGTAGCATAAACATTAACTGCCATGGTGGAGATCAGCTCTGCTCCTGTGCAGAGAGAGCCTGCACGGAAGCTAAAGCTACAGATAGGAGCAACTACTCTGCATTATTTAACCCTTTAAAGCCTGAAAACACAAATTAAGGTGGGACAATTCAAATTTTTTGGAGATGGAGTATTTATTTCACTTTCTGCTGAAATGTCAAAAAAAATCAAATTTTCTGTTTTTTGTATCTCATTTGATACATTAGGTGTTTTTGACAACTGAAAATCCACTTGAGGACATTTTCAACATTTATCAGACTGCATTCAGATTTTTTTTAGTAATTTGTTGATCATATTGATTACATAGAGGTATCATAAAAGTATATATCAAATATGATACAACAGGCTTTAAGGGGTTAAAGAATTTTAGGAGAAAACAAGCCACAACACAACAAAGTGACAGTACACAATATTTATCACGTTTGCCATAATCTGATTTTCTCTTAGCAAGCAGCACAGCTTTGAAGTCCTTTGGTTCTTTCTGTACAGGAGCAGAGCTGATCTCCATCACTGTGGCTGTTTATGGTATTTAAATGTACCTCATGCAGCCCCACTTCAAAAATCCTGATTCCTTTTAAACATCGGACATGAGGTGACGGAGAGACTCACCAACTTGCTGAAGAAAGACGGTGAACGGATATATGTGGATTTATGATCCCAGGGGAAAACTATCGAGTCTGGACATTCAATGTTGTTCCAAAACGTGTTTCCTTGCTGTAAAAAGAGCGACATGGAGAAATTAAACATGTCTTACTGATTTATAAGAATCTGGACAAACTTGAAGTGAAAGGAAGGACGGTATCCTCACCCTCATTCTTCCTCTGAGATCCGTAAAGATGGAGGAGATGACTGTGTCCTCTTCAGTCTGTTGAACCTCCTCTCTGGACGGCCAAATGTCACAAAGATAAACCTCCTTACCCTCTGAGGTCACACCTGCACCAAAAAATAATCAGAGTTTAATCGTAAAAACAGAATAAACAATAAAACACAGCTCTTCAAACTCTTAATTTCACTTTACTATGAATACAGGTTGACTTGAAGCTCATGAAATGATTTTTTTTTTTTTTGCTGTTCATGAACCTGACCAACAACAACACTGCTAACTTCACAAGGCCTTCAAAGTAAAACCAGAGCACCAACACTTAATATTTATATCTAATAATCCAAATTTGATGAGGAAAATGTCTGTCGACGGGTTGACAGGCTGCAAGAACCAGAGATTTTGTGTTGCTATTTTCTGTACACGTGATTCTCAGCTGCCTGGGCATAAAAATGTTAATGAAAAAAATCCTGTGCTTTTATTTTGAAGGGGATTTTTTTTGCAGTGTAGTGCTGTTCACACTTCTCAACAATAGGTGGTGATAACAGCCTTTAATGCTTACTTACACATGTTTTAATAGGAAGGTGTTATATGTTTAATAAGAAGGTACTTGGTTAAAGCTACATTTTTACCTCCGCTAAGGAGGTTATGTTTTTGCCGGCGTTGGTTTGTTTGTTTGTCTGTTTGTGTTCAAGATAACTTGAAAAGTTATGGGAGATAGGACCACCTTCGTCAAAGTGGACTGAAGCTGCTTGTGGGAATTGTAGTTTCTTTGCAAACTCACATTAACATTTTTTAAGCCTATGTCACTACATTTCCCAGTTTTCCTTGCAATGCTAGCGGAGGAGTTCTCCACATGGACAGACATGAGCAGAGACTCGGCCGTCATATTGGAGCATGTGGTGATCCAATATAGTATCTTGGCGGAAGTCTGCGCTCTTCGAGTGCTTTTCTAGTTTTAAATTCGAAACAACTTCTCAGTAGATGGACTTTTTAATTTCATGTTTGTGCATGAAGCTCTGTTGAGTCTGAGTTACCAAAGTGTTTTGTCTGTTGTAACAGCCTCATGATCAATGCCTTATTTAGTGCTGCTGATTGAATATTATTAATACAGAGCTGTTCAGTGTGTGTCCACTGGTGCAGGGTCTTCACAGCTACAGTTAGATTTATACTCCTGTGTCCCTGAGATGCACTTTTGGGTTTAAATTAAAATGCAGCTAACTGAGTGTCAAAGGGTTTATTTCCCTCCCTGGCATGGCCACATGCAGGTCATTTTGGTTTCGAATCAAACTTTTATTTATGTTGGCATACTGTGACATTCTGTTCTGTCTCAGGTTCAAAGTGCAGCATCTTTTTATTGAACGAATTTAAGAAGTTGAAAACTTTCCTTAATTAGGGAGCGAGAGAGAGAGAGAGAGAGAGAGAGAGAGAGAGAGTGAGAGAGAGAGAGAGAGAGCGAGAGCTCATGGATGGTTTACACTGACTCTTAATGGGAAGGGAAGGTAAAGAAAATAGTACTTTTGTTATTTTGTGTACTTTGTTAAAGACAATGTCTGAAGCAGAGTTATAGCATCTTGGAGAAAACAAACTTCTTTTGGATTTTTCACAGAAAAGATCCTAAATAAGTGATATATTTGGCTGTAATAGGAAGTAAATTTGGATCTTTTTGGTTATTACTGTTTATGCTTGGCCCTGGACAGTTTGGATACTTCCCACTTCACTTTCCTTTACGGGAAAGACTGTCAGCACCTCTGTAAAGAAGGCACCTCGAACACGATGTCAGCTGGGATAGGCTCCAGGCCCCCAGGACCCGGAAAGGGATAAATGGTGTGGTTAATGGCTAATACATCAGTATGTAGAAGCTCTTTAATTGAAATGATATTTTTAAAGCTGAAATATAATAATGAATATTATCCATGAATTTTCCAACATATTTTTAACAAAAAATTCTAAAAAACTCATTTAGTATAATAGTAATTATTATTTGTTGATTAGGATGTCAAATTATAGTTATTTTTCTGCATTCCTGAACAGAAAAAATTGTCTAAGTGGTTAAATGTTCTGCTTGATTAATTTCTGACTTCTCAGAGAAGCCCAGTGAGTGGCTCAAATTTGGGTATAAAAATATGAATTCAGTTTGAAATTCCTCATTTCTGTTTAAAATGTTTTTCCAATAACAATAAACATTTTTGGTTTTAAACAAGTTTTTTGAATGAATTAAAAACTATCAACATTTTCTCTTTTTTATGACAGCTGGTCTAATAAATTTGTAAAGCCCTTTCTGTTCCAACCACAAGTCTGACTGATGTTACGGTTTAATTTGTGACCGTGTTAACTGGTGTCAGCAGAGATATTGAGTAAATATGTCTGAAATTATATTTCATTTCGAGGCTGATAATCCTTATCAAATTTTGTTCAAAGTTTACTCTTGATGGTTTCAACATCTGTTGTAACCAAGGCAACCACAGACACAAGCAGCCACCTCTTTAAAGGTGCTGGGACAGGCTCCAGGTCCTCATGACCCAGACAAGGGTTAACGTTGTAGATGATGGATGGATGGGTTTGTCTGTGCTATTATTAATGCAACAAAATGATTCTAATTTCTCAAACATAATCAGAAACTGATGATCTATAATGACAGCCACGTTCCCTGATAATTCCCTGAAGAGTCGATAGCTAAGGTGCTCCAACCAGAACAGGTTCAAACTCTCATTTTAGACTCAACACCCTGTGTTACCCTCTGATGGGGTGCACCCCCCTGGTCTGACAGCACAGACAGAGAATCACTGAGTTTCTTAATTTCCCCGATGAGTAGTCAGATCTAAACAGAGCAGCTAAATAGATGTATAAATCCACCCTCCTTACCCAGAGGCTCTTTCTCAAAGTCGATGCCGACGGTGCCCGCCAGAGCATACGCCACCACCAGCGGGGGGGAGGCCAGGTAGTTCGCACGCACGCAGTCACACAGACGCCCCTCAAAGTGCCTGTTACCTGATAAAACACCACAGGCCACCAGATCCCCCTGAAACAGCAGAACAGGAACTCCTGATTAGAGAGAAAAGTTCATTTCTGATAAACGTAAAGATGTGGCACGATGGAGCCTGATGGAGCTTCACCTGTCTGATTGCATCCACAACAGGTTCAGGTAACGGAGCCGTGTTCCCCACACAGGTGGCACAGCCGTAACCTATGACCTCAAAACTGTGAAAAAAAGAACATTTAGTTATCCCAATTTATCACGAGTATTAACAAACACATGTTCAAACTAGAGCTGCAGCTGGGGAGTATTAGACAGTTGACTAGTCAGCATTAAATTAAACAGCTTGTTGACAAACGGTATCATATTTACACAATTATTAAGATTATTAAGTGAGGCTTTAAACACTGTTCCTTCAAAGTCAGACTCACCCGAGCTGGTTAAAGTAAGGCAGGACTCCGCTGGTGTTGAGGTAGTGAGTGACCATTCCACTTCCAGGAGCCAGGCTGGTCCGAATGTAAGGCTTTACAACAAGTCCTGCCTCCACCGCCTTTTTGGCCAGCAGACCTGTCAATCATAAACAGCACTGTGCTACATGACGCTGTGTGTGATGAGAAGAAGCCACAGAGGTTACATTTCAGTAGCAGAATACTGGACAGGAGAGCCCTAGCTTAGAAACTGAAGGATGGACGTAAGACTTTAAAAACCTGAAGTAAAAAATATAAAAGGAAGTATATTTCTCACAAAATTTTCTCTTTTTTATGACAGCTGGTCTAATAAATCTGTAAAGCACTTTTTTTCCAACCACAAGTCTGACTGGTGTTACGGTTTACCTTGTGACCATGTTAGCTGGTGTCAGCAGAGATATTGAGTAAATATTTCTGCATTTGTATTTCATTTCAAGACTTGTCTGATTATCCTGATTAAATATTGTTACTTAAAAGTTTCATGGTCGCTCTTGATGGTTTCAACATCTGTTGTAACCAAAGCAACCACAGACAAAAGCAGCCATGGATCACCAGTCAACACAGTCACTTGTGAAACTATAACACCGTGACTGTCCAAAATATTAGTGTTTTCTTGTTTGTTTGTTTGTGCTTTCAAAGCAGCATCACAGTGAAGGAGGGACAGGAAGAATGTGTTAGCTTATAAGTAGATCAGTGGAGCAAAGTTCGCTGCAGCACATGTAAACAACAGTGATAATGACCCATAGTGTGACACCCTAAGGAGAGGCTAGAGTTTCCAAAAAGTGTCTTTTCAGTGACTTCCAACGGTGTACGTGTGGACAGAAAACACAGAAGAAGCTATTTTCAAAAGTACCCACCTACGTGAGCACAGCCTTAGAGCCTCAACGCCTTTTGAGGCAGTGAAGAGCAACCATCGTGCTCCAGTATTTCCACTTTCATCTTTCTACATTCTGTATAAACTCAATGTGGTCAGATTTGGTGCCATGATTGTGAAAGTATGCGGTTTCAGATGTAAACTGTCTGAGCAGTACTGTGTCAAACTGCAGAGGAGGAACCATCATGCTTCAGCACAGAGCAGAGTGATTTCTCACTAACATTATGAACTTTGCTTGTAATTCAGTCTTATGTGCTGCAGAATTCTCCTGCTTTAAATGCTTATAATGCAGGGTTGTGAGTCTAGAATTGGTGTGTGTCCTTCTGTTTGAATGTGGGCTGTGTTCTGTCCAGTTTATTGATTCCACTGTGGTCTATACGATATCATATCACACTGTAGCGTATCATGGCTCTGTACCTGCAGTCAGCATGACAGACGGGTTGCAGTTGTTGGTGCAGCTGATGACGGCGGCGATGACCACGGAGCCATGAGCTAACTGATACTCCTGACCACAGTGCAGGAAAGGAACCTGCAGGTCCTGTTTGTCCTTGGCGATGTGGAAACCTTTGAAGCCAACCTGCAAGAAAACAAATCATCTGTAAGATCACACGGAGATATCAGGGGACAAAAATGTCAACAAGGCATCACTGTCTGCCTCCATGAATCATTCTGGGTCACCCAATCCAGCATCTCACTGAGCCACATTTATACTCAATTTGATAAAGGTTTTCACAAAAGGAACCCTGAAGTTTAACTGGAGCTTTTAAGGGATATTGGGAAGAATATGGTGGCACAATATGTGTTGTGATACAGCGGTCAATACAATATATAGCGATGCTTCAAACAGGGCAATAATCACCACTGTTTTCACTGAAATGTCTTTTTCAATTTTTTTATTGTATAAAGAACGCTCAATATTGTACACATAAAAATAGTGTCTAATCAGCGTTATTTATATACAGCATGGTTCTTGCAATATAGATAAATTTTGTTGTAGGTTTCAGTGACAGAAATAAAAACAACAAATCGCTGAATGTATACCACCAGCTATTAGGCAGAGGCTGAACTAAAACACAAAACAAATGTCCCAAATTTCTAAAATAATAGAAAAATTATACATCACAATATAGCACCAAAAATATCTCGATATGTTAGTGTATCAATATTTTCTTACATTACACAATATTATTAAGTCAATTATTCTGTTTCGTTCTATTTTTGCTCTTAATTAATCAAATTTTATTCACGCTGCATACACTGAGACTTGGGTAACTGTGTTTCATTCTTATGTCACATGGTTTAAATGGGGCAGAATGGTGGCACAGCAGGAGGTGCACATGCCTCACAGCAAGAAAGTCGCCTGTTCAATCCCTGGGTTGGTCAGGGCCTTTCTGTGTGGAGTCTGCATGTTCTTCCCGTGCATGCATGTATGCATGCATGCGTGGGTAATCTGTGGGCATTCTGGCTTCCTCCCACAGACCAAAAACATGCTAATTAGGTTGATGGTGACTTCAAATTGGCCTTGGGTATGAGTGTGAGAGTGAATGGTTGTCTGCCTCTCTATGTGGTCCTGTGATTGGTTTGCGACTGGTTCAGGGTGTACCCTGCCTCTTGCCCAATGTCAGCTGGGATTGGCTCCAGCCCCCCCGTGATCTCGAAAGGGATTAGCGGTATAGAAAATGGATGGATGGATGGTTTCAGAACCAGAATCAGAAATACTTTATTAATCCTCAAGGGAAAATTCAGTTGTTTCAGTTGCTCTTATACACAATACAGCACTAGGAATATCAAACAAAGCATAGAAATTAAGTAAAAAAATCTAGCAAGCAAGTAAAAAATAAGTAAGCATGTTGTAACATGTAGAGTCTTTCAGCAATATCAACTTCCTCGTGAAGGAAAATAATAAAATAAGTAAAAGCTGAGTCTGAGTCTAAACTTCTGAGGGAATCCCCTGGTACCCTTTTTCACAGCAGAAAGTCTTTTTGTGGTTTACACATCAGTCAACGAGTAAGAATGTGAAAAATACTGGAGGGAGATTTCAGGCCAAAGTCTAGCTAAACCTGCTGTTCTCACTCACAAATGTTTCTCATCCAGGTAAATTTATGACATTCTCCAGGTCTCTGTGCATGTGTGAATGGTTTTACCTTTTCATCAAGACAGCTCTGGAAGTCTTCTTTCATGCTGCTGACGGCCACTCTGTCCTTCGGCCGCTTTGGTCCGCTCACATAGGGCACCATGGAGCTAAGGTTGATCTCTATCACCTGCACATAGATCAGTGTTTTTTAGTTTAGTTCATTGTTATATATAAAACCTCTACTGCTGCACCCTTAAGGACATTTCTGACACCAAAAAGAAGGACATCATCCTCTCATTTATCAAGTAATAAGAAAAACTGAAAATGTAACTAATATCCTTCATTACCTCTTCATCTGTGCAGACTTTTATGTTTTTATCATTTTAGAAATGCAAAAGTTTTAATTTATTACCTCAGAATATTGGGGGTCTTCTGAGGGGTCTTCATAACTTCTAAAAAGTTTCACAGCCTTCATGTAAGACTCCAGCAATTCAAGTTTTTCCTCTGTAAAGTCTGGAAGGAGAGCATATTGATATATTAAAAACAACTGTGGACTGTTATTTTATTATAATAATGAATAGCATCATAGGGCTACTCACTTGTCTTTTTAAAGTGCTTTAGTGTGACTCGGTCGACAGGGAAGAAGCTCACAGTAGCGTTGTACTCTGGGCACATGTTGGCGATGGTGGTTCGGTCTGGAGCCGATAGCTGGGACACACCAGGTCCAAAAAACTCTACAAACTTTCCAGCAATCCCAGCTTGCCTTAAGTGCTGGAAAAAGCAGCATCCATGAGACAAGAGCAGACTTTAAAAGACAATATTCAGTGTTTTTCCAGAAACACAGGGACACCAGTTCCCCCTTTTCTGCTTCATATTCAGATTTTGCAGCTTTATTTTTAACTCTTGCAGGGATCAAGCTGGCTGATGATGATAGTTACTGAAAGTATGTAAGCAGAGCAGTGCTACCTTTGTGATGCCGAGGACAATGTCTATGGACGTGGTTAAGGGGTTGATGGAGCCCACTAGTTTACAGCCCACCACCTCAGGAAGAATCAGGGACACTGGCTGACCCAGCATCACAGCTTCTGACTCGATTCCACCGACACCTGGGGAAGGAGAAAAATGATTTGGATCAGAAGAACTAAGAATATATTAAATAAGACTAACACAATATGAAGACGACAATTTAGAAGTTAAAGGGAAGCGGAAACTGGAAGCAAACATCATAATATCAGATGAACAATGGATGGAATCATTAAAAGCACGACACAAACTAACAAACAGCCCAATGTGGAGAGAGTAATGCATCTTGACTGGAAGGTCAAGATGCATTACTTTAATACCATTTTCCCACTAAAATTAGCGGGTGATTAGACCCGGGTCTAATCGCCAGCAGACGAGCTGAGTGGCTGTTTATTTTTCCTCTGGTGCATCAAGCTGATGTCATAACGTTGATGACATCATCAGTGCGATGAAACACAGTCATGTAAACAATGGAAAGGAGCGTGGAAGCCATGGACAGGGTGGTCAGTTGTTTTCTGTACTTTGTACTTTTGTCCCTCTTTAAAAATGTATAAACTCAGCGCAGACTGAACGACATTCAAGCACTGATGATACGAAGACAGATGGAATTTGTTGCTGAGATGGCAAAGAGTCGCGGAAGTTATAGACGGAGGAGACGGGCGCGATATTATGCTGTAGACACATCACGCCAATGTCATCCCGTAAATTAGCGGGTTCATCCGGGTGTGACGTTCCCACCGGAGCCGATCGGAGGCGAGCCAATTAAAACCTGTGTTGCTTGCAGGGTCAGTCGAGCTGGGTCTACATGCCAGTCAGACCCTTTCCCACTGTCGACAGGAGCCGATTGTTACCTTGTTAAAACGGGTCTTTTGGCCAGTGGGAAAGGGGTACAATACTCCTTCTATTATCACTTCAAAATACAGTGATACATCAGAGCTGTGCTGGAGGGGTTGTGGGTTAATTGGAGACTCCACACATATATTTTGGGATTGCCCAAAACTTCTTAATTTTTGGAAGGATATTCAACAGGAAATTCAACAAATTTTGGGTATAAAAATTACTTAAAATACTTCACTCTCTATACCTGATAATATCAATAATAGGGACTTAATTCCTTTACTGAGAACTTTGCTTTTAATAGCAAAAAAAAACAACAGCATCCTGGTTGAGACTGCTGCTTCCCAGCATTATGCAATGGAGAAACAGAGTTAAAGCTGTCTTAATGACACTGGGGGTAGGTCAACAAAACAAAGAAAGTCCGCTCTATTTTGTTGACCTATTTACAAGCACATCCATGGTGGTTTGTGCATGTGCCCTGCGGTTTAGTTTCATATGTTTTTCTTTTGAGTGCTAATCTAAATGTAAAAATAGATAACGTAACATAAGACAGTAAAAAACAAGTCACAACAAGCTCATATGACCGTTTGGAGTTGCTGAAGAGTTTATCTGGTGACTGTAGGCAGAGGCAGGCTAACACTACCCATTGACTCCCAGTGTTTGAGCTAAGCTAATTAGCAGTGGGCGAGCTCTGCCCGTCTCTTCCTTGTTTCTGCACACACAGATAAAAGAATGGTGTCTATCTGCTTGTCATGGACTCTGGAGTGAGGCAAGGCACGAAAAGAAAAAAAAATGTTGGCGTATCCCTTTAAAGGGCATTTTCTTTAAAGAGGCATTTCTCCTTGAACTGGGAGTTTCATAAACATAGTCATGTTATTCTGCTCCTCCAGCCCCTTCTTACAATAATAAAAGCAAATAAAATCGATTTCGCAGGACATTTAAAATAATTAAAATAATCTTCATCCTTTTTATGTGAATTATGAGACATTTAAAGCTTGAGAAAGCCTCACCCCAGCCCAGGATGCCCAGGCCGTTGATCATGGTGGTGTGCGAGTCTGTCCCCACCACGCTGTCGGGGTAGATGAACCCTTCGCTGACCTGGACCACCCTGGACAGGTACTCCAGATTCACCTGGTGGACCGCACCGACGTCCGGAGGAACAACGTTCACATTCTTAAAGGCTTTTGAACACCACTGTTGGGTGAAAAGAAGGAAACTTTGAGACATTTCTTTTTTTTCAATAACTTTGTAAGTTATAACTTTGTTACAATGTAATGTGACAGAGAAGACTCCTAACCTTTCTTTTTTTTCTCCCCCAGACTTTAAATCCCTCCCACAATTCCACCCCACCCGAAATTCCCGATGCAACAAGCGGAGAAAACACACACAACAAAAGCACAGATCTGGAAAATAATGAAATATTTTTTATTTGGGGGAGTTACTTTCAGTTTATGTATGTCTGTAAATATGTCTGTATTTATGTTTGTAATTATTGTTTAGATTTATATTGACAAGGAGGCCAAAAAATGTTTTACGGATAAGGGTTGGGATTAAATAAGTATTACTTCTTCCCACTCCTTTTCGGATATGTAAATCATAGTTAGCATTTTCAATTTTTTTTTTCATATTTGTCAGATTTGTATTGTATGGTTACCACTATTGTATGATTACAATAGTCCTTTATTGTATTTTTTTTCATTTTATTTTTAAATGTCACAAAAATAAACTACAACAACAGCAGCAAAAATAAACAAACAAAAAGAACAAATAAATAAATAACTAGAAAAGCACTCAGAGAGCGCAGACCTCCACCAAGCAGCTTCAGTCCACTTTTATCCAAATGCGTCCATAACTTTTGAAGTTATCTTGAACACAAACAAACAAACAAACAGGCAAACAAACTAACCAACGCTGGCAAAACATAACCTCCTTGGCGGAGGTGAAAATACGTAAATTAAATAATTAAAAAAGGGGGGGGGGGGTCTCAGGATATAATTTAGGAGACGTCTCCCAAGTTCTTTCAAATTAGAGTAAGGAATCATTGAGGAGTAATATAAGATGTTTTTTTAAAGATTACTTTTGGGCATTTTTGTGCTTTTATTGACAGGAGAGAGAGACAGTGGATAGGCTTGTGAAAGGGGATGAGAGAGAGTAGGGGAGGACACCCTACAAACTGGCCACAGGCTGGATTCAAACCTGAGCCGGCAGAAGCATGTGGGACATGCCTGGTTGCTTACCACTCTGTCAAACCAGCACACCAAGACATTTCTTTGGCTGAGTTCTGCAGGAATCTGTCCTTCCATGAACAGTTTTGATTTATGACAAGAGCTGGTGAATGTCTGTCATAGAGGCTGCGGCATATTTTGAAGGCAAAACCAAACAAGTCCACAGGAGGTGGCCTGGGCCATCAACCCCACAGCCCTAGACATGAGAGGTGGAGGCTAGAAATGGTAACTCTGCAATCATGGGTGTGGGCGAAGTCATTTTACATCTGAGTGTTATTTTTACAGTTTGCAAAAGGTTTCAGACTCCAAAGAGAAAACAGGCTGTGATTATTTGCAAAGACTTTCTTCCATTACTAAATATGTAGGTGTCTTATCGTTGCAGGACTATCAGGACTTTCTAGTATCCAGGTGATCCAATTTAAACCGCCCTCTTATTTGTCTTGTGAAATGATATTTGCTGTTTTCATTACCTTAAAAAACTGAAGTCTTTCTTTGTTTCTAATGAGTTCCATTTCCTGATTCTTCAGTGCTGTGTCAGTACTGCTGAATAAAGATAAAGAAAAGGATTAGTAAAGAGGAACTTTGTGTCAGTCAGTGAAAATGTCGATTCATCCGACTCGAGTAGATCCTTCTTTAAAAAGTGCTGAATCACATTAATGATGAGTCAACGATTTTCTGATGATTTAATCAAACTGATAGAGTTCGGAGGTTTAATACATAAATAACATCATAATTATCCAAAGATAGCTGCAGATTATACACTGATATTTCACATGAGTAGACTGAATTCATGTCATTTATCAGCAACTCACTCAGAAACAGGTTTCAGGTGGAAAGGACAGAGGAGGGGCATGTTCTCGATCTGCTGGACAGACGCTGGAGGTCGACCTGGAGAGGTGGGAGGGTCACTACAGGCAGATTTACTACAGGAGCTCCGCTGGCCTCCACAGTGTGCTCCTCCTCTGGACGGAGGCCTGTAGGACGTGGGGCGGGAGGATCCCTGGTTTGGGCCGTCTCCTCCACCTGGGTTTGGAGCATTCTGTATGGCACTGTGGACAAAAGTCATGAAGTTAAATGACAATACAGGTCATGATGTTTTTGTAAATACAGACAGATAAACAACATTTACTGATTTGGCTTTCTGTGGAAAAATTATACTACAGCTTTACTGACCAAGAATCAAATATCTAGCTCAGGGTTATTTTTTTTTTAGTATGGAAGAGTAAGAACATAACATGTTCACAACTCCAAAAACGGTGTTTCAAAAATAACCAACTGTTTTTTTTAAGAATTATTAAAAACAAAATATAGTGGGTTGAGAAAATAAAGGAAATACATCTGGTGGAGAAAATAACTTACTCTCTGACACTCCAAAAAGACCTACTTATTAAAAGATGGAGCGATGCCATGAGCAATGCCTGTATACATTTGTATATTTCGAATTCAATCTGTATTATTAACCCTTTGACTTCCAATATTAATATTACCTTGTATTGGAAATTTGTTCTGAAAAACGATTCTGTAAGTTTGATTATACATGTAACTTAAATAAAACTAAAGTTTAAAAGACAAAAAAACACATGCTGAAACAACTTTCTTCAAATATCTTTGACTCATCTTTGGCATTTCTTGAAAAACCTTTTTGCTTCTTATTTCATACTCCTGTCTTTTCATAAAATAAAACAATATTTTCAAGATTTAAGTCAATTATAGTGTCATTTTCTAGTCTTGAATGTTTTTGAGATTTTGACATTTTTTTCTGCATCATTTAAATGAAATCACAGAAAGAAAAAAGTACCAAAATGACCTAAAATCAAGCATGAATAATTTGTCTTTTAATCATTTTAAAATAAAATAATTCCAATCATAGCCAGCAAACTCTCACATAACTAACTGTGTTTTTTAAGACCAAGCCACAAAAACAAAACTTAAAACAGCAGTAGTTTTAAGGCTACTTCCACTTTTCTCTGTTTACTCCAGAAACTGCTTCCTCAAATATATTTATAAAATACTTCTGGGGAAGGAATAGCAGAATTTGGCTGAGCTGAACATTTTTTTTTTCCGGTTTCCTTTCTCTTTCCACATTACCCCTGGAGAGACCTGCCTCACACTCTGAAAACTGGTCTTGTATGGCATGTTCAGCTCGGTTTAGAGGGGACAAAAACAGGGTTTTTATCTGGTTAAATAAAGGTTAACGTACCATTTGCTATAATCAATCTGTAAAGAATGGTCTACTATGAGGTCTGTGGGGCATTTAGGGTTGACCAGGCCGGGGTCCACGCCATGTTTGGTGACAGCATCCCTCATGGCTGCCAGGTCCACCATGGCAGGAATACCACTGTTGAAGGAAAAGCAGAAAAAGACTTCTTATTACACACCAAAAAACAGTTTTACAGATAAATAAGACTATTCCAGAAGACTATGTTGAGACAGGGGTAAGACACCTGATGGTTGTCTGCAGGACAGGCTAATATTTCAGAGATAACATATCCAGGCATGATAATGGGTCAGGGTTGAAAAAGGTGAGGAGGCAATAACCTCTCTAGGGGGGTCCGGGGGCATGCTCCCCTGGAAGGAAATTTTGAATATTTCATATTTAAAAGCATCAATCTGATGCATTTTGAGAGAAAAATCAAGCAGAATTACAAGACAGTATGAATGTATTATAAAGTACCTCTTAAATTCTGGGGGTGACTCTGTCCATTTTCTTGAAAATATATAAAAGCTTTTATCATTA
This sequence comes from Cetoscarus ocellatus, assembly GCA_037902135.1. Lineage (NCBI taxonomy): Eukaryota > Metazoa > Chordata > Actinopteri > Labriformes > Labridae > Cetoscarus > Cetoscarus ocellatus. The sequence goes on from JBAMNC010000277.1 coordinate 1,760,269, forward strand.
GTTAATTTGGGAACTGGAAGGAAACATTGATATTTTCACTTTTTAGATAAAACATACACTGAAGGGACGGCTCTTACTGCTCTATCCTGACAAACAATCACCATCTTAACAGTCATCATGACCCAATTCTCTAAAAGATCAACCACTTTAATTTGTTTAGTGAAATAACATTGCAGTTTGGATCTAAGATTGAAAAAGAAACATATTTTTTTGTGCAAAGAGACTGGAGAAAAAATATTATAAACATTAATAATACAAATATTAATAATAATGAGAGCCCTGGGAGATCATACATTCATAAATCTTACTCACTATTTTTCCCCATCATAACATCTATATTTTGGTTGTTTTCTAGACATCTCAAGTCAAAAGTTTATCATAGGAAACCCCAATTTCTATGCTAAGACAACAGGATATGTCGAGTTTCTGAGAGAACAGCTAATATGTACCTGACACAGCACAACAGAGTGAAATAAAATGTATGGAAGTTTGTCCTCTCAGGGCCTCTGTACATTAAAGACATGTTTGCCACATTTTTACATGATTTATACACCATCCACTGAAAACAGCTCTGAGACCCACTTTATGGCCTCGACCCTCAAGTTGAGAACCACTGCACTAGTAGACTGCATTGGGAGCTCGATCCTTTACAGATTGCTCTTCTATCATGGAAAATAAGTGATGCAGGATACCGCAGGAAGAATTTATCATTTAGAAAAAGTAAGTGAAAACCAGAGCTCGACTGCTCAGGAAAGTTGAGTTTTAATTAACCAAAAGGCTGACTCGTCATTTATAAATCTTTGTGTTCTCTTAAACCGTGCACATGAGCCAACGAGACACCGTTTGAATTATAAAAACACACAAAGTGATTCAGGATCCCTGTCCCGTGCACCGTCTTTACACTCACCAGCACACAGAGGAGCCCTTCATGCTCATACTTCCGTGCTCTCGCGTTTGTAGAGTGAGTGTTTTTATTGAATCCAAGGCTCCCTTCAGGCGCGCACTTGTTCGAAGTTCACTGATAATCTCTGGTATACCTCCATGTCCTGTCCATATACCCATCCTTATTTGACTAAGGCGTGGCTCAGCTCCGGGGTGGTGGAGCTCAGCTCCAAGGTGGCAGTGCTCAGCTCCGGAGGGCTCCGGCCCACTTAAACCCCTGGTTGTGTTCACTTGAACCGTGCTCGTGAGCCAACGAGGCACCGTTTGAATTATAAAAACACACAAAGTGATTCGGGATCCCTGTCACGTGTGATTTGCGTGTTTACGCTCACCGACACACAGACGAGCTCTTTGCGCTAATATTTCCGTGCTCTCACGCTTGTAGAGTGAATGTTTTTATCGAATTCAAGGCTCCCTTCAGGCGTGCGCACATGTTCGCAGTTCACTGACAATCTCTGGTATACCTCCATGTCCCGTCCATACTCATCCCCCCCCCCCCCAAAAAATCTCATCGGATTTACACGACTCACGTAGGTCACCTAATTGGATTTCAAATTGGTGAATTTCACCGAAAGGTGAGGGATTTTCATGCCTGCATATCCTAAGTTTTAGAAAAAAAGTAGGGATGCAAGATATTATCAGTTCAGGGAATGATCTTCTACCTAATCTTTATGAAACTCACGTGAAGTCCTGAAGGAGGACTCGTGCCGGAGAGAACGGCACCTCAGCTTTATTCTGCTGCTGCTGCCAGTCCAGGATGTTCTGGACGTCGTCTTCTTTAGTGTAAAAGCCATCACAGTTACGAATCGCTGCCTCCAGTAAGACACGGATGGACAAAGGCAGCTTGTCTGGAAGAGGAAAGCAGAAGAGGGAAAACAACTTTAATCTACTGATATATTCATGAACATGAATTAAAACAGTGTTAATTTTGACAGCACTTTTTAATTTAGTTTTAGTTACAGTCTTTTGCCTAAAATATCTTTAAATTTTAGTCATAATTTATTCATCTCAATTGTTTCAATTTTAGTCTAGTTTTAGTTGATGAAATCCACTGTAAATTTAGTCGACTTAAAATATGAAGTGTAAAGTGTAAGGCAGTTTTATGTTTCCTTGAATTTCTAAAGTCATGTTTTACACTTGGATAAAATGAAACATCTAATAACCCTTTACTGAATGTTCGTAAAGTTTGAATGTATAAATTAACAGAAACAAATTGAACTTTAGTGTGAAATGCAGTCACCTTTATTTAGGCTACCTGAGACAGTATCTCAGTTACAATACCAGAATTAACAACAAACAGTGAACCTGCTCAACATGAATATATCAATTCATAAAGAGAGTAGCTCTGATTGGATCACTCCCCAACTTATCCCACCACCACCAAGCTAAGGCAGCTGTGATTGGATGCCCCTCTTAACTCATCCAACCTTTCCACACAACCAAAGTAGCTGTGATTGGATATATTCCTAACTTGTCTCTACTTCTACATGATGAAATTAGGTCTGATTGGATTAAGTCTCTGTCAAACATTTTAGTCTAGTTTTAATTTGTTGCTGAAAATGTCTGTTAGTTTTTGTCCACATGCACTTGTTTGTATTAGTTACTCTCTAGTTTTCGTCAGGGGAAAAAAGGTTGTTGACGAAAACTATGACGAAAATATTTAGTCAACAAAATTAACACTGCTTAAACTTTCTCTCTTTGGTAGAAATGATTTAAATGTTTTTGCTCTTTTATCATGATCAGAGTCACATCTGACTTGTTCTGGACAGGGCTGAAACAGAAGGGTTGAGAAGTATGAGAAAATCAACACGGGAGCTTTGAAAATATGCTTTAAGGACTTGAGGGGTTAACTCGCTGAGATGGAGGGTAATATGAGGCTTTTCGGACAAAGTCAGCCTTCACTGGTAACATCAGTTACTTCACAGCATTTATCCAACAACCTGATGATGTTGAAAGAATGAGGGGCAACGGCAAAGATGGCAAACAGACGTACTGTACTTAGAGTTCAGTGCTTCTGTGCAAATGTTGTGATGACTGTCATTTAAAATGTTACATCTGCTGTTTCTCCAACATCTCTCTTTACAGCCTGTAGCATCTCCTCTACAACACATCTTAAGGGCAGGGATGCTGTTTTTCAGAGCTGTGCAAACTTTATCCGTCTCTGTTGTTGGCCATTATGAAACACTACACGAGATGGAGCGACACATTTTCATAGCGGACCAGTCCTGACCCCTCCGACCAGCAGGTCAGGCATAAATCCCGGAGTCTGACCCCGGCATTAGAGCTCCTGTGAGGATTTTTTGGCTGGTTATTGATAACAATAAAATCAGAGACCAAATAAAACCAACATTTTTGCATAAATATACCGAAAAAATATGAATAATACGTCAAAATCATGGGGTAAAATGCACAAATCTGGCCTTTTAACTTGAAGTTCCATACATTTAAAAAAATGCTGACTTTTATCTCACTGTTTTGACTTTTTTAATTAAATAATGAATTTATATGTTATACTTTTGACATTGACATTAACATGAATAGTTTTTATCATCATATTTTATATTTTATCTTATATTTACACTCACTTAATGTATCCCGATAATGGTCATATTTTCTTTTCAATGTTACATAATTTGGCTTTTCATTCAATAATATGAAGCTTTTATTATATTTTTCACATATATTATCTAATAAATTTATTACAGTGCCTGTATTCCTAAAGAGTTTGACACTTTTTCACAAATTTATTTTCAACTCATAAGAATCAAAAACTAGACTTATTCCAATGAGTTCAACCCCCTGAATGAATGCTAAAATGGGTTTCATGCCAGCCCATCCCTGAAAACATCGAGGGAGAGGCAGGGCAGGCTACCCTGAATCTGAATTAGTCAGCAGCCAATCTCAGGGCTGACACATAGACACAGACAACCATTCACTCACACTCAGAAACAGCAGATAGTCCTAAAAGATACGATAGATTTCCCCTAAAAGTAAAACCTGAGTGTTAAAAATCACAAACCTCTTCCTTACTCACCATATCTTGGATCATTTAATTTATGTGGATTGTAGAATTTGATGCTGCCATCTTTGAGTGAGTCGATCAGGTGGCTGTATGGGTGCTCTGCAGAGGAAAAACAAACATCATCATCGTCAGTGTTAAAACTACAGGAGGCCCTCTGATGTGATACTCTGTGTCTTCTGAGCATGTTTATTCATTTATTTATTCTGCATTTTTTGTCCTTGTGGTTCACTCCTTCAGTGAGCCTTACTTTAACCCGACAGAATCACTTCAAAAGGGAAAAAGCTTCACACGCCACAGAAGCAGAGGCCTCCGCTTCTCTGTACAGTTCGTTCGCATACCTCCTCTGTACAATTGGCTTATTACATACCACATTGTATTAGTGGTTCTCAGAGGCTGCACAGCTGCACCCTTGAAATGCCAGAGTTTGAATTAAACAGTATGTTTGATTCTTTCCAACACGGCTGCACATGAGGCTCCTGGAGATCCTTAATAAGTCCTAAAAGGTCTTAAATTTGATTAATGAAATTAGAGGTCATAAAACAGTCTCTAAAAGTCGTGTTTTACCTTTAAAAGGTTTTATTTCTTAGATTTTATCCTGACAAAGACATTCTATTAAAATCTATCTTGACCATTTTAAAGGCTGCTTCAGAAAACAGACAAAATCTGTGACAGCAACGTGAGGCTTGTACAGTCAGCATTGACAAGTTTCTATCCATATGCATGTGCAGTATTTATCATGTTGGTCACTTTAACTCTCTTCTTTTATGCAACTTGAGATCCTGTTATTGAATTAATCTTAAGGACCCTAGCTTGTTATGTTTTATTTATTTTAGGGATGCACATTATTATTGGTTTGCTACTGGTATCGGCCAATATTAAAATTTTTGCAGATATTTACAGCTGATATATCGGCCACACGTATCAGCCATATATTGGCAAATTACACAAATGTACAATATTGATGCACCTTCTCATCACTGCATTAAAAATCAAGAGTTTCATTTTTGCAAGAGTTAAAAGCTGTTTTTCTTGTTTTACATCTGTTCCTCGTAAAAATATACTGTAACACTGAAACAAACAAGTCCATTTTTGTTTAGTACAGAGCTTGTGCTCTTGGCCAGAAATATCGGTATTGGTACGGCAATAACGAATTAAAAAATGGCATATCGGCAAAAATCCAATATTGTGCAACTCTAATTTATTTATTTATTAAAGATTATTTTTGGGACATTTTTGTGCCTTTATTGACAGTAGAGAGAGGCAGTGGATAGGCTTGTGGAAGGGGGACACTCTGCAAACTGGCAACCGGCTGGATTCGAACCCGGGCCAGCAGAAGCATGTATTACAGGACATGCCTGATTTCTTACCACACCGCCAAACCCCCTTGTTATGTTTTATTAAAATCAAGCTCTCACTTAAACAAGTTTGCATTTTATCACATAATATACTATCTCCAGCAGGAAGAACACCAATTAAGATGGTGGTGTTAATGTGAGGAGAGGGTCACGGCCCTTTTGCCCTAATCAAAGTCTTCCTAACACAGCTCATCTCTACATCTACAAGGTCAAGGTCAAACACCATGTAAAGCCAAAGGCAAATATCAACAACAAACAGAAATTCAACTGGCTTCTTTCCCACTGAAAATATGTGGCACATTATGAAGCGCAATATATAAAAACAGACACCCTGGACTGTTGAGCAATTGAAGTCGTACATCCAGCAAGAATAGGAGAGAATTTCACCCACAAAGCTTAAAAAATTATTGTCCTTAGTCCCCAAATGCTTATTAAGTGTTGTTAAAAGGAAAGGTGATGTAATACAAGGGTAAACATGCCCCTGTCCCAGTTTTTTTGGAAAAGTGTTGCAAGCATTAAGTTTAAAATGAATAAGTATCTGCAAAATAAATAAATAAAGGCCATCAGTTTGAACATTAAATGTCTTGCCTTGGAGTATATTCAACTGAATTTCTGTTAATAAGTATTTGCAAGTCATTGTATTGTTTTATTAATGTTTCTCACATCTTCCGAACTACATTGGAATTGAGGTATGTTTTTAGCCATAGAGTTTGAGCCTAAAATAAAGATAGACTTGAGACTCCAAAATAATTACATTAAGATTGTAAATTAAGATATTAATAGCCAGTACTCAACCCTACTGCAGAGTGTTACATATTCCAATTAAGTTAAGCCGAGCTGCATATTAATTTTATTCTTGGGATGATAAATACTGATATGTAGAGCACTGTCAAGCACAGAGTGAAGGCATCTTAATTCATCCCTTGTTTCAGTTCAGAGTGGTAAACATGGTCCACACTAAAGGCTGATTTTAACTAGACTAATAAGAAAAGACATTAAATATTGCTTCAGTCCTGCAAAGCATTTGTGCCCTTAAAACTGTCCAGTCTATTGTCAGAGGTAATAACTCTCAGGACAGCACAGACTCACACAGCAGCGGGTTAGTATATTTGGGTTATAACTACTTTAAACTGATGAGCGTCTCCTTAATGACCTATAACACAAAGCAGAGCCAGCGTAGAGCCCCTATGGACTGAGTAATCTTGGCACAGCTCATCCAACAACCACTACCTCAACAGGACGCCATGCAGAGACTTCAGCTCTCAGGTTACTCCTTTTTCAAGCAACATGTCTGATCATTATCAAAGTGAAACAGCAAAGTGCGACACAGAAATAGACACTCTCCTCAAAGCTTTTGTTCAGTATTTTACATACAATATTTTACAAAGAAGAAAAGCAGGTTCTTTATTCATACTCATATCACAGACCTGGTTTGGTTTCACTCCTGCTAATGTGATTAAGAACCAGTGTGAGTAACAAACAGGGGAGTTTTATATCATTACATCTTCCTCTGAACATAATCAGAAGCAGCACTGCAGAGAGAGCTTTATACTGCTGCTGATATAAAAAACACCAGTACAGAAAAACAAAATTCTGCTTTAATTCTTAAAAAATACACTTTTCAATACCATGGGTGGCTAAATGACCTAATATTAGTACAGGCACAAACATATCATTGGCTCTTAGGTCGTATTTTGACCTCAAAGCTGCCACAAGAATACAAAAAACAGAACTATAGATCTGTAAAGTATTTTTTCTGTAGTTTTAGGAGCTGAAACAAGAAGTTACTGAATATCAGAGGCCTAAGAATTTTATAGCTGTTGCAGTAGTATTAAAAAAAGTTAGGGATGCACGATATTGGATTTTAAATATGCTGATATTTCCAAACACATTATTGCCAATACCGATATTTTTCGTCAAGAGCAGAGTCTTTACATCACGAATATGGACTTGTTGCTTTCAATTTGAGAGTCCATTTGTGTAAAGAACTGATGTAAAACAAGAAAAAAAAAGCAGTCAACTCTTGAAAAGTGAACATTTTGCTTTTTAGATGTACCCAGGAAGTTATGGTACATTTGTTTACTTTGACGATATTATAGCCTAGACATGGGATATATATGGCTTATATGTATTGGCTGTGAATATCAGCAAAAATTTCAACATCAGCCAATACCAAAATCCAACTTTTTTGACCAATTTCTGCCGATACCGATATCATGCTGATAAAATTATGCAATCCTAAAAAAGGTATCAAGATTGTTTGATTTTCTTAGATGCTGGTCAAATTTTAAAAAGCAGGTATCAAGGTAATCAGAAGCTGTCCTAGTCTAGTTTCTCTTATCAGTAGGGACACTGAATTCTTGCTACTATTTAACATGCTGACTAGTTACCAATAATGATAATAATAATAATAATAATAATAATAATAATAATAATCAATCAATCAATCAATAACATCATCATACAATTCCATATTATCAGTACCATTAGAATTCACCTGTTCCTCTGACTGTGACTGTCTCTTTGTCTCAAACAACCCTGTAATGACATAAAGTGTGTCATGAACTCCTGTATCCTGTTCTGTGACCAGGTTCTGCACGCTGGGAAACTCTTGCAGAGTCCTAAACACCAGCATGTTAAAGCCTTATCCTGCTTTCTGACAACTACAACAAAGGGTGTAGTTGCAAGAAAAGAAACCTCAGAGGCTCTTGAAAAAGTACGATGCTGGAATCAGAAACCTGGACACTTTTACTGAGAAATGAACAACCATGTTCCGAATACGATCAGTCCGCAAAATACCACTCATACCAGGACGCTTGAGTCCATATAAACACAGTCATGGTGACGAGGAGAGGTGTTGAAAACAATCCCTTATCGATGCATCATGATCTGATTGGATGATTCTACATCAATCTACAGTACATCCTGCATCCAATATTAACAGGTTAAGAATATCAGCACGGAAGTATTTTCATTGATGAAGAAGCAGACCTAGTGCACTACATAAACTACTTTATGGTTTGGTGCCATAAAAGTTTTTACTGTTGTTCACACCCTTGTTATGTAAGGTAGTAGGACTTATGTCACTTTTATGATGTTTTCTACATTCAGGAGACATTTGCTAAGGGCTGCTACAAAAATGAAGAGTTACTTTTGTTTCTAAGGGAAAAATTCTAAGACCTATAAAGATGATCTATTTTGGTGAACAATAAAAACAGATTCTTGAAATTGTTTCGAAAGCTCTTTCTAAATGATAATAAGGGGTTCATGTTTATGTAATAGTGGTAGTAGTAGCCTTTATTTATCTGCTTGTATTCTTTGTAAAGAAAAAAAAGTTATGCATCATGATATGGGACTGAATTGAAACATTGGCTGCATTATTGTAATTTAATTGTGAGATCAGTACACAAATGCAGCTCTAGAGGCAAGACAGAGAGCTCTGTAGAGCACTTTGCTGGATCAATCCCTGAGTCAGTCCTGACAGGGAGCTTGAAATACCAGAAACACATTCTCAAGAGCAAAAAATTTAACATGTTGTAGGGCCGGATTATATATCGAATTTTAGAAAAATATCAATACATTTTCAAACTACATGTAAGTTTATGCAGTAGATTACATATAAATATAGTTGTTGCATTAAAATAAGACTCGATAGTAAACTGAAGATAGTGGCTCTTTGGCTTTTTCAAGATCTCAGAATAACAGTAGAATGATGTTTTTTGCAGGTGTCAAAAAAAGTCTGAATCACTTCCACCTCTGACGTCAGCAGCACAAAGTTCAATATGATGATTATGTAAAATGGTGAGCTGTAGCCCTCTGCATCAAAACAATCCTTGCTATGAGTTTCATTGTTGTATTTTTTAAGTATTTATCTGAAAAAACCTTTAGATATGTATTGAATAATATCCATATCGACTGTCCTAACTTGCTGTATGTCAGACTTAAAACTTTAATGTTTAATAAATGGACTGCAGATAAAACCTACCTTGTTCAGTGAAATCTTAAGCAGTATCTCTAATCCTATAAAGATTCCTGTTTTTTTTGTTTTTACTTTTGTTCTGTTAAATACACTTAATAAACAAAAATAAATGAAAAGAATTTGACTAAAACAGCTCTTTCTGCCCTGTTTAAAACCCAGAAAACTTAATGCTTCACCTGATATTGTGGAAAAATATCTGTGATATGCATTATTATATATCTGTTGTGAAATGTACTTCAGATATACCAGCCATACACATTCGAAGAAAAAATATATGGCTACTTGGGATGCACAATATTATTGGTCAGAACAATATAGTATTGGCAGATAATTGCCTAATAAGTTGATTATTTGTATCACAAGATAAAGAACTTTTTGCACATATCTACAGCCTATATTTTGGCCATACAAATAGGCCACTTATGTCCCATATATTGGTTGGAATATTAACAGAATAAAAAAATACTTAATGAAGGTTTACCTCATCATTACTGAATATCCACTTTTATGCATCAAACGTGTTGTTTATTAAAGAGTATGTTTTTTTTTTTTTTGTTTTTTTTTGCTTCAGATCTGTTTCTAACACTAATAGACTGCATAGCATGGAAGGAAAAGGTCAGTCTTTGATAGTCAGTCTTAACAAAAAGTATCTGAACTTGTAATAATGCAATAATCCGATATTGTGCACCCTAATAACTGCTAATACTGTGCAGATATTATTTTAGCCCCTACTGAAAGGTAATGCACCAACAAAACAACAAATTCAATGAAAAATACTGCTAAAAATGTGTACAAGCAAAATATATGTGTATACCAGTGGCATCAATTTTTAGATGCTTTTGTCTGCTGGTGTGGACTGAAATAACTATATGCAAAAGTATGCATGCAAATCAGTCAAGAAAACAACATGTAACCACAAAAAATGACATAAAAGCCGATTACTGGTAAGTTCATGAAAACAGCATCTCCGACAGGAACCTATGAATGTAATATAATACATAAACCTATATAACACATTCATCTCGTTGTTGATTTAATTGTTATTGTGGCCTATAAACCCACTGCCAACAGCTGAGTAAGAGGACGGCCGTGTCAGCAGTCTTATACTGGTTTATACTCCACATGATGATTACCATCACTGTCCCTGTCTGTCTCTGTCCTCTCATGTCTCATCCAAAACACTTAAATGTCCCTCAGCATGTGTCCCGTTGACAGCTTCACAGTTGCCCCTGTTCATGTGCTAACGCTGCTCCTCCTTATCGTGAAGCCCACTCTGGCTAACTAAATACTTATCGGGCTACCGGCTGTACGTCGTGAGGAGATAACGAAGAGCAACGTAGTTACCGTCTTATTATTTCTGCCATTAAATAAAGTATAAAGCTATGACATTAAGGTACAGCGCGGAGCTCCGTTAGCTTCAGTATTAGCCAAATGAACAGCTACTGGTTAGTACAACAAACAGTGCAGAGCTAGCTGCTGTTAGCTTCAATGTCTCCTCCAGTTTATCGTCAGAACAGTTTATGTAACACCGACAGAAGCAGCGACAGTTCTCCTAAGATTGAGGGTGTTTGTCTAAAAAGAGCTCCGTCTACAGATATGAAAGGGTGCACGGATGGGGCTCGTCAGGTTAGGTTAGTAGAAGATACCTCTTTACCTTTGACTGGAGCCTTTAGCGCCATGATGACTCCTGAAATCAACACGACCCGATCTCACCACTGCACTGGAGCACCGAGGCAGCCAATCAGAGGGCAGGGATCTGAGGACACGCCCACTTATGTGTCTCTCTGACGGATTGTAATAAAAACGTTACAAACATTTATTATTATTATTATTATTAATATTATTTAAAATAAAATAATTCTGTTTGACATCTCAGTTTCATTTATCATCTTATCACAGACTATAACAAAAACATTTAAAAAGACAAGAAAAATCCAATGAACTAGCGGATTATAATAATAATAATAATAATAATAATAATAATAATAATAATAATAATAAAACAAATCTGTTTCAGATTTTAGTTTAGTTTAGTTTATCACAGATTAAAATTTAAAAAAAATTAAAAGATGCTTAAAAATATAAATGTATAATATCCGTTTATCATAGATTAAAATACAAATATTACAATTTTTAAATTTATATATATATATATATATATATATATATATATATATATATATATATATACTGTACCCAATATTGCATTTTTGCAGATATTTTCCCAACTCGTTATTGCTGATACCAATATTAATACCAATATTTTTTTTAAGAGTTTTAGGACATCAAACCTCTACTTCAGTAAAATTGGCCTGTTCCTTTCATGGTTAAAGTCTACCAGTTTTATACTCTTAAAAAAATTACACTTTTGATTTATAAAAGTGGAAATTCAGAGATGATGCAAGACAAAAGAAAGGACATTAGGCCTATACAAAAAGTCAGTCAGAGGTTTTATGTGCTCTTTATAGTGTTTTAGCAGTTTTAATGGAATTTATCTTTTATGTAGCTGACCAAACAAAGAGACCCAAACAGATGAGCTTCAGGTAGAGTTTAGACTTTAGGTGGTAAATACCCTCCTAATCTTTCAGTTTGTCAGAGGAGACATTTCTTGTCAAACAGGCTTGTTTACAATGCATGTTTTGTTTTTAGTTTTGCAAATGGTCTTCCTCATCTCCATTACACAAAGAAGCGTATTGCACCACATCATGGTACTATTTCTGGTGGGTCACATGGTTTGAATGAACAGCTTTTATCTACAGAATAATTAGCTTTAAACTCAGTGATGCAGCTTTTGCCCAAACCTGTCAATTTGTGAACATGTCATAATGGTCATGGAGGGGGGGCTGTGTGACGTTGACACGCGATGCCTTCAGGGCCCGTCCGACTTTATGCTGCATTCAACATTCCAATATGGGAAAATTATGATATTGCACATAACTACATATTACAATCCGATCACCTTTATCAACCAGGTAGGTTAGACATGCAAGGACTGTGACTCCAGTTATCTTTACTCCACAAGTACAGTCTAGATCAGTGGTTCTTAGATATTGAGTGGGAGCACAATGAGGCAGGTCTAGGTGTGTCTTGGGAATTGGCACAACAATTTATTATCACACCTACAGTGACAGTTTGATGAGTTTTTAATTAATCCAACTGTTAGAACGTTTTCCGATAAAACATCTGGAAAAATCACAAGTTACAGAAATAAACCATCTTTTACATTTCAGAACTTAATTAACTGATTACGAACATATAATTTTACAAATTGTGACCTAAGCAGTTAAAAAAAAAGTTGGCAGGATTTGGGGAAATGTCCAACAGTCAAAATAAATTCAATAACAATTTTTAGGGATGCACAGTGTTATTGGTATGGTAGTGGTAGATAATAGTCTCAAAACCTAAGTTTCTGCCTATATTTATTGCCAATAATTTATCCTTTTATGAAAGAATTAAGTTTGACAAAAAAAATGCATATTGATAAGGCTGTTTTTTTTGACTGCAGATTTGTAAAGTGCAGGTTTGTTCTTCTGGCTGTTAAAAGGGTTAATTGAGCTTTACTTTAATGTTGATGTGATGCAAATAATGTAAGTGTAGTGATATGGCTCATCATTTGTATCAGCATCAACATCAGAATGGGCTAAAATAACTTTTAAGACAAATAGTACTATGCATATTTTAGGATTAAAGAGACTACATTTTTTTGTCAATGACTTCTTCATACTGGTGTATTATCCATTGCAGAAACATAAAAAAATGATATTGTTAATCACCAATGCTGTGGCATACAGCTTACATTGGGGTGGTGGTAGGGCTGGGCAATATGGCCAAAAAATAAAATCCCCGTTTTTTTTTTCTACAACACTCAATTTATGATTTTAATCTATGTTTTTCCCTCTCAAAAAAAAACAAAACAAAACAAAACAAAAAAAAAACAAAAAAAAAAAACCAAACCCTCCAAGTAACACAAAAATGACATGAATCAAATTTTGCCTTTATGTTATGAAAATATATTCCCAAACAAAACAGAATTTCTCTCTTAAATTTAAAGTGCATGTGATAAAATGTTGATTATGTAGTTCAAATATAGGCAGGGCTGTCCACAAAAAAACTGAAAGCTGAGTTATTTTCACAGAATATTGACATGGAACTCTCTAATCATTAAAAAAAACAAATAAAAGCCTTAACATGTGCTTGTGCAAAACCTGACGGGGCCTACTATCATAAAAAAACTGTAAATTTTCAGTATTTATATTTTTAAACATTGCAATTGTTTAACTTACAATTTAACTTACAACTTACAATTGGAGTTCGACAAGGAAAAAAATCTTGATTTTTAATTTTTAAATCTTCTGCAGAAATTAATTCGAATTAATTAATTTAATCAATATATTTCCCAGCCCTAGGTGGTGGTGTAATAAATTTGTTAATCACGGACAAAAAACCCTTTTCTTTAATCTTCATCTTGTTTCAGCATTTACTATCACATAAATACTAATTTTTAACATTATGATATGTATAACTATACCTATTTCCCTTTTGTTTTAAACATATTTTCTTTTCATCTTTGTCATTATTATTACTCATTTATTTATTATGAAATGCTTTGACAATAATTCCCCACACTCGTGCCGATAAATCTCTTTAACTTGTGTTTTTGGAATTCCTACGTTGGACACCGGTCCGTGAATGCATCACTTTGTTTAAATTCAACAAACTCCATCGTTAAATAAACATAAGTGTTATTAAAACGACTTTTAGAAGAACAACAGTGTTTACAAACTATATTTTCTCATCCAGGGAATGTGTTTGGTTACAAAGGCAGGAGGATGAATTAGAAAATAACCGGAGACCTTTCACCTTTGACAATGTTTGCTCCCATCAGTAATGGACGGAAGCTATGACCCTCCTTGCAGCAGATCAGGCCGTATGAGTGCAGCTAAGCCCATTCCGTTAACAGGACCGAGGAGGCGGAAGTAGGGGTCGAGCCTCGTGACCCCCTGACAGGTAGGTCTGATTTGTGTTTTTAATTAAAGGTGAATTTCTGTTTAACGGCTCTGTTAGCCACGTTAGCTTGTTAGCACACACCCCTCAGTACGCCGTGACACCGCACGTGCTTCCTCTTTGATTCTACAGCTGCTGCAAAACAATAAAAACATCGGACTGTTTTATTGGACGATAACGTGAATTTATTATGGATTTATACCTATGTTCTTTCGTGTACTCAGTAATAAAGACAAAGACTTAGTCCGGGTTTGATATTTTGGCTCCAGCTGCATCAGTGGCCACAGTAAAGAACATTTCGTCCTAGTTAGCATGCAGGTCCATGCAGACAAACTTCCCCTCTGATCTTCATTTTTCTCACAGGTGTATTTTAAAAGCAATGAACCATTTCCGCTTTGATACAAGTAGTTACATAAATCCTGCCTGCATGGATGTGTTCAGCCGATAACAGGTCAGAGTCAGTCCTTTCTGCAGTGACAGGTCTGTCAGGTTGTGACTTGTTATGTTGCAGAGGGTTAAAGTAAAGCAAAGTCTTATCTTTACCAGTACTCAGTTTAATATCTGATCTGGAAGTGGCATTGAGTTGAGGAACTGACAAGTTACCTGGATTAATTACTCTATGACATAATGCTGACATGACATTCAAGGTCACATAACATTGCTATGAATCACCAATAAAATGTTAATGACTGCAGCAGAAATAGAACAGCCAGAAAGAGACTAGAGTAGTTTTCAACAGCCAGGTGACAAAGAGATATATGAAAACAGAAAAATGTGGAAAAACAGGACAAATAGTCTGTAGATGAGATATTGAGGAAAGGAGCAAATAAACAAAGACTGACTTAAAGGAGTCAAAACGTTTTGATAAAATGGGATTTGGGGAATAAAATGAAGTGAATATTAAAATACTGTTGAGATCAAAAAAATGATTTTCTGAATTTTACATATAACATCATATAATAGAGCTGAGGTGTTGCCATAAGACTTGTATTACATCTAAGGCTGACACACAAAGATACCAATTAAAGCTGCGCAGTAACTTAATTTTTTTATGCTGTCAGCTGTTCTCTGATTGGTTGATGCCAGTTTCAGCTATGATAAAGATAAGCTTTCTGGATCTATTAGACGTAAGAGGGGCATCACAGTGGCTCAGCAGGTATTGCATGTGCCCCACAGCGAGAAGGTTGCTGGTTTGAAGCCTCTGACGGTCAGGGCCTTTCTGTTGCATGCGTGGGTTCAACCCAGGCACTCAGCTTCCTCCCCTTGTCCCTATACAAGGTACAGAATGAAGAAAAGTGAATGGTAAATGGACTTGAGCTTAGAAAGCACTTTTCTAGTCTTTGACTACAACCCCTGGCAAAAGTTATGGATTCACCAGTCTTGGAGGATGTTCATTCAGTTGTTTAATTTTGTAGAAAAAAGGCAGACCACAGACATGACACAAAACTAAAGTCATTTCAAATGGCAACAGTCTTGCTTTAAGAAACACTAAAAGAAATCAAGAAAAACATGTGGTAGTCAGAGGGAAAAAAATATGGAATCACTCAATTCCCAGGAAAAAATTACGGAATCACCCTGTCAATTTCCTTTCCCACCTGCATCAGATTAGATCTGCTCGTTAATATGCAGTTAAAAAGGAGTGATCACACCTTGGAGCTGTTGCACCAAGTGGATTGACATGAATCATGGCTCCAAGACGAGAGATGTCAATTGAAACAAAGGAGAGAGTTATCAAACTCCTTAAAGAGGGTAAATCATCACGCAATGTTGCAAAGGATGTTGGTTGTTCACAGTCAGCTGTGTCTAAAATCTGGACAAAGTACAAACAACATGGGAAGGTTGTTAAAGGAAAGCGTACTGGTAGACCAAGGAAGACATCAAAGCGTCGAGACAGAAAACTTAAGGCAATATGTCTTGAAAACAGAAAATGCACAGCAAAACAAATGAGGAACAAATGGGAGGAAACTGGAGTCAACGTCTGTGACCGAACTGTGAGAAATCGCCTCAAGGAAAAGGGATTTACATACAGAAAAGCTAAACAAAAACCGTCATTAACACCTAAACAGAAAAAAACAAGGTTACAATGGGCTAAGGAATAGCAATCTTGGGCTGTGGATGACTGGATGAAAGTCATATTCAGTGATGAATCACGAATCTGCATTGGGCAAGGTGATGATGCTGGAACTTTTGTTTGGTGCCGTTCCAATGAGATTTACAAAGACAACTGCCTGAAGAAAACATGCACATTTCCACAGTCATTGATGATATGGGGCTGCATGTCAGGTAAAGGCATTGGGGAGATGGCTGTCATTAAATCTTCAATAAATGCACAAGTTTACATGGACATTTTGGACACTTTTCTTATCCCATCAATTGAAAGGATGTTTGGGGATGATGAAATCATTTTTCAAGATGATAATGCATCTTGCCATAGAGCAAAAACTGTGAAAACATTCCTTGAAGAAAGACACATAAGGTCAATGTCATGGCCTGCAAATAGTCCGGATCTCAATCCGATTGAAAATCTGTGGTGGAAGTTGAAGAAAATGGTCCATGAGAAGGCTCCAACCTGCAAAGCTGATCTGGCAACTGCAATCAAAGAAAGTTGGAGCCAGATTGATGAAGAGTACTGTTTGTCATTCATTAAGTCCATGCCTCAGAGACTGCAAGCTGTTAGAAAAGCCAGAGGTGGTGCAACTAAGTACTAGTGGTGTGTTGAAGTGTTCTTTAGTTTGTTTGTTTTTCATGATTCCATAATTTTTTCCTCAGAATTGAGTGATTTTATATTTTTTTTCCCTCTGCTTGGTCTAAAAAAGTAATTGTTACTGACTACCACATTTTTTTTCTTGATTTCTTTTAGTGTTTCTTAAAGCAAGAACGTTGCCATTTGAAATGACTTTAGTTTTGTGTCATGTCTGTGATCTGCCTTTTTTCTACAAAGTTAAACAACTGAATGAACATCCTCCAAGACTGGTGATTCCATAATTTTTGCCAGGGGTTGTACTCATAACAGTTTTACACCACAGGGCACAGCTACGCATTCACACCCATTCACTCTCACATTCACTCACTGGAGTTTCCGTGTCAGTTATCCATCAGCGTCAGATAACACAGTCACGCCCTTTCACTGACGCAGCAGTGGGAGCAACTTGAGGTTAAGTGTCTTGCTATTGCCATGTGACAGCCAGAGCTCAGCTCGAACCTGCAACCTTCCGATTACAAACCAAGTGCACTATCAGACTGCGCTACCGACACCCACAATCATGTTTGTATAATCTCCACATACATTCATAAGTCAGATTTTTGTCCCTCAGGTTGCATCAATAAAGATGCAACATCGTATGTTCAAATGAAACAGAGAACCGTTGCTACACGGTTCCACATCAACAAAAGCCTTCATACATGCAGTTCACCAGCTGTAATCACGGCTGACAATTCTGGGAATTTTCAAAGGAATTTACAGGAATAAACAATAATGAAAGGGATTATAAACTGGAAATTTAAAGAAATTGAGGTTGTTTTAAATATAGTTGTGTAATATGTATCTTGACTAAAACAACCGGATTTCATGCAAGTATACTTGTAAGTATCTCTGCTATTCCTCAATCACATGTACATAATACACTGCTAACTGCAGGGGAACTGAAGCCACACGCCTACATGCACTGTGCATTCCTCCATCACGTGCACGGATGATTTCTGGAACCCTGGACTATTGAGGACACACATTTGAGCCTGTGGACTACATACAGTGAAGTTGAAATTGACAAAACAATATGTTTATATTCATGTTTGGATATAATACACTTCAGAAATGACACCACTTAACATAAATTCATACTTTTAGACCAGTTAAACCCATTTTAATGGCAGTTCAGCTAGATGCTGCTATATTAATTAACACCAGTCCTCTCCTGTTTATATTCATCATAGATATTAATTTTGATATTAGATTGATCTTTCTATCCATGGTAATTGATTATACATCCATAGTAACTGTCTTTACAACCACATTGACATGAGGTCGCTCCTGAAAATGGGATGCCACATCTCAAGGGGCATACCTTTAATACATTTATATTCAACAAAGACAAATATGGTGCTATACAGATAAGGATTGATTGATTGAATCTATATTCATCAGAGACAAAATGTGATTTTAGTTCCTTTGTCTCTATCTGGATGGATACATCTCTGGATGAATGTACAGTATGTGAAATTAAAAAAAAAAAAAGAATATATATATATATATATATATATATATACACACACACACATATATACATATAATTTATTATATGTATTTACATTTATACATATATGTGTATCTGTAAAATAAGAGTTTATGTTCAGCCTGCTCTATTGTAAAGTGTCTTGAGAAAACACTTGTTATGAACTGGCGCTATACAAATAAATAAAGATTAAGGTAAATTACCCCCAATTTGAAGTTAAACATGCACGACCAGCTGCACCACTGTGCCTCTCAACCCTAATAATTATGACATTGTTTTGAGATGCTGTGGAACATCATTGTACTGTAACCTCTCGATGTTTAGTTAAAATAGATCACAGGTTATGGTAAAGACTAGTCATCCTGGGATCAACTATCCAAATTCTTAGTTAAAAATTCAGTGAAATTTAAGTCTTTGAGTATCAATGTTAATTTTGACAGCACTTTTTAGTTTTAGTCCTTTGTCTAAAATATCTTTTAATTTTGGTCATAATTCAGTCATCTAAATTGTTTTAATTTTAGTCTAGTTTTAGTTGATGAAATTTCACAACATTTTAGTCGATGAAATCTACTGTAAATTTAGTCGACTTAAAATATGAAGTGTAAAGTGTAAGGCATTTTTTATGTTTCCTTGAATTTCTAAAGTCATGTTTTAAACTTGGATAAAATGAAACATCTAATAACCCTTTACTGAATGCTAGTAAAGTTTGAATGTGTAAGTTAACAGAAACAAATTTAACTTTTGTGTGAAATGCAGTCACCTTTATTTAGGCTACCTGGTAGAGTATCTCAGTTACAATACCAGAACTGACAACAAACAGTGAACCTGCTCTACATGAACATATCAATTCATAAAGAGAGAGAGAGAGTAGCTCTGATTGGATCTCTCCCCAACTTATCCTGCCACCAAAAGCTAAGGCAGCTGTGATTGGATGTCCCTCTTAACTCATCCAACCTTTCCACACAACCAAAGTAGCTGTGACTGGATATATTCCTAACTTGTCCCTACTGTCTACATGACCACATTAGGTCTGACTTGATTATGTCTCTGTCAAAATTTTAGTCTAGTTTTTATTTATTTGTTTTGTCAGTTAATTAATTTTAATTTTTGTCCATGTGCACTTGTTTTTATTAGTTACTGTCTAGTTTTCATCAGGAGAAAAAGGTTGTTGACGAAAACTTTGATTAAAAAAAAGTAGTCAACAAAATTTACACTGTTGAGTATGAACCTGTTGTTTTTTAAGTATGTGATCACACTGTTATACTGAAGCTGAATCTTAATGTTTTCAGGAGTGATGGCAGTGGGAGGGCTCACAGCTGCAGGTACGAGGCTTTAGGGGTGCAGCACTAGCCTAGCTGGCACCATGCAGCAGAAAGGTGCGATCCAGATCATAGAATGGGAGGACCTGGACAAGAGGAAGTTCTACTCCCTGGGCGTGTTCATGACCCTCACCACCCGAGCAACCGTCTACCCGGCCAGCCTCATCCGCACCCGACTGCAGGTGCAGAAGGGGAAGGCGCTCTACTCCGGCACCTTTGACGCTTTCTGCAAGATCCTGCGAGCAGAGGGCGTGCGAGGCCTGTACCGGGGATTTATGGTCAACACGTTCACACTGGTCTCAGGACAGGCGTACATCACCACCTATGAACTGGTGCGCAAGTACGTGTCCCACTACTCGCCCAGTAATACGGTGAAGTCAGTGGTGGCAGGAGGGGCGGCCTCCCTGGTGGCGCAGACCATCACTGTGCCCATAGACGTGGTGTCACAGCACCTGATGATGCAAGGACAGGGCGAGCACCTGACTCGCTTTAAGGTCAAGCCTAAAATGATGCTTGCAGCGAGTAAAAGCAGACTGACTTTTGGGCAGACCCGGGAAATTACGGTGCAGATATTTGCTGCTGATGGTTTCAAGGGGTTTTACAGAGGCTACGTGGCATCACTGCTCACATACATCCCTAACAGCGCTCTGTGGTGGCCTTTTTATCACTTCTACGCTGGTAAGTTAAAGTTTAATTTTGTAGTAGCTGCTGCGCACATGCTGAAATATCTTCATGTTTCCTAACTGATTTAGTCACTCTTTAAAAGCTCATGTATGTGTCTTTATTCCCTAAATCCATTTTGAATCATTCTGCTACAGATTATAGCTATTCAAACAAACTTTCTTGCCAAATCTAAATATTATGTAATTTCCTGACACTTGTCTTTCATCTTTTGTGTTTCCAGAGCAGCTATCCTTATTGGCACCCAGTCAGTGTCCGCATCTGATTCTGCAGGCTTTGGCTGGACCAATGGCAGCAGCAACCGCCTCCACCATCACCAACCCCATGGACGTTGTTCGAGCCAGAGTGCAGGTAGGCTCACACTGAAGGTAGTTGTTACCTCTGCCAAGGAGGATATGTTTTTGCCAGTGCATGTTTGTTTGTTAGCAAGATTACGCAAAAGCTACTGGACGGATGTTGCTGAATTTTTCAGGAGGTGTTGATAATGGCCCGACTTAGAAATGATTAGATTTTGGTGGTGATACGGTTATTTGTCTGGTGGCAAAAAAATACCAAAATTAAAAAAACGTACCATAAGTTAACATTGGGCGGAATTCCCTTTATTGAATATATAGAAACATTATCCTTAACAGCCGTGGACTCGGTCTGGCTGTTGAACTTTGAACTTTGAATTGGTCTGACTATAAACCAAGACTAAGATTCAGTTACAATGATTGAGACATCTTGGTGACATGTGCCACGTAATATATGTATTTGTTTCCTTCAAATTACTTTTATTTATTTGCTTTCTCTTTATTTATTGTATCCATTACTTATCTTATCTGTCTATTTAGTTACTGCTGTAATTCCTTTATCTTATTACTTACTGAGTTTAGTGGGAATAAC
Source organism: Cetoscarus ocellatus (assembly GCA_037902135.1). Taxonomy (NCBI): domain Eukaryota; kingdom Metazoa; phylum Chordata; class Actinopteri; order Labriformes; family Labridae; genus Cetoscarus; species Cetoscarus ocellatus. Next base: position 1,781,688 of record JBAMNC010000277.1, read on the forward strand.
TTGTACTGTTCTTGCAAAACTGAAAACTGCAAAAAATCATATCTCTGCCATTTTTAAATGGATGCGCTTACAAGTTTACAGGATAATATGGGGTCCATGTCTCTATCATAAATGTCAGTTTTATCTGCATCCAATCCAGATTGACATCACAAAAAACTTTATAATGGGAAATCCCATTGACAGCATTCAATAATTCATATAAAACCAAAATATTAAGTGATGTTCTCAAAACTAGTTGTGTTCGTGCAGGATAACAACCTTTATGTATGTGCTGAGTTTGGTCCGGATCCTGGCATAGTATCTTTTGCAGGGGTTTTGGAAAAGCCACTGCTGGAACTGAGCTGCATGGCAGAGGTCTGCGCTCTCTGAGTGCTTTTCTAGTAGAATTTGGATTTGCCAGGTTATTTTACTGTGTTTTGATTTTGAAGTAAAGAAAAAGAAAATAGATGCTATGGAGACCTTAAGGTTTGGGGCTCAGGAAAGCAGGATTTCAGTCGCCTTGAAAGAAGATTTGGAAAAGTTCAATCATGTTTTGTTCAATGGGTGAATACCTTCATCCATTCTTTATGTATACCACTTATACCTTTCAGGGTCGTGGTACACCCTTGGCTGATCATCAGCCAATCAGAGGGCTGTCCGTCATTCAACCATTCTTACACATATACTCAAACCTACAGGCAATTAAGAACAACAGACAACCAGTTATGCACACATTCACAACTTGGGGCAACTGGAGTCTTAAATCAACCTAACTGGCATGTTTTCAGTCATGGGAGGAAACTAGAGTTCCTGCAGAAACGCATGCATGCATGGGAAGAACTTGCAAACTCCACTCAGAGAGGCTCAGCATGACCAGCAATTTGATCAGGCAGCTTCCTTGGCTGTGAGGCATTAGCACTACAGGCTGCAGCACTATGTGAATACTTTTTGGAAAGAATGATAATGTCGTACTTAAAAGATCACATGGACTTCTATTTATATTGTAACACTAATGCCTCGTGCTCCCACCATATTTCCTGACTCTACAAATTATTACATACTTAAATGTTATAAAGCCTCAAATAATCCCTCTATCCATTGATTTTTCAAACTTCTAATCCATTTTATATGATTAATGATTGTTTTTCTAAAGCAACACATTTCCCATCTATCCATTAAGACTTGTAGTGAGCTTTAGCTGTTCCCAGCTGTCAAAGCAAGAGATGTATACTCACCATGGACAAGTCAGTCCACGACTAGAACTTTAACCTCATCATAAATGTATTTACTCTAATGGCTTATTTATAGGTCCCATGCCCTGGTGTGCTTAACCTTTTACATTACAGTGTTAATTTTATTGACTAATTATTTTCGTTATAGTTATTGTCAACAACCTTTTTTCCACTGATGAAAACTAGACAGTAACTAATAAAAACAAGTGCACTTGGACAAAAACTAAAACTAAATTAACAGACATTTTCCTCAACAAATAAAAACTAGACTAAAATGTTTGACAGAGACTTAATCCAGTCAGACCTAATTTGGTCATGTAGACATTGGGACAAGTTAGGAATATATCCAATCACAGCTACTTTGGTTGTGTGGAAAAATTGGATGAGTTAAGCGGGACATCCAGTCACAACTGCCTTAGCTTCATGGTGGTGGGATAAGTTGGGGAGCGATCCAATCAGAGCTCCTCTCTCTATGAATTGATATATTCATGTAGAGCAGGTTCATTGTTTGTTGTTAATTCTGGTATTGTAACTGAGATGCTCTGCCAGGTAGCCTAAATAAAGGTGACTGCATTTCACACAAAAGTTCAATTTGTTTCTGTACATTTATACATTCAGACTTTACTAGCATTCAGTAAAGGGTTATTAGATGTTTCATTTTATCCAAGTGTAAAATATGACTTCAGAAATTCAAGGAAACATAAAAAATGCCTTACACTTTACACTTCATATTTTAAGTCGACTAAATTTACAGTAGATTTCATCGACTAAATGTTGTGAAATTTCATCAACTAAAACTAGACTAAAATTAAAACAATTTAGATGACTAAATTATGACTAAAATTAAAAGTTATTCAAGGCGAAAGACCATAACTGAAACTAAATTTAAAAAGTGCTGTTAAAATTAACACTGCGGATTTCATGGGGCCCTTGACATCGGAGCTTTAATGTCTTTCCTCTGTTTTAGGTGGAAGGTCGATCGTCTGTAATCGGGACGTTCAAGCAGCTGTTGGCAGAGGAGGGCGTCTGGGGGATGACCAAAGGTCTGTCGGCCCGCATCATCTCCTCCACGCCCACATCGGTGCTCATCGTGGTGGGATATGAGACTCTGAAGAGACTGAGCCTGCGAGCTGAGCTGATAGAGTCCAGACACTGGTGAAGTAAAGACCAGTGGGGTCCCGAGAGTCACATGACTGAGGGCAGGAAGGAGTCCAGACCTGAGTCAGGTCTCTGGGTAGCTGCTCCACGGTGTCGCTGCCTCTTCATGACTTTATGTCCGTTAAATGTGTGAGAGCGGCAGAGTTCAGGAGTAAATGTTTGTCTTTTGGGACACTCAGCTGTTATGACCTTGCCTTTTTTGCCCATGCCTTTTTTTTTGTTAAAGGTTAAATGTGAAACATGAAGATAAACGTTAAAAACACTTTGGTAAAGAAAAAGAGTCTCCGGAGGAATGTAGATACATGAAGCCTCTTTTAATTACTGCCTCCTGCACTGTCTGAGGTGAGGATGCCAGTGTAACCTTTGAACCTGACTTTGGGAACATCAGGGTTGATGTTTTTATACCCACAGACTTGAAGCCTGATTGGGATTTTGATCCTTATGTGAGTTTCTTGTCCCAGAATCTAAGTTCACAAATGCCTTGTTTGCCCTTTAGAGCACACGAAGAGCAAAAAAAAAAGCTCGATTATTGCGCATTCCAGTGAAAATCTTTTTTTGTGCAGAGGTGTAAAACAACTGCCAAACACGTTGCTTTTCTTTATCAATGAAAAAAAAAGTTTCCTTGAATTAAATTATGTTATTAGATTATACAAATGTTAAAGAAATATATACAATGCGCGGTTTTTAAGATAGCAGACAGAATATAAAACTTGTTTAATTCTGCGCTCTTACAGGAATAGACATAAAATATATCCAAATGATGAGTCTGTAAACCTGGCTGGATATGAATCTTAAAAAAGGATAATGTAAGTAGCTGTGTTGGTGATCAGTCTGTAAAGTCAGTGCTGTCATTGTATTTAGGGATGGGGATGGGAATCGAAAACCAATTCAAGTTGAGAATTGATCAGAACTACCTCACGGAATCAGTGTCATTAGTCTTTTTGCTTAACAATTCCCTAATCAATTCCTTCGATTTTGTCAGGAAAAGTTCTAATTGCAATTTTTCTGGCAGATATTGCGATTACAATTCGATTCACGATTTGCTTCAAATCAAGCTTCAGTGCAATATTCACTATGTTTACAGTACAGACAACAGTAAGGACATCAATGATCAAAAGCACATAACACATGATTCATCGTCTAATATTGATGATAAATATTCTGTTTTCATTATTTAAGGGATACTCCAACTTGGACTCCTAAACAGAGGCTTTGTGTTGTTGACCTTGTTACCAGCACTTGCATAAATGCAAATTGCCTGCAGATTTGTAAAATAGTTAACACGACAGATCCTGGGTCAGTCAGGAGCGCTGCAAAGAATTGCAGCTTTGGGGATCACATGATTGCATTGTCTGAAATTGCGATTTCGATCTGAAAATGATAAATCTTTCAGCCCTAGGGTGTCGGCCACACAGAAAATCCACAGGAATCGATATGGGAATCGTTGAAGAATCGGATCAATAATGGTATCAGTGAAAACTTATCATTCCCATCCCTTAATAGGGATGCACGATATTGTTTTTTTTTGCCATTATCAGATACGTCAATATTTCAAATCCTTCAGTAGATTCCAACATCAAGACTGAAATATGGATAGAACTGAAAGTAGTTTTTTCCCCTAACACCTACAGTATAAACTGTGATTTGTTTAAAAGCAAAATCAGCCTTCAAACACTGATTTACCAACCTGCTGACAGAACATCAGCTTTCTATTACAGCTCAGACTTTCAAAGCAAAAGTATTTTGCAAACACTTCACAAACTTGATGCGGATTTACAGTATGAGGCAAATATACCAACACTAGATATCAGCAGAAATGCCAGTATCTTCTGATATTGATATTTAGCTTCTGAAACAGTTATCTGCAGATGTCAGTGATGCTCTGTTTGGGAAAATCAGGGCTAATGCCGATATCAATGTTTAAAATCATCAGTTTAGCCGTTGCTTCTCTAAGGACCTCTTTTGGCCTTAAGCTGGAGATATACTTGTAGATTGTCTTGTGTCTGTCGTTTTTGCCTGTATGTGACACGTGTTACTGGAGGACACCACTAGAGGCCACAATAGACCTCAGGCTGTATGTGACTACCTGTTGAGTCAGAAGTAAACTGCAAACACCCAAAATCATTAAAAAATACTCCATAACTGATGAGCAGTTGTCAGATCTCACCATCAGCATTGTCTGAACTCTGTTTCTGATATGTTCCTCCCTGACCTGTTGGAACTGTCTTGGTGTATTGGTCTAATGAGTGACCATGTTAACTGAAGACTAGTGGCTGACAGATGTCATGATCAATTTTTCACCTATCAATCATCGTATCAAAGAATACCTCATCAGTTAAATATGAGAAAGCTCAGCCAAAGAAACTAAGCTAACGTAAACAAAGCCAACCATGGTGTCAACTCGAAGGCACCAATGTACACGGTAACCAACTGAATTGTTACACCACACTTATTTCCTTGTTTAAATTCTACAGGAACATTTTTCTGTTCAGTCTCACACATTATTCAGATGTTGATGATTGTGCTCTTGATTTATCAGTTTGTCTTTTTAAGTCTCTGCTGCTGTGATCGATCTGTCCTCCCTCCTCTGCCTCTACGCTGATCTGACTCATGATGTGTAGACTGCAGCTTACGTTTGCGACTTGTTAATCCTTGACGTTGTGTGGCAGCCATCATGCGTAGGCGTATGTTTAGATAGCAGCAAGCATATCTCCAGCTTAAGTCCACACAGTTCAATATTTTCTCTCCTGTTTGCTAATTAAAACGGATCACAGTTTGTCCTAAAGGTCATTTTTACTGCTCTATTAAAGAGGAAATTATCTGTGTGCCACATGTCAACATTAAATGAATATGCCACAGAGAATAAACATCTGAAACTGATACCTGCTCTCCCCTCATGATGCTGATACCATTATCATACAGATAATATCTGCATCCATAGTTATAATAATGAATTTTGTGTATTAATAAGTTAAATGGGCCAATCAGAAGGCTTGTTTTAGTGTCTTTGTTCTAGCGTCTGAACTGTTAAAAAAACTGTATCAATACAGAAAGCAGATGTTGCAGCACATAAAGTACCATTTTCAGACCTCAAATCTAATATAAGTGAAAGGAATTCAGTATTTTCTCGTGGATTTCCACTGCCGTTGACAGTTATAATGCATTATTAAAATCAGTGGGTCACAGGGCTGCTTTGAGGGTCATGGATGTGTGCCTAAAATAAAAATTGGAAAAAGAAGAAGCCTTTCAAATACATTTACTACTAATTCTTTGCTGTGTGAATCTTGATTGTTTTCTCAAGGTCCAGACTTTATTATCGTGACATCTTGGAACAAAAGCTGTGATATAATTTATTTCATTTCCAAACATCTTCAGGAAACAACTTAAACGAGAATGTTATGGAAAACGGGGACTAACAAAATGTCCATATGAGCTTGTTGTCTCTTCGATCAGTTGTATGTTTCGTTAAATTAGTGTGAAAACAGCAACATTGTCCAAAACCTAAGGAAACATGGGAAGATTCTCAGTAAGAGTGAAGTGTGCTCTAAAGTTAGACCAGCTGAGAACCACTGTTTCAACAAGCCGGAAGATTTTAATCATGTTTTCACCTCCCACTGCCTGTGTTCAAGGAAAAGAACAGACTATTTAACCTTGTTGCCGCTCTGCTGTTTAGTGAAAGCAACCACAGGTAGGCAGATTAATGTAGCAGATGCTTCTCACCAGCAGATACAATAAAACTCCAGAGTTGCCTTCTTGTTTCACTGGTAACCGAACGAGGGAGAGACGCAGGCTGCTGTGACACCAGCCCTGAGAGGCAGCTGGAGAAACGGACACTCTCAGCCATATTTATGAATCAGTACTGCCAGTGAGGTTTCTGTCTCCTCAGCTGTTTAATGTAAAGCTCATCAAGATGAACTATGGACTCTGCATTTCCTCCAGTTTGTGAATTATGACACTTGACTCCTTGAAAAGTGAAGACAATGGACTTCTGCCTGTATGGAGGAGGTGATGCTCCTTTTATTTCCTACCTACCTGCTGTGTTTGTCAGAGGATTGTAAAAAGTTTGATGTGTTTTAAACTTGCACAACTTATGGACCGATAATGACACGTAATAAAGAATTTGAATTATTGCAAAAGATTATGTATTAACTGGATTTCTGATCTGTATTTTATAAAAATGAATTTTGTCTTTAAAAATGCTCTCATGCTGCAGTACGTGTGCTCTGCCACACGAGGGAGCAGTTCATTATTTAACCTGCTGTCTTTAGTCATTAACTACATTCACTGACAAAAAACCCTGCATCTCCAAACTAACTGCTTTTTCAGGAAATGCAAAAATTTAAATGTATTTTTTAAATGAGTAAATGCTGTATTACTATAATTGAAAGTAGATTTTCCAGACTTCAACTTGATTTAAATACATTAAACCCACTTACATAGAGGGTGAGCAGTAGCACTCCTGAATTAATCTAGTGTGCCTGAAGATTTTTGGCTTGGTCTTAGGTGTGCCTTGATAAAAAAATTAGTTTAGAAACCACTTCCTCTGATTTCGGTCCTACTCCACTGATTTACCATAAAATGTGATGCCGGAGGAGTTTAGATGTGTAACAGTTGTAATACAAGATAAAGATTGAATATCAAGGAAAAAAAGTTGAAATGTTAAGAGATTAAATTTTGGGGGAAAAAAAGCAAAAATGTTGGAAAAAAAAATCTAAATCTAGGATTGAGTAGGATTTTGAGAAAACTATAGAAAGTTAAAATGTTAAGAGGAAAAAAGTCAAAATGTCAAGGTGACAAAATCCTAACATCAAGAAAAAAGTTACAAATTTCAGGAAAAAAAGGATAAAATTACAGGAAGATGTTGAGAGACAAGACAATAAGCTGATAAAACAGTCAAAATACCAAGACAGTCAAGTTTTCAGAGGAAGAGAGACATAATATTGAGGAAAAGTCAAAATGGAGAAAAATAAAATGGTAATGCCAAGGAAAAAGTGGGATTGTACATTAGAAAAATATGAAAGCTTAAGGAAAAAAACATGAGATAAAATTTTGTTACGAGGAAAAGGGAAAAATGTTGAGGTAGAGAAATCCAATTTAAAAAAAAGAGTCAAGATTTGGTGCAAAAACAGTTCATTGAACAAAGTAAATGTCAGGTAAAAAAGGATGAAATGACAAGAAAACTCTCAGAGAATAAAAAGTGCTTTTGTTGAGAAACAAGTCAATAAGTTGAGAAAAACAACAATATTGAGTCATACTGGTAAAAGGGGTATATCTGAGGAAAAGTCAAATGTGAAACAGTAAAGATGTCACTTGAAAGGTCATTACAAAGGATAAAAGTTTAATTATTTCTTAAAAGGTCTGAATATTAAAAAACGGGAATTTAAAGACTTAAATTTAAAAAGAAATATATAAAGTTAAGAGATGGCGTTTAGATTTTGAGAGGAAATTAAAAAAAAGTCAAAAGAGCTTAAAATTGTGTTATCAAGGTTGAATGTAGGGATGCACTATATTATCAGTAATGATAATGGCTTAAAAAGTTGAATATCAGCATCTACAGATATGAACATTTCTGCTGATTTTACAGTCGATTTATTGACCATATATATTTCCACATATCTCCTATGTCAGCAGAAATAAGCAGAATGAATAAAAGTAGCACATTATTTCACCTTATTATCAATAAAAGTCTTACTTTAGAATAAAAAACTCACCAGTTTTAGAAATGTTTCCCTTGTTTCACATCAGTTTCTAAAACATATAATCCGTCTCAGTATAAGTAAGAGGCCAGTTTTGGTAAAGAGGAGACTATGTACTTCCAACCAAGACATGTGTGAATCACTGACTTCAGAAATATCTGCAGATCAGATAGTGACAAAAATCCAGTATTGTCTATCCCTAGTTGAATGTAGAGAATCAGGTTGAAATGCTAAGGAAAAAAGCCAATAGGCAGAAAACTGCATGTCATAAATCCTTACATATCCACTTTTCTCAAAGTGCAAATCAAAACTATCTTTCTACTCTCATTTTTATTTTTTTCCTGCTTTACCTTCACATCCTTAATGAGCTACTGGATGAGATCAAAGTGTTAATAACTGCATGAAAAGAAGAACAAGACAAAACATATTTAAAAAACCAACCCCTCTTTAATTTGACCGACAGGTCAGTGCAAAAAAATCTACCACATTTACATTATTAACCCAGCCCACCCTCTGACATCTGACTTCTGCTGCATGATGGGAGTAAACAGCTGTGAGGATCTTCTCCTCTGCTCGCTCGGATAAAACATCTGGTCCATCACATGGGACAGTCGTAGATGTGGATGGCCCGGTCGTCTCCTGCTGAGATGATCTTTGAGCCGTTACTGTTGTACTTCACGCTCCACACCTGAGAGAAGATGGAGGAGGTTTAGGTTTTTACCCATAATGCAACTGAATGTATAAAATGTATCAAGAAACAGGATTTAAAAAGACAACTGCTGAAAATAAAACTGCAGCAATGATTGGATCAACAGATCGAATCAAAAGAAAAAAAAAGCATTTTAAAGAGAAACTTGCCCTTCAGCCATTTTTCAAGCAAATTAATGAAACCCTTCAGCTAAAAAACACGTCTCTATACTTTTAGCTGAATGTTGACTTATCATTGATCTTGATAAACTGTATTTTACTCTTTAAGGGATACACCAACATTATTTTTGTTTTCAAATCTTGCCATTATCGATTTTTGCTTATTCTATATAAACTCCTGTGGGCAGGTCTCCAGATTTTCAGAGTCAACAACACCAAAGACATGACTCTCCTGATATTCAATCCTATTCTGTGAGGAGGATGCTGATGTTTTCACCTGTTCCTGAAATCACGCTGGACGCTCTGCAGTTTGTGAAAAATAAAGCTCCAATTTGGCTGATTTTGTCTCCTGTCTGCCATGATTATGTCTCTGACGACGTTTGCAGCAACCGACTATTATGAGAGCAGGACATCCTCGATTTACAAGGCTCCCAGATCCGCGTGAAGGAATAAAGTTAAAGGGGTAATTCAACTTTTTTTTTCTTTTCATTTCTTGCCTCACTCCTGGATCCATGACAAGCAGATAAGACACCATTCTTTAGACTGTGCGTGCAGTCACAAGGAAGAGATGGGCAGAGCTCACCCACTGCTAATTAGCTTAGCTCAAACACTGGGAATCAATGGGTAGGGTTAGCCTGCCTGCCTAAACAGTCCTGTGTGCTTGTTGTGACTCGTTTTTTTTAACCGCATTATGTGACATTATCTTGTTCTACTTGTACTTCTTCGACTCTACAACTCAAAACAGAGGCTTTGCGTTGTAGAACTACTTTCAAGCACATTGGTTTGAGCATGCGCCCTGTGGTTTAGATTCGTATGGACTTCTTTCGAAAATTACACAAAAACTTAGTCTAAAAATAGACGAGGTTATATAACGGGGTAAAAAAATGAGTCCCAACAAGCACACAGGACCGTTTAGACTTGCTCAAGAGTTTATCTGATGACTGTAGGCAGAGGCAAGCTAACACTACCCATTGATTCCCAGTGTTTGAGCTAAGCTAATTAGTGGTGGGCGAGCTCTGCCTCTCTTCCTTGTTACTGCATGCACAGTCAAAAGAATGGTGTCTACCTTCTTGTCATGGACTCAAGAGTGAGGCAAGACATGAAAACAAAGAAAATGTTGGTATATCCCTTTGAGTAACAACAATAAAAACACAAAACCAGTCACTCGTCTTCTTCATGAGTCGAGCTTTCATTTGGAGGCTCCTGAAACTGAAGATCTAATGACAGTTGAGGTTTTTGCTTTAAGTCCATCTAAAATACTGGAGACAGCTCATGTGACAGACACTGGATGTATTGATTTCCCTCCAAACTCATCAACACCTCCAGCGGACGTCTTTCCTCTCTATAATTCTGATTTAAAACACTTAAGCGAGGATGATTCAGGGCTAGCTTTGTCACCTGGTCCTGATGGTCGAAGAACGTGTTGATGCAGGCTCTGGAGCTGGCGTCCCACACCTTCACGCTCTTATCGGACGAGCTGAGAGGAAGAGAAGACCCAGAGATCAGACACAGATCTATAATCAAACCATGTGTTGTCTGCCTGACTTTCTCTGTTTGATTTAGCACTGTGAGCAGGAAACTCAGTCCTAAAACAAAGCTTCAACAAAATAAAATAATAACAAAGTAAAATACAATGAAATAAAACAAACAATAAAATAAAATTGAACAGATAAAAATAGATAAATTTTAAAATATTATAAAAATATTTGGGGGGATCATCCATGAGTCATTATTTCTTGGTTTGTTTTGGCAGGAAGAGTTGGAAACTCAGTCCAAAAACACAGCCTCAACAAAGTAAAATAACAAAATAATAAATGAAATAAAGCAAACAATAAAATACAACAACTCAAAATCAATAAATCAACAAATAAATAAACTTTTTCTTTGTTGGTGTGTGTGGTGTGTGGTGTGTGTGTGTAGGGGGCGGTTGGGTTGGCACTCATTGGTCAAAGTTCAAATACATGATTTTGTTAAGTGTACAGCCCACATCACATACAGGAACATGATCTATAACTTTATTTACCTACACACACAAACTTATTACATTTACAGAGTTGTAGAGGCACAATGGGAGCTTCTTATATACACAGTTAGATATGCACACATACAGCACTGCTCTTATATAACAAATGTAAATATCACTCCTTGAAGAGCGTTGTGAGTAATCTCTTTGATATGAAGCCTGTCAAACGTGTCTTGCTGTGTTGATTTTTACCTTGAGACAAAGTGGGTGTCATCTGGAGAGAAGGCCACGTTAAGGACCCAGGATCCATGACCACTCAGTGTACCGGCCAGGTTAGCATGTTGCCTATGAATTATAAATAAGAAAACAAGTAGTAGTTTTAGTATTTTAAGAATTTATTCTAACTTATATAGCATATAATAAGCATCTATATCACAAACAGTTACTTCAATCTCCTTCAGAATGAAGTAATTTCATTTTCTAATAATAAAAACTAGTCGTCAGGAGTTTTTCAGTCCTGGTTTTACTCACACGTCGTATATTTTGATGTAGCCGTCGTCAGAGGCCGTGACCAGCAGCTGGGAGTCGGGCGAGAAAGTGAGGGATCTGATGGGCATGGCGTGACCTTAAAGGAGAGAAGACAAACAGTCAGGTTTAGTTTTCTGGCTGCAGCTCGAGGCCACATTCTTACCTGGTCGAGCCTCAGGACCCACCTGAGCTTAATTCTGAGTCTTTGTTGGGTTTGTTGTTAAGTTTAAGAGGCTGTGAGGGTTATTACATTTGTTACAAGGTGAAACGTCACAGGGGGTAAATATTACACCTTGAAACAGCACTATGAATTGGGCTTCAGTTGCCCCTTTTAGCAGTATTGTGACAGAGACTGATCTCACTTTTAAAGGCTAAGAAATACCAACAATTCTGAAAAAAGTCCAACTATGTAGCTCACAGGGCCAGGCAATATATCGATAAAATCAATTAATTCAAATTATTTTCTGCAGAAGATTTAAAAACTAAAAATCGAGATTATTTTTTCTTGTCTTACTTCAATTGTAAGTTGTTGCAAAGTTTGAAAATATAAATACTGAAAATTCACAGTTTTCATGATGGTAGGCCCTGTCAGGTTTTGCACAAGCACTTTTATAGGCGGCTTGTATTTGTTTTTTAACTGAGATCACATATTGATCAGAGAGTTTCATGTTAATATATTGTGAAAATACCTCAGCTTTCATGTTTCTGCAGACAAACCTGCCTACATAATCAACATTTTATTACACACACTTTAACTTTAAGAATTCTGTTTGGTTAGGAAATATTTTTCGACAACATAAAGGCAAAACTTGATTAAAGTCATTTTTGTGTCACTGGGATTCTTTTTTTGAGATGGAAAAAATCGATTAAAATCATAAATGGAAAAAAATCTGGGATTTTATTTTTTGGCCATATCGCTCAGCCGTAGTAGCTCACAAATATTTAATGATTAGTACACAGTATTTTTATTGTTTCACATTATTTTAAAGTCTGGCCCTCGTAACTTATGTCAGGAAAAAAATGGCCCTTGGACAAATGTAGTTGATGACCCCTGCAATAGGCCATTTGTTGGCTGTCATTGGTTCACTGACCAACCAATCAGAATCAGAGAGCCTTCCTCACAGCAACTGTTGCCGGGTTACCTAGTTGGAAAACTTTCTGTGTAGGCAGCGTCTATTTTAATGCTTTGTGGTGATGTTTTTATCTTCATTTTGTAACTTAATGTTTTGAAAATCACATAGAAAACTTAACTTCACTAAATCTTATTTCTGTTTTACAGTCTTTTTAGCCTTTTGTCTGTCAGTACCGCTCCCATCAATGTCATTACTTACTTTTAATTCAGATTTTATTTAATTTATGCTTCACCTTATGTTATGATTGTAATCTTTTTATAGATTAACTTTAAGGCTTTTTATTGTTTTATCTCCTGCAGATGTCCGTTGTTTTGGTTTATCCCTTCTGTTAATATTATTACTGTTATTGTTATTGTTATTATCATCTTTTTACATTTGTTCTCCTGTTTTCTGCTTTCACCCCCTTTTATCGCCTTTTCTTTTTCTTACTGATTTTATGTTTCTAGCTTTTATTTTGGTCCTCTTGGTCTCATTTTATGTTGCAGGGTTCTTGTGTTGTCTGGGTTCACTTCACACATTTCACTTGCTAGTGTCTATTTTGTCTGTTGTGCTTGTCTGTGATGGTTCTTTGATTTATATTGAGCTTTTTGGTTTTTTATTTACTTTTCTGCTTAAGCTGTTGCACTTTGCTGTCTGTATGTTCCTGCCTGTTTGTCAAAGCACTTTGTAAATCTCTGTTTTTAAAAGTGCTAAACAAAAAAAATGTATTATTATTATCATTATTAAATAAGAGAAAACATTTGATACTGATAATATTTGTGTGTTCTAGAAATAGGAACAGAAATAATGACAGCATTTTGTTAATATGAACAGCCAATGTTACATGACACCACTAAGGTCAGGTCAGTAATATTTTTCATTATTTTGACAGATTCATATAGATTTAAAATTATCACCCTACTGTAGTTCTGTCTTTATTCATTCACCACGGCTATATGTCAAAAAGAATCAAATGTATTCAATGTGACTAAGTGTTCGTGGAAATATGAGGTATTTTCTACTGTTTCAAATGGGAGCAAGGCCAGAAACAACAGATTTTATCTGACATAGCAACAGTTACTAAGGAGGGCGGGGCTTGCAGAGGATTACTTCCTGAAGAGGGCAGAGCTTGACAACGGGTTGATTGAATCACCTTCCAGTGTGTGGAGCAGCTTTCCAGTCGCGATGTCAAAGATGTTGATGATTCCATCTATGGCTCCACTGGCCAAATATTTACCATCAGGGCTCTGAGACACAACGAGGAAGAAAAGCAATTAAACTGTTGATTAAAAATGCCATATCAAACATTTTGACAGCAGAATAATAACTCATATTCAAGATTGTGAGGAAAAACATTTGTACTGGAGATAAAACAAGAAACATTACAACTAGGGGAGACCTTGGTGTGAAGTAAAAGAAACAAAAATGATCCAAAATTGGTTGTAAAGTTGCAGCGGTGAGTTCTCAGACAGCAGAGCTTCAGAAGCTCCCATCCAGCTAACCAGAATGACAGTTTGTGGTTTCTTACGTAGGCTATACTGAGGATGAATTTTCCTCGAGTGTCCAGGGAATATTCTTTCTTGCCGCTTTCCACACCAAAGATGTTGACCTTGCCATGGTGGCTTCCTGTGGCAATGTATTTGGAGTCTGGGGAGAAGGCAACCGACCACGCGTCGACTGCAAGGAGGGAGGAAGAGAGGAGGGTAAGACTCCAGACTGATTATTATTACTGAAAAAGAAAAATATTTTATCTTACACCTCTAACAGGTCAATGTCACCTACTATTAAATGTTTTTGTTTGTTCTAGCTGTATTTTAATTTGTCTGACTGCCTCTGAAGTAAAAATAAGTCAATTTTCTTTCAGCAAAATCATCCCAACACACTAAATTTTCCATTTTTAAACCAACAAAGGAGCATAAAGGTCAGCTTAACTGTAACAGGCATCAAATATTCCTGGATACAGTTTGTCCAGAAAAAAGGTCTTCCATCCACTGACCCAGACCAACCACCGAGTGAAACAGACTGTCACTAATAGAAGCTGACATGGCATTTAGATGAAGTACAGCCTGCTTGAGACACACAACAGCACACACACATTTGTGGGTGTGGGGTCTCTGAGAGGTGAAAGTAAAAACATAAAAGAGGTTCACTGAGGCTTTTATCAAAAACTGGGTGGCAGTTTTTCTTTATGCTGACCTGATTTCAGAACAGGAAGGTGAATTTTTATAAATATAAAAAGAAAAGAGGTCAAATTTCAATCATGTCATCAATGAATTTGCCTACAGCTACAGCTAGTAGACAAAAGGAACATATGAGAAAAATGAACAGTGTTATGATAATTCCTTTATTTTGTCCTGTTGGTGGTCAAGTCTAATAAATGCAAAAAAGTGAAAAATCTCAACTTTCAACACCTCAAGAAATGTCACCATTTATACACAATGGTCACTTCATTAGGTACACCTGTTCAATGGCAGATTACCAGCAAACCAGCCAATCACATGGTAGCCACTTAATGCATTAAGACATCAATCAATAAATCATTATTTGTATAGTGCCAGTTCATAACAGGTGTTATCTCAAGACACTTTACAACAGAGCAGGCTGAAGACATATTCTTCATTTTATAAATGCACATATATGCATATATACAAATACATATAATAAATATATTTGTATATACACAAACATGCATCCAGAGATGAATCCATCCAGGCAGAAACAAAAGGACTAAAGAATTTGTGATAGAGACAAACCCATGAATGCCCAGATCATTAATCTCATCACATCTGTCTCCGCTGAACATAGATTCAACCAATCTTTATTTGTATAGCACCACATTCGTTGAATATCAATTTATTGAAGGTAAGCCCTTTGGATGTGACATCTTGTTTTCAAGAGGGTCCTCATGTCTATATGGTTGTAAAGATATTTACTATGGATGTATAATCAATACAACCATTGATAGAGGGATCAACCTAATATTAAAATTAATATCTATAATGAATATAATCTGGAGAGAACTGATGTTGATTAATATAGCAGCATCTAGTTAAACTAGGGATGGGAACTGAAAACCAATTCCAGTTGAGAATCGTTAACAGCTCCATCAAAGTATCGATATAATGAGTCTTTTGGCTAATCAATTCCCTTATCAATTCCTTCCACTGACAGGGTTCAGAAGTGGTCAGAAATGTTGCTTAAATTTTTTTACTAAAGGCGCCAACTGCACAACCTTAAGTGAGTGGAAACACCAGCAACTTGCAGAAGCAGTTATCTATGCTGTGACATGTGTGCTTGACATTGTTGCCACTGAAAATCGACAAGCCAACATTTGCCCACACCATGCAGGAATCAATAAGGGAATCATTAAGGGAATCATTAAAGACTTGGATCAATTAGCAGGATTGTTAATAGCATTGGTATCCATAAAATCTTATCAATTCCCATCCCTAAGCTGAACTGCCATCAAAATGGGTTTAACTGGTCAAAAGGTATGAATTTATGTAGGCATGGTCAAGATGATCTGAAGTTCAAACTGAGCTTCTTACTTAGTATTTTTATTTCTTTAAAACATCACGAATGGTGATTTTCATCACTGAATCGCCCTTGGAGCAATGTCTTGTGGGCTGTGCTCCAGTGACCTCCAGTCACCAGATCTCAATCCAATAAAGCATTTTTGGGATGTGATGGAACGGGAGATCCTCCTCATGGCTGTGCAGCCGACAAATCAGCAACTGTGTGATGCCATCACGTCAGTTTGGATCAAATTCTCTGAGAAATGTTTCCAGCACCTCGCTGAATCTTTGCCTTGAAGATTTAGGACAGCTCTGAAGGCAAACCAATGTGCACTAACAAGGTGTACCTAATGAAGTGTCCTGTGAGTGTTCTATATAGATAAGCTAATTAATTCAGATTTCAAAAAAGGGCCACACTTCCCATCACCATGGCTGATTTTGGACTGATTTAAACAAGATGCTCTTTCTGCTTACTTGCTGACCACTGCAGATTGTCAGGTGATCGGGGAGTCTCTAAAGCATGTCAGTCGGTAAACAGTAACTACAAAAATAAACCAACCTAGATGAAGGCCTTCTGACCATCTTTGCATGCAGCCTGAGCTACAGCAAACCAAATCATTTTCAGTTCACGTTGAGGTACGTCTGCACTAATCTCTGAGGACCACCACTTGGTATCACCCTGCCGAAAACTTATGTAAACCTGTATTAATGCAAGGGCAAAACGGGTAAAACAGAGAGAAACTAGAAAGCACTCGGAAAGCACAAACCTCCGCCAAGGTAGCTCACATACTGCTGTTACATAAGCAATAGTATCATGACAAAATTTCCATCACAATATGATTCCTTGAGCCTGAAAACCCACACCTAGCACTCAGAATCATGTTAATATCATTATTAGTTAGACAGTTATTGAGCAAAAACAATCATTCGCTAATGGCAGTTATCTGGATCACCACCAAAATCTAATCATTTTTAAGCTGGGTGGTTACCAACATCTCCTGAAAATTTCAGCAAAATCTGTCCAGTAGTTTTTGCTTAATCGTTCTGACGAACAAACACACGCTTGCAAAAACAAAGGTAACAACTGTTTCTGGTGTTTCTGCCTATAAAGTTGATCATTTTAATTATAGATCCTTTTAGACCTGGTCTTACCTGGTCCAGCGTCCATGGATTTGATCTGTTTTCCAGACTCCAGGTCCCAGAGGCGGATGTGAGCGTCGAGGGAGCTGGAGGCGGCGATGGCTCCGTTGTGACTGATGTCCACTGACACCACGCCCAGCTGGTGGCCCTCCAGAGTCCACTGCAGCTCCAGCTTCTCGTCTGACCTGCAGGAACAGAGCAGGAACCAGATTATTCCGCCGTGTCACGCCAGATCAACTCAACTCTTTACCCAAAAGATGTTTCAAATCTACAGCTTTACCAGAACCTGTATAATCTGGGACATCAAGTGGTTTGACCAGAAGATCTGAGATTCTGCTAAATGGATTTTGAAGACAAATTAACACCACAAATAGTTTATTTCTGCATATTCATTTAAGCCTGAAGATTACTTGGTCAAAATTATCAATCATAACATTGTGACATATAATCAGATCAACATCACAGATGGAGGCTGTTCAGACTTTTCAGTTACAGAGCTGATTCACAGCTTTATTTCACTTGTGTTTGTTTTATGGTTAAAATGAACCACAATTGTTTTAATATATTTAAATACCACAGTTTTGGAACCTTAATATACCAAGCACTGACCTACAAACCTATTTTTGACCAGGAATTTTGATTGATTGATTGATATCTTTATTTCAATCATGTGAATGTCAATTTAAAAACAGTGTAAAAAATACAAAATAAGTGATAATGCTTTGATTGTTTTAACTGTTTTTATTCATCCTTTTTTATTTACTATCTATTGTAAAGCACTTTGGTTCACTGAAAGGGTTATTGTAAAGGGCTGTATAAATAAAGAACATTTACATTTATATTTACATAATCAAGAAATGAAAACAAAACAAGATGGTACATTTAATCTGCAATTTTTCAAGCCTCTCAGCTGACATGACCAAAAAGGAAAAGGAAGAAGTATAAACTTATCTAATCCTATCTCCTTAAATTTTACTATACTTCCTAACAGAAACCACAACACTGTCTTAAATTTACCCATCATTTTGAAACATGTACAGTGAATATGCTATGTATCACTCATACAGAAATAAATACAATCATACCTATACCTTCCTTACAAATGTATTTTGATATCAACTAGTGCATTTAAATGATATCTTAATACCAAAGCAATAAAAAAATGACCCCCTGGACCCCTGAAACTGTCATATTTGATTTACAACCTGCACATTATTAAGTCAAAAAACAGACTTATACAAACTGTTAATGTGTGCTTACACTTAATAAAAGACATTTTGACTTTGACTCTGATCGATTATCCTTGAGTCTGTTTTATTTAACAATGTTGCAACCAGTTCTTTGCAGTAATAATTTTGTTGACTAATTATTTTGGTCATAGTTTTCATCAACAACCTTTTTTCCCCTGACGAAAACTAGACAGTAACTAATAAAAACAAGAGCAGATGGACAAAAACTAAAACTAAATTAACTGACATTTTCGTCAACAAGTAAGCACTTGACTGAAATGTTTGACAGAGACTTAATCTAATCAGACCTAATTTGGTCATGTAGAAATTAGGGACAAGTCAGGAATATATCCTATCACAGCTACTTTGGTTGTGTGGAAACGTTGGATGAGTTAAGAGGGACATCCAATCACAACTGCCTTAGCCTCATGGTGGTGGGATAAGTTGAGGAGCGATCCAATCAGAGCCACTCTCTTTATGAATTGATATATCACGTAGAGCAGGTTCACTGTTTGTTGTCAACTCTTGTATTGTAACTGAGATGCTCTGCCAGGTAGACTAAATAAAGGTGACTGCATTTCACACAAAAGTTCAATTTGTTTCTGTACATTTATACATTCAGACTTTACTAGCATTCAATAAAGAGTTATTATTAGATGTTTCATTTTGTCCAAGTGTAAGACATGACTTCAGAAATTCAAGGAAACATAAAAAATGCCTTACCCTTTACACTTCATATTTAAGTCCACTAAATTTACAGTAGATTTCATCGACTAAAATGTTGCAAAATTTCATAAACTAAAACTAGACTAATATGAAAACAATTTAGATGACTAAATTATGACTGAAATTTAAAGATATTTAGGCAAAAGTATAAATAAAACTAAATTTAAAAGTGCTTTCAAAATTAACACTGGTTCTTTAAATCCTTGAGAAGTCAAAAAGACACATTTATAGGTCCTGGTGGAGTTTTTCACATGAGACACACACGAAGCAAAATGAGAAAAAAAAAACACCCACACATGCAAAACCAAGGCCCTATGGACACGCACTAATGGAGGGGTGTGAGAACGAGGGGGCTGCACACGGATGAGTGCACCGGGCAGTTAGGTGTTTGGTGCCCCTTCAGCAACCAGTCCCAGTTCTTATACTTAGGTCAGACCCAGACTTTTGAACCTTTTCTGCTTTGTTTTGTACATCATGCTTTTTATTATTCAGCTTTTTTAATGACAGAAAGATTGGGGGATTGTACAGAAAAAATCTTATCAAACATGTTACAAATCAGAAACAGCATCAAATGGTCTTATGTGTTAGAAAAATATTCAACTTTTTTTTAATCAAGCAGACTAAACTAAAAACAAAACACTTACCATTTCCAGACTTTCACCATATCATCCAGTGAGCCGGTGACGATAGTCTCTGATCCATCCGCTTCACTTTTACCCCATGCTGCTGTCCAGATCGCATCATCATGTGCTGGAAGGAGAATAAAACGTTAACATCTAAAGACTGAAAGTGATAGATAGATAGATAGATAGATAGACAGATAGATAGATAGATAGATAGATAGATAGATAGATAGATAGATAGATAGACAGATAGATAGATAGATAGATAGATAGATAGGTTCTTTTAGGGATGCACAAAATAAACATCATGGTTTAGGTATCACCAGAAAATTGCTTAAGAAAGTCTGTTACTGTATCTGCAGATATGGAATTTTCCACCAATGTTTTAGAATTAAATTTCAATTCATATATTTTGACCATGTACAAACATCCATCCATCATCTATACCCCTTATCCCTTTCGGGGTTCCGGGATTGGGGCCTGTCCCAGCTGACATTGGGCAAGCGGTTGGGTACACCCTGAACCAGTTATCAGCCAATCACAGGGCTAGAGAGGCAGACAACCATTCACGCTCACACTCATACCTAAGGGCAATTTGGAATCACCAACCTAATGAGAATGTTTGTGGTCTGCGGGAGGAAGCTGGAATGCCTGGAGAGAACCCACACATGCACTGGGACAACATGCAAACTCCACACAGAAAGGTCCTAACTGATGCAGGATTCGAACCAGCAATCTTCTTGCTGTGAGGCACGTGCACCATTCAGCCCTCCCTAACATTTAGTGCTCCAAATGGCACATTGATCTTGGCTTCAATGTTATTGTATAAAATACTGTTTGAGTCTGAATGTCTACATTTGATAAACAGAAGGTCAATCATTAAAGGTAGAATCAAATGTCATTAGACTATTCTGTGTCTGTTTATAAAAAAAATAGCCTGTAAAAATAAAAGTAACAGGTGTAAAAGTCAGAAGGCGCTGGAAGTCAAGGCACTGAACCCCAAAACTGCTCAGTAGTGCTTCTTCAGGAGCAGAAAGCCATCACTCTGACATCTCTCCATTAGAACATGGTTGTAGGTCCTGTTTGTGTATTTCAGCCTCTATGTGTGTGTATGTGTGTCATGTTTCAACAACAGAGTGTAAAGAATTGAATTTCCCCGAAGAGAGATTAATATAGTATATCTCCGTCTTCTTCCAATTTTGATAAAGACTTTGTGTCCCTGATGAAAAATATTGACATCAGTATCACTAATGATGAGTTCAGAGATACTGTCATATCGCCTAGACTACCCCTAATGTTTTTTTCTTTGCAATGAGAAAAAGAAATGGTTCATATCAAAAGTGGTATTGGACTGAATAAGTTTGGAAATGTTGGCATGTCAGAAATCTACAAAAATCAGATACTGTGCATCCCCAGAACATTTCACAGATTTTGTACTTTAGATAATATACTTGGGACAGAGAAAAAATCTAAGATTTCAAAACCAAAAGTTGAGATATTTTTTCTTGACTTGCTCCATTTGTGAGTTGTTGCAATGTTTGAATATTTACAGTTTTCATGATGGTAGTCCTTTTCATGTTTTACACAAACACATGTTTAGGCTTTTATTTGTTTTATAAATGAGATTAAATACTGTTAAGAGAGTTTCATGTTAATCTGCTGTGAAATTTTTTTTAAAATAATTGTTGTATGTCTTTTGTTACTAGTTTGTCATAACTTCTGAGTAATTTGGTTTATTTTGTTTGTTTGTTTTTGTTTGTTATTTTCTTTTTTTGTATGTTATATGTGCACATAATATTGTGTAACTTTAATGTTCACTAGGTGGAGGCTTCGAATCAGCCCTTGGGACTTTTCGCCTCTCCCTGCACCTCAGATAATTTGTTGTCTTTGACTTTTGTGTATTTCATAATTGTGCAAAATAAATAAAAAAATAAAAAATTAAATTAAATTGCACAGCTTTCAGTCTTAACGTAGACAGGCCTGCCGACTACATGATCAAAATTTTATGACATGCACTTTAACTAACTGTGGGTAATTCTGTGTAGCTTTGATAATATAGAGGCAAAACTTGACTCAGGTAATTTTAAGTCACTCACATTTTTTGTTTGTTTGCTTGTTTGTTTGTTTGTTTTTTGAGGGGGAAAAATTCAATTAAAATTGCAAATCGGGTGTTGTGAAAAAAAAAATCGGGGTTTAGGCCATATCGTCCAACCCTTGGCTTTGGCTATAGAAACAATGTTCGTCCAGATTACAAACCAAAATCAGAAATTTCATACTTCATGTGATCTGTGTTTGTTCCTCATCTTGAGCTCAAGGACAGAAAATAACAGTATAGAGATCTGGTCTAATAATCAGGTTTAGTCTGGTCTGTTAGCATGACTCAGTAAAACACCAGTGACTGCAGTTTTAATACTAAGAAATGTATATTTGTAATATTACTCACCATGTTCTTGCTTGAAAAGGATGCTGTACTGAAATCAAAGAACAAACAGCAAACATCAGGATTATTCAATTCACAAAAGTAGGGGCGTTGGAAGATTTTGAGATGTGCAAAAACGCTGTTTTATGGATCAATAGCTTACTTGTGTGCTCATTGTTTTGGTCCTGGTGGAGTTTTACAGCCAGATGATTTTATTAAATCTAAAAACAGAATTAATTTAATCATTCTGACACAACAGGACGAGTTAATTCATTCACTAAACCGTGAGGGTGACTGCAGGTATGATTGCCAACAAACTAAAGCATTAACTGAAGGTAACAGCATAGATGGGAGGTTTATAAATGCATATTTTTATAGTCAAGTAAAGGGAAAAGAAAACAGCTGAAGTGAAGAAGCTAACGACAGCAGCAGCAGCAGGTTAACACTGAAACACAGAAACAAAGTGCAGTTTCATGCTCAAAAGTTACGGAATTATGGTGGGTTTACACAATTATACGGTTTTATTGCGGCATTTAGGAATTATTGAATGTACACTTTAATATAAAATGTGGCCACGTACCTTCAAATCTCCTAATAAAGGTGTTTTCTCTAGATTTTCAGCTCGAAAATTTACATGTGAGACGCCATGACAATATTCATTTAACGTAACTTCCGCACTGTTTCTTCTTCGTTCGTGATTTAGTGGTTGAAGAATGGCGCATAAAGACAAACAGCGCCAACGGTGATGCAGTGGACGGAAGAGGTAATGCATTGTGTCAGGTTGCTCGTCTCTGATGGAAGCGGACCTCCATGTGAGTAAATTTAACCCTTCCTAAAGTGGTCACTTTTTAAGTTTATTTGGGGGCTTTTTATGTTTCCACTGGATAAATGGACGAAGGAACACTGAGCAAGGTCAAGACTGAGCTTGCTGTCCTTCTAGCCAGTCCCCCCATTCATCCACAGATAAGTATCCAGCTTGGATGCAATAATCTCATGCCCACAAACTCTGCCAGAAATCTGGGTGTCATGAATGATGACCAGTCAACCTTTAAGGTTCATAGTTTCTGGTACAGGCTCTGGTGATTTCACACACATACTACAGCAACTTACCGGCATGTTTCCCTGCATTCACATTTTAACCTCTGCAGATGATCCAGAATGCAGCAGCTTGTCTGGTCTTTAACCAACCCAGACGTCACATGTCTTGTTACACATAGTTATAGTTATTGAAACTTACAGTTTATTTTCATAATGGAGGTAGTGCTTAAGCAACTGTGTTGGATTGGTTTAGGCTGCATTGGTAGGGCCCACATTGATGTTTTTTCATGGGGTTTTACATCCCAGTGTCTTCTTTTTGTTAAATAAATGTACAGCTCTGATATTATATGGAGGCTTTTTTTAAATTTAATAAACTAACATAAAACAAAATGTCAAATCAAAGCCAGCCAGAGTACAGAGGCTGAGGATCAAAATACTAAAGAAGAACAAAAAATGAAAAACTTGATTAACTATTAAAAAGAAAGCTCAGTATTTTAAAAATGTGGTTGTTTGAGATTGAAGTCAACAGTAAATGCATTAGCCACAGTGATTCTGGTTAGTTCTGCCCCAGTAAAGACAGAACTGGCTAAGCAGAGACTAAGCCATACATTGCTGCAAATGGGGCCAAGAGCTATATGCAGTAAACTGAGTTGAAGATAAAAAAAAAAAACTAATAAAAAATAACTACAAGGTTATTGTACACTGCACTGAGCACAATTAAAATGCTTGATTTTTCAGTAATTTGGTAAATTACCCTGAACTTTTGGCCCCATCTAAAGCAATGTGTGCCTTAACTTCTGTACTGACTCTATCCTGAATAAGCTGACCAAAATCCCTAAGGGTAATGTTTTTAAATGACATGACTGGCATACAACCCCACTTTAAATTCTATGTGTTCATCATTGTGTGAGAAAATGACCAATTCTATAAAAAAAGTATAGCTAACTAGAAAGGTTGTTTCTGTTATCTATCCATCCATTATCTATCCTGCTTATCCCTTTTGGGGTCCCAAGGGCTGGAGCCTGTCCGAGCTGATATTGTGCAAGAGGCAGGGTACACCTTGAACCAGTCAATCAATCCAATGAGAATGTTTGTGGTCCGTGGGAGGAAGCCAGAGTGCCCGGAGAGAACCCAAGCATGTACGGGGAGAACATGCAAACTCCACACAGAGAGGCCTTGACCAACGTGGGGGATCGAACCAGCAACCTTCTTGCTGTGAGGCACAAATACAAATACATATAAACAATGCTAATAACTAGAAGTTCTCCTAGATCACAAAACTCTGTGAAGGCATTTCAAAGATTGTTGTTGTTTCGAGTTATAGTCAAAAATGAGGAAAACTGCCCGACTGTTAACAAATCCTTTAAAAAAAAAAAAAAAATCCTGCATCTACATCTGAATTCAAATCGCCACCAGAATGTAGTCACTCCTCCTTTGTGCCATGACCGACATTCCCCTATCATCACAATATATTGAGAATTATTGAGTAATTAGCAAAAATGTGGAAAACCACCCTCTTTCTTAATGCTGAAAAATCCTTTAAAATATTCCTGGATCCATATCTGGATTTAGATCACCACCAAAATCAAATCACTTCTTCCTTATGCCACGACCAACATTCCCAAAACATGTCAATTAAACCTGTCGAGCACTATTGAGTTATGAGCCAAAGTGTGGAAAACTGCCCTATCTTGCACTATTAACAAAACCTTAAAAGAAATTCCTTGATCCCCATCCTGATTTGAATCACCACCACCACCACCACCATCTAATCACCTTTTCCTTGTAATGTGACCAACATTCCCTGAAAACATCATCAAAATCAGAAGTTATTGAGTTATAAGTGAAAATGTGGAAAATTGCCCTGTCTCTCAATCATAACATACCTTAAAAAAATTCAGGATCTGCATCCATATATTACAAACATTCCCTGAAAATTTCTTTAAAATTACTTTCTTTTTTGAGTTATCCTGTTCACAAACTAACAAACAAATACTGGAAAAAACATAACCATCTTGGTGGAAGTAATAATAATGGAAAAAGAAAAAAGTCATGTGGCCCAATATCCTTTAAATCTTGATTACTCAGTTTTCATAAATGTGGTCAACAGTAATTTTTTATTGAGATTACAACTTGAGTAATTGTCCAGCTTTACTGTATATTAACAGCTATTCAAAATGGCTGCCTTTCACAACATGTCCCTTGAGGAGTTTTTTTTAGATTGTGTCCTGATACATAAGCCCATCAAATTTCCAGCACTGAAAAAAAACCTTCCATCTTCATTATTGTTCAAATGAATTACAAGGTCTGGTCTCTGGTCCCTTTAACCATTAAAGTAAATCCATTAAGTATTTTCCAGTCACTTGTATGCTCCTGTTTTGTTCAGATGGAGAGCTGCTGCTACTTGCAGCAGAATGATTCATTCATGTTTTCAGGCCAGTAATGATGGAGGGTAATGAACCTTTATGTCTCGGCATTAGCTGCTGCGTGCTAAAAAGAAAGACGCACATCTGCTTTCATTATCTTCGAGAGGAGAAAATAAAGTGCTTTAAGAGCTGAGCAACATAAATCATTAAAGCATCTTTCTGTTAATGCAATTATGTAATTATCCAGTTTATAGGCCACTCTGAGGTCTTATGTGAAGACATAAGGCTGGAACAAAATATAACCTTTATACCAGTAAAAATGGATTCATACTCATCAGACTATACAGATAAAAAAAGATGGTCTTCAGAAAACGGGGAAGGAATCAAAGCTTTATTCTACAGAAAACTTCCCCTCAGACACAATTCATATCTTATTTTTCCACATGTAAATGACAAAGAATCTTTTCATTAGAGAAAAACTTAGACAAAAATTGGCTTCAACTGATAACATCTTAATTGTTTTGGCTCCTTGTGTAATTTTCTTTTTTTCTGTTTTCAGCCTTGAAAAGATCAGTTAAGTCTGATTATAAGATTGACTTTGCACTAACTGGAAATTAAAAATGAATAATCCTGAAAAGCCCGAGATGTAAAAGATCCACAATCAATTTATAACAAGGTTTCGTTACAATCAACCCCTCCTTTGATATTGCTTGTTTTGAAAAATCCTAAATAAAGTTCTATAATTTGTAACTAAAATATAAAATAGATGCAGACACATGAAGGCATGCACGCAATTGTATTTGTCTTAACATGAAAGCAAACCAAAGACAGGGAGGTTAAATGTCTGTGAGGAGTTTTAAGTTTTGTTTGCTGGAAGTGCACAATATTGGATTTCACATTACAAAAATGGACTTGTTGCATTCAATGTCACAGTGTATTTGTATACAGATTTGAAACAAGAAAAACAACATTTAACTGGTGAAAAATGAATTTCTTGTTTTTTAAATGTACCTGCGCAGTTATGATAAGGTGAAACGATATTTGTATATTTTTTTTGCAGATATTACTACTGATATATGGCTGATATGTATGGCTAATATATCAACTGTAAACATTGGCAAAAAATTCACTACAAACTGATACCAACAGTCAACTTTTTAGGCCAATATCTGCTGATACCAATGTCACACTGATAACATTGTGCATCCCTTCTCCAAATGGTTCAAAACAGCTTTTAATTGACCATGTAGTAGATTTTCTAGACCAGTTCTACATTTGATTTGAAAATCTTCAATGTCCAATATCTCTCGTCACAGTAAAAGCATCCAAACAGATACTGCAGACACATACGAGTAAATGCAGAGTCTGCATAGTTTCACTGGTGCATCTAACCGTTAAGCTCGCCTACAGCTTGTTTAACCCTTTATAGACTGAAAACACAAATTATAGCCAGAAAAGTCTAATTTTTTGGAGCTGAAATGTTTATTTCACTTTCTACTGAAATTCAGAGAAAGAAATAAAACTTTCCATAAAATTTAACATATATATTTTTTGTATCTCATTTGATACATTAGGTGTTTTTGGCAACTGATAATCCACTTGAGGACATTTTTATTATTTATGTGATTATATTCAGATGGGTTTTTTTTAGTAATTTGTTGATCATATTGATTAGATAGAGGTATCATAAAAGTATGTATCAAATATGATACAACAGGTTTTAAGGGGTTGAAACACTAATGGCTGTTGAGACGAAGGATTTAAGGTACCCGTTTGATTTGGCCTTGCAAGTGAAAGCACCTTCTCTCCAAGAATATCACTGCAGTGATTCAGGGTTGAAGCTGTGAGCCAGCAACAAAAAACCTCCACTGACAGGGTAGCTATGCACCTCAGCAGGGAAGCCCAGGTCACACTCTCAGGTTGGACACATCATGTGGGGAAGAAGCACTCAGTCAAGGGCTTGCTGACTCTTGGGTCGTGCTCTTCTCCTTAGCTGGCAGAATCTCAGCATAACAGTGGCTATTTCATCTGTCCCCTTTAATCCCCGGAGAGAGCCGGTGTCACTCCTGCTGGACCGCATTAATGGGACGGAGCTTTCAGGGGGGAGGGACCTCCTCTGACTCCCATTAAAGAGAGGAGCTATAAAGGAGCCAGAGACAAGACTTCAGCCGGCACACTGAGACAAGCAGCCGCTGTGAGAGTGTGTGAAGAAAAATAAAGAGTATAGAGACACCCGGAGACACAGTTGGGTGTAACAGTGAGAGCGAGAGGCTGAGAGAGGAGGAGGAGGGTGAGAAAGAGTCAGAGAGAGAGAGAGAGAGGACAGAGAGAGGCATCATCTCAGCGTGGAACAGGTTTCTTCTTTCTGCAGCTCTCACACTCAGTAAACATGCCTAACTTTGCCGGCACCTGGAAGATGAAGAAGAGTGAGAATTTTGATGAACTTCTCAAAGCTCTGGGTAAGCCCTCTCCTTCTCCTTCTCTCCCCTCCATCCCTCCCTGCATGAGGCTCACCATCCATCATGTCCATACAGAAAAAGGCTCATCTTGTTCTTTGAGACTTCCAACAACATGGTTTTGTTTTCGGAGAAGCTCCCTGGGAAAGGAACGCAGATCTCTATGGGGAGATGCTGCTGAAGGGAAATCCCTGGGCTTTACAGGAGATATGAAACACTGGATGCTGAATTCCAGCCCAAACAGACGTGGTATTGTTACATGAATAGAGGAGGGGGCACAACATTATTCATGTTAAGCATTTAAGTAGGGCATGCATTAGCAATGCCAGGGGAGGTCTCTGGAGCCCGAGCTCATTCTCTTGTGTCCTCTCCTCTCTGGTTCTCATACTCAGGTCTTAGCTGATGATTGTGATGGTTCAGATTTGGACCACTTTAACTGGGTCACTCAATTGTGTTGAGATGTTTGGTCACGCCGGCACTTCTGAGGCAGACCGGGCACGGCCAGAAGGCGGGCTGTCTTTAGAATAATGCAGAAGTCTTCTGGGAGAGGTCCCACTGAGTGCAGGGAGCTGCTGTGAAAATGAACAAACTGCAGGACAAATCAAACTTTTTCAGCATGAGTCTTCTCTTTAATAGCACAATATGAGATGGTTTGAAGACTGTGGATTTCAGCTGGTGGTTTGGGACCCAAAGATGCAGGGCTGTTTTCAGTGAGATGGAAATCTATAAAAAAAAAAAAAAAAAAAGGCAAGATGAAAAGTCCTCACCAACCCAAGGCTGCCTCTGGTCAAATTGAGGCCCCATACAGCATTTTTTATGAGGCTTCTCCAGCCCTTCAGCTAACAAACTGCCAACTACTACAGCCAAATATTTCAGACTTCGACTCATCAGTCCGAATCACCTGCTGAAATTTTTCTGTACCCCAGTTCCTGTGTTTTTATGCATAGTTAAGTTGCTTCTTTCCACGTTGGAGGTGTGACTCTTGGGTGCAGTTCTTTCTTGAAGACCACTTCTATCTAGACTTCTCAGGGGAGTCAATAGGTGAGCCAAAGTCTGGCCCGTTCTGTGAGTTTGGAGCTGATGGCACAGCTGGACATCCTCCAAATTCAAGTGGAAGTAAGCATGATGAGTCATTCATCTGCTGCATTAAGTTAGACCACAGCAGCTCTGGTCCTCAGTGTTGCCCTTTTGTTTTGTTCTGAAAGGCTTGAACAGAACATCAGTCTGCTCTGAAATCCATACCATAGAGAGACCTTGCTGATGTAGCATAACTACCAACAGTCATGCCACGGTGTTGATCTGTGACATGAAACTGTCTTCCACAGCCTTGTCTTTGTAGCAGAGTTTGGCTGATCCTTGCAGAGTTTTTAAGCGTCCTACAGCTGCTTTTGTTTCAGTTATTGACTGTGTTTCAATTACGTATAAAAATAATGATTATTAGCACCTGTTTGACATTGTTGGTTAACCATACACCTGACTATAATCATACTTAATCCCAAATTTGTACAAGTGCTCCCATTAGAATTGCTGGTTCGAAGACAAAGGGCTCCACACCAAATATTGATTAGATTTAGAGTTTTCTTCTCCTCTCTCACTCACTGATAGAATTAAAACATAATAATAATAATAAAAAATTACTTTGAAAAGAATATTACTCAACAGTATTTTGCACATCTGTCTAAAATGTGTGCACATAACTGCATGTGTGCTGATATCTCATCATGATTATCATAAATACATGAATGAGTCAGGATTGTTCACTCATGAATTAGTGATAATTTATAGTCCATATACTGAAGCTTTAACTGGTGTTTTTCTCACTTTAATGGAATAATAGTCCCCTCATTTCAGTCATTAATTTAAAACAACCAACAAACTCAAAACTTCTTTAATTAGTCGAGCAATGAAATAAATGTATTTGTATATTTATCAGTATTTCTGTCATTTAATGCACCATCAGTGCTTTGACCATTTTAAAAAGAGGGGCTGAGAGTTGAGCAGTTAGCCAGTGTGTCCCATTCAGAGATCTGTGACTGGCATGGATTCAAACCCAGGCCTGGGCCCTTTGCCGCATGTTCCCCCCTTCTCTTGCCCTCTTTCTGACTCTATCCACTGTCCTGTCCTAGCCAATAAGGACAGAAAAGCCCCAGAATAATTAAAAAAAAAACCAAAAAAAAAAAAACAGTTTTAAATGAGGAAATTAATTTACAACCTCGTGCAGGCTGAAGGACCTTTCCTCGTTTTGGGACATTTTCTTAAGATTAGTTTGTATTCCACTCCCTCATTATTTCAAGAATAGGTCTTTACTGATACCCATATCAAGTCTTTTTTTTATCTGGTAAACTAACATGGCATTGTATTTCAAACAAAACTTTTGTGGGCTTGGCAGAATAGTTGGTTTTGTTGTAAAAGATTATTTCTTTATTTAGTTATGGTGTCTTTTTTATAACGTAGAAAAAGAGTAAATGAGAATGATTTTAGTCATATTTTGTTCACAAAAGTAACACTGGTTTCCCATAGTGAAACATTAATGGTAACACTTTCTTCAGAACATATTATAAGCATATACATAATGTATTGCAATGTTTTTATAATGCTATATAACCATAGTCATAAGCACTTGTGATAATTTATGATGCTTTGTTATAGTAATTGTAACTCATTATTATCCCAGTGTGTGAGATAATTTATGAACATACTGGTAGTGTGTCATCTTGTGCATATAGCTAAAAGAAAATACAAATTATACATGCATTTTTAACTCTACTTAAATTCTATAATGACCACAGAGAGTGGACAGAATTAGTTTTAATCATCCAGAATAATATCTGCCTGTAAAACAGGGTTTTACAACTTTATTTGAGCATCTAATGATTCTTAAAGTGACTTACAATCACATTATAATGCATCATAAATATGTAAATAATGTGCTATGAATTGATTAGAGTATATTACAAGAATGAAAATCTCAATAATAACAACATATGCAGTTATTCAATATTTTACAAAGTGCCAGATTGTTTTATTTTACATATAACACAAGTGTAAAGATATTATAAATATTTATTCTTCCTTACAACTATAAGCACAAGATGACACACAATAAGTATGTTTTTTAATTCATTATAAACACTAGTATCATAATGAGTCATGATTACCATTATAAAGCATTACAAATTATAATGCATGCTTATGACTAGGATTTTTCGTCATTATAAACTCAGTGTAATGCTTCCTAAACATGCCTGTAGAATATTTATATTTGATTTGATTTGATTTGATTTTTATTATTGTGTCATGCATATACAATATGCCCAGCCCAACGGGCTTACAAGACACCATTATTCAATAATCAAGTTCAGAGATCATTGTAGACACTTACAAAAAGAAATAATCTCACAAAAATAAACTATCCTGCCGTTTTTTCCAGGCTCTAGATACAAAAGAGGCCAACTTGTAAATATTATAACTAAACAACCATTTCAGTCTGTCATCGTCAGTACACCAAAACATATCAGGACTTTTAACGTACAATTCATTCATCAGAGGAGCTCTCATCATAAAAGGGACAGTACAAAAGAAAATGTGATTCATTCTCAACTTCACCTAATTCACATAATTCACAAAGTCTGTGTTCCTCCTGGATGTTTTTAAATCTGCCAACTTCAAGAGCGAGTGGAAGGACTCCTGTTCTCAACTGAGCAACTAAAGATCTCTGACTTCTTGTTAAATTAGCTGTTACGTAAGACTCATGGCCATAACTGTGTTTGATTTGGATGTATGTTCTTAATTTTGCCTTTAACAGAATTTCATTCAACCATTTTTTCTCAAACTTAGCAACCAGCTTCTCACTAATTCTGTTCACACTGTTTAGTAAAAATGGGAGCTTCATAGAAAACGTTATCTGTTAATTTCTCAAGATTTCTTAAACAACCAAACTTTGCAGGTAAAAACTGGAAACAGTAAAATCATAAATGTCCTTTCACTGCTTCTGTAATGAAGCACTTTTTGTTCTGTCTTTTAGTTCAGTTTTATGTTTTATTCGAGCTCAGGTCCAGTCTGCAACATTTCCAGTCTGA
Organism: Cetoscarus ocellatus; assembly: GCA_037902135.1. NCBI lineage: Eukaryota > Metazoa > Chordata > Actinopteri > Labriformes > Labridae > Cetoscarus > Cetoscarus ocellatus. The sequence goes on from JBAMNC010000277.1 coordinate 1,813,814, forward strand.
CCATTAAATTTTCCGTCATAGGTTAGTGGTCTTTGTCTCCAGACTAGTTTAGAGCTGCTGCTTCAACAGACAGTTAGTACTTTAAATCTGAAACAATTACCAGATTAGTTGTGCACCGCTGCAGCGTGTGAGCTTGGTGCACATGAGAGATTTCTGTAGATTCTGAGAGTAGATTCTCTCTAAAATGCTCTGTGTGGTTCCAAACCCGCCTCTCTAATCCTCTCAAACATTTTATTCTTTACATATTGGGCAGTCAAGGAGCAACTTCATTATGTACACTGACTCACAATGATCAAAACAAAGACTTGAGTGCAGGCCAGGCATTAAAGATGTGTTTTGAGCAAAAATAAGATGTGATGTAATGTGAAACTTTATGAAATAAAACATTTAAAATAGATGAGGTATTTTTTAATTCAAATAAAACTATTCAGTTGATACATTTTGTCGAAATACATAACAATTGATTATTTAATATCAGCAGAAGAAACAATAAGAAGTTTTCAGAACAGAAAGGCCACTCTACAGCATTACAAAGTACATTTAATATTACATGTTTAATTTATTTAAAAAAATACTAACTAACAGGAGGAAATAGATGACTAAACTGGAGGAAGGACAGCAGTAACAAATGTTTAAAATAAATGTAGAAAATCAACAAATGTATCCTCTTATTTTATATCACTTTTGTATAAAAACATGGTGTGGGACTCCACGTACAAACCCCATTTACATTTAAGTTGGGACGTTGTGCAAAACGTAAATAATAACAGAATATAATAATTTACAAATCGTTTTCTGACCTATATTCAATTGAATACACCACAAAGACAAGATATGTTGAATTTAATGCCTGCAACATGTTCCAAAAAAGCTGGGACAGGAGCAACAAAGACTGGAAAAGTTGAGAACAGCTCAAAAGACACCTGTCTGGAACAGCCCAGAATTGTTCACAAGCAAGAAAGATTTCCACCAACAAAGCCAAAATGCCCACATCCTACCTTTTGCATTATTAGCCAGTGAGGGAGTGACTTTTACTCCCCATCCTGACATGGAATGATCGTTTAGACTTTGGCGTGGTGAGGTGTAGTGATGAGTCCTAAAACCCAGAAGTAAGTTAGCATTTTAGAACAAAAAGGTCCCTTGTCTCAAAGTCTATGGGACTTTGAATGGGGTTTTCTAATAAATGCCTGAAATAAGGTCAGTGTTGAACCCATGCTTCAGAGACTTCGACTTAATTTTCCACAGCACAAATTGCATTCATGAACTTAAAGTATTATTGCATTCTTAAATGGATGGTTGCTAACAAACTGCTACTTGGACTACAGAGTTGGTCCGAGATTGTAACCATCATCATTTTTGTTTGTCTTTGAAACCTTATTTCAAACCACTAATTGACGCAGAAATGGCATCAATTAGCGAGGAGTGGCAGTGGAAGCTCTCTTAGCCTCAGCTTTAGAGCATCTCACCAGCGCTTGATGTTGCTAAGTTACAAGAGTTGACTTCCTCTTCTCTTGATAGTACTCATAAGGCAGCTTCAAATACTCTGTGTGCTTCATTTTTTTGTTTAGCCATGGAAATATCACACACACAAAACATGAAAACAAGGCCAAAAAATCATGTCCTACTACTGATGGCAGCTGTAGACTTGCAAGCTCAGTCATCATTTCAGCTCATTTTAACCTCTGACACTGTTCAACAAGCAGACATCAAAAGACGAGTGCGGCGCTCTCCCAAAAGTTGAACTGTTTTCAAGTGAGAGGCCTGGGAGTGCCACCACAAATACCAACTGATGCTGAGGACTTTTCTTCCCCTCGGGACACTGAGTGCAGTTGCAGCTGGATCTGCCTGATCCAAAGTCTGTGATCAGACAGATCCATCTCGCCAAGCTCCAATCCAGAATGGTTGAGCTTGGTCTGCAAAGGCACTGACCAATCAGAGAAAGAAGCTATGAGCGTGATGACAGTAGGAATGAGAGATTAGCATTGATGCTAACAGCTTCAGTAGCAGTTTTATCAGATCTGAGCCTCATTGCTTTATTAAATGAAAGACTAATAACACTGAAAGCATTACTCAACAGACAGGATGTTGTCACTCCACTTTCAACATATTTTTGTGAGAAATTGCTGTACGCTTGGCTCGTGTTTAGTGCTTCATACCATGGCAGTAGAGCTTGCCTACTACATTATCTTAATCCGGAGTAATGAATGTGTTCAACAGAGCAATTGTCCATCACTTTCCCAGTCACTTTGGAGTGCTGACATAAACTCTAAATATTATATGTTGAGCTGTTTGGCATTTAAGGTTAGTTTCACATTGGTTTTTAATTGCAAGCAAGTGCAAAGTGTAAAAAACAATGGTGGGGTGCTGGTTTGTTGGAGCGGTAAGCAACCATGCACGACCCATGTACATGGTTCTGCCAGCCTGGGTTCGAATCCAGCCTGTGGCCTCCTCTGCTCTCTCTTGCCCACCTTTCACTAGCCTATCCACTGTCTCTCCTCTTTCCTATCAATAAAGGCAATAAATGCCTGAAAAAATAATCCTAAAAAAAAAAAAAAAACGCAGCTTAGGACACAGGCCCTTGTAGCGGTGATGTACTCTCACACTTACATTTAGATTTGGATAATTAGTACAGAAATTTTGATCTGTAAAGGTTATTTTTATAAACAAAACATGTTGGCTTCAGATTTTTTGACACTGGGCTTATTATCACTAATTAGCAAAAAAATATAAAATAAAAATAAACTAAGAAATTGCATTAGCTTTATGTTGAGGAGAACAGCACATTGTTGACTTCCTGCAAAAATTCGCCATCTCTACATCACGCTGTTGCTTGCTAAACTATAAAATGTTTGTTTCTGCAAAATAATTTTAAACTTGAATAAATCTGGTGGTCATTTCCATGATTTTATCCTCTTTAAAAAGTCCTGAGAACCACTGCTATAACATGTCTCGCTCACCCTACATAATGTCTCAGTTGTGTTATATGAGTGTTCCTCATTATTGGATCCAGCTTATATAGTTGGTTCTCATTCTGCAGGGCCGTCACTTTCCATCAGCATCTCCATAATCATCAGAGGTTTCCCTTCAGTAGGAGGGGAGTGTAACGTTCTGTCTGCAGATAGAGGAGCAACATGCTGAGTGAGCTGAGATGTACAAAACCATCAGGATCACAGTTTGTGCACTGAGATCAAAGAATGTAAAAGCGTCGTATACGTCATGAATGATTTCATGAATGAGCCAGAAAGAGGATTTCTCAAGTTTTTAATAGATGATCTGCAGAGGAATTTAAGAAATGATCCCCAGATTAATTATCTTTCCTAGCTGGATGATATTTGAGGGTGTTTTAAGGTTAAAGACACATTGTTCTTGGTCAAAGTTGCTAAAAAAATCTTGATTGCTTTGAGTGTTCATGTTGCACAATTAAGTCAAATAATTAAAATGCATGAAATATAAAATTTAAGCATCAAAAACATCCAAAAACCGAGTACAGACGGTTGACTCACTGATGCTCATCCATATTTAATGCTATAAAAACACATGGCGTGATCATTCAGATCAAGGGTGGGGTCGGATGCGAGCTGTCAGATCAATGTTTTTCTTCATGGGTGTGGGCGAACAACACCTCAGAGGTTTTGGATGAGGAACGTCTCTCAAAATCAACTTCAGGAGGCAGAAAACTCCTGATAATAGACTCCCAATCCTGTCATATGATATAATTATAACGTATTTTCTGGTTCTCCCAGTGGTGAAAGCAAATAAAGTGAAATATCAAGGACTTTGGCAAGACATGAAGCCAGATGGCCTTGCAGAGTCAAACATGGGCGTGCCAAAGTGTTGCCACAAGCTTGGTCAGTGCCACTTGTCTGATCATCACTCTTATTACCAAAAAGCAACAGACGAGCCAGTGCTGACCTTCCCCATGGTCGGCTTTTTCCTCTGGACACGGCCAAATAATCCCTCATGCAGAGTTCAGAGCCAAAATTCCTCAGATTTCTCTCAGTTTGGAGGAATAGTTGAGACTTCTGTCAGAGCCACAGAGCGTTTATTGTGAAATAACTACATTCTGTCGTTCTTTGTTAAAACTTTAAGCTCGGGAGATGTTCTGCTTCAACATTTACAAAGAAATACAAGGAGACATGCAGCCAGCAGGAGCCCCAGTATTTAAAGTCCGGAGTCTGATAGAGAGTGGCATGAGGGCCTGGAGAGGTCTGAATCAGGGTGGGGTTGAGGGGTAAGGGAGAATAAAAGAGACAAAAGGACTCAGTGGAAGACGACTCAGTTAAAAAAACAGACACTGAAAAGATCAAGCAGAGGCCAAATTTACCAAATGATCAAAACCTTTGTCTGATTTTGTCAGACAAAAATATGTAGTAAATTTTGAATTTTTAAAAGCAACAAAAAAAAAACCATTCACATTATCGATACAGAACAATTTAACAATTTCATTTTCTGGAATATCAATAAGATTTATTTGTATTGTCATAACTTTGTTCAAATAAGGTTTATCACATGATATAATACAAAGAAAAAATGAGTACCTTGTTAAAACTATTATTGGCAAGTAAAAAAGTAATTACCAGATTGTGGTACAAAGTAGAACCATTGACTGGGGAGCAGTGGGTGTGCACTGTTAAAGAAATATTTGTAATGGAGAAACTCCCGCACAATTTAAGATTACAGAAAACACAATTTGTAGAAAAGTGGGAAAATGGACCAATTTCAGGAGGACAGAAGAGGACACCAACGCCTTCACTGGACAATAAGGACATTGATATAAGGAGGATTGATGAAGGAAATGAATCTGTAATGCCCTGACTCTGGAACTTCCAAAGTAAAAAAGAGACAAAATAAAGAAAGGAACTTGAGAAACAGAATGAACATTAAAGGATAAGTTTGTTTTTTTGACACCTGGACCTTATTTTTAGGATTAAATACGCTCGTAGACTCACCCAGACAATTTTGGCGGAGCTCGGAGCCGTTTTCGAGCAATTTAGATCAATCCGACGGCATTTTTCCTCATGCCGTAGTGGCAGACGGGGCCAGAAATCGAAGACCCTAAATTAGACATTATCTGCTGCGAAACTCGCTCATTTCAGCCACAATTTATAAATGAATGGCCAGTGTTATCACCATGTCAGCTCAACTGTGTTGTTATGGTCATCCGGGGCTTTACAAGGATGGTTAACTTTTGGTGACGTCATAGACAAGAACATGAGTAGAGCCGCTGTTGTTGCTAGGCTACACGGCTACACGGCTATTTTTGTGCAACATGGCAGAATATTTATCCGATGTAGAAGTGTCTGACGACGACTTTGAGTATAATGGATGCCCGTATCGTTTTGAGCCAGAATATACCGACGAGGAGCTATTTGAAAGGAGGATGCAGAGGGAAAGAGCCGAACAGCTGGCCAGAGAAAAAGCAACCACTGCACGTCCACGAATGGGGGCTAACTGGTGGTGTTGTTGTGGACATTGCACGGCAAACACAACAGAGGAGGAGCGCCTTTGCTGCTCAGAGTGGGACTTGAGACCAGAGGAAACACGTATTGATGCCCCCCAAAATACGATTTCTGGCCCCGTCTGCTTCTATGGCATGAGAGAAAAACGCCATCGGATGGATCTAAATTGCTCGAAAATGGCTCAGAGCTCCGCCAAAATTGTCTGGGTGAGTCTACGAGCGTATTTAATCCTACAAATAAGGTCCAGGTGTCAAAAAACCGAACTTATCCTTTAAAGAGCCATTTCTCCCTTGTTTGAGTTTTAAATGCCATTTAGTGTGTTCAGATGTCTCCTCGACAGGATAAAGTTCTTCTATGAATAAGCCAAAAGTCTGCAGCATCAGGACTGCTCCCTCTACCCCTCTTTAAGGTGCCAGCAGCTGCCTAAAATGTCTTGTTCCTGAACCCCCCTGAATAGACCTACCAGTGTGACATCATACTATTGTTTCACCATCATTTTAAAACGGTTGGCTCATGGTAGCAGAGCCATCACAGAGCATTGATGATAGAACGATACACAAATTAGACAGGTCAACCAATTAGAGCAGACACACATGGGGGGGGGATTTTAGAGCGTTATCTGGGGTACTCAGTGCATGGTTTTTTTGGACATACTTTAACAGTCATCAGAATGGATATATAAACCTTATTTAAGGCAAACTAGCTTAGAATAGATAAATATTGAAAGTAAACCAAACATTTTGTGATTTTTTTTGTCATTTTAACTTCAAAATAGTTTGAAAAATGAACATAACATTAGAAAAAGTCACTTTATTTCAGCATGTTAGAAGGTTTGGCTTAATAGAAAAAAACACAGAAATTTTTTCAGTTACTTTGAACAATAAGCTTGTGAACCTTCTTTCTAACTCCAGATTAAATCATCAGGTACAAGTTGATATACTGACCCATCTCTCTCTCTTCTGTATTTGGCCCGTCTGGTTTGTCCTGGTTTAGGAGTGAACGCCATGCTGAGAAAGGTGGCTGTAGCGGCGGCCTCGCACCCCCACGTGGAGATCCGTCAGGACGGGGAGCAGTTCTACATCAAGACATCCACGAGTGTCCGCACCACAGAAATCAACTTCCACATTGGGGAAGAGTTTGATGAGGAGACAGTGGATGGACGAAAGTGCAAGGTGGGGTGCTCATTTGTAACAACTTTCTTCATATACTTACAAGTTGAAGTTTTTTTAACAAGTCACTTAAACTTATCATTTCTGCTGGAAATTTAGGGATCTTAAAATGTGCAAAATAATATAAAACAGTGTTAATAGGCTGACTTAATTTGTCCTGATCTCATTGAAGGTGTTTTACATTCACTTGAAGGTTGATGGATGTCAACATATGGGTTGTGGGGAGCTGTTGGGGGACTGATGTGGTCCTGGGGCCCGGGTGATGATCACTGGTCCATAGCAAGTTTTTGCATTTCTTCACTTCTTTTGGCAAATAATTTCTCCCATTTTATAAGAGATCTAAACTGCCCCCCCTGTATTTACCTCCATGTATTGTGCATGGATCTGATGTGCATTTGTGGTGTCTACTTCAATTCACAGCAGCAGACGAACAACAAACAATGCAGAAATAAAATGATTCAGTGGTTCATAAATCTCATAAAAGAAAACACTCCTGATAAAATTCTTAAGATATTAGGTTTTGAACAAAGTCTCACAGTCAAACAACAAACAACTCAATTTTTAGACTAAGATTAGCACTTTATGTAATTTTTGAAAGAAATACATAAACTAAACCGGTGCATGCGAGTCAGTAACCAGCTGAGGACGAAAGCAGGAGAAGATACATAAAGTGCTAATCTTAGTCTCAAAATAGATAATGTAACATAATGCGGTAAAAAACGATTCACAACAAGCACACAGGACTGTTTAGAGCTGCTGAAGAATTTATTTAGTGACTGTAGGCAGGGGCAGGCTAACACTTCCCATTGACTCCCAGTGTTTGAGCTAAACTAATTAGCGGTGGGCAGGCTCTTCCCGTCTCTTTCGTGTTAATGCAGCACAGTCAAAGGAATGGTGTCTATCTGCTTGTCATGGACTTGTGAGTGATGCAAGACATGAAATCAAAATGTTGGCGTATCCCTTTAAGAAAAAAGACTAATGATATTGACTCCTTTACCTATTTGTTTTTGATTCTCAACTGGAATTGTTTTTAGACTCCCATCCCTCCCTCTGACGTTTCAGATGGATGCATAAATAAATAAATAATGACATGAATGTTTCTGAGTCAGTGAACATGACAGCACATAAGATCTACTCATTCTTATCAGGCTGTAGTGTTGATGGAGAAGACAGCCTCAGTGTTCAGAGGCCTTTACATCTTCAGGTGTCTTTTGTTATAGATCCTCTAATGTGTCACTTTAACAATAATCTCTGCATCCATGAGTGAAACTTCAACACCCACAGAGCTTTCTGTATGCTATTGTTGCCGAGGGTTGAATGAAAAATTGATGCCTGTTTGCAGCTCCATTCATTTGTATCAGCCTCACGTCCGTGCAGTTGGATTAAGGACAGCTTGAGTTTCTCTTTGAACCTCTTCAGTTCTCCAGGGGAGTTTCTCACATACACTCTGTCAGAGTTCCTTCACAGGTTTAGAAAGTAGGCAAAGACATGCAGGATCTTTTTCTCAGCACATCAAGGTCTTTTTAGAAAAAAAAAAAAAAGTTTTTAGTTCTTATTTCAAACAACGATGGGAAAATAAAAGAACGATTGAATAAAAATGATCGAGCCTGAATGTGTTGATGTTGACTTAATCTGGAAAATCATAAGTGGGCTCATCAGTACCTTTTTTTGATTCCCACCTGCAGTTTGTTGACTAAAAAGGATATATGGAGATAACAGATCTGACCAATGCTTAAATTTACCTGTGTTTGAAACAGTTAATTCATATTTCCTGTAATTGTTGTCATTGTCAGTAAATTGTGTCATGACAGGTCTAAAAACACACCCATGTCTGCAGCGCTTTGACATAGCAAGAGGAAACAGAAATGGCACACAGATTTTTGTTGATGTTTGTAGATGTTTTTGCTCAGAAATTATGCCTTAAGGCTTTAAGAACTTGTAAGTAAAATGAGGCAACTGTTGTGTCTCCTCCTGGATGGACCATGATAAAAATATTAGCATTACCATAAAGAGCCATTTAAAGCCAACGTATTTTTCCTGTCATTGATGTCATCGTCAGTAAATCAGGTAATTTTGAGCCAAAAACTGCCCTAAATCTACAGCTTTTCAACATATATTTAGAAACAGAAACAAAAAAGGTGTTACCATGTGTCATTTATTTTGCTTATAAATAATGCTTCAGGACTCCAAGAACTGGGACAAAAACAAGGCAACTGCTGTATCCTCTCCAAATTGAGTTATTTCTCCATATCAGGGTAAAAATGCGAACATTTCCATCAAGGTAATGTAAGCTGAGATGCAGTCTTTGTCACTGAAGATTGTTAAATTCTGTCTACTTTTTGTGGATGGTGTAAAGAAAAAGATAAATTCCTTAAAGCCTTGGTTCCCATCCTGTGGTCTGGGATCCAAAGCGGGGCGAGGCACTTCTGCCACTTTACATAAATTGGATAAAACAATGATTTAATGAGGAGCGGGAACATTTTTTTTAAAGGTAATATAAACCAGAATGTGTGTAAACCCATTTTTTCCTGATTTGATTCATGAAAACACTTAAAACTGTACTTGGGGGAGGGGTCTTGACTGTAAAACCACACACATATGTTAGCATGCACTGCATGGTAGCAGCTGTAGACAGCGAATAAATCAAAGAAACAGACAAATATAAGAAGAAAAAAGCCTTGCAGACGTACACACTTACTGGCCACTTTATGTGTTGCACCTGCTCGACTACAAGTTAATGCAAACAGCAAATCAGCCAGTCACATGGCAGCAACTCAACATCTTTAGATATTGTTAAGACCACATGCTGAAGTTTGCAGCCTGATTCACTCATTGAATCTATTTTTCTGCTACTGGTCATCAGTGTGCAGCACTTTGGTAAACTTAATTGTTTTTGGAATATACTGTATAACTAAAGTGATTGGATAGAATAGGATGGGTTCCTCCAAAATTTAAAATATCCTTTGTGCGCTTATTGTAGTAAAATAATTTCAGGTAAACTATGTAGAAAAAGCAGAAGTCAGCCTTAGTTACCAGCCATCTGGAGACTGAAGCTCCAGTACGAAGGATGTATTCTCTTACATGTAATGAGAGTAAACTAATTTCTAAAGCACATCAGATTTAATCTCAACACTGAAACGGTTACATCATCTGTGTTACGGATATGAGGGAGGACCAGTTAGATTAACTGGGTAAGAGCTTTACTGCTGAGCCTGAAACATGCAGAGATGTCATATGTGATCTAGTTCAGAAGCAGGTCTTATTTTAACAAGCAATGCATGTTTGTAGATCTTTGTTTCTGTTGTTTCAAACCGTAATATTTACACTCCTGTAACAGTTTGCTTCCATTGTGAATGTCATGGGGAAGGAATTGGGGTGAACCAGTTGACCCTCATTTGTTCTGTCTCCAGAGGCAGTACCAGAGGGGTAATATTGTTGAGAGGGGTTTACAGACCTATTAGTGGATTTGTAGCACTGTGAGTGTGTGTGTCTGCCTTTGTGCAAATATGAAGCATGATCTGTGCCATGTTCTCTTGTGCACCTCCAAAGCAATATCCCACTGTGATTTGACATTAACTTTACATCCTTGTGGAATAAATGCCAAGGATAGACTACATCATTTGTGCATGTTTTAACTAGAAAGTACTTGGAGAGCGCAAACCTCTGTCGAGGTAGCTCACATATTGCTGTTACATCTATAAGCAATAGTTCCATGATAAAGCTACCATCATAATATGATTCATGACACCGAAAACCAACACCTAGCACTCAGAATCATGACCATATCATTATTAGTTAGACAGTTATCGAGCAAAAACAATCATTTGCTAATGGCAGTTATCTGGATCACCACCAAAATCTATTCATTTTAAAGTTGGGCCATTACTAACATCTCCTGAAAGTTTCAGCAAAATCCGTCCAGTCGTTTTTGCGTAATCTTGCTAACAAACTAAAAAACATACACTGGCAAAAACATAACCTCCTTGGCGGAGGAAATGACTGCCAAAACAGTTAGCCATAGGGTCTCTGGACCTGCGGGCCTCTAAAATCAGTTTTTTTTGTATTGTATAGTGTCAGAGTGACCGACAACAAAAGACCGGCCTGGGATGCCTCCAAACCCACAAGAGAAAATCTAACATACTTGACATTTGTCCCACTTCCTATGATTAGTTCCTTCACATCAGAGATGTCGACCAATGTAAACAGACCAAAGTTTGTACCTTTTGAGGTATGAGAAAGTTTGTTATGCTCTGAAAACAACATCCCTGCCTTTATGATGTTGTATAGGAGCAACTACTAGGCTGTTAAAAGAGAAATGTTGAAGAGAAACAGCAGGTGCAACATGTTGAATGACTGTATGTCTTTATCATTAAGCTAACATCTCATTCATCACAGCGTTTAGAAAGACAGACAAAAGCTTAGTACTCTGAAATCAGTGTATTTGTTTGTTTTCCTAAGTGTCACCCCTCTGCTTTTGTCTTCACATTGGTCATTAAATGCAGCGTCAGTTCCACTCATGTAGTCTGTCATGCTTGTCAGGCACATCACAGCACAATTTTATGGCTTTGTGGTCGCCCAATCTGCCATAGAGCTTGTTGTAACAGATGAAAAAAAATCCCAAAGTCAGACCTCAGCATAATGTGAATATCTTGAGATGTAAAGATGACATACCCTTGAGCTGTGAAAAGGGCCTTCTTTTAAATTATTTATCAATTCACCCACTAGTTGTGTTTCACCTTTAGAAGTTGAATGGAGTTCATTTCCGAGATTTGTGAAATTAGTTAGAGACGTGATGTTGCAGCGTAAACATGTTGCCAATGTTTCAGTTGAGGTAAATAGATCTTGTTTTTAGGAGGCCGACATCTGTTTATCTCTCTCTGCTCGGCAACCAGAGTCCCAGTTTAAGAGAAAAAGAGTATTGTCCAGGATGAGTTGGACACAGAGAGTAAACAACATGGAGATCCATTACTATTGACAATCCAGTTTTATTTACTCCATACAAATAGATGACATAGGATAGTTGTGGTATCCAAGCTGTGCATAGAAAACATGAAATATACTTTAATGGTAAAAAGCTATTTGTATTAAGAGCTAAGAGCGTTCTAGACTTATAATTCAGCTTCAAATTGTACAATTTCAATATCTTTAATAGCCTGTTAGAATGTCAATTAACAAATTTAGGCGAGAAATTATTCCTAAAGGATTATGATCCTGCGTACTTTTCCTGCGACAGGTAACCCTTGATAGTTTATTATGATGTTATGATTAAATAGACAAGACCAGAAAAATTAAAATCTTTCTTAATTGCATCTTTACATTTTTTAGACTAGTTTAAGACATTTATGACCTTATATTGAGAATATTAGACTTTCAGGATCCTTGGGGTATTCTAAAAGTAGCTTTAATCCATTTAAAGATAAGATAAGATAAGATATCCTAATAACGGATATCTTATCTTATCTTATCTTATCTTGTCTTTAAAACTTGACTTATTTGAAAATGTGCTTCTTTTTGAGATATGCTGGCAAATCTACATAAACCCCAAAATCTGTGATGGGTTTGAGTATTTGAAAATGCTGATTTTCAAGCATTACTCATTTCAGAGAATGAAAATCTTGTTTTGACAGCTTTACTGTTTTTGAAGGCTGAAAACAAAAACTCAGCTCAAATAGAAAAGATCTTGAAAATTAAGCACAAGTATTATGTTACACAACTTTCTGGGCAGTAACTAGCCTATTGGACATGTGCTTTGTTTTAAAACATTGGACCTTTGTGCAGTTTCTGCCCTTGTGTTTTGTAATTTGATGCAAGTTCAGTGCAGATCTAATGGGAGCTGGAAGTTTTACTAATGCCGTAAGTGGAATTAAGCAGTCCAGATATTTGCTGTGGGTCCCTGAAGGTCCTCTCCTTGTCAAGCTTCAGACCTTCTTTCAGTCAGAGGGAGAAAGAAGCAGCAAGCCTCAGACTGACAGGAAGAAAAATGTCTGATTTTCTAACCTCTGGATTGATTTAAAGAAATTGTGCTGTTGATTTTTTCACAATGAAAAATATGCAATAACAAAGGTCATTTACAGAGCAGAAAGAGGCAGAGAACACTGATATCTTACTTTAGGCCTCTATCTTAGTGATGCTAATCTGTCACAAAATTAAAGAAACTCATCTAAATCATTTTAACAAATTATTATGTTAACGTAATATATAGGGGCAGCCAATGATTATCATATCCATCCATTCATTATCTAGAGCACTGCAATGAGGCTCCATTATATTTACACCCCATTCCAGCTCTGTGATGTTCACAGTGGAAGTGAAGCGTCACAGGGATGTAAATATTACGACTTGAAACGGCAGTGTGAATAGGGGTTTATATTTCTTATCTCTTTTGAGGGTTTCAGGGGCTTGAGCTTACCAAGCTGTCATTGGGTTAGAGGCAGGGTACACCCAGGACTGGTCGCCAGCCAATCACAGGGCCAACACATAGATACGGACAACCATTTATGCTCAAACTTAAGGGCAATTAAGAGTCCCCAGTTACCTGATATGGATGTTTTTGGTTTGTGGGAGGAAACCAGAGCCCCAGAAGAAAGCTATGCATGCATGGGGAGAACAAGCAAACTCCACTCAGAAATGCATGAAGTTTATGACTACCTGCATATGTGGGAGTTAATTATGTTTCAGTATGGATATTCAGTGCTACAAAAAATACAATTAACTCGAGATGATTCACATTAACTTAATGTATAAGTTCAATAATTTGGTACCCCTATATCCTGGTGATAGTTGACAAGTTGTGACTTACAACATTCAGCCTTTATTAAAAATATATACATAAATTCAAGGGAAAAATAGCGTAAAAAATACAAGAATATTAACATTTTAAAAAGAAAACTAAGGCCTCTTCTCAAAATATGCCTGTCAAAAGGAAATATCAACATCCCTCCTGAAATTCTTTGGCATCAGCAAGCTGTGATATTCGTGCTTGTGGAGAATAAACACTGCAAATGGAGAAATAGAAAAATGTGGGGCAGGAGTACATTTTTCAGATCAATGGTAGTCACCAGAGAAGCAACAAGTCTGAGATATATTTTGGAAAGCACATTATCATTCTTAAAAGCTCTTACATTAAGTATATCAAGCTTTTAGCCCTGAATATATTGATTTTAAAACAAACAAAGTATGCATATTTTACGAAGAGCTTGTCAAACATAAAATGCACACACCTACTATTTTGTTTCCCTGGTGTGATCTACATATTGCTGTCAGGTCGAGCATATTTGACCTATTTCAGATTCCAGGAGACGCATTTCTCCTTCTGTCCATGCCCCGGAGCATGCTGGGTACTGGGCAGGGCGAGACAGCTCTCAGTGTGACTCCTGGCTACATGAAGTCAGCTCTGGTTGAGTTGTCGGCACACATTTAACCACATCCACTTGTTTGGTTTGGACATCACCATAAAATGATGTGCCTGCAGAATGGTTTTGTAAATGATACTGCTCAGTCCGATGGTTTTTGTGCCTGAATTTCCCCACATGGCCTAAAAGTCTGGAGCTGAGTTTGAGTGAAACAGCAGACACTTCAACTGTCAGGAGTTTTCCTGTGAGGACCAGGCTGAAGGCAGAGAATTTCTCAAACAAGCAAAAATGAAAAATAAGTGAATGTAGCTGCAGAAGGAGGCACAGCATGAGATGGCAGAAACCAAATAACAAGCCCTGGGTGACTGTCTGGGTTGCACAGTGGAGCAGTGGTTAGTGCAATCGCATCACAACCAGACAGCTCCAGTTTGAGTCCCTTGTTAAGCAAGGCCACTCAGTGGAGTTTCTATGTTTTGTTTTCTCTTGGGTAAGACTGAACAATCCTGGGAAACAATAATATTGCAATGTTTTTTCCAACCAAAGTTTACTGTTGGTCTCTTTGAAGGAACTTGCATCAAACAAATGCACCAAATTCTATAAACATCAGTGACAGCTTTAATTGTTTTTCTACTGCTATTTGGATCTTAAACTCATTTTCTCCTGCATATTTTGACACACTGCAGCTCTCAGACAGGAAATCTGACACAAACACACAGAGTAGATTTATCATAATGTGGCTGACAGCGACTTACTTCAAAAACTTCTAACAATATTCAAAGATTTAGGCTGCTTGATCAATGTTGTAATCGTATCTTCTGTGATCAAACAAAAGCTCACCATGTGTACACTCTTGGTACTTTCTCACATTTAGCCATCTGCACCAGGATATCTGATAAAAGTTAACACGAGGAACACAAACACAGAAGAAGCACATCTGCTCCGTTAAACTTTCATAGAGTGTTCCTGGCTGCAGCTGCAATGTCCACCTGCTGATTCTCTCAATTCAATCTGTAAGTGGTAACTTTCAGTATCTGTAGTTGTCCAAATCAAGGCTGCATCACTGCCCAGTTCTGGTCCCCCCCTACCCATGGGCCCGGGACAACAGACCCGTTTGTCCCCCCTATCGGTGGGCATGCTTACTGGTAACTATAAGTTTTAAAGACAGATAAAAACCTCAAGGCCAGGATCATTCATCCATTTTCTATACCGACTATCCCTTTCGGGGTTGTGGGGTGGCTGGAGCCTATCCCAGCTGTCATTGGGCGAGAGGCGGGGTACACCCTGAACCGGTCGCCAGTCAATTGCAGGGCGGCCAGGATCATCAACTGCTAAATAATATGTTATTAAGACAGAAAAGACACACATGTGTGAACGTGGTGTGAGTAGTAAATGGGTTAATGGGTACGTCTGAAGACTAGAGAAGTACTTTATACTTTCATGTCCATCCATCATCATAAATCTGACAGCAAAGTGAAATATTAGCATGAATTTAAGATCTAGCACCTGATGTCAATTCAACATCAAATTTGGTGAAGAACTTAAGCCTTTAGCAGCTAAATGTTCACAACTTTCCCCCGGTATGTGGTAAACCCTGTCTGTGTGCTGTTTGTAGGTTGTAAGGATGGTTAGAGACTGAAGCTTGACCTGCAGGAGGCAGCGCCCACTGACACTGGAGCATGTGCTAAAGGGGTGAGGGGGGCAGTAAGGGGGTGTCGGGGGTGTTGGCTGATTCTCAGGTGGACTTTGGCAGGAGAAAGTCCTCTGTGGGTTTTGGCTGAGGTCTGTTGACTGAAGGGATTACACGCTGATCTTTGCCTGGCGAGGAGCAGAGGTCTGATTAACGTCGCCACAAGGTTAAAAAGCTCCCGTTAATCTGTGTGAGCGCCCCGGGATCAGGCGGCCTATTCTTACCTCCAGGAGCAGAAAGTGATAAGGCCGTTTTTGAAAGCCGTAGAGCCAGAGGAGGAACCGACACCAGGAGGGTTACATCACTGAGGGGAAGTCAGATGAGGCAAAGTGTTGCCTGCTCTGATGGATGAAAGGCTAACAGTGAAATACTCCAAAGACGAACACTGATGGGGAAGTTTCCTTTTTTCTGATGTCCTGGAGTTATAGCTGACATTTTAGAATTCTGTTTTAGAATTTTTAAGCTTATTGCTGCAAGAATCTGCCTGATACATTGTCTGGTTCATCACAATGCAATTTTGCTTCTTTTCTGCAGTTTAACATGGATCTTGATATGCTAATGAGCCAGAGCAGAGCAGCATACATACGGCAATTCACGATAGACCTGCAGCTTAACTCATGCGAAGCACAGCACTGGGGCGCTCCAGCCATGCGCCGCTTACAGTCCTGAACACATACGAATCCTTAATTCATGCTGGTTACCAAACATGTGGTTACAACAGCAAAGCTTATCCCCCCCAACATCACAGGCTAACGCACAACATGCTAACCGCAGTGGGACAGCTGCAACTTAGCCTACCTTTCGGGCTAACGTTAGTACAAATGGAGGGGTAATGGGGTGGGTAAAGGACTGATTATATTCAGCCAACTGTTAAACTTCTCTTGACTAATAGGAATGATCATACTTTGAAGTTTACCCTTCCGACTTTGAACAATTAACTTTTGGGGGGGTAGCTCAGGTAGATGAATCAGGTTAGGCTATGCAAATGAAAATATACTGTTACGTAAAAATATATCCACAGACTCAACAGCTTGACAAATACCATGACTTTACATTAATGCAGCCTGCTAAATATAGGTTTTACTGTCTACCATCACATTTTGTGGCCTGGGAGGAAGGCCAAATACCCCAAAATGTGTTCAAAAGCCTTAAAAAAAGTGGGGTTTTTTTTGCATAATATGCCCCTTTAAATATCAAGTAGCCCATCCCTGCAACCTTTTAGCCTGCCAGTCCAAACACATTCACCTTACAGCAAGGGGTTTCCATACGGGACTGAATAAAGGAAAAGCTCTCAAGAGGCAAAACATGATGTGGAGAGAATGACGTGGAAGTAACAGACCAGGCTGCAGAGAACCACTGTTGACATTTTTAGCCTTTATATCAGGGGTGGGCAACTGGGGGCCTGCGACCCTTTACCTAACTCAATGTAGCCCACCAATCATTTCCAAAGATTAAAAAAAAAAAAAAAAAAAAAAAAAACCAAAAAAACCTAAATTGGAAATATGAAGAAAACTTAACAACAACTGCTAAGTATGATTCATCATGAGTAACCAGGACTACATAAAGCACAAATTAGGATGGTGATAAAATATTTGTACTAACCTTAGATTGCTGGTACAGGCTTTGGTTTTTACAAGCCATTAAAAAAGTTACTTTGCTATGATTGCATCTCTAAATATCTTACTACAATATAATAAATAGTATTGGTAAAAATTATATTTGGAAACAATGTTAAAGGTATATATTTGTGCTTTAAAAACTGGCAAACATTGATTCTATATTACATTAAAAAGAAGCCTAAATTGGCTTTAGTTATAAGTCATGCTCATTAAATCGTGAATTTTTCAATTGTGTTTGAGTTTAAATATATATTTTTTGCTATAATCCTTTTTTGAAGCTTTATATTTGCTATTTTTTTGTTTATTTATATATTTTATTCCTCATTGAGAGTGCTCAACAATATGCAACAGTGTGACCCTCAGGCACTGAAAAAAAACCCTGCTTTATATAAGCCCTGAAAAATTCGACTTTTAAATGCATAGATATTTAGATGCTTTA
Organism: Cetoscarus ocellatus; assembly: GCA_037902135.1. Classification (NCBI taxonomy): domain Eukaryota; kingdom Metazoa; phylum Chordata; class Actinopteri; order Labriformes; family Labridae; genus Cetoscarus; species Cetoscarus ocellatus. The sequence continues at coordinate 1,831,539 of JBAMNC010000277.1, forward strand.
TTAATCCCACTTGCATTCCAGTAATCAAAAAAAAAAAAAAAATGAAGCAGCTCATTTGGTACTCAGAAATAATGCTGCATGGCTCCAATTGTCAAATTACTTTTTTGACTAAACTGTGATCAAGCACTTCTGCAATGGAGTCTGAGTGTGTGAACTGTTTTTTTTTACTTTTTGTATTTGTTCTATTTTCTATTCTATTTTTCCACTTTTGTTCAGATGGGCATCTTCACTAACCTGATGCACCAGATGGATCATTTAAAATATACTTCACTAGTCCATCAGGGTAACAGCCCATAAAAAGTGTTTGGGAATGGGCTGTACCTTTCAAAAGCATATCCAGCAGGTGATTGTACGATCTTCCTGTCAATCCCATTCATTTAGGCCAATCAGATAATGTAATAGGTGGGCACTACTGCTAAAGCAGAACAAACTCTTGCCAAAACATGTTGGAAATTGAGCAAAAATATCTTTTCTATTTTGAAATACTTTGAGTGTTATTTGTTCCTCATTTGGTGAAGAACTGCGGTTAAAGTATATTACTAACTATAATATCTGTACACATGTTCCTCTATGTTGAGGAGGAACATCTTTCACCACAAAGGTCAGCGTTCTTGTTCAAGGTTTTGGGAAAAGGATAAAACTCCAAAGCTTTGAGCACCTGAGAGCAGAGTGTGATTTCTTTGCTTCTGACAATGTGTCATTTAGTGTGGAGGAGCAGGAACAGGCCCGAGGCGAATGACAGACAAATCAAGAAATGAAGAAGAGGAGAGGGAGACAGATTCTTTTGGTCGAGGGTTAATAAAACTGAGGGGGAAGATATTGAGTTCTGGATTTGCAGATGCTTTTGTTGAATCTGTCTCATCAGAATCTGGGTTGAAAAATTCCTCATTCAGTCTGTCATAGACTTATGATGATTTGTAATTACTCCCCAAGAGGCAATTTAACAGACAAGGCATGAACTTCAAAACTGTGATGTCATACATTAATGCCTGGTGGGACATGCTAAAATCCTTAATCCTTGTTAATAATCTGGTAAATTAGGTTTTTCTCATGCTTAATATAAATTTAACATGCATTAAATATTAGACATGGATACAAATGCACCATTCATCACTGCTGCAGATTTGCCTCACTAAACATTTGCTGTAAGGGCTTCAAAATACCTTTCCATCGAGAACTGCTGTCAGCGTTGATTTATTATTCATTTCATGCAGAAATATCCAGTTTCGATAAAACTGCCACTGGAGCAAGCAGCATTTATGCTAGTTTCTAGCCATTGTGTACAGGTGTACACTCTCTTCACACTGTCTCCACGCTCATAGCTCCCACCTCTTCTTCCTCAAACGAAGCTGATTGGTCAGTGCCTCTGCAGGCCGAGCTCAATCATTCCAGCTTTGTGTTTTGCTTGATGGATCGGCCTGATTACCGATGACTTGCAAGATTAAGTTTTCCACATTTTTATAAATAACTCCATAAAGTCACAGTGGATGTTGATGTTGGTCATGGCACAAGGGAGACTGATCCGAATCCAGCATGTGGATCCACTTTTGATAATAACAGTGTTTGAAGCGCCTTAGCGGAGGTTTGTGCTATGCAGTTCTTCGAGTTACCTCCACCAATGAGGTTATGTTTTTGCCGGCATATGTTTGTTTGTCTGTTTGTTAGCAAGGTTAGGCAATAACTACTGGACAGATTTTGCTGAAATTTTCAGGAGACGTTGGTAATGGACCAACTCATAAATGATTAGATTTTGGTGGTGATCCAGATAACTGCCATTAGCCAACAATCATTTTTTCTCAATAACTGTCTAACTAATGACAGGCATGATTCTGAGTGCTCGATGTGGGTTTTCAGGGTAAAAGAAATATATTATGATGGTAACTTTATCATGGAACTATTGCTTATAGATGTTACAGCAATAAGTGAGCTACCTTGGCGGAGGTTTTCGCTCTGTAAGTGCTTTCTAGTTTCAGAAATGAGTCAGGCAGATCAAGCTGCAAGATTAAGTTTCCACATTTTCATTTTTAAATATTTAAGTTCACAGAAGATTTTGTTGACATTTGCAAAGAATGTTGGTGATGGCACAGGGGAGAGCAGGTTTTGTTATCCAGCATATGGACTTTTGAAAATAATGTTTGATTAGCCTTGGCAAAGGTTTGTGCTCTCGCAGCACTTCTAGTTGAAGATGTATTAAATTGGTACAAGAGAAACTGTGTCTCAAATTTGTCGCCCTCGAGGTTAAATCAGAGCCACTAAGTAGGAAAATTGATGTGCAAACACTTGTGTGTGAGAGATAATGTGATCAAACTGTGGAAGAGGGAGCTGCTTTATGATCTGGATTTACAGAAATTTTACAAAATCCAACACAAAACTTTAAACCCAGCAGGAAATTAGATGTTATTCTGCTTTTCTGTGACATTGTTTGTATTCAATAAGCAACAAAAACTGGAATTTCTTTTATAGAGTGAACCAACGCCAGAGGCAGCACATGCTCTGATAAATAAAACCTCACAGAGAGAACAGGATGAATCGGTCTCAGTCTCTCTGTTTGTGTCCACAAGCTCTCTGCTGTTTTTTGGAAGAGAAGGACGATGTGTGAGAGTTTGTCTGTGACTTAATGTGCCACAGAGCGAATGAGAGAAAATCCATCCGAGTCAAAGGCTGAGACTGATGCTGACGTTAAAATGGAGCCATGGATAATTGTCTCTCCGGGTTCTTGCAGTATTAAAAAAATCAGAGGGAGAGCTGTACGCTGTGTTGTTGTTCGGCTTGGCAGAGTCTGAGGACGGCGTCCTGCAGGGATCCGCCATGTCTCTCCTCACCTTTGATATGCTGATTAACACCCAGAGCAGAGAAACTGAGGCTGCTGCAGCTGAGTGTGCCCACAAAATCAGACAAATTGTCAAACAAATTGATTCTTGATGAGCAACAGAACAAACATGCATCTGTGCAGAAGTCCTGGAAAGATTTTGACAGGCCGCCCAGAATTTAATTTAGTTGGATGTAGATGTTTTACTTGAGTTGGATGAAGTCATGTCAGATCTGATGAGCTTCTGGCTTTAGAGCTGGATCCCTAACTTAAGAAGTGATATTAGAAAGAAAGTGAGGCAGGCTGTGTTGATAGAAGAACATTTCAGCAGGGTGGGAAGATTTAATCAAATTCAGAGAGGAGCCAGAGGGAAATGTGATGAGTCAGCTAATCCTTGGATTAAAGTCTTGTTGAGAAAATTTAACTCTGCTCCATTAAGAAGAGTTTGGGCTCAAAGTTTGTGGACTTGGAGTGTCGGTATATTTACTTTTGTGGATTTTTTCTGAGGAATTTCTAAAACCTCCCCAGATCTTGGGTTAAAATGGATCTTGATGTGACAGGGTCCTTCCTTTTTTATTATTTTGACAATTTAATAGGCACACTTTTACCAAGTCCTGGTTTAACAAGGTTTTGACTGTTTAACTGTGTAAGCTGGGATAAAGCCAGATCTAAACTGAGTCTCAACTGGTTTTAACTGTTAAACTGAAGTTTATTTTTTTCTTGACTGAACTGAATTTGAATTAAATTTTTCTAGTTTAACAGAGTTTTAAAGTGGGTGAACTGAGTATAAGTCGAGATTAAGTTGGTTTGACTGTAGGTTTAAACTGAGTTAAAAGGGTTTTAAGTTGGGTTAAACTGAGTTTGTAGAAATTTTAACTGCGTTAAGCTGGGTTTGAAATTATTTTAACTGAGTTTTATTTTGTTTCAGAAAGTGTAACTGATTTTAAGTAAGTTCACTTTGTTTTAACAACACTTTGACTGAGTTTGACTGGCAATAGCTGGATATTAGCAGGGTTAAGCCTTGGTTTTAAACTGTGTTTCACCTGGTTTTAACTGCTTAAATCAAGTTGACCCTTTTCTTATAAAGTTTGCACTGAGTTTTAACTATGTTTACTAGTATAACAGGGTCTTAAATTGGTTAACTGATATAAACCAAGTTTAATTTGTTGACTATCGGTTTAACCTGATTTCACAGAAATTTTAACGATGTTAAGCTGGTTTGAACACAGTTTTGATAAGAGTTTAACTGAGGCAGTCTGGTTTAAATTAAGTTTATTTGGTTTTAACTGTGTTTTGACTGAGTTTGACTGAAAATGGCTGGGGTTAACCTGGGTTTTAAATTGTGTTTCACCTAGTTTTAACTGTTTGAATCAATTTAAAGTTTTCTTACAAAATTTGCACTGAGGTATTGAGTTTAACAAATTTAACACAGTGTTAAACTGGTTTAACTGATTTTGAACCAAGCTTATCTTGATTTGATTATGGATTTGAACTGAGATAAAATGGATTTATATTGATTAAACATAGTTAAAATATTATCAGAGCCCTGTTAGGACCAGTTTAACATAGTTGAAATTTCAAAAATCTAAGTTTAATTAGGTTTTAAATAGGTTTATTTGGTTTCGACTGTGTTTTGACTGAATTTAACTGGTAATAGCTGGGTTATACCAGGTTTAAAGTGTGTTTCAACTGGTTTTGACTGTTTGAGTTAAAGTTGTGCCAAAAACTTTTTAAATTGTGTCACTGGGTTCAAGCCGAGAACTTTTTATGCAGACGTCAGGGAATAATTGCCCCTTGTACCTTGTCCATCTTGATTAGCATATTTAAAACCTGGAGCAGAGCTGCACAAAAAGTCAAAAACTGTATCCAGTACTGTTTTGTCAAGAGCAATTATTCTATGACAAGACTTTGACTTATTCTGTTTCTCATTATTTTCTAAAGACGGTCTCAAAAGTGCATCCTTGTATGAAACTATAACAGTAGGATCATGGCCTCCTCTTGTACCCTCATAAAGAAGTTTGTTAAAAGAGTCACAAAATGTCAAGCAGTACCTCCAACCCCAGTGATTGACGACAATAGACGGCTGAGGTAATGAAATATGAGTTTGCCTAATGGACCCTAAACCCACCAAAATGATAAATCCTCTCCACTAACAAAAATTAGCACCACAAGGTCACCTTGGTCCTGATCTTTTATGAGTCTGAGCTCTCGCAGAGGTAATTTGAGTCAATGACTTCAAGAGAAACGAGTCCTGCAGTCGGACCGACTAATCCTGTTGAAGTCATTTGAAATATTATCAAAGTGAATCAGCAGAGGGGGACTGAACTAATGGATAAGAGGATTTTATGTTTTTTGTTCTCAGTCTGCTAAAGACTCAGGTCACTGATTTATAATATCATATTTCTTTGTTCATAGAGGTACATCCTTGGATTAATGGCCATGTAACAAGTTGCACTTTGAGCAGCCAGTGGGATATATGAAAGTTTGTGAGCACTGAACATATCACTCCAATGCAGCTTTTATCAGCGTTAAAGGTTTGGGCATATATTTGGTCTTCTATCAGGTTTGTCTCCATTCAACAAGTATCAAAGCACTAGAAGCAGTTTACCTTAATTTAACTTAATTTATTGTAGCTATAGTTTTACACTTTCACTTCATTATTTGTTACTTGGTCATAACAAAACAAAAATTTGCATTACAGATGCTTTTAACTCTCAGTTTGTTGCATCAAAAAGTATATCAATGCATGCCCCATCACTGTTTGAAAAGATGTCCTGACCACAACCAGCAACATGAATCAATGACGCAGCTAAATGACCACTTCAGAATAAGTCTTCTTAATGTGCTCTATAAACACATTAACCTTTAGTCCTCTCTCTCTCCCTCTGCAGAGCCTCGCCACCTGGGAGAAGGAGAACAAGATCTACTGCAAGCAGACTCTGGTGGAGGGCGACGGCCCAAAAACCTTCTGGACCCGAGAGCTGAATGGAGATGAGCTCACGCTGGTGAGGACACGGCAATGAATCATCATCCTACTGAAAGCTGCTTTATAGATTACTGCTTGGAGAAAAAGGGTGTCTTTAGGGAGACAAAAGCTCATAAGTTTTGTAGATTAATGAACTTTTACTTCAGTCTGGGCTCAACACAAAAAGAGAAATAGGTTCTACGATGGAAAAATGGTTTCAGTCCTTTTTTGTACCACTTTTTGTGTAAAAACACCGTATGAAATGCAATTTTTGTTGGATAGAAACCACATTTTCGGCTTGCAAGGTGCTGCAGCAAGAAGGGTTGTTGCCTCAAAGCAAGAAGGTTGCTGGACTGATTCTCCAGTCAGACGGACCTTTCTGTGTGAAGTTTGCATGTTCCCCTGTTCATAGGTCACACCAGATGGACCGTTCCATATACTTCACTAGTCCATCTGAAAAGGAGCCCACAAAAAGTGTCTGGAAATTTACCTTTTCTGAGCAGCAATCACAGCAGGTTTCAAACTATTCTGGGCTTCATCTAAGCCAGTAGTTCCTGACCTTCTTTCCTCCTGTTGTACCTCAGAAGAATCCAGCTCCCCTAGGGCCTACATGAAAATATGTGATATGTTGCTGTGCAAGAAAAAAAAAAAAATCATAACATTAATTATGAACTGCTTAGCTTTCTTGCTGTCACTGGGCTGAAATTTGGATTAAGTTTTACTTGATCAATAAGGTTTTAAAGTGGTTGAACTGAGTGTAAATGGGCTGGACCTTTCAAAAGCATATCCGGCAGGTGATTGGATGATTGCTCTGTCGATCACATTCATTTTAGGCCAATAAGATAATGTCGTAGGTGGGGTGCTGGGGTGTAAAGGACAGAACATGGGCCAATTCCTCAAACAAACTCTCGGCAAAACATGTCAGAAGAGGAGCAAAACATTTTTTCTGTTGAGAATTTTGTAGTGCTGATAATTGTTGTATTTTAATAAAGAAATGTGGTCTAGATCTGATTACATTGCTATTGAAGCTGCTGATTGATGGAGTCCTTATTTCAAAAGAAGTAAACAGCAGAGGTAGGTGGAGCTGACAATGAGTCTCTACTCAACCTGAAGATGTCTAGTAGGGCCCATAATTACAGGGATACGAGTTGAGGGATGGAGTTATGCATTACAGGGCAGTTTGAGTGACAGGACGTGCAGCAGATGTCAGAGAATAGTCATGGTCCATCAAATGGAGGCAGCACAAAACATGAGTGAGATACACAAACAGAAAGACAGCTTCCATTAGCAGGTCCTCCTCCCTTATTGCACAGTTTTGATGGGACATTCAGTGCTTCCACAGTGAAAATTAACCTGTTGTGTCTGTCATGGCAGCTTGGTCAGTCCAGTCACTGTAACAGAAGACAGCCTGGGGAAATCATGAAACAACTTGACTTGATGGAATATTGTGGTAATCTAAGGGCTCATTTACACGACAACAAAAACAGCCAAAAACGGAGAGTTTTCGTTGCATTTTGTCAGGGAAAACAGGGATGAGCGGCCCATGCTAAGTACTCTTCCAGATAAAGGTTACCTAGGAACAACAACAACAACAGCTATGGCTGATTACAGAGCAACATGTGTGCTTCTAACTGTGCTAGGTTTGTGATCGCTCCTCCAACAAAATGTGGATTTGCTGCGTCAATACTCTGACCAGCAGGGACGCATTTGTTATATTTGAAGAACATTACAAACTTATATTGCCAACTACTATCCTGGCATGCACGCTATTGCGCTTTTAGTTGTTCTCACAGATCCATGTGGACATGCATCGTTATCACACCGTCTCCATGTGAACGCGGAGCACTTGTGAAAACGCAAAAGAAGAACCTTTCTGTTTTTGTTGACAAGATTGCCGTGTAAACAGGCCCTAAGTACTTCACTAAAAAAAGACAATAATAGCCAACTCAGTATTAGTCTTTTTTCATAAAGACATTTAAATCTTTAATTTAAAAAATGTCGATTTCTTTTATCTTCAAGATAGGATTTTTGAGCAACAATGTTGAGAAATAGTTAATAAAATGAGGCAGTCCATGCATAAAGTCACTCTGAAGATTGATCCTTAAAGGAAATAAAGAGGCCGTTTCCCAAGGAGCCTAGCTTTCATCCACCCTGCAGAGAGACGTGAAAGGAGAACAAGAGGAGCTGCTACGCTAACATCGCAGTAATACCCCTGTATTTATCCAGATTAATATGGGTAGAAGTCAATGGGTCTAAAGCCCCTCGAACGCTGTGCAGGGGAGCAGTCCAAAGACCAATGGACCGGGCGAACAGTTCTCAGGGACTCAACAGCTTTCCTCTCCTGTCGTTCCTCTGCTCCCACGCTCTGCTCTGTTGTTCCTGTGGTGCTTACAAGATGAATGTCCAAAAGGCAAAAGCCTAAGACAACAATATAGAAGGTTTAGATGCTGCACAAAGTAATCACAGGATGTTTTCTTAGATTTATTCTACCTCCCAGAAGCAAATGCCAGGGAATGGAGAGCTTTAATCAGGAGTGGAGTACTTACATGACTCTGGATTGTTGAGACTGTGAAGTAGGCAGTAATCTCCTCTGGTCTTTGGGCGATAAGAGCAGAAAGTGTTAAAGCGCCTGGCCCTCTGATGACACTGTGGCCCTGCTGCTCTGAAGGAGCTGATGGAGATTGATCTGGAAGGGCTGTGACTGCACCAGGGTCTCTGCTCTTCTCACCTCCGTCCTCCCTGCTGTCACACCATCAAACTACCAGATAGAGCATTTTTAAGTGTTCAGATTTAGTCTGTAATAACTAAGACATTCAAATCAAAATAAAAGACAGGCAGAAGGTGTCAAATCTGTCACCACAGCACTCAGAAGGTAATTATGCCAGGACAGTGCCAACAAGAATGTGCTGGACTGATTCGTGCCATCACTCACCTGAGACATCTGCTCTTGTTTTTTGTCAGAGTAACTTTAAGGGTTAATTCACTATTTTTATTAGCTGAGTTGTATCTGTTACTTGATAGTAGTCAGTGAAATGGCTGAATAGGCTCCCACCTGCAACTTTAACACCGGGGTCGGACCAGTGTTAATTTTGACAGCACTTTTTAATTTAGTTTTAGTCTTTTGCCTAAAATATCTTTTAGTTTTAGTCATAATTTAGTCATCTAAATTGTTTTAATTTTAGTCTAGTTTTAATTGATGAAATTTCACAACATTTTAGTCGACAAAATCTACTGTAAATTTAGTTGACTAAAATATGAATTGTAAAGTGTTAGGCATTTTTTATGTTTCCCTGAATTTCTGAAGTCATGTTTTACACTTGGACCACCACCATGAAGTAAGGCAGTTGTGATTGGATGTCCCTCTTAACTCATCCAACCTTTCCACACAACCAAAGTAGCTGTGATTGGATATATTCCTAACTTGTCCCTACTTTATACATGACCAAATTAGGTCTGATTGAATTTAGTCTCTGTCAAACATATTGGTCTAGTTTTAATTTGCTGATGAAAATGTCAGTTACTTTAGTTTTAGTTTTGTCAATGTACATTCTGGGCTTTTTTGTTATAGTCTAGTTTTCATCAGGGGAAAAAAAGTTTTTGACGAAAACTATGACGAAAATAATTAGTTCGACAAATGAACACTGGGTCAGACTACACAAAATATGAACAATTATGGCCTGATCTTATTGTTGGAGGGGTTCGGGACCCATCATCCACAAAAATTGTTTATTCTGTCTCGTGTAGTTTGTCATAATGACTGACAACAACAGACCAGTCTGGGATGACTCCACGACAGAAAGTCCAGCAGACTCGATGAGCTTTGAGGTTGTCACAATAGATTTTATCTTGACTTTATGAAAACAGTTATAATTGATTTTTTTTTTGCACAGCAATGTATCATGTTTTTTCATGTAGGTCCTAGGGGATTCTTCTGAGGTACAACAGAAGGAAAGAAGGTCAGGAACCACTGGCTTAGATGAAGCCCAGAATAGTTTGAAATTTGCTGTACTATATGCGGTCGTTAAAACTGGTCCAATCTGTAGTAGTTGAGTCTGCTATTTAATCCAAACCTTGCAGTGCAGATGGATCTGCATGATTCAGTGTCTGAAATCATGCAGATCCATCTTCTAGGGATGTATAATTGTATAATTTAATGTAAGACGATAGATTAAGGACTGAAACATCGTTCAAGCTAATGGCTTGACAACAGGGTCTAGCTGCTACATCATATTTGTGGCTTGATATGGATTGGTCTGTAATGAATGTCAGAATGTGTGGCAGAATGATTGTCCAATCACCAGCTGCAGTCGTTTTTGAAGGTTCTGCCCCTGAAAACATTTTGCTGGAGCTCCTCTCCAGATGGACTAGTGAAATATTTCTGTGGCAGATATATGGAACCGTCCATCTGGACCTCCAATGTCAGGTTAATTTGATCCTACTGTGAATACACACAAGAATAAGTGAGACTTTATTTATTTTAATTTACCAGATAGATAGATAGATAGATAGACAGATAGATAGGTGATTTACTAATGCACTTGGGGAAATTCAGGTATGAGCACACAGAAAAAAAAACTAGTCATGGTTTTGCCAATTTGTAAGCAAAACTCAACAAATGTCTTATTAAAGTGGTTTTCAGTCTGATAAATTCCTTTTTTAATCCTCAAAGATTCTTATCCTCACTAAAGCAAAGAGGCATGAGTCATCTTTGCTCCCATGTGACCTTCTCCTGGATAAAAAACAGGAAAAACCAAACACTGTCTGACTGAATCTGAATCACAGCTGTTTCCAAAAAGCCGTCTGACACACAGAGACATCCGAACAATCGTGGGGCTTCGTCTGTGAAAGGGGGACCGGAGATCATGGAGCAGAGGTCTGATTGTCTGTGGCAGTTCTCACTGTAAGTGGGACACATTTCCATACCATTTGCATGATCCGTCTAATTGGTTTAGTCTGAAAATACATTAGGGGCAGAGTTGTGTGGATTTTCAACAGCAACATCAAGGCAGGACTAAAATCCAAAAATGAAGGCAGATCAGACGATTGGACTGATCAGTGAAAGCTGAGGTGAATAAATCAGATGTGAAGAGTTTCTCTTGGTTTCATCATCAACAGTTTGCAGTCTGACCTAAATTATTGTGGCATATATATGAATGAGGTTTTGTGACACTTAGATCATTGCTTAGTGAGACAGCCCTGACATTTTGGAATTAGGCTTAAGCCTGCCTATCAACTGGCTCGTAACTTCACAGAACTACAAATAAACTCAGTAATCTTCAAACAGGTCATTAGAGATAAATAAGGACCATATTAAGGTTTTGTTTGATTTATGAGCATAGACTCACTTTAGTAATCAGCAATACTTACAGTTTGGACCACACTTACTGGGAAAAGTGATACAATCATTCCAATAGTCACCAACTGCCCCACTTTTCTATCAGTGACAGTAAACAATCAGTACAGATGGGGATTTTCCTTTTACTGTTTTCAGTTCGGGTGAGTGAAGAAAGGCAGTCAACCAGAAGTCCATTTATTTCCAAGGAGACCTCTGTGATAGCTGATGTGCCTGCAAACTCTATCCTCTTAGTCTCGAATGAGCCTCGAGTATGTTAAAATATCTGAACTCTTGTGTTTGATTGTGGAGTGACAATATCATAGTGCTAGCTTTCGCTTACGGGATGCAAACAAGCTAACAGGCTATTTGAATCAGTTACCATTACTGACTGCCAGGTGAGAACATATTTATCTTATTTCTATGCCCTGTTAATCTGAGAAGTGATTTTTCTACTCAAATTTCCTCAGTCAGATTGTTTTGGCAGTTTGATTACAGTATATCCATCCATTATCTATACCGCTTATCCCTTTCAGGGTCGGAGGCTGGACCCTATCCCAGCTGACATTCGGCGAGAGGCGGGGTACACCCAGAACCGGTCACCAACTGATTGCAGGGCCACATAGAGAGACGGATAACCATTCACTCTCACACTCTAAGGGCAATTTATAATCACCAGTTAACCTAATGGGCATGTTTTGGTCGGTGGGAGGAAGCTGGAATGCCCAGAGATAACCCATGCATGCACAGGGAGAACATGCGAACTCCACACAGGGGATCAAACCAGCAACCTTTTTGCTGTGAGGCATGTGCACTGCCTGATGCACCACCGTGATGCCCAATGCTTCAGTTTAATTATCGGAATTGTCCTGATTCAGTGCATCCTCGACTTTTTCTCAACATTTCACTTTTTCTCTGAATTTTGTAAGCCTAATTCAGCTTTACCATTGACCTGAAGTCTTCTTTCAGCATTTGACGTTTGCCTAATTCAATATTTTGACATACTTTTTGATATTTATGCTTTTCACTCAAAGTCCATTGGGAATATATCCCTCCTACTTTAACCTGATTCATATGTGCTCTGTATAATCAGTGTTATTGAATGAAGCAAGAGAGCGCTGCTGCACACTAACCTGAGCTTAATTGCAATGCCTGTCCTTAGTTTGGCCTTTTAAACATATAAAAGACAACTTTAAATACTGTATGAAAAACAACTTACAAACTCAACAATTACAGTCAGAACAATACCAAAAAATACAAACAACAATAAAAAACACAGGTAAAACAGGAAGCACATGATCATTAATGACTAAAAGACTGAATCTTCTTTAAAAACTGTTTCTCCAGTTTAAGTTTTGACGGGAAAAATGTTTCACATAATGATTTTTCCAACAGAGAGGTAGTTTGTCCCAGTAAGGATTTAGGAAAGGATGAATTACAGCCTCAGTTAGCTGCTCTACGTGTTGCAGACACCATGAGGTCACCTGATGACTTAAACTTTTATTGATGAGTTTATGATTAGAAAATACAAAACAAAACTCGTTTATGCATTAATGCATTGATGTGTTTTTGCATTTTCATGAGGATGAACATGTTTTCGAAAACTTCGAGTGTAGACAGGACATTTATTTGGAAACCTAGAAGGAAAAGTCCTGCTTTCCAAAAAATTAACTGCCATCATGAATAGCTTTAAAGTCACCTTTTATGTGTGCTGCTGTTTGCACTGAGTATTAAAATATAGTTGAAAAAACTTAATTAAGAAGAACCTGTCACCTGTAGTACCTGGAAAATCTTTTCATAAAGTCAAGATGATTGTAGGAACAACTGGTGCGAGAGGACACATAAAATCCCGATGGCATGAAGGAGGGGAGGGAGTTCCAGATCATTTAAATGAAGAAAAATAAAGGTTTTACATAAATGAAAAATGTTAAAGCCCAGTTTTTCAAATTCTCTTTAAAATTGTTCATCTTGCCCCTAAAGTGCTCCCTCTGCTGTATCAGTGGCATGTTACAGTGTTTAAAAGTGTGTGATTGGATGTAGCTAAAATCGATTGAAGCAAAATCCAAGCCTTTATACAAGTTCAATTATATCTTTCCTTAAAAACTCAGCAACGGTAAAATCTTGTTGTCCATGAAAATAAATGTTATCAGGTATCAGGTGTCAAAGGTCAGATCTGTCTTCTTGCCTCTTGCAGATTTTCGGGGCAGATGACGTAGTGTGCACGCGGATCTACTACCGGGAATGAGGGTCTTCAGCCTTCATCAGGACGAGGCAGGAACCCAATCAGACCACAACTTCCTCAAAGCCAACAGCACTCTGCCATGCTACCACGCTTACAATTCTGCAAGTTATTCTGTGTAATCACTCAAACTGCTTAGTCCACACAAAACAATAGAAATGTCTCTGTAATCTGGTTATTCGTAGTGAGTGTTGCTTCAGCAGAACACTAGCTGAATATGTCTATATCTGCAACTCTGGTGTCAGGTGTTCCTGTAGGTATTTTGTTGTCAGCTGCATCAATTTACAATTTCATGTTCAGTGACGGGAAAAAATAAAAAAAATGGAACAAACTGGAACAGAGCTTCTTTCGTTATTCATTTATGTTTCTGTCACAGTTACCCAGTTAACACAGTGGATCTGTGTTTCTTTGGTTTTTAGCCAGATCTCTAAGGCTAAGTGGCTAAATGATTGAAGCCTTACTTTGTTAAACTGGTCACTGCATAAATGAGCAACATCCAACTCCGCTCCACTCCTCTTCTTTCAGACTGCTTTGTATTGTAGTTCAGCTTCCAACCTCTAGTTGGCAGCAGTCATTTGACTCTTCATCTCTCTTTACATTTATTATTATAAGTTCTCTCACTGCGACAGACTATAGAGTGGTGCAGGAATGAGTCTAAAGGGAGAGTTAGCATTAGCACTTTCTGGTTCCCAAGCCTGAAACTGTATACAGGATATCCATCCATTATCTATACTGCTTATCACTTTCAGGGTCACGGGGGCTGGAGCCTATCCCAGCTGATATTGGGCGAGAGGTCACCCTGAACCAGTTGCCAGCCAATCGCAGGGCAACAAAGAGAGCCAGACAACCATTAACGCTCACACGCATACCAAAGGTCAATTCGGAGTCAACAGTCAACCTAATGAGAATGTTTTGGTCTGGGGGAGGAAACTGGAATGCCCAGAGAGAACCCATGCATGCACAGGAATAACATGCAAGCTCCACACAGAGAGGCTCTGCCTGGCCGATATACACTATATATACAGTTTCGGGTAAATGCCTGAAATAAGGTTTGTGGTGGCAAACATCCAGACGGTGATCCAAATCTGGATATTTTCTTTGAGGATTTAAAAAAAGAAAATTTACATTTTTGCAAATAACTCAAAAAGTTCACGGATTTTGATTAAATTTTGAGGAAATTATTGTCCTGGTGAAGGAAAAAATGATTAAAATTTGGTGGTGATCTTAGTAGAGATGCAGATGTTACAGCAAGATGTTAGGTACGTTGGAAGTGTGGAATATGCTCTTAAGTCAAATCGCCATGTTGTAGTTTTATGATTACTTGGTAATATTTTTTTTTTTTTTTTACTAACTTAACATGTAACAATCATGAATTTTCTTCTTCCACAGACCTTATTATCAACAATGATCCAAGAACACATAACAATCCCGTAAGCAATTAGTCAAGGGAACCAGAACAATGCAAACTTCTGGTTTGGCCTACAAAAATATATCACCCTTGCACCACTCTGTAGATGTCAGCTTCGATCAGTCCAGCTGCTGTTCTTAGGTTTTCAGGGAAATTGTCCTCCTCAGTGCTAAAGCCTCTGGAACATGACTTGACATTTTTTGATTTTGAGAGAATATTTGAGAGAAAAAGATCTCTAGGTCTGAGAAAATCTAAAACAGCTTATTTTACAGTTAAGATGATTTTGTAGGACTGTGTAGACGTGGTTGTTGCCACTGAGCAGGAAAACTTTACTGCTGATCTTTTAAAAAGACTTAAGACTTTCAGATGGTTGATAGTATGTATATAGGATCATAAACATGTTATGAAGAAAGTTTTTGCTGATTTGTGTTCCCAGGGCTTTAAGTTTTTTTGTTGTCAGGAACATAACTCATCATTTTTCTTCAGATTTCTTTCAAAGACAACTTCACTTTGTCTCTCTTTACCTGACAAAATGTGGCATCAACAGCCTATGATGTGACAGGATGTCTGAACACCTTTAACTGTTCAAAAGAGCCAACCCCTAAAATCCAATCGAGCTCCAGCCTCCCTACACCCTGCTGCTGTCGTCACAGCCTCTGCCTCTTCCCAGACACTCTCAAGAGACACGTCTTTGTGTCTGATGCAGCTCTGAGGCAACAAGATTAAAGGAGGCGTAGGTTGGCAAGATAAGACCAGGCAGACTGGAGCAAATGCAGATGAAAGCTTCCAAGTAGGTCCCTGTCGCTCCGCCATGACTAATGCTACAGTTTTCACAGGGCTGCCTGTGACTGTTATTCTTCTAAATTGATTTTAAATTTAGAACAGGCACTCGGGGACTTCTGTTATTTTTGCATGATATATTTTGGGATTCAGATTGATAGAAATCAGGTAAGTTTGTCCTCTTGAGTCTCACCCTAAGGTCTTGTTATGTAGCGGTGAAGTTATTGGAATGAACAGATACAGGAACGTTGTGGCCAATTTGTCTATCTGACCTCTTTTGCTTCACTTGCTTCTCCAAACTGATGTCTGGTCTGGTTACCAACAAAGTGAGAAGATAAAGGAAAAAAAGAAGAACCAGTCCGTAAGATGGAGGACAGAATAGCTTTAGCAGATAACAGTATAGTTAGCAACAAATGATATGCTTTTAAACCCTCTTATAAGCATTTTTGCACTCATGATTGTGCATATAGAGTATCTACCCACCCACACAACACAAAAAAAGCCTTGGCAGTTTTTTTTTTTTTTTTTTTATCTGTGGTCCTTTTTGTCTGAAAACTTAAAATCTGTTAGACTGTTCTGACCCTGGGCTCCTCATGACAGCATTAGCCATTAAAATAATATCCACGATGACCCTTAACCCCCAGCCACAGCTGTACTCATTGCTGCACAACTTGTGGTGGAAGCAGCAGATCAAAACATCTCATTGACAGATTTTCCCACTTAGAATTGGAGTGCAGGCTGTAACTTTGTAGGGGTACATTATGTAGTTTGGACATAGGCAGGCAAGTCTACATCAACACTGAAAGCAGCACTAGTTTCACAAAAGGTGTGACAAAGTGAGGGACTAATTAGGTAAGGGGAAAAACATGTCAATGCAAATGTTATGAATATACCGTGCAGTCACCCTACGCTGTTTTTGTCGGAGTTACAGAACAGCAAATTTATCAGTCAAAGCATCTAAAACCTGCTTCATTTTCCTCCAATGCCTGTAACCTGCACTTAGAAAGAATTAAAGGGACCAGCTCTCCAAGACCCAGTTTTTCTTGTTGCAGATTCCAGTCTGCAGGAGCAGCAGATCTAAAACTTTTTTTTACCCATTTCAAGATGAACTTTGGGGATAGACAGCAAAAGTAGATTTTGTGACTGAGTCACAGAACAAAGGCTGTAGCTTCCAGAACTTTTCACATGAACTTACTCAAGTATGATGGAAGCAGGTCAAGTATGGCCTTGTAAATCAGGATGTGTTGTAAATCAGGATGTGCCAATGATTCAGTCCACAGATGGTCAGAGAGACCCACCCGACTCGCTCATACAGAGTACAATGATGAGTTAGAGCCTTAAAATTTGTTATGAACCTAAGAGCTCCATGATATACAGTATCCAATGATTTAAGGCATTGATAAGATGCATGCATGCAGATACAAAACAGCCTGGAAAAAAATGATTCGGAACCTGAAAAGTTGGTTCACGGCTGGAACAAAAAAAATTTGGTTCCAACTTGAACAGTGACATCATCAGTGGGCATGTCATATTCTGTGTTGGTAAAATGAGCAGGAAGTCGAGGAAGTAAAGGAACACACACACTTTTTACATACCAGTTCCTTCTACATACTACGTAGAGTCATGTGCTTGATTGCTTGATGAAAACAAAAACCTTAAGCAAAGCAACAAACACTTTTTGAATATCGGTGCGATGCACCATTTTGCTGGTCGTTTGTTTACTTCTGCCTGAGTAACTCTTTCGTTCAGCGTAAACTTGTATGAGCGTGGGCTGATTTGCTAGAAAGCACCAAGGTTCTGAGAATCCAGCTTGGAACTGGTTCCAACACCAGAACCGTGCCCATACGGAAGCAGTGATTGTGGCTATTGCTCTAGCTAATGAAATGTGCCTCATACAACCTCATATAAAAAATCCTGAACCATCCCTTTAAACTGAGGTTGCTTCTGTTGTCTTTGCCAGAGAGGTCTTTTGAGGGCAAAGGGAGTTGGCACACTAAGATAAATCAACCCATTCACAGTGCGTGGCCTTTGTCACCCTGTAGTTCACATGGGATAAACCATATCTCCTCGACGTGGGGAACAAAGGTGCTTTATTTTCTTACGAGGGCTGGGTAAGTCTCTTGTCTTGTCTTATAAGTTCTGCTCAGGAATTCATTTGCAGTATTGGTGCTCGAGCAAAGTGGTTCTCTAACAAATCTCCCTTTAGTAAAGCATTCGGAAACAAGTACACAACACTCAAGCCTAAAACAAAAGGCCAGAACAGCTACAGCCCCTCTGCCGTGAACGTACTGCTGCATCGTCAGTGGTTGTAGACCTTGGCCCAGATCACAGTGGTGTCCTCGGGCTGGATGGGCCAAAAAGTGGCACAACATCAAAAACAAAAAGCAAATCTGTCTCTGTCCTTCACGGCTGCCAAGGATTAAAAAGGCTGTCCTTTCAGATCAGGACCAAAACCGCGGTGCGGCAACTGTTCCCATTCCTCAACGCCAAGGCTGCTGGGTCGGGTCTATGCCACCCCTGCTTTTTGACCTGGTATCCCCTGAAAGAATGAGTTTCCTCCTGAGTGCACCACAATGCTGCTGGAAGCAAGGGCCAGGGCGCGCTCCTGCTGTGATGTTAATTTAATGACAAGCCGCTGTTCAGATGGCAGGTCCAAACAGACGAATAAAGGGATTGTTGTGAGTTTTTTTGCTCCATGTTGTAGGGAAAGGGGGCCCCTCCGCCTGTCTTACTGCTCTCCTACAGGCATTTAACAGTGGAGCCTCTGTGAGTGCAGCCGGGTGCAACGTCGCTTCCTAAAGACAAAACAAACAAAAGTTCCCCTCCTCTTCGCCACTTGGTGTCCCAGTTTAACTCGTCCCAGAGCTTCACTGAGGTTGGAAGTTTTGGGCACTTTTATAAGTGGTTCCTTTGGTTGCCTTTCCTGTAAGACGGAGGACTAATTAGAGAACACTTGAAGGAAAAAAAAATTTGATTTTCTCTCTCAGTCTCACCATTTCTGTCAAAGAAGTGAGACTGAGAGTTAGCGAGTGTTCCCAGTCGACTGCAAAGTGTGGGAAAACATGAAAAATGTGGGGAGAAACAAGAGACGTAACAAAAGCCTTCAGAGTGTAAGGTTTTGAGAGGGACTGTCAGACGATTTAGGAAGGGGAACAAGTAAAAGGATTGTATGAGGTACAAAGCACCCCAATGCAGCAGGCCGCACACGTGCTGCAGCAATTGGGCCCCAGTTTCTTCAATGAGTCGGTGTATCGGTATCAGTATTATTACCATACCATACCGTTCCGCTTATCTGTGGTTGGGTTGTAGGGGCAGCAGCCTAAGCAGAAAAGCCCAGACTTCCCTCTACCCCGCCACTTCGTCCAGCTCTTCGAGGGGCATAGTCCCTCCAGCGTGTCCTGGGTCTTCCCTGAGGGACGTGCCCGGAACACCTCACCAGGGAGGCATCCTGAGTAGATGCCCAAGCCGCCTCATCTCTCCTTTCAACACGGAGGAGCAGCAGCTCTACCCCGGATGACAGAGCTTCTCAATTTACCCCTAAGGGAGCTCGGTCACTCGGTGGAGGAAACACGTTTCGGCCGTTTGTACCAGCGATCTTGTTCTTTCAGTCACTACCCACTGTCATGACCCTGTTTTAGTCAAGTTCCCTTTTATGTTTTCATGTTTCATGTTTGTTTTGTGCTGTTTTTTTTGAAAATTCACCTGTCTTTCTTTGTCTCCGTAGGTTTTGCTTCCTGTCTGACTCTGTTACACCTAATCCCTGATAGCTCCTTCCCAGCTGTGTCTCATCACCCTCTATCACCTCATGTATTTAAACCTCATGTCTTCCCCTGTCTTGTTGCCAGTTTCTAGTACCTCACAGTCTCGTTCCAGATTTCTTCTGTCTTATCTTGCCGTTGTTACCATAGCCTTGTTTTTGACCTAGATTCTTGCCTCACGTTTTTTGGACACTTTTGCCTGATCTGTTTGCTCTACTGCGTACCGCCCTTTTTCCCAAACTGATTAGACCCTTTAAGCCTTTTAACTGGTGTCAGTGCCACGCATTTGTGTCCTGGTCCTTGGTTCTGTATTGTAATACCCACAGCTTGTGACCATCAGTTCTGGTATCAAAAAAAAATTACTGCTAAGGGTAAAGTTATTGAAAGTCTAGTATTGCTCTTCATTACTCTGTAAAGAAAAAGATCAAGAGAACAAGCATTTAAGAGAGAGGAACGTCTTCTTAGGTGTATTTTTGTTGAAAATTGCAGTTAAAATATCTTTCACTTATAAAAATGATCAGACATGTTTTGGCCTTAAATGACTCACTGCTACCTTCAAGAGCGGAGACCTCAAAGGTGTCACTAAATGCTAATCAGAGCAGCTGTTTCACCCCAACAGATGGTCCTGAATAATTCTTCACTCTGCTATAAAAGGTGTGACATGCAGAATATTCACTTAACATGTAAAAGACATGACCATGACAGGAGGACAGAAAAGGTCAAGATCAGCCATCAGTGTGTAGATGAGTGGAGTGTTGTCACTTTAAATTACCCAGCATACTTTGTGCCCTTCGACATCTCCTGTGACCTTCATGGAGTGATACATTCAGTCACTCCTCAGTCTGATGAGCAGCTATCTCAGGAGGGAAAACGTGAATTCAGAACATTTTAGCAGTGAAAAGAAATATCTGTGGCAGAGACTGAAGTATAATGGATCTATTTTTAATTAAATCTTTTGGTAATTTTCCTACAGTAAGATCAATTTGCTGCATGTTTTTCAGATTTCTTGCCCTCTTCTTGAAGGAATAATTACTACCTTAAAATGTCACTTTAACCATTTTTCTTATCCCTCAAGGTCGGCCACAGCCAGTGCTCCAAACATTCTTTTCAGGTTGTCCTTCTGATCCTAAAGCGGGGTACACACATAAGGATTTTCTTAATCTGAGGATATTTTTTATCAGTTAGAGACACTACACATGAAGATAAAAAATCAGGCATTGAACAGTTTTGATCGTTCTGTGTGTGGTGTGCTCAGATAATCTCAACACGGCACACCACACACATAATCATTCTGTCCCACCAACGATCTAGAATCTAGTCCTCCAAGCAAGAAATCTCACGTGATCAAGCAAGATCTAACAAAAACGAAGAAGAAACATAGCAACAACCGGAAAACACAACACGCAACATGGAAGAGGACACACAAGAAGAGGGAATGATGGTGGTCTTGGGACTATTTTTGATGAAAAAATCCTGAACTAAATAAAAGAAAAGACTATTGAAAAAAAATCCTGGAGACAGTGTGAACACGTGAGCAGGTCCTTCATTTCTGAGGTCAACCGGACTTTATGTTTCAGGTCAGCCATGTTTGTTTTTATTCACGCCTGCGTCCTTGTTCCTCAGTCAGCTCCTTTCTTGATTGGTGACATTCCGTTCTACACCACCATTCACAGAGTCACAAATCGGGAGTCGTCGGCTTTCCCCACACACGAAGATTTTTGGTCGTAAATATTGATATTATTATTAAGTTAAGATAATATTAAGTTTAATATTTACGATTGTCGGCCCCGACCTGTTTCAGAGTAGATTATCGGGACAAATTCACTCTTAACACACTTCAGACCACAGGATAGTCTTTTAGGATGATCTTATAAAACATAAGATAATCTGGCGTTTGCCATCCTTGGTCCGGAAGGGGGAAAGTCGGGACAAAAACAGCCCAATAATCTTTATGTGTGTAGCCCGTTTTAGTCATGCATATCTTGGATTCCTGACAATTATCACCAACTTGTTCAAGCGCTAGCACAAACTTCAAAGCAAGCCAAAGTGTTATAAAATATGTAGATTAATTTTAAGACAATCCTGAAGACAACTATGTTTTTTAATCATCCTTACTACAAAAAAGTCTGGATAAAAACAGCCAGATAATCTTTGTGTGTGTACCACACTTTAAGGCATCTCTTTTGAATATCATATCTCAAAAGCGCTTTAGGATTTTCTTTAAACTTTGCACAAATGTCCAATGCAACAAGAATGAATTGATTTGTTTTGAAGGTCTAAGATCATCAGACTGTATGTTTATCCTTTGCTTGTAACTGTGATATTTTTAAAATATTTGTGACTATTCAAACTTTGCACAAAGTCCACTCTGATTGAGGATGAACTGGTTAAATTTAAGGTCAAAGGGTGTCATGTTCATGCCATGCGTGGGAGCCCCATATCTGAGGATCACCTCAATTATCAAAAACTTTGCACAAATGTCCTCTCTGATACATGGTTAAACTGACTGAATTTTGAAGGTTTAAGGGATCGTTTTGGCTCTTCCCCTGAGGGGAGAGAGCCGGATATGGACGCTTGGCGATACAAAGCAGCAAATGATGCCAATATCCTCCTGATTACCCCATTTTTAGGGTAAAACTACACATTAATCCTCACATTGTGCCTAGAGGATGAAAAATGGCCTTCCTCTGGAGTTCAGCTGATATACTCTGGCCATTTAAACATACACTTCAAACATTTACTGCGATTTGCTTAACTTTTTAGATTGTAAAATTGTTAATATATTTTTATTGTTGATCCATTGCCTGTAACTCACCAAGGACTATGGATGTAATTTAGCAGTTATGCTGATTCTGGCATATTTACATTTGTATTATATACTGATGATCATTAATGTGGGATGGTCCCTTCCAACTAAGCCTTAAATAAACAGATATGTTGAAACCATGAGCGGGGAAGTCCCAATGTTCGGCAAGAGAGATTAGAGCTGTAACTCAGGGTAAGTGTCAAGTGTGATTGCATTAAATGTTGGTACTGGTAAAAGTTTGTACTCGGTGAATATTGGCCTTGCTCCACTGACATTAATTCAGATCTGTGTAGCCTGAACTAAAACGTTAATTCATCTGCAAAACTTTGCCAAACCTCAGTGTGTGGATGAAGCTTTTGCTGTTTCTATAATCCTCACACAAGCATTCAAAAGTGTGCAAGCAGATTGTTCATGTTCAGAACAACAACCAAAGACGCACAAAGAAGCTCTCACAGTCTCTGCTGATGAATCAGTGAGTCAGCACTGAGTACTGCGACCCAGAGGCTTATAAGCTCGCCACACCTGGTCTTAATCGAGGCCAATCAGCCACACACACCTGAGTCTGCTCTAATGATTCTCAGTGTGGTGAATGTGAGCACCTCACAGTCCTCAGGATCTCAGGTTTTATCTCTGAAGAGTGAGAGGATACCAGGGAGGGATGAATGTGTTTGTGCTGCTGAAGCATTTGGATCATAAAGATTAACCTCCTTTGTGTCAGACAAAGGCAAAGGTCTCAGACATATATGTGATTATATAGCGCCCTATATAATAATGTATAAGCCCTTTGGCCCCATAGTGATGAATGTTTAACCCTTTGTCTGTAAAATATGGAAGGGTATTAGGGTCAGGTAGGAGTATGAAATAATAAGAGGATTTTATTTATTAATCACTTTGACAACAGGGTCATACTGACCACAGTAAAGTCAAAATGTCCAGAATAATGTCAAATATGATGTAGAAAAATAAATAAATCTGAAGGAACACTGTGAAAAAAACCAGTTTTGGACAAAGTTGAAGTAGAGAATAAAACTGAATTTGATTTTCTTTGTAGTAGAAGTGTATTTTGCATAAGTAAAAAAATAAAGATTATTTGTGTGTGTATATGTATACATAGCAAAATAATAACACAAAAGTGAACTAACAAACACCAACTTAAAAAAAAAACAATACTGAATAATTTAATTTGCATGCCCGAAAAGGAGTTGGAAGAAATACAAACTTAATAAATCCTGACCTTCTCCATTTAATATAAAAAGTCAATTATTTCTCTTCCTCATTGATATGTAGCTTAATTTCTGATTCTTTTGTGATTATAAGGAAAAAAATATTCCCATTTTGGCTTTTTTTGTTGTAGGTGTTACTTTTTTATGATGTTTAATTGTTTTTTCCTCAAAGTGCATTTTAAAACATAATCCTCTACCTTGGTTGCTATTATTTGGGCTTAAATTA
This sequence comes from Cetoscarus ocellatus, assembly GCA_037902135.1. Taxonomy (NCBI): domain Eukaryota; kingdom Metazoa; phylum Chordata; class Actinopteri; order Labriformes; family Labridae; genus Cetoscarus; species Cetoscarus ocellatus. The sequence goes on from JBAMNC010000277.1 coordinate 1,855,085, forward strand.
ACTTTGTTTTCATGATGACAAACTGTTTTTAAGGGCATCAAAAGATCATGAGTTAATTTTCGTCAAATTATTCTGAGCAGTGATATCGACGGGGTCATGCTCAACGCTGGATTTCAAAATATTAATACCATAATTCCAATAAACCTCACAAAAAAAATGAAAACAGTGAAAAATAATATTTGTGGCCTCCTCAGGGGAGAACATGGTGTGGTTTTTAGACTGTCACTGACATTATTTGCTGTTTTTATTCGGAATAAAACTGATTTTGACAGCACAGACTGAGCTGAGGTCAGAGATGGTTCAGAGTGACTGTGGCGAACTTCATGGTCCTTTATTAAGATCACATGTTAATTTGATCTGTGTGTCAGTAACTCACTTTTTTTTGCCAAACTTTGCTTTTTGGCCCCTGACAGATTTGATTTAATATGGACAGAGTCTCATCATAACAGCTGTTAATCAACCTAAACATGAGTCAAAAGTTCAGATTATAATTCGATCCAGAACGCCTTTTATTCTGGAAACACTCGTGAAAATTGAATTTTAGATTAAAGGAAGCTTCAAACAAATTATCCATATACACAATATTATATTAGGCAATGTCAAATTTGAACTTTTAAACTTTATTATGAGACTTTTAGATTCACTTAAATAGACTGTAGCATCAAAACTTAAGTTTTTAAAGTTAACTTGCACTCTATCATGAGGGAAGACATGCACTTAAAACTCTAAAAAGCAAATGTGGGATCTTTGAAATTCTAAATTTAAATGTGCTGAGATTCTCTTGAAAGGTAATTGATGAGGTCTGTAGTGTATTCAAATTTATATTGTCCTGCAAAATCAATTTTCTTTCCTTAAATGTTGTTAGAAGTAGTATGGAGAGCGAAGAACATGACACCCTTTACTAAACTCTCAGTTCATGGATGAACTTAATCCCTCTTTAAGAAAATGCCCCTTAAAATGCTCTGTTTTTACTTCCTGGGTTTTATGATGTCATAGCTATACAGCTACCTACATGTGTGCTCTCTGCTCTTCTAGAACCTTCTCCTCCCTCCTGTAGCCTCCCCATCCTCTCAGATCAGAGTGTTTCCAAAGGGGAGGAAAAAGAACTTAATCTGATCCTCTATAGAGATGAAATTTGTCCTTTTTTAAAATTCAGCTTAAATCAAATTCTTGTGTAAAAGACACAAGACATGATGAAAATGGTCAGACACACCAGCACGTGGGAATTTTAAGATAAACTATAGTGATAAGTAAAAACAGGTCGACAAACGTGACTTCAGTTCCACATCTCTGCAGCAGACTGGCTTTTCAAATGTTCACTCTTTTTCTTTCATGTTAAAGTTTCTGAAGTTGAGAATGAAAACTCTGCCGCTCACTGCAGGAGTTTGCAGCCGTTATGTAAGAGAGCAGACGTCAGTAATCCTTTTACAGAGCGAGGAGGCTGCAGGGTGCCTCCCTCTCATCATTAAGAGAAATCAGACAGAGCAGCAGACGGAGCAGCAGGACACATCCACCACCACAAACAGACACATATATACAATCCTCTGAAGACAAACACAACAACATAAACAACATCATCAGAAGACACAACCACAACCGCATAAACTCCATTGTCAAAAGATAAACAACATAAACAGCATTGTCAAAAGACAAACACGACAACTTATACACCATCATCCAAAGACACAATCACAAACACAATCACAACCACATAAACACCATCATCTAAAGACAAACACAACCACATAAACACCATTGTCTAAAGACAAACACAATCACACAAACAGCATTGTCTGAAAACACAAATGATGACACAGTCTCAGGATGCAGAAGAAATCCCTCATTCCTGTTGAATAAGTTGTGAGACTAAAGACGCAAACTTTGTTATTTATGTCAGACCCTGAACCAAAGATTTGGACCAAAATGCAGGACTCAAGCTCACTCGCTGGAGAAGTAAAGATTAGAAAAAGGTTTATTGAAAGTATAACATTTTGGAAGTCTTAGACCAAGAGTCAAGGTCATGGAGCCTCATGATCACCCCCTGCTTTCAAGGACTTTTATGAATGCAATATCTTGGGAACACTTTTAAGTTTCTGTTGCATAAATGCATACAAGAACTTGAGGAGGTCAGCCGTAAAAAATTCAAGGTCATGGAGCCTCATGTTCATACCTTGTTTTTGAGCCTGATGTACTGAAAATACGATAATAGCATTTTGAAGGTTGTATGTTAAAGGAATCAAAGTCACAGAGCCCCATATGGTTCTCTGTCTTGAGGACAGAATACCTTGAGACCACTTTGAGGGGTTATCTTCATATCTTGTACATATGATCACTCTAACTTAAGGTCAAAGGTCAAGGTCATGACTCTGTGCATTCATACTTTGCTTTTAGATGCAATCTTGTGATTGCAATATAGCATAATTTAACGGTTTTCTCAAAGTATGAGGTATGGCTAAACAATAATGAAAATGTACTTGTGAGAATGAAACCACGTGATTCAAAGTCACAGTAAGGCCCTGCCCACATGGAGATGAAGACATTTCTGTTTTTAAATTGTCCTTGGTAAAGAAATATGTCTCTCCACTTGAAAACACTGAAAATGCTGGTCAGTGCCACTCCCAGGTCTGTGAGTGGCGCTGTAATGCTGCTACAGAAATACACAAAACCAGAGAAGAGGACATAGAGCATGGGCGTAAAACATGAGATGTAAACAAACATGGGGCCTATGCTGTGCTCCGTGTCCTCTTGTTGTTAATGGTGGTTGTAGAGGAGCAGAGGATTTGGGTGTAAAAGCCAAAACAAGCTCAGCAGCTTCTGCAGCACGAACGCATCAACGTATTCTGCCATTGTTTCTTTTGTTGGCAGGGTTCGCGCATGTTGTTAAAAGGAGAGGCAGGGCTATGGGATCATTCTCACTGTACACATGGAAATGCAAGGGCGGCGTTTTGAGATTTATTTACTCAGTGTCAAAAATGAACATTTTCAGGCCGCCATAATGCCAGATTTGTGTGGACCAAAAGCAAATACATTAAAATAATTTTGCAGATACGCCAAAACTCATCTCTAGGATGGCCCCTGAGTGTTATATTAAAGGTTGGGTATCCAGTCCTTAGTTGATTGGAGTGCACGTTTTTGATATGGACCAACCCAGGACCATTTATGGAGTCTTTCAGGGACCCGGCCATGTCTGTGGGCAGCCCTGTCCATGGTTGTGAGGATGGTCTGCTCCTCCAGAAACTCCAGGACAAATCCTCAGAATTTTTGTTCCCCTTAAATGCACTGAAAAGAGAGAAAGTGCCGGTTGAATCTGAAAAACAGCAAACACAGTGAAGCCCTCCGCCTCCTTGTGTAGGGAGCAGAAACGTACGTGGTCATTCTCACTGAGTTAATTGCTCCAAATTGTGAGTGCCAAGGCCGCGGAGCTGCAGGACAATACGGGCTCTGTGGCTGCGACAATGGCCCGGCTCTCTGAGTCAGAAGTTGCGGAAGTGGCAACATTAGGGAGCTGAAAGCTGTTGAAAGTTCAGGAGTGTGCACTCCAAGGAAGAAATCACGCAGAAGAGCTTTGGGAAACAGAAAAAAAACCTCAGAGCCCTTCACTCCCCCTCAGCCGGTGCTCCCTTTGAGGAGCTCTTTGTTAGCGCTACCAGTGGGAGGCATGGAGGGCTCTGCTGGCATGTGTCGGCCTCACTCCTCGTCAGGGCCTCAGCAACACGCCGGCCAAGTGGGTAAAGGGTGTGTGCCCAAGAGAGGATGTGCTTTGTGAAGGGGCTGAAAGCTGCAGGTGCTGTGAGTGATGAGAAGTTTGGTTTTTGGGCTTGTTTGGGCTCTTTTCTCTGCAAACTCAGCTCACTGCATAAAGTTTTTAAGACCACCCAATGAGAGTACTGGAAAAAGGTCAGTAAATCTGAGAATTCAGATCTTTCATCACAGAAGAACCACCCCCATCAGGACCTGACCTCATCCAGACCTGTCCCATCCATCTCAGTGGGCAGTGATGGGACCAATGGTTTTAAAGCCAGCAAATAGCCATATTTTATTTTTATTTATTTATCATTTAGAATTATTTATATCTCGTATTTATAGTTATTTATTTATTATTTAGCTTTATTTATATTTCATTTTTATAACTTAGATTTATTTTATTTATTTATTAATTATTTAGATTTATTTTTATTTATTTATTCATTTACATTAATTTATATTTTTTATTTTATTTATTAATATAAATTAATATTTTTGTTTTATTTCGTTATTTCGTTTTATTTATAATTTTTTATTCTATTTTCACTTATTCATTTATTATTTAGATTTATTAATATTTTTATTTTAATTATTAATATTTTCTATTATTTTAAGTAATAAATTATTTATTTTGATTTATTTATATACTTATCACTTAGATTTATTTATATTTTTTTATTTATATTTAATGTTTATTTATTTATTTAGATTAATGTTTATTTTTTATTTTTATTTATTTATTTAAATTCATTTACAATTTTATTTGCATTTACTTATTCATTTATTATGTGGATATATTTATATTTTTTTATTTTAATTTATTATTTATATTTCTATTTCTTAAATAATTATTTAGATTTATTTATATTATTTATTTATCATTTATATTTATTTATATTTTTATTTATATTTGAATTTATTTATATATTTTTTTTACTTTTTGATCCCCTGTGTTTTTTTCTTTTTTTTTTTAAACCTGTCTATGCAGTGCTACTGGAATCTTAATTTCCCTGAAGGAGTCTACTCAAGGGATTAATAAAGTTCTGTCTCATCTAAAATTGTCAAGTGCAGGCGTTAACCCCCGGGCTGTAAATGGAGGGCCATGTGGAAGTGCTAAAGGCTGAAGCGCCCCGAGTGTCTGCTTGTCTGTCTTGTTTGTTGTTTTGTTCATTCCTCGTAAAATTGTTGATAAAGGAAGAATATGATAAAAGAACTAAACCATCCTCAGAGAGAGAGACTAATTAACAAGGACTTATCTTAATGAGAGAAGATTTTAAGACTTGTATGGGAACCATGTCCAGAGGTTATTAATTATGTGGGTTGATACCTTTGTGGTAAATGAAGTCTTTACGTGTCTTCAGTGCATCATGAATCAGTGAATCGCTCCCTCTGGTTAGTCTAAAATACCTGAGCTCTTCAGTGTGAGGACGCCCGCTGCAGGATGAGGAGGGAAATGCTGATCTGACGGAGGCGGTGAAAACATCGTCATGAACTGAGCACCATCTGCTGACTCGGGTTAAAAACTGCGGCTCGCTGCAGCAAATCCAAAGAATCAGAAGTGGTGTTTGAACAAGTAAAAGGTTTTTTTAAGTTAGTATGAAGAGTATCTAAAACCACATGATACGTTTTAGGACCAGCTAAATCTTTGTTTTATTTGAAGTAGGGTAAGAATTACATCATATATACTAATAATTCTACATAAAAGGTACAATGTAGTCTTGAATTATCTATTTTTTGTGCTCTCAAAAAACACTCAATATTAAATTCTGGTGATTCAGCGAAACAAACTGTTTCAAGTACAACAGTGAATAGGCTTTTTAATGTAACACTTTTTAAGACCCTTTAGGACAAAAGAAAGATTTTTTTTGCATCACTTGACCATCTACTTGTTGGATTTAGTGTAATGTTTTGTTTTGATTCACATTTCCCAGCTTTAACAGCCTTGCACCTTTTAACAAATCATTTTCTTGTTCAAGCATGAAAAACCCTGTTGTGAATGAAGACTGTGAACTCATTTGAAAAACCACATCTACAGAAAGTCTAATGTAACATAGTAATCACACTGCTACCATCAAATAAGGACCAATTTATGGGGGAAAGTAAGACTTCTTGAAACATTTTATGGCCTTAAATAAAAAAAAAGGATTAAAGATTTAGTAAGGAATAAATCACGTATGACTTGATGCATTCAGGTGTTGCCTACAGTAATGGTAGCAAGCCTCCTCCAAAATATTGCTAGTTGGGGTATTTAAAATTGCTTCAAACAAACCATCTATCCTTTATTTAGTCCAGTGTTTGTTCAGATAAATCCTTTTGTGGTGACTAGTTATTATCATTAATATTGACTTCTAGTTTGAACACCTACAGACTGTCAATTTTGCAAAGCACTTTAATTTTATGTTAGCACTAAATACTGTATTAACATTTCAACAGCAATATAAAAAATGGTTTTACAAGAACAGCTGTCCCTGCTAATTTTACTCTCTTCATATTTCACTTGTATTATGAATGACGGTGACGTTGGCATACACAGTTCCCACACATGTAAAAAAACAACAACAATCAAATTCAAGAATTTTCAGACCTTTTTGAGACTCTAACTAAAAAAAATATATATACAGCAATCATCTTGTGTGGTTTATTTAACTTCTCTGTGGCAAAATGCTGATTTGTTTATGTGATAGAAACTAAGGTGATAACTATTAATTTAATAACAAAATCACAAGTTGCATCGAGAGAGGGAGAGTGCAATCATAAGGTAGCACGTCCATATTAGTTGAGGGGAAACTTTTTCAGGCTTCGGTAAATCCACAAGTGAAGTTATGCCACCATAGCCTTAAGAAAGCCCAATATGAGTTAATAAAGCTAATCTTAAATCTATGACCTCTTCCAAGTGAAATTAAGTTTTTAAAACCTAAAATTTAAAAAGAATTAAAGGTCCAATTTTGCAAAATATACTTTGAATGCTTTTCATGTTAAAATATGTATACATTGCCGGTTACAAACCCTCCCATCATGATATAAATCCATCCATTCCCTCTGTTGCTGCTTGCTCCACCTCCCAAAAATACAAGCACTTAAAGTCTTATTGGAAATTTCCCCTTATTAATGTCATGAGGGGATGTTCCAGCTCCCCAAAATGAGAGATGATGCCTGAAAGAGGTGTTACTAAAGGCTCAAAGCCTGCTACATACATGTCTAGGCAGCCACAGTAAACATTAGAGCACAGTGCTGAAAAGCTAAAGCCACATCCACTTCTTAAGAGGGGTGTGCAGTGAGGATGAACACTAAAACAGTCTGTTCTGAGCAGGGCTGAAACATGAGGGTTTGCAGGCATGCCAAAATTTAACATGAGTGGATTTTTAAGCAAGAAACTGGGACCAGTGCAAACTCGTCAAGAAGGAGAGTAAAATTTGGGACCATATAAACACCTTTTTAAGGGCCTGCAGGAACCCTGAGCACGAGGTAAATAAGAAAACGTAAAATAAGTGCATAAATAAGAGACTCGACAACTCCACATCTCCATAGGCTACAAATGTTGTTTTTATTATTACTTTAAATAATGTCTAAATAAAGGGACTAAAGACATGCTTGTGTGACTTCTTCCATTATCAAAAATATGGTGTGTGGTGAAGTTGGCAGCAGAAATCTATCCAGGAAGGAGGGAAGCGTGCATCACAGAGTGAGACCGATTGTGACGTGGAGTCCGTTTGTCTGAGAACTTTGAAATGAGTCCCACCATCACCACGGACGGTGTCGGCTTGAAAAAGAGGAGGGGGCAGTGATTTTAACCAACCAAATGTCACATTCGGAGGAGAAAAGAGATACTCTTATATATAAAAACTGAAAGACCTGGATACATTTCTACCTTTCCACATGTTTTACTACAGAAATTAAAAAGAAAAGACGTAAAGGAACACACAAAGGGGGAAAAACAGCTATTTTATAATCAACTCCCTTTGGTAAAAACTGTAATAAATGGTCTTGCATTTGTCTTTTTCATATACATACTAACTTTAGCCATTTATCACTAAAGTCCACAGTAAGCTTGGAAAGTATTACTAGCACAACAACACAGATCTGTCATAAAAAGTCTGAGACTATTTACAGTTTATTTACAAAGTGAGCGGCATAAACGTGGACAGTCCTCCCAGAACGAGTGTGTTGGTTGATGAGTGTGTGTACAAGCTGGTGTATTGGCGGAGGGCAGTTTAAAAGTGTTGACACTCTCAGGGCGGCCGGGATCATTGTGTTAATAGAACTATATATAATATATATACACAACACATACACTGGAATACATGTCAGTATCTGACATTCACGAGCTGTACACTTTTACAGTCTGAGGCCAAACAGTGTTGTGAGGCTAATTTTTTTGATTTTTATATTTTTATACATAAATGCAACAGTGCTTCAGGAGGTTAACCCGACAATACTGTTTGGGGCTCAGGCACAGTTTCTAATAATGCTGCCATGTTTCAGACAAGGAAACGCGTCCCTCTGTCCTTTTAGTGAGAAGATACATTAATGTGATATGGCCTCAACGCAGGAACGTCTGAACCAGATTCGTCAGACTCTTTGTGCTCCCTCCAAACCCTCAATCTGAGAAACTCACTCATCATTTCTCTCTTACTAAATAAGTGCACTTGTCCACCATATTGTTTTCCATAGATACTGTAGAATAACACTCAGAGACATTACACACATTGATGCTGCATTAACTGTATTTGTTCTCTGCATGTCGGCCATATTAGTAGTGGCAGGCCCATTAATTAAGCCAAGACAAGTACATAGAAGGGATGAACGATATTGGATTTTTGCTGATATTTTTTAACTCATTACTGCCGATACCGATATTTCTGGTCAAGAACACAAGCTCTGTACTTGACAAAATGGACTTGTCTCTTTCAGTGTTACAGTATATTTTTGTGAGGAACAGATGTAAAACAAGAAAAACAGCATTTAGCTCTTGCAAAAATGAAACCCTTGATTATTTAATGTACCCATGAGAGGGTGCATCAATATTGTGCATTTGTGTAATTTGCCAATATTCCAGCCGATACATGGCTGATATATGTGGCTGATATATCTGCTGTAAATATCTGCAAAAATTTCTATATCGGCCAATACGATACTTTACTTTTTAGGCTGATATCGGCTGATACTGATATCAAACCGATAATATCATGCATCCCTAGTAAATAAAGAAAATGGATTTCTTTCTGAGTGAAGAACACAAGTTTTGGTGAACCTTTTTGGTATACTTAATGGTAGACTAATGATATTTAAATACTAATAATGACATTAAATGAGAAAAAAATAAACAAGGAGAAAATGGATCCTGAGACTGGCAGTAGTTTCTTTTGGTAGTGAAATAATGGTTTACAGCACTTTCATACTTTTGTGTTTCATTGCACTGTGTTCAATGACAGTGACCAAATGTTTTGGCAGGTTCTCAGTTCCTCTTAACCCTTTAGAATACATAATAACACCAGTGTGATGTCAACATGCAATTTTTTGTTACGCAACATCTTAGAAATAAAGACGCAATGAAATTCACCTGCAGTTTGGTCAACGCCGCATTATTAAAAGTCTCCCCTTTTGTCTCATACAAAAGTAAACAGTAAACAGAACTACTGATCATATAACAGGGGTGCACGGTATTGGAATTTTGCCATTGACATTGGGTATGCTAATATATCCAAACTCATTATTATATACTGTTATATTGTGTCAAGAGCAGAAAGTCTCAGAAAGTCTCGACTTATCCAAACTCTAAAATTGTTACGGTCTGTTTGTGTTTGAAACAGATGTGAAGCAAGAAAAAGGATATTTTATTATTTAATAAATGATACTTTTGATTTATAAAAGTGGACATTCAATGATATTGAGGTAGGCCCCCTTGGTAAATTGTATTTTTTTCCAGTATCACAGGAAACTTATGGGATATATCTGGCCAAACTGTATGGTTAATATATCAGCTGTGAATTATTGGCTCTTTTGATAGAGATATTGGTCTGATGATATTGTGCATCCCTAAACTTGACATAAAAAGAATTCAATACATATATTACGTCAAACAAAGCTTGCCTTATTTAACACATCTTGCTACATTATTGATTTGTTTCTATTTCTCACATATTTGATCTGTTTTAGCTACTTATTTTCTTGTAAAATGTAATTTAGATGTTGAATTATCGAATTTTACTATTTTCTACTTCAAGGGGGTTCCTTTGTTTATGTTTAACTATTTTACTTTTGTCAATATTTAAATGCTTCCAAGTAAAATAAAACTATTTTATATCCATTTTCTGGGGGGGTTCAGCAATAAAAAAAGTACGTCAAAGTAAGACACACAAAAAAAAAAAGTTTAAAAAAATTAAATAAATAAGCAACTCATACCCATCATATAGCTCAGGTTCTGGGCCACCTTACATAAGTACATGAGATATTTTCCGTGGTTTATATTGGTAAAAAATAATGATAATAAAAAAACTATAATAGAGAGGGTTCTTGGCTTCAAGGGTTAATGTCAGCAAATAAAACAGTCGACAGTGGTTTACGTGTGAGCTTGTGTCCACGAGCTTGAAGCTAAAGGTGCCAGAATCAATCATGTCTGTTTGCTGTTGGCTGTGGCCCATAAGTTTACTCCCTTAAGTTATGTTGGGGAAACAACGCCCACACAAAGCTGGAAAACAGCCTGTAGCTTCTTTACAGCACTGTGCCGTATTTTTTGTATTTACATAAAGGGCGGGGAAAACTAAACCCAACATACGATGGATCATTCAAAATACTTCCCTAGTCCATCCCGGCAACAGCCAATAGAAAGTGTTTTGGAATGGGCAGAACCTTTAAAAAGCATATTCATTTTTTTATTTAATGAAGAAATGTGGTCCAGATCTGATAAAATGGCTACTGAAGCTGTTAGCATCGATGCTAACCTCTGTACCAGTCGTCACTCCCTGCTGTCGTCTCGCTTATAGCTCCACATCTTCCTGCTCTGAAGGACTCTGACTAGGCCGTCCTGCTTTGGGCCGAGAACAATTGCTGTAGATTAGAGCTTGGCAAAATGGATCTGAATGATTACAGACACTGAATCAGGCAGATCCAGCTGCAAGGTTAGCGAAAACTTAAAAACACAAAATTCTGGATATTTTTCACACCAAGTGGTAAGCATGTAGAGACACACTGGGACATGAATTTGATTGATTTATTTTGGAAACTATCCTGAGTGACTGGATTTAAGATTATTTGCACCTTTTTTGTTTTTTTATCCTTATCTTAATGGTGGGCTGATAGCAGTGCTTTAAGCTGCAATGTCAATTTTCTTTGTACTTCTTTTGGCCCGATGATTGCAATTTTAGTGCTGAGGTTTAGAAATTAAATATAAGATAACCAATTCACACATGTGAAAAATTCTGGAAAAATGTATGCACACCAACAGATGGTTTTTACACCTTAACTGTGCCCTTAATTTTAGAAATTTTCAAGGCTGCATGTGTGAAATGACTTAATTCAAAATAAAAAAAGACTTTATCAGAATTGATTGAACATAATCCTTAATGCTTTTTGGTCAGAGATGGTTTCCTTGTTTACTTGTACTTGCCAACAGGACAGACCTGCCACCACCAATATGGCTGACAATCTGACATACAGTCCAGTGAGTCGAAGCAACATCTATGTGAATAAAGTCTATGATAACACTTTCAACAATAAGTCCCTGTACTCGGATTCAGATGGCTTCACACGAATGCATCAGTCAAAAGCTGAAGCTCAGGTGTGATAAAGTACAAAAAGCACCACTCCGTCTCTCACAGGCTCACTGTTCACGTCTCCACATAAAAACTCGAGGGAGGTTTTTTGTTCGGCTCTGAGTGCTGGTACGAGCTCTCGTCTGAGACTGGATCATGACCATTCCTAAGTTTTGGCACCAAAGGCCCTGTGAAAAAATGGGCCCAGCTAAAAACGCTGGTAAAATCAGAAATCCTGCCGCCCTGGGTGCAACACACACACACACACACACGGCAGCTAGCTTAGTTGTGCTCCCATGTGGGCCTTAAAAACACATGAATTAGCCCTCGTCCCTACCTCTACTCCTGACCTGTGTGACTTGAGACAAACACTCCCAGAAATCAGTCTTTCTTTCTCCTGATCATCCTCGGCTACGGTGCCTTGCTGGGCAAGCCGTACTTGACTCTGTATTTGTTGATGTTCATGAAGTGGAGGACCTCCGGCTGCCGGTTCGTGGTGCAGGGTAGAAAATTGTCTCGGCCCTCGCCCATCAGCCACTTGTTCGTCTCGGTGTTCATGTCCCGGGTGACATGTTCCTTGACCCACGCCTCCACCCAGGCCTGGAAGCGTTTGTGCAGCCGCGTGCTCACCCTCTCGTGGGACTGAGACAGAAGAAGAGGGATACTTTTTAGGAACTTTCTCCAGGACTTGAGGTAATTAATACACACATTGTTTGAAATATGGATCTTGCAAATTTAAAAGGGAACAAATTCTTTATACAACATCCTGTGCAACTTGATCTTTTTAATATTACCTTTCCCTTACTGATCACGACTCATTAGACTATTTTAAGCCAAATTCCTCTCTCGATGATGGGGGAAGTGCTTTTCATCAAAACAACTATTTTAATAGTCCTAATCAAGTTGGAGCTTCTCCAGTCTTCAACAGTAAATGTCAATATGTTAAATATGACTTCAGGTTGGACATACTGCATCTTAGAGCAGACAGGAAAGGTACCGGTATTACCAACCAGACGCAGCATACTTTTACAGCCCACATACATGACAGCAAAAATAAACACATTTTTTTCATGGAAGACCAACCCATTACTCACTCATATTTTTATGTGTTTGATGAAAACAAACTATGGTTTACAGTTGGCCAACCTCTTGACTTAAAAAAAATGTAGCGGCTGATCATACTCTTACTTTGTATTTTGGAAGCAGTGAAATAATTCCCATTATGGGGGCGTATAACGATACATTCCCAGTCCATACTTGACAATACAATATATATTATGATATATTAAAATAGTATAAACCATAAATCCTGTTTTTTTCCCACTAAGAAAGTCTTTCATTTATTTTCATTTTTAGAGAGAGACCACAATATTTTATTGATTAAAACAGTCTCTAATGAAGGTTATTTATATAAAGCATGGCCCGTGCATGAGTTATAAACTTAACTGTCTGTCCAAGTGTCTTATATAATAACAATAAACGTAGCACAGAGGGAGAGTCAAATGCCTGAATGTCTGCTGTCAACTGGCAGCGAAAGGCTGCACTAAAATGCAAAACAAATATCCCCAAACTCTATAAATTATTGAATAGTATGACTACAAAATATCAAGATATTGCACTAAATATATCATTACGGTATTGTGCTTCAAAGTGTTGCAATAAATTAGTGTATTCATATTTTCTAACACTCTTAGTTCCATAACAGATTTGTTTATAGTTTTAATAGGTTGGTGTAGTTCTTTGCAGAAATTTGTGGGTTTAAGTGACATCTGAACATCTTACAGATGCATCACTAAGTGTATCTGTAAGAATATAGAGTTAGATTTAAAATACATGAGCACAATAAACAAAATATTGTGATTATTGCTTTAAAAATAAATTTTACATGAGTTGAATTCTGTGTTTAGCTTCATAAATCAGTGGTATTTATATAAAGCATGGTCCTTGCATGATTCATAACCTTAATTGTCCATCCAAGTAACATAAGTAACAACAAGAACTGTAAGAGAGGGAGAGTCAAACAGCTGAATGTCTTCTGCCAACTAGAAGTGAAAGGCCGCACTAAAGTGCAAAACAAATGTGCCAAAATCAGATAAATTATTGAACAATAATAAATTACAAAATATAAATACACCATTACAGTATTGTGCCACAAAATGTTGCGATATGGTGGTGTATCAATACTTTCTTACACCCCTTGTTCCATAATCGATTTGTTGATAGTTTTAATAGGTAGGTTTAGTTCTTGAATTTGGGGTGAAGTGGCATCTGAAATTTCAGGCGCATCACTAAGTGTATGTGTAAGAATACAGACTTATAAGTAAAATGTGCTTCCTGCTTTAAAACCGACGCTTGAATTCTGTGTTAAACTTCATTAATTAAGCATTATAATTTGTGTAATATAATTCTACATATTGATTCAATATATTGAATAAATGAAGTGTAATAAAAGCCAGATTTGTTCCTCTTGTTACTGTAAGGGGTAAAATGCTTAAAATAACTTATAAAAGATGTGGACTTCCCATTAAAATATCCCAAATGACAGTCTACTAAAGAATAAGTTCATACCTGGTGAGCTCGCAGCAGGGCGGTGCGTCTGTACATGTAATCCTCAGACTTAAAGACGTACACCATCTTGTATGAGTTGAGTTTGAACATACACTCCATCTTCTCCTTCTCCAGAGACTTCTTTCCTCCTTCACAGGCCTCTTTGTCCAGCTGCTCTCGACCCTTCTGGTACTTCCTGATCCGCCGTAGATTCCTGGTTTTTAATGAAAAGACAAACAGATGAGAAGAATAAATAAAATGAAAATCTGTCAGGACTTATTGATTAAAGGTGACTTCATCATTTTTGACGTATGATTTTTATAAGAAATCTATCAGAGGAGCAAATCAATTCTACCAAATCTAATAAACTAATAAAGTCTCACCGACTCCAAACACTGGCCTTATTTTTTCAATTCAAATAAGAATTTGCATTTAGTACAAAAATAAATAAAAACACAGCTCACCTGGGCAGAAAAACAGGTTTCTGAGCGAGGTGTTCCCTTAACTCCGGTGTGGTGGAGTCTGGATTTAGGTAACGTCCAACATAATCCGACCAACGCTGCACATGAGAGACATGTTAAAAAAAAGATCAAATAAAGTTTTTATTTCATATCCAAAAGGACAGAGATATCCTTTTGGAGATGAACTTGCTTGCTATGTCAGATGTTTTTTTGTTGATAAACTTCATTTAGTAATCTGTCCTAATGATAAAATTCCGGAGCGATGGATCCTGGACTGACCAGAAGCAATTCATTTATTATTATTTTAATTTTTATTAATTTATTTTACTTTATTTGTTTTTTTTTGATGCTTTAGGATTTAGTATGTTGTTGCTATTCATACACCATTTTATTAGTTTTTATTATAAGCAACTTCTTTTGTCTCTGTCTTGGATTTAACTTAAAAAAACAAACAAAAAACAAAGTCAAAGCAAAATAATACATATGTACACCAAACAACTGTACATGTCCATCAAATAAATTTACAGTACAAAGACATGTAAGTCAACACCACAACCAGTTTGAGAAGGACCAGAACAAAGCAAGAGCTTATCTTGTCCTGCCCCTTCCTTACACATCAGATCCAGTACTGAATTAAAATCATAATTCAATACCGGCTGTCATTATTCATGGAAACAATCTAAATGCATGGGTTATAGCTCCATTTTACAAACTACAGTCAATCTTCACAGAAAAGTAAATCTCTGCATGCACTCTGTCTTGGGTTTGGTTTCTTAGATTATAATAGTCGTCCTGCCCTTTCTCTTTTTATTTGGTGTTGTATTATCTTCATCTTGTTATTGTAATGTTTATCTGTTCTTTCTGAAATACCAATTAACAGATTGTGGGAAAAAAAGAATAAGATTTTCTGTTCCATAATGTCAGTACTTGATACTGCTGGAACATTTGGGGAAGGTTAAGTGGTACAAAAATGAGATACCTCTGAAGTCTGGACCGTTGTTTAAAAGTCTACGCCACTGAAACCACGACTAAAAACTGTTACATCCTCACTCCAGCTCAGGAGGAGGTGCTGTCTTTACCTCGGCCTCTATGGGCTCGTCGGAGTTCTCCTCCTCGGTGTCGAGCAGCTCCACTGTGAGCTGAACCTGCCCTCTGTTCTTCAGGAACATCACCTGAGAAATAGAGAGACACAAATCAAGTGTGAGGGGAAGTTAATTCAGTGTGAGGAGATTAAAATAACCAGAATGTCCTGAGGGCTCTGAAGGTAAAAACCATGTAGCTGCAATACTAAGATCCTGTAATGAAGACTAGAATTTAATCTGCATCTTAGACCTTAATAACTGTAATTAAAGTAAAGACAATCAAATTAACCAATGAAATTACTTTTTATTTCCTGTGTTTCTTTATGCAAATTAATAAAAATCATTGACAGACTGAAAACAGCAGAAATAGACTCGTAAATAAAAGGCAATATGTTTAAAAATACTAAGTCACTTACTTTACGTAAGTCACAGCAGTGTTAATTTTGACAGCACTTTTTAATTTAGTTTTAGTTTGAGTCTTCTGCATAAAACATCTCTTAGTTTTAGAGGTAATTTAGTCATCTAAATTCTTTTAATTTTAGTCTAATTATAGTTGATGATATTTCACAACAGTATAGACAACGAAGTCTACTGTAAATTTAGTCGACTAAAATATGAAGTGTAAAGTGTAAGGCATTTTTTATGTTTCCTTGAATTTCTGAAGTCATGTTTTACACTCTGATAAAATGAAACATCTAATAACCCTTTACTGAATGCTAGTAAAGTTTGAATGTATAAATTAACAGAAACAAATTTAACGTCTGAGTGAGATGCAGTCACCTTTATTTAGGCTACCTGGCAGAGCATCTCAGTTACAATACCAGAGTTGACAACAAACAGTGAACCTGCTCTACGTGAATATATCACTTCATAAAGAGAGTAGCTCTGATTGGATCGCTCCCCAACTTGTCCCACCACCACCAAGCTAAGGCAGTTGTGATTGGATGTCCCTCTTAACTCATCCAGTGTTTCCACACAACCAGAGTAGCTGTGATTGGATATATTCCTAACTTGTCCCTACTTTCTACATGATGAAATTATGAAATTCTGATTGGATTAAGTCTCTTTCAAATATTTTCATAGAGTTTTTATTTGTTGATGAAAATGTCAGTTAATTTAATTTTAGTTTTAGACCATGTGTCTTGTTTTCATCAGGGAAAACTATGATGAAAATAATTAGTCTACAAAATGAACACTGCGTCATAGTCACAAGTTCTGTAAAAAATAGTCAAATGGTTCATTCACCTTGAAGCAGTTCTCATCAGACATGAGCTGCTCAGCTTTCCTCTGGTAGATTGACTCCATGGCGCTCCTTGAGGACTGTGTGGACAAAGTTCCTCCGCTCGCCCCATTGGAGCTCTCTGAGAGGTAGAGGTCTGTTACCTGGACGCAGATCTCATCACTTACAATGTGCTGGAGCTGCACAGGAAGAGAGAGAGGTGTGTAAAAGAGCGAGACCGAAGTTTAAAAGTGGCAGAGCAACTCTAATAAGAAAAACAGCAGCCAAACAAGTACTTAAAGAGGAAGGAGGTGGAACAAACCTGCCGAACGATGCTCTGGATTAGCTTGTCCATGGTGAAGGCGATGTAAGCGTGGATGGTGAACATTTCCCTCAGAGAGTCCTCGTACTGGGACGCCTCCATGTTCCCATCCAGCAAATTCTTCACCATCTCTAAGAAGGCCGAGTAGTAATCCTCCACCTCAATGTCCACTACAGAGGAGAGACATGAAGAAAATGTAAATGAAGGAGAAGGAAGACAGACACAGCAGAAAGATGGTCAGGATTTTAGATCAAACACTTAAAGTCTGTGCCTTTCCCAGATTCAGTCCACAGCTAGTTTTGTCTTTTCATTCAATTCAAGCCTGAAGCCAATATCCAGTGTTTGTGAAAAGCCTTGAAATGTTTGTAAATGCTTTTCAGATTTCCCAAGACAGGCAGGAATGTGAATAATGTGTTTAAGAGCAGGAATGTGCCGCTTTATTCTCTGGGCATAGTAAGAAAACAGAAGAGCAGGATTAAAACTAGAAAGCACTTGGAGAGCACAAACCTTCGCCAAGGTAGCTCACATATTGCTGTTCTCTATAAGCAATGGTTCCATGACAAAGTCACCATCATAATATGATTCATGACCCTGAAAACCCACACCTAGCACTCAGAATCATGTTGATATCATTAATTAGACAGTTATTGAGCAAAAACGATCGTTTGTTAATGGCAGTTATCTGGATCGCCACCAAAATCTAATCATTTCTAAGATGAACCATTACCAACATCTCCTGAAGATTACAGCAAAATCTGTCCAGTAGTTTTTGTGTAATCTTGCTAACAAACAAATAAACAAATGCCAGCAAAAACATATGTGTTCAGGTCTGTTGTTTTACTCACTGGGCTCCTTCAGTCTGAGCTGGATGGCCGGGTTGTCATTCTTCTCCTTCTTCAGCCCCAGGACTTCCCTCTCCCAGTCTCGTTCTCTGACCTCTTCCTCGATCTGCCGCTCTGCCTGCCCGTACAGCCGCAGCAGCCGCGAGCACAGCGTCTGGTGCAACCGCAGGAAGATGTACCAGTTGTTGTTGACGTAGAAGAGGTTGTAGGCATCGTCGCAGCCTCGCAGCTTCTGCGCGGCCGCGTTGCTGAACAGCAGCTTGGACTTCGAGGGGCTCCCGCTGCCGGGGACGCCGTTGTGCTTTTTGGAAACGCCTTCCTCCAGGTCCATGTCCTCTTCTTCCTCCTCCTCCTCCACGTCAGAGAGCTCGCCTCGCTGGGAGAAGAGCATGTCGGGGATGAAGTGGTAGATGATCTGCTTGATCTTGTATTTGTCCTCCTTCTGGATGCTGGTCTGGCGTTTGACGTGGTGGATGATGAGAGCTGCGGCGTCCTCGAGGATCTGGCTGTCCTCGTACGCCAGTGTGAGGTGGGGGCCTGTGGGTGGAGTGGCGTTTTCTTCGGAGGCCTGTTCCTGACGCTGTGGGGCAAAAACAGTATTTGTTAGCTCTGTGGATGAAAAGATGGCACTTCAATGACAGCATATCTGTATCTTTAGATGTGTCTCTTTGTAGTTTGGAGCATGAAAACACAACATCAAAAATTTACTCGGTGTGTTAATGTGTGGATCAGCTAGGGATGGGGAAATGTACCGATCCGGACTCAAGTAGCTTAACTGTGTATTGGGACAAAGGACAATCATTGGTTAATCTACACAGATCAGCTCATTCCTGGATTGAGTTTGACTTCTGCTTGGTCTCTTTCCTGCATCAACCATCAACAGAAATGGCATCATTTAACATAAATTCATACTTTTAGACCTGTTAAACCCATTTTAAGGCAGTTCAGCCAGATGCTGCTATATTAATTAACATCATTCCTCTCCAGATTATATTCATTATAGATATTAATGTTAATATTAGATTGATCTCTCTATCCATGGTCGTATTAATTATTCATCTACAGTAACTATCTTTACAGCCATATAGACATGAGGTCCCTCTTGAACATGAAATGCCACATCTCAAGGGGCTTACTTTAGTAAATTTATATTCAACACATATGGTGCTATACAAATAAAGACTGATTGACTGAATTTGTATTCAGCAGAGACAAATGTGATTTTAGTCCCTTTGTCATTGCGTGGATGGATACATCTCTGGATGTAAGTATGTGTATATACAAATATATTTATTATATGTATCTATATTTATGTTTATATGTGTATTTATAAAATGTATGGCTTCAGCCTGCTCTATTGTAAAGTGTCTTGAGATAACTCTTGTTATGAACTGGTGCTATACAAATAAAGACTGATTGACTGAATTTGTATTCAGCAGAGACAAATGTGATTTTAGTCCCTTTGTCATTGCGTGGATGGATACATCTCTGGATGTAAGTATGTGTATATACAAATATATTTATTATATGTACCTATATTTATGTTTATATGTGTATTTATAAAATGTATGGCTTCAGCCTGCTCTATTGTAAAGTGTCTTGAGATAACTCTTGTTATGAACTGGTGCTATACAAATAAAGATTGATTGATTGATTGATGACATGACGTGTTATTCTGCTGGGAGTCTCCATCGGAAGATGGTCAAGTGTAGCCGTAAAGGGATGGACATGATAAGCAACAATACTCAGGTAGGCTGTGGCATTTCAGTGATGCTCAGGGGCCCATAGCGTGCTAAGAAAGTACCCCTCACACCAGGACACCCACACCTTCAGCCAGAAAAGATGACACAAGGCCAATGTTCACACCAAATTTTGACCCTACCAGCAGGGACTAAGACTCATCAGATCAGGCAACATTTTTCCGATTTTCTACAGACAAAGGAACTGCAGCCTCAGTGTCCTGTTCTTGGCAGACAGGAGTGGCACCTTGTTTTGTCTTCTGCTGCTGTAGCCCCTCTGCTTTAAGATTCACTGTGTTGTTTATTTTTTAATGGTCTTCTGCATACCTTGATTGTAAAAAGTGGTTATTTGGATTACTGTTGCCTTTCTATCATCTCAAACCATTCGAATAGAAGATACTGTAACAATTCCAAGTATCTGCACAAAGGCTTTAAAAGTAGGATAGTGTCTGCTTTGACTCATAAGCTGACAGTACAATAAGACCTGATACAAACTTGACATGCTTGTTAGGTCACACAACAATTTTGTCAAAGTGTTTACAGATGGATTGCCCTCTGAGATTTAGCTGTCAGATGGAAAATCTGCCCACATTTAATGCTTGGCTTGGGGGTTCAGTTTGGGCCCGAAGACAAAAAGCCAACAAATAAGATTTACCTCATCATAAATGCTTTCAATTTCATTCAGCAGGGATTTTGATCGAAGCACTTTGGTGTCATTCTGCTTGAAGTTGATTCCTTGATGGTCGAGAGACTTGAGGTAATACTTCTCGTTCTGCTCCCTCCAGATCTTGTTGAAGCCTCGCTGGGCTTCCCGCCACTCCTCCTCCTTCGTCTTTAACCTAGAGGGAAATAAGACAAAGTAGAAGATTTGAGCGCTGCTGCTTAAAGGTCTAATTTCCAAAGGCTCTGTAATTTTGCTGTGATGGAAAATTTAGTGTAAAAAAAGGACATGAGCTGTTTTTCACACTGCAACTGAGAAATGTAGACTGGCTTTTCTTCTCTTTGTGGCTTGATGGTCTAAATTTGTGATTTAGAACTTTAATTGAAGACAAAAAAACTAAGTTTGTGTTAGTCTGAATCTTGAAGTTTCGGATGTATCCTTTCAACTTATCCATCCTTTCATCTTTCCTACCCATATTTAAATCTACCAAATATTCTTTCAGTTTCCCATCAAAATATTAACTGAGTTTCTGTATGCATGCATGAATTATGGTACAGAGAGAGACAGAGAGTCTAGCTTTCTCTGTGCCGTGATTCATACATGCATACAGAAACTGAAATAACATGCTTTTTCTTTATTAACCTTTATTTAACCAAGTTTGTCCCATTGAGATCAACAGATCTCTTTCGCAAGGGAGACCTGAACAAGAATGGCAGCATCAATATATTGATGAGACTGAAAGAATATATGGTAGATTTAAATATATAGATTCATAGATAATTTAAATATATAGGTAGGAAATCTAAATGTAGGTATAAGACCTAAATATGGATAGCAAACTTGAACATATGGAGAACTTAAAAGACAACTGAAAGAATGGATCCAAGAACTTAAAATTCATACTAACAGTTTGCAAATACCAATGTTGGCTGATGGAAATTATAGGAAACAAATGTGAAAATGTACTGAGCAGCTGTCCCATGTCTCACCTCTTTAACACAATGGGGACGGACACAGCGGGGTTCTTCTTCAGACCGTCGATGATGTCGGGCGCCTTGTCTCCGTATATCCTCTGGATGGCTTTGCGGTGTACGACCTCCGAGGAGCCGCCCAGCGTGTTGTCCAGTCTGAACTTGGCCTGCTCCTCTGCAGACATTCGGGACAACTTTCTCTGCACCGTCTCCAGGACTCTGATGGTGGCGAGGTTTGTCTCCAATACCACATCCAGCTGTGGATACAAATGACCATGACTGTAATCTTCACTTCTGTGTGCCGGGTGGGGTCGCCCACTCTGGCAAATCGCTCAGCCATCGGTGCCCCAAGGATGCTACTATTGACATCGTGATTTGGACCCCCTGACAATGAAATTTACAGACTGTCTCTTTAATTTCTTATTAGAAGAACAGAATAGAGATTTAAGAAAGACTGCAAATGTCCAAAAAATGATCTACTTTTCATGTTAAACAGAATTGGGAGAAGAAATCGGGTCTGGAGATATCTGACAATGACTGGTGTGATGTTTGGGAATGTCAGTCCAGACTACTAATTCAAGATCATTTCGTGAATTCTGCTGGAATCATAATGTAAGATACTTTCTGAGTACAAAACTAAAATTTAAACAGCAAAATTCACAGACTCAGAGCGATTGTTGGAGAAAATGTGGCAAATCAATGGCTGATCATTTGCACATCTTTTGGGTCTGCCCTGAAATTCATTCATATTGGCAAGAGATTGTAAAAGAAATCAGAAGAACCTTCAGAATACAAGTTGAGCCAGCCTTTGTTACAATATACTTGGGTAAATTTCCAGAAAAGCTAATGGCTAAGGATAGACAACTTTCCAAAGTTTTACTAATTGCAAGCAAAAAAAAGCCATTACACGGCTGTGGCTGCAGGAACCTCCACCTACTGAGGAGGACTGGACTACCAGAATCAACGAACTATAGACTAACTAACGAACCAGGGAATGTCATTTTCTCTAAGACAGCAACTGAGATCTTCTCAAAACTCTGGAAGAAATGGGATGTGAATCTATTGAGATGTAACCCTGATCTTGTGTGACCTAAGTTAAATCATTTCTTTGTTCTTTACTATGTAAAACTCACTGCAACCAAGGTTCAAGTTCCCCTCTGTACTTAAAGTAAATTAAAAAATAAAGTGTAATAGAATAAACCTGTATTTGTCCCATACAGGGAAATTTGCAGTGGTACAGCAGCAAAGGGGACAGCAATGATGAATAAATAATAGACTTAGTATAAAAAAACAATATTAAGCAGCTCACATTGTTTTCTTTGTACTCAAAACGAAGAAAAAGTGATTCAAACAGTGTTTGGTGTTGCAGCTCACCTCAAAGCGTTCGTCCTCACACCTGTAGATGTGCTCCTCATACTGAGTCTTCTTCGAGCTCACAAACGTCGAATCTTCAGACCACGAGGGGAAGGACACCCAGGTGTCATTTAAGACCTGGACAACAGAAACAAACACAACAAACTTTAACTTTAGAGGTGAGTGATGCCAAAAAATTAACCTGAAACACCAGATGGACTGTTCAATATAGTTCACCAGTTCACTTGAGAAACAGCCTATAAGAAGTGTTTGAGAAAGGACAGAACCTTTCAATAGCATCCAGCAGGTGACTGGATAGTTGTTCTGTCAGTCACAGAGGTTCAGAGCTGACAAAACTGCTACTGAAGCTGTTGTCATCTTGCTTGTAGCTCCCATCTCTTCCTGCTCTTACGGACTCTGATTGGGTCATGCTGCAGACATCCTATCAGGTGGATACAGCTGCACTGCAAGGTGAGTTCATGTGTACTGGGCCATTCTCTGTGCTAAATATCCCTTTTTTGAAAATACAAATCTACATCTTAATGTAAGTTTTTTATTTACATATTACGTTGCCGGGTTCTTTTGTGGACTTGGTTCATATGACATATTAAACAGGTTTTTATTCTGTTTGGGTTTTTTAAAGTATTATCTCTGTGAAGAAGGTAATGCCTATGCTAGCATTTGTTGGTCCATTTGTGAGCAAGAAAACTCAATAGTTTACAACAGATTTTGGTGGAATTTTTCAGGGAATGTTGGTCATGGCACAAAGAAGATCAGATGAGATTTTGGTTGTGATGTGACAGATCCAGGATTTGTTAATATTAGGCAAAAGGGCATTTTTCAATATTTTTTGCTATCAATGCAGCTAACAGTGTCAGATGAGATTTTGGTGGAGATTAATGCTCTAATAGCACATCTAGTTGTGTAGGTTTGCAAGGATTTTGTTGGTCATAATTGTGCTTTTTTACTTAGGTCCTTGTCCATTTTATGATTCTCTGCATGTTAAAGCACTTTGTTAACCTCTTTAAAAGTGGTATGGAAAAAAGATGCTACTGTTATTATTATTAGTATTATCAATTTGATTAAATGACACAGCTGTACTTCCTGTATTTTAAATTCCCACATGGGCTGTGGTTGTTGACATCCTTAATCTCTATCATCATAATATCTCTATATTTTCATCTCTAACACATCTTACCTCTTTACACAGGGGAGTCCTACCAGTGCACTTGGGTTGTTGGAAACTTTTTGGCAGTGCTCTGTAACTGGAGCCGAGTCTCTTACAGGAAGCATAATCGATCTCCATGGCAATACCCTCCGTGGCACGCTCCTTGGGGTACGTCTCGATGTGGGACATTTCCCGATATCCCAGAAAGTTTTTAAACCAGTTAAACAGCTCCGGAAATTTACTGTAAGACACAATCACACATATGTCATCATTTGAAAGCACTTACAAGCAGGTTTATTTCTGTGTAATGTTTGTGTTGAGAGAGAGGAGCACTCACCCTAAGAAGGGAAGCACCAGCTGCACCAGCTCAGCCCTCGAGATCACCTCCTGGTTGAAGATGACCAGACACCGCAGGAAGTTGTCGTAGGCCTCTGCACTTCGCAAGGCTTTACGGACCTGCGGAGGGAATCCCAAGAGTTAACAACATGTTTGAGAGGCAAGCGAAGACAAAACATACGGAACAAAGCAGTTATTCCACATTCAGATGGTTTAAGTGTCAGTCTAACAAAAATAACACGTTAATATCTTTACATTCATAAGAGCCAAAGCTGCTGAGTGGATGGGGAGTCTTCTTCTTCCCTAATCTCTCTTATTCTGCCATAATTATTTTCATTATTCATCATATCCTTGTATTGGTTTAGGAATTTTATTTTACACATTTTTGTTTACTTGTCTGATTATTGATATTATTATTATTACCATTATTATTTCTATTATAATTGCGTTATTATTATTATTATTATTATTGTTAATGAATTTGTTTATTTATTTCTTTAATTATTTCAGTCTACTTCCAGTGTTCTTAGTTCAGAGGATGTTTACAGTTATTGGTTGTATAGATTTTTGTTTACTTGCCTGATTTTTTACAATTATTATTAATATTATTATTTTAATGTATTTGTTTATTTAATTATTTAAGTCTACTTCCAGTGTTGTCAGATCAGGGGATGTTTACACTTACTGGTTGTATATATTTTTATTTACTTGTCTGATTTTTTTAAATTGTTATTATTTTAATGTATTTGTTTATTCATTTATTTAATTATTTCAGTCTACTTTTAGTGTTCTTAGTTCAGAGCATGTTTACAGTTATTGGTTGTATATGTTTTTATTTACTTGTCTGATTTTAAAAAATTATTATTATTATTATTTTGGTGTATTTGTTTATTTATTTAATTAATTATTTCAGTCTACTTCCAGTGTTCTTAGTTCAGAGGATGTTTACAGTCATCGGTTGTATTTTCTACTGTCTATTATAGTTTTCTTTTTATAAATAAAAAAAAAAAACATATTGAAATTATTTTGCTGTACACTTACTGTATGTAAATATATAATGCCTGAAACTGCTCATTTAAAAACATAAAATAAAAAAAAAACATAATGTCTGAGGAATAGGAAGAAATCTTGAACATATATTAAAAGAACAGCTATGTGTCGGTCTATACATCTAAAATTAGCTCCAGTTCTGGCTTGACTAGGCCATTTTAATACTGAGTACTGTCTTTGTTCCTGTATACAAGCACCTGAGTAGAAGTAATTTCCTTTAAGTGTTTTAAGCTCTTTTATGACAGGTGAAGAAATACCCCTTTTCTCCTGCTGCCCTCCCAAAAGAATTAGCATGATCTGAGCTCGCATGGAGTCTTTCGGTAAAATCATGCATGTATTTTGTATACACGCTCCTCCAGTGCTTCAACGTGTGGGCACGGCCCTCTAGTGGACCCTGGAGAGACTGCAGGAAGGCAACAAGAGGTCATTTAGAATAAATAAGAGCTTTTAGCTAATTAAAAACTGAATTTGGGATTGATGACCACTTTTTTACATCTTCATATATATGTTTGTTTTGCTATTAAGGCTTTTATTAATTAATTTAATATAATCTTAGTGAACAACAAACAGAGAGAACAAAAATGGCGAATAACAAATTAAAGAAATAACAATACACTCAACAAAAATATAACTGCACGAAACAGTGTGAATGAATGGACAGAATGAAAATGTGCTGTGACTGACATTCCAGCACTTATGAGACTCATGGATGGATTGTACTCACTGGGAACGATCAACTGAAACTAGGGAACTTGATTTGAGCAAAGCAAAGCAATCTGTATGTTATATTCTATATCTGTATAATCTGTAATATTTTTGTGCATGGTAAGGGAAAGGTCATTTTAACTTAACCTTTTGAGTTTGTGCGTTTATATTTTTGTTGAGTATAAATACATAAAAATCTATGAGTAAGTAAAATCAAAGGCTTGGGACATCATACAGTGTCCTGATCATCCTCTCTATACTGAATTTGATCTCCTACCTTTAGGCAGGAGGTTACCAAAGGTAAAATCAAACAGGATGAAAAACTGTTCTATCTTCTCTGCCATTACTGCCCTGAACTGTACAAAGGATCCAGCTTGAATGATTTTATTTCTGTTGTTGCTGATGTTTCTTGGCGATGGCTCCATTTGGCCCGCTGATGTTTTTTGGTTTATGTACTCAAATGTGTTTGTACCACAGTGTTTTTGGTGTGACTGTGTATCAATGTCTTTTTTACTGTCTGCAAAGCACATTTCCCTGAAGGAGACTATAAAGTTGAAGTTGAAGCTCCTGACTGTGTCCCAACATGGTTATAAGTTAGAAAGCAGTCCTATGACATTTTTAAATCCTCACATTCATCAATGATCCGCTAACATTTGTTCTAATGATACTATTTCTAACACAAGTTTAATCTAATTCTTAGTATCAGGTCATGACGGGTTAGGGTTACTTTCCCAGAACATGAGGATCACTCTGGCAGCTGAGACGGTCCCGACCTTTATCATTAAAAATTCATGTCTTGATACATTTGGCAATTCTTCCTAATCTCAGAGTAGGGATGGGAATTAATGATTTTGTCGATGCCATTATACATTCTGCCTGTCGATCAGATTCCTTAATGAGTCCCTTATCGATTCCTGTGGATTTTCTGTGCTGGCCAACATATGTTAAGTAGCAACAATGCCAAACTTTTCAGTCCTCATTAGGGTTGCAAAGGTACAAAAAATTCTGGTAAATTTCCGGAAACTTTTTTAGAAACTTTCCATGGGAAGTTAATCTGGGGAATTAAATGGAAAATTTTTTTGTTTTTGTTTTTGTCTTTTGTTGTCTTAAAAAAAAAGACCTGGAAAGCACCATTATCGCTATGATGTTCAGGATTGCAGATTTATAACAGGCTCATATATGGATTTACATTTTGTTTATGAGAATGAAATAAACATTTAAATACTTGAAGTCTATTTTTAATGGTTATTGGTGAGCTCACCTTCTCAAAGAACAGAGATTCAGTTCCCACTCCATGCTTGCTGGCCTCGGCCACTGAGGAGTCTTTTAAATTCAGTAACTTGGGTTTCTTCTACATCAAACAGAAAGTAACAGGGGCAAGAGCGCGCAGGAAAAATATCATCAGAGACATGAAACTTGAGTAAAAAGTGAGACGGATGTATTTTTATCTGTATAGAAAAGAATGTTTGTACCTTGACAGGGGGCGTCGTCCCTGGTGTTGGATGTCGGCGGATCTGACAGCCGTTCTGATTGGGCCTCTGTTTGTTGTTGAGCTGCAGCTTTTTGGCCGTTCCACCGTGATCGTTCCTCACTGACTCGGCCTTCTCTGCTGTGGTCTTACTCAACAACTACAGGAAAAGAACAACAGTGATTCAGACAAGAGTTCATCTTGTTTCCTTAAGCTCTGAAGAAACTCCATATGATGACTGAGCTCACCACTGAGCTGTTGGCGTCAGGGAGGAACTGCCCAAACTCTGACAGCAGGTCCTCCTGGTTCTTGAAGAGCCTGGCCACCTGAGCGTAGACCTCCTGCTCGGTCAGAGCCGGTGTGTAGTTCCCACCAGCCTCTTTAGCGTTACGCTGCTCTTTCTGTGGAGGGCAAACACAAGATTACATTTAAGGAGGTCAATTATCTGTAATTTCAAAATCATTTCCATATTGTCTGAATTCTGGCCTGCAGACTCCATGGGATGATCGAGGCGTGGATGTGGCGTTGGCTGTGACAGAATTCACACTCGAAATCTTCAAAAAACATTATTATTTTCATCTAAGGATGTCACATGAGTTTTTAGAATCAGAATCAGAACTGTACTTATTGCCAAGTACATTTACAAATACAAGGAATTTTACTTGGTAAATTGGTGCAGAACCAATCAACATATAATTAGAATAAAAATAAAAGTAATGGTCAAGAGGAAAAAAATTAAGTATAGTAGTAGAAAGCACTCAGAGAGCGCAAACCTCCACCAAGGAAGCTCCCATATTGCTGTTACATCTATAAGCAACAGTTTCATGATAAAGTTACCATCATAATATGATTCCTTGACCCTGAAAACCTACACCTACCACTCTGAATCATGTTTATATCATCATTAGTTAGACAGCTATTGAGCTAAAAAGACTGTCTGCTAATGGAGGTTATATGGATCATCACCAAAATCTAATCATTTTTAAGTTGGGCCATTACCAACATCTCCTGAAAATTTCGGCACTTTCAGTACTTATGTGACATGCAACTGTAGTTAATTTCCTTTATTTTTTTCCACCCTGTTACTTTACTATTATTATTATTACTTTCATTATGTATATATGACTAAGAATATGTATTTGTATGTATATGTATCAGTACACAGATGCGTATGTATATGTGTAAGTGAATGTGTATATATAAATATTATTTTTTTTATCAAATTATCTTTCTGTTTGTTTAATTGTTCCTTTGCTTAATTTTCTGTAATTATTCTCTTTCTACGATGTATAACAATGTCACTTAACAGAGCTGTTTTGTTCCTTATGCATTTAAAATTGATGAAAAATGAAGTTTAAAAATAAAAAATGAATAATTTTTGTACGATGCATCGTGATGCAGATGTAGACAAAGATGCATGGATTCAAAGACAGTCAACAATCATTTGTTCTTGCAGAGGCTGCTGCTAGACTGCAGCATCAGTTTTGTTTCTGAGTAAGAAAAAACAAGTACAGGAAGAAACCTAGAAAATGTATTTATTTTGGATAACAATGAAAGGGCTCTTTTTGGTGCAGTTGATCTCAAAAGCTATTTCTAATCAATAAAGGTCAGGTCCATCTGACTGCTTGGAGTGTTTAGTCTAAAAAGTAGCCTGGTGCAGTAATATGGAAAATCAAGAATACTCACTGTTTTTAAATCGTGACATTAAATCGAATCACTGACTTAATAATCATAATCAAATCAAACTGCAAGACTAGTGAAGATGCAAAGCTTTACAGGTAAAGTAAGGATAATATATTAGACTGCTTGTCATCCATCACTGCTGTTTTCTCCTTATGTACGAAGCTCATTGTTAAGCATTGCTCATTTTTTACCAGGTTATTTTTCTTTGACTAATTGATTGAAATTCATTATTTTATTTTGACAGCACCAGTTTCTAAGTTAAAGAGAGTAGAAATTCAAAATCACCCGAACAACAACAAAAACTCAAACGCTGATTATGTTAAGTGTCTGACCTGGTACGTGTGGAGGATCTCCAGGAAGGCTTTGTAGATGTCGGGCTGGCCCTGGAAGCGGTTCTTGATCTTGTTGACGTAGTTGATGGCGTGGTTGAACTCCACAGGCTGGTTGTTTTGAATGGGGGGCCCGGTGGGGGTCCCGCTGAGCGGTGGATGGAGTTGCATGGGTGGGGAGCGAGGAGAGGTGTACGTAGGTATGGACGGATTGCTCTGACTGCTGGGTGTTAGTGCCTGTGGCTGGAGAGGCTGGAGGGACAATGACATAATCATAACACACATTATTGTTTGATTACTTGACCCATTGTTTACCCTTAAGCTATGTACCCATCAGACTTCCTCACCTTGCTCATCTTGGCTGGGGTCGGTTGTGTTAGGTGGGGCGGAGCTGTGGTGGTCGGAGCAGATGGGAGAGGGGCCTGGTGCTGGGTGGCTGCTCCTGTGATGGGGATGTTCTGGACTGAAATGCCATGCGGGGTGATGTGGTGGATCTGACCAGGAGTGGTCACATTGACCAGGTCGTTGGTCTGGACCTCGATCTTGTAGCCAGGGGGCAGGAAGGTGTTGAAGCCCATGATGAGGTCAGGGTGTCCTTTGAAAAGTTGGGACACTCTGCTGATGACCCCGGGGGTGTCAATACTGTAAGAGCAGAGAGAAAACAAGACCAAATGAAGTCAAATCCACTCTGAATGTCAAACTGAAGGTCAGGTTCAGATTGTGAGACGGAAAAAAGATAGGGAACCAGTCCCTCCATCACAGCTACAGCTGTTAAGGCACCAATCAACTCATTTTTAATGAAGATTATGCTGGGCACATAAAACAGAAGTCTCTGAGCAATTAAATCTTGGTGTCTGAGAATCACGTTACACTTAACTTCTACAACTTTTCTTTCCTAACGTTGTACAAGTAGAAGCAAAATCACACAAGCAACCTCAGAGCCACTCTAACACGCAAACAAAGGGCTGGGCAATATACTGATTAGATCAATTAATTCAAATTATTTTCTGCAAAAGATTTAAAAACGAAAAATCTACATTTTTTCCTCAGCTTACTCCAATCATAAGTTGTTGCAATGTTTGAGAATATAAATACAGAAAATGTTCAGTTTTTGTGATGATAGGCCATGTGAGGTTTTGCACAAGCACATTTTTTGGCTTTTATTTGTTTCTTAAATGATATTAAATTTTGATCAGATGGTTCCATATTAATATACTGTGAAAATAGCTCATCTCTCAGTGTTTAGGTAGACAGGCATCCCTACAGTCAAACTACATAATCAACATTTTAAGATAAAATGCATTTTAACAATAAAAGGGAAAGTCTGTTTAGTGTTGAAACATATTTTGATAACATAAAGGCAAAACTTGATTCAAATCCTTTCTGTATAACTTGGAGGGTTTTTTTAAGAGGGAAAAAAAATGATTAAATTGTAAATCAAGGTCTGTGGAAAAAAATCAGGGATTTCATTTTTAGGTCATATCTTCCACCCCTATGCTAACATGTAAATTCATCTATCCATTACCTATACCACTTATTAACAAAGGCAGGAGCCTATCCCATCTTCCATTGGGTGAGAGGGTGGGGCACACCCTGGACCCGTGACCAGCCAATCTCAGGGCCACACATAGAGGTAGACAGCCAGTCACACTCACACTCAAACCTACGGGCAATTTGGAGTCACTGATTCATCTAACAAGCCTATTCTTGGTCAGTGGGAGGAAGCCAGAGTGTCTGGAGAGAACCCACACATGCACAGGGGAACATGCAAACTCCATACTGATAGGCACTGGTTGAAACAGTGATCGAACCAGCGACTTTCTTGCGATTGGGAAAGCACCAGCCTGCTGCACAACTGTGCCACCCACTATCATGTTCTTTCGGCAAAATAATCCATAAAAAACATTTTCATAAAACATTTAAAATAGATTAAAATCCTAAATAAAATCAAAATGAAAGCATGAGTTCAAGTATAATTTCATTTAACAGTGTCTTTCTGGCCCATTATTCAATGTGAACAACCTTTTTTCCATGTTTTTGCATATTAAAAACAGCATTTTTGCTGTACTCTCATATACAGTATTTACTTCAAGCAAATGAAGTTCAACTCTTCTGTAGTACCCGTCATAAACTAGTATCCTAAGCCTACTAGCTGACTGTGGAAAAACAATGGTTAAACCAAAACAAAGACAGTCTGAATCATATTTATTTAAAAGCTGAAATCTATTAAATGAAACCTGGCCCCAATCTGCTTGGGGGACCAGACTTGTAGTTTCAGGCAAAGAGACTGAAGAACTGCCTTAAAAGGTTCACTTCTGGGGAGATACTTTTTCTTGGTAACAGATTTTAATTAGAATGAATTTGTGACCAGATCAAATTATGATTGCTACATGTAATGTGAGCGATGCATGCAAACCTGCAGTATTCAAAACATTACATTTTTAAAGTGGCAAGTTGGCTGACTCTTAGCAGTGCATCTTTATAATTCATGTACACTGTATAAACTCTAACAGCAGACTCACCTTTGAGACTTGAACTCTTTCATAATATCCAAAAAGTCGTTGTAGACCTGAGGCTGGTTGCCAAACTGCAGTTTCACTTGGTCCAAGTAGGACAAAGCATCTTCCACCTTCGAGGAGAAACAAAGTCAGTCACATCAATCTGACAGTCTATTTTTTAAATAAACCCCTCTGATGGAGAAGTAAGGCATAATGACCATTTAGCCCACACTCATATCTGAAACTCTTCAAAGACACTGAGAATAAAGCAGCAGATAATTGAGATTATAACCTTCTTGCGTACCAAATTGATAATCAATACTTCTCTTTTATAGCAGACAGTTGCATGGAAATCTATCAGATTTAATTTGATAGGGATGATGAAGTTGAACTTGCACTTTAAAACTGTGGATAATTTCCAGGTCTTGGCCCTTGTTGGGCCTTTAAAGCATCAAGAAGCCACTTTTCTGCCTTAAAAACCGTATTTAGTAACTCTTTCTTTAAAGGCTTATCCATTAACACCGTCATCAGTCTAAGAGCTTCAGCACTTCTATTAGATAGTTTCATGATGGCTTTCTGGCTGCTATTAGGCAAAAGGCAAGGCAAGGCAACTTTATTAACAGAGCAGCATTCATAAATACAGCCATTCGTAGAGCTTTACAAAGATAAAGGGATAGTTCAGCATTTTTGAAGTTGGGTTGTATGAGGTACTTGACAATGGTCAGTGAAGTAACTGAAAGAGCTCCAGTGATGCTGCTACTTTGAGAAGAACAACCTGTGGCCATCGGTAAGGTTCACTGCTGTTGACGAGTACAGTTATTTTGTATAACTGTGTAAGTTTAAGGTAAAAACAAGCCACAAAACTATGTTTGGTTGAATGCGCGATTGAGCAAAACATTTTGGAGTACTTTGTCCTCCAGAAAGTCTCAGTGTTTGGCACTATTTTATGATGCAGCAATGGCTCTGTGTTCTTCCGCCTGTGTGAAATTAATTCACCCAGCCTGCTGTTTTGCTCTTTAGACTTAGAAAGATGCAGCCATGGAGGAAACAGTGTTCTCAGGTTGTTCTTAAAGGAGCAGCTGGGAGCCTTTTCGGCCACTTAAATGATTATTGTCAAGTAACCGATACATCCCAACTTCAAAAATACTGAACTAACCTTGTAAGGACACAAGACATTATGACAGTAAGCGTATTAGAGACATAAAATACACAAAATAAGGACAGTAAAATATAAAACACTGCAGAATTTCATTGGTTAAAAGGAGAAAAAAAGGCAAAAAACAAGTATATTTTCAGTTTAAAGAACAGAGGGGACAAAACAAGAAAAAGCTGAACTTGTGAGAAGGCTGTAGTAAATAAAAATGTGTTAAAACATGTTTTAAAAGAGTTCACAGATGAAGAGATCATGTAAGAGAACCGAGGCATGGTTTCAAAGTTATTTAGTGCTAAAAGTAGGCAATTGGGGCTCTCAGTGGAAATGGGATTTACCCTTATTATCATTCTAGAAAGTTATTACAGCCTTAAAATAACCTTGAAAACTATTTTAAATGCAAATCTACAAATTTATGCTTTAAGTACAGCTTAAAATATTTCAAAATTATTCATAATACACAGTTAAGCAAAAGATACATTCTGAAAACCAATGTAAATTATAAATTAAATGCTAAACTCAACAATTTCAAACTGAATAAAGCAGTACTTTTCCTTTCTTTTGAAAAACTTAAAATCTGTGCCCAACAGTATTTCACCCTGAAATGTGAAACAGAGTTTTATGTCTGAAGTTGAAGAAGCAGACAGTCCAAATGTAGATCTGTGCTTTTGTGTCTAACAGTCTGTGTTCACTGTGCTTCATGTTTCTCTGGAACTCTCAGTTCTTTGAATATAATTGTAGAGAGGTTTGGGGACAAGATGATTAATATTTCGGAGAACTGTGAAATCTTATTTACGTGCCTCCCTTTGGTGCATCAAGAATTATCTGAAAGGCAGGATGAAAGTGGGCTTAAGGGGATGAATCTACTTTTTGTGATCATGGTCTGAAAAAAGTTAAACTATAATCAGCTGATAGCCCCATCAAACTGTGCTGAGGTATAACTACATTTTTACTCAATTATAGGCACCTTTTCATTTAATGTTAAAAATATGGTGATGTCAGTGGGCTAGTTCAGGCAGATATCTTCAACTGCACGGATTTTACACCTAACAAACACTGGATTAATCAGCAAGCTATTAAAGATTTCTGTCTTTTTCCTCTGCCAGCTCCACTCTGCATCAGCACTGCACTCACTTTCAACTAGCCACCACCCCAGCACCCACCCATAAATTCTGAAAAAGCTTTAAGGTGTTGAAGTCAGAGTCAACACACCAAAGCTAAAATGAACAAGAGTTGTCTGTTTGACTCTTTGTTATTACCATACTTCATGTTGGATGCATCAATCAATAATGAGAATATATTTCAAAATAAAACAAGCCAGCTAACCTTGAGCCTCTGAAACTGCTGCTGGCCCTGTGCAGAGGCTTGAGGAGCAGCTGTATGGCTGTGCCCCGACATCACTGAGGGCCCATGGGACTGGACTGCCGGGCTGTGGTGGTGGGACCCGCCATGGACAGCTGAACTCGCGGTGTGCCCGTGCCCTCCACTGTTCTGGGCCACAGCGGGAACCTGAGGAAACAGAAAACATACAAATAAAAAAAAGTTTGTCTAAAAAGAGACCAAATAGGAATATGATGCAGGAATAGGATGCACAATATTATTGGGTTAAAGGTAATATTGGCAGATAATAGCTTAAAAGGCTAAATTCTGGTATCAACAGACATGAAAAATTCTGCCCATGTTTACATCAGATATATTGACCATACGTAGCAACCGTATACATCCCTATACATGTGAAATATTGGCAGAATGTCCTAATGGAACATAATGCTTCGCCTCAATTTCACTTAATTTTAACCTTAAGATGCCACCATTATCACTTTTTGAGAAAAAAGGATGTTTTTCTTGTACTTAATTAAGTCTCAAACTTAAATAAAATGTCACAGAATATGTCTATTTTAGTTAGGTGAAGACTGCATGCTTTTGTTAAAAAAATATCGATATTGATATCTGTGCCGGCAATAAGAAGTCCAGAAATATTGACACATCTGATATCGACAAAATCCAGTATCATCCCTAAATTAAAACTTATTTTAATCACCAATCATAGAAAGTTCGAGCATTAAATCTCGAGTAAAAGAGGGGTTAACAGGTTGTTTGCAAGACGAAAAAGGTTTCAGTCAAAGCTGATGAAAACAACACAAAATTAAAAATATCATGTTACAGAAACAGGCCTTTATCTTCATGTTTAATGAAAATGACAGCTGTGATTTTATTAAATTTCCATTTTGCTCATTTCAACCCTTGCGGCACCTTGGGAGACAAATTGGTACATTCTGCATTCTGTCTTTTTTTTTTGAGTCTCAATATCTCAGTCAGTTTAAATTCTAATTTTATGACACTTGGATTGGAAACTAAGATTTGATGCAGTGAAAGTAAAAATAAATTTATATTAAAAAATACTTATTACGCCTTTATGAGAGGAATCGTTTTGTTACACAAAGTTTTTTTGAGAAAACTCTAATTTCCCCCCCCCCCCCAAAAAAAGATAATGGATCAAAATAAATGTTATCAATTATTGACCTTGTCAAGGCTGTGATAACCTCATCCCAAATATTCCACTTTGTACCTAATTTTTGCTAAACATTGAATATTTTATGTTTTTCCACATTGCAAAAATCAGGGGTTATTATGACAAATAAGTCATAAAATATTTTTCTAAAAACACAACTTTATATCTGTGGTTAGATCTGGAGTTGTTGAAAAGATCTGATGCAGTGAAAGTAAAAAAAGTATTTTTATCCAACAATTTTATTACACTTTTATGGGAGGAACTGTTTTGATACATGAAGTGTTTCAGTGTACGTTGAATTTTTCGGGTACCTCAATGGTTAAATATAAAACCTGCTCTGCCAGAGGGTGGCTTTTTTGTTCTGCCATTTCCACTCAAAAACTTTTACATTATCTTTAATTAACTTTTATTGAGGTTCTGCTCTCTGTTTGCACGAACAAATCAGATGTTGATCAGGAAAAAAAATGAAAACTAAACAATCATGTTGACTAAGAGTGGCACTAAGCATACATTTAATTTTATTTGTAGGAAATTAAAGGAAGTCTATTTACACAATTTAATGAAGTACCATTAGCTGCAAAGACAATAAGAGGATCATGAGTATTAAGTAGGGCTGACACCTATCACTCATGGGGTCTGTTAGTTTGTCAGTGAGCCCAACAGTTACTCTGTGGTTAAAGTCACACCTGTTGTTTTCATCACACAGAAGAGCTTTAACCTTTATTTGCAAAGATGAGAGAAACCAAAGGAATTTTGTTTTTGAGTGATAGCATGTTAGAAAACAACATTTCCAGTTGCCACAAGCATTTTTATTTTAGTAGAGAACTTAATAAATTCTTATCAAGATCGATTTAATACAAAGATTGTGGCGTAACATTAAAAAGAAGAAAAGTTTCTATGTGGTCAGTGTTTTCTGGGGGAAATTTGTTCAAATTTAATGAGAGCTGAAAACGTACCCTTGTGCACTTTTGAAGATTTTTCCTCAGTACAAAACACTAATCACTGTCAGCATTTTATTCTCAACATCAAATCACTTTTTCTTTAAAAACAATGTACAAAGAAAATCTTTTGCTGCAAATAATAACTTTTTTGAGAGAAAACTGGCATCAACTAAAACCAGTATCAGCAGATCAGACCATAGGACACACTGGTATTTGCCAGTGGGGGTGGGTGGGTGGGGGGCAATCAATCTCTCTCTTGCAGTTTCTATTGAAAAAGCTCCTCAAACAACAAAAGGCAGATACTGCACTGTGTTGCTTTCTGTGATCCATTCAGAAGTGCATATCATTCTCCTTTGAGAATTCATGTGTTTAATATTCAAGAAAAGTTTTCACAGGAAATGCACAAACACACTTGGAGAGAAGTTTTGAATTAATATATTGAAATTGAATTGTTCTTATAATTATAAACTACACACACAAAGTAAGGGAGTCGGTGTTTGGTAGATTATTTCTTTGTTGTAACAATGCTTCCAGGCGATACACTTCTTTACATTACAAATACCAACGCAGGACAAGTTTTGTATAGAGATTTAAAAATATGGAATAGTCTTCCATCAGAGATCACAAGTTTAAATTATTATTTATTCACTGATGTACATATACCCTGATCTTTGGGCATCTAAGAGACTTTATGACTGTCAGGTGGTTTCTGTTTTAACTGCCTTTTATTTTCTGTTTCAATTTTCATAGCATTTTAAATGGCAGTGATGTATTGTGTGGATTGTGTTTTAATGTGTGGACCCAGGAAGAGTAGCTGCTGCTTTGGCAGTAGCGAATGGGGATCCAAATAAATAATTAAATAATAAATTAATAAATCTTATTCTGCTGGAATGCCTGTTTAATTCCCTTTTAAATGGTGCCATATTTGTAAGAAACATGCATGAGTGGAATGAACAGCAGAGCGGAAAATGTGGGTTGCGCCCATAAAAAATTTGCCAAATCCTGTCTGTCAATGCCAAACAGCTTATTCTGCTGTTGACTCTTGTTTTGAGCTTCTGGTATCCCCAGGTGCTGACAATCAGGTGCCTCCGGTCTCTTTGGGCTGCCAGGAGGTCTGCAATGACAACCCTTCACAATCAGGCCTGTTTGCACTGAAACCTGAACATGTGATGGAAGTTATGTTCAGTGATGAGAACAGATCATAACAGCAGTTTGATCATAGGGTCAAAGTGTGGAGAAGACCAGAGAACACTGCTGATTTCTGCACTGATAGTAGGAATGGGAATCGAAAACAAATTCCAGTTGAGAATCAATAACAACTCCCTAAAGGAATCAATATCATGAGTTTCTTTGCTTATCAATTCCTTCTACTTACAGGGGTCAGATATGGTCAAGCTTGTGTCTTAATTTTTGACTAAGAGACATTTAACTGCGCAACTTTCAGTAACTGGAAACATCAGTAACCTGCAGAAGCATTCATCTATGAAGATAGTCAGGAGTGTCATGTGTTTGACATTGTTGCTGCTGAAAACCTACATGTAGGTAGGCCCACTTTTTTTCCACACAGCATATCAGCAGAAATCAATAAGGGGATTGTTAAAGAATTTGACCAATAAGAACAATCATTAAAGGCATTGGTATCAATAATATCTTATCAATTCCCA
Source organism: Cetoscarus ocellatus (assembly GCA_037902135.1). Lineage (NCBI taxonomy): Eukaryota > Metazoa > Chordata > Actinopteri > Labriformes > Labridae > Cetoscarus > Cetoscarus ocellatus. The sequence continues at coordinate 1,893,281 of JBAMNC010000277.1, forward strand.
ACGCTAACCCAAAGAGAGATATCTTTCACTGGAGGCGGTGTATGGCATCCCTCTTTGGAAAAATGAGGCTTGTCATCACTGGAGGTGATCTCAATGCAAATGGATATCGTGATGAGATTCTGCAACCAGTAGCAATCCCATATCTCCTCAGTCTGGGACCAAACTCTATCCTGAAAAACGGCGAAGCTTGTCCCCACAGAGTGGATTTATCAGAGACCACCTCCAGAATTTGGGAGTGGAGAGGATGGGATGGCTTCCAGCAGTCCTGACCTCAACCCCACTGGACACTTGTGGGATCAGCTTGGGTGTGGCATTCATGCCAGAGTGACTGACTTGTGACAAATGCTGGTTGAAGAATAAATTGCCAATATATGTCTTTTTTCTTCAGATGTCAATCATCAAGTCCACCAAACAACACCAGAGTCAATAGAAGAGTTAGGCAGAGAGGATTTGACTTTTTTTTTTGCACGGACACAATCGACAGACTCAGCTCTGCTGCTTGTCCCTCAAGTGCATGTTTCTTACTGTGGCACAATTTAAAAGGGAAATAAACAGGTTTTCCAACAGTGTAAGATTTATTGCCAAGAAGAATTGTTACAAGAAACAATCTAACAAATGCTAATTTATTTACTTTTCTGCTAGGCTTGTTTTGTTGCAGCACATCTGCTTGGTCTTCAAAATTTGTCACATGTCTATGTTACTTATGTCAGTGTTTGTTTTATATTTAGTAGTTGATGAACACAGGTTAGTACGGGTTAAAGTCAGGTAGCTGCTCAATATGGTTGGCTAGATGGAAACCTGCATGCCAGTCAGATAATGTGAAGGTTTTGTCCCCTAAGACCAATCAGTTGGTTAATGTGTGGGTGTCATTTTGATCAATAAAGTTTTTCTTCAGTTGACACTAAGGCCCTGTTGGTCTTCACTCAAAAGACCCATTTCGACAGGATCTATTCGCCCCAAAATGTGCAGAGTAAACTACAAGTACTTTCAGTGTGTATTAGGCCTGTGCTCAAAATATTGATACGGCAAAATATCGTCCCGCACTCCTCGGGGATACGTGTATCCATACGGATTCCACAGAATCGATGCAGCCTCAGTGTTTCGACAGTTGTTGTCAGTACACTTTGGGTAATGTTAACATTGGCACAGTTCAAAGTAGAAGCCAAACTACACGATGAAGCACATGTTCAAATTTGAACTTAGGTCTAACGTCTTTGAGGACCTGAATTTAAGTTTCTTCAGTGGTAGAATCATTTAAAACTCACCCTTGCTCTTTTTCTTCTTGTAATAAAAAAACAAAACTTGTCAGGAATTCTGTTAAAAGCATAATCAAAGTGCACAATTTACGTTGGGATACATATCGTATTGTGAGGTTGCTGGAAATACCCAGCCCTAGTGTGTATAGTATCCAAAGACTGTGACACAGTAAAGAGGGACATATTAAATTGTGATCAAGCCATCAAGTGATTTTTACACCTATGTATCTGACTGAATTAAACTCCATAGCCCAACAGGCTGACAAAGATCTGCAGGGGACAGTCAGTGAAATACCTGGTATGCCTGGGGGACGGAGTACTGGACGCCTGCTGTGGGCTGCATGTTGTCCGACACGGCCTCGTACACAGCCGGGGCTGGAGCAGGGGCCAGGACCCGATGCTGGAAAGCCTCAGCGTTGCCAGCGAGGCGCCGCTGCTGGGACGCAAAAACCGTTTCCTGATCCTCCAGACGCCGCTTCATTATGAACTCATACTCGGAAGAGCTGAGAGACCTGGGAAGAGAGAGCATGTGGGCCTCATTCAAGTGATTAGAATCCATTTTTTCCAGCTTTTTTATGTCATTTAATGATTTTCTCTGGAACATGTGGAAGTAATTGTTATATTTGAACTGTAAATTTATGGATGCACACTCTGCCAGCAGGCCACTTCAGTCCTAAAGCCTACAATAAAAACTCTGACATGGTCTCTTTAGTCATTCAAAAATCAAATTCTTTTAGCAGCACAAGCCTGAGGCTAAATTCTTGGACTGGTTTGAGTTACTCTCCGGTGATGGAGCGCGCAGATTATAGTTCATGTTATTGTTTTTGGATGTTTTTATTTCTGTGAGCTGCGTACGCACATCACTGCAGACTGACTTCAAGTGTCTTATTATAGCTCTCCAACCATGATAGCAGCAGAAGTGTGTATACATAAGAGATGTGCTTATCAGTTTCAGACCTGAAACTTCACCACACACGTAACAACAGAGCAGATGTAATCACACAGATGTTTGAGGAAACAAAAAAAAGCAGACCATAGGGTATTATTGAAACCAAAATACACAGTTAAGAAGCCAGAACAGACTATATTGAGCACTCAACCATAACAATGCTTGACTTTTGCTCATTTTTGCACCACATTTTATGATCTTTTACACCATTAAAACTGTCAGAAACTGATCCCTTTCCTTGAATTATGGAGATAAATTAGACTGGATGGTGAAAACCTGACTGTCAATCTCATTTAAAGAAAACAGTTGAACCATGCATAAAATATTAATTCTGAATATTTTAATCCATAGATTTCTTGTTTAATTTTTGTGTATTATTTCTGTGTCAGCCAACAACCGTATAATGCTGTTTCCTCTTTGTGTTGTCTGGGTGCATTTCAAGTTTCTAGGTTTCTACTGTTGGCTAAATTTTTCAATCCTTTATTGAAATCATGTCTTAAATTTTAACTTTGCACAGCAGTTGGATACATGAGATTTCATGTCTGTCATCAGGGAGATCAATCTTGCAAAGCTCCAAACTGAAATGATTATTTTTAGGTCATGTTAGAAAATGACCCGGCTTTATGGCATCCTTTTGAGGACTTGAACTACACCCCATGGATATGTAAAGGAGTCCATCTGTTGTCAGGTTACTTTTATCAAACATTTTAAAGCATGGGAGAGTACAGAAACAAGGGATGCACAATATTGTGGAAAACTGACAAAGTAATATTTTATGACTATATGAATATATATATATATATATATATATATATATATATATATATATATATATATATATATATATATATATCATGAGAACTTTCCAGACAAATCCTGTGTTCGCTCAAGTGCAATAAATGAAATTCTCCAAGAGCAGCCCCATGTTTTTCATTTCTTTAAGCTCAGTTTGTTTGGTTGCTGAATACCCGTGGCTGTTGAAATTGAGATTTTTGTGTTTTTGTAATCAAAGTTTTAACTACACATGTTTTTAAAATAATTTTACAAACACACAGACAGTGCAAACAATGCAGGAAAAGAAGAAAATAGACATAAAAATAACATAATAAAATACAAATAAAGATAAATAAAATTCTAATTCTAAAGGCCCGAGAAAGGTTCACATATTCAATTGAGATTCTTTACGAGAGCGGAAAGTGCTTCACAAATGTCTCTTTGTTTAAGTGTAAAAATACATATGAGTATTTTCATAATTATGGTTAAGAGAAGGCAAAAGATTAAAAAAGCCAACAAAAACTCCTTTAACTGAATTACTGTTTTTGAACTGCATCACTATTATAGATATTGATACGGGCCTTGTGCAGCTTATAATTTTTAAACGCACATAGTGCAAAAACTCAGCATGTACCATGGTCTGTTTTTTGTCGAAGCCTTTATTGATATCAGCTGGACTTTTGATATACTGTTCAGCTGTAATGCATCACTGCTGAAACTATGGCTGAACAATATATCGTTATCGTATCGATATCGAGATATGAACATTGAAGATATTGATATTGAAAAGCAACGATATAAACAATATGGATTATAATATAATAAGGATTATAATATGGAAACTGCACTTTCCACATTCTTTTGTATTATGATGTTTTTATTTTTCTGAAAAATGCTTGGTTTTCACCGAACCCGTAGTCGAATCGTATCGTATCGATATCGAGATATCTGGCATGAATATCGAGATATGAAATTTTGTCAATATTGTTCAGCCCTAGCTGAAACCAAGCCTGAGTTCTAATGAAACATTAGAACTCAGTACCTTCCTCACTATTGTTTTGCAGCAACAGGTCACCCTGTAAATATCAGAGCAGGTGGGCAAAGTTTCAGCCATGCTTGTTGTTATTTTTATGTGTACGAAGCTGGAAATGGTAAGCAGCCTGTGCTAAATTGTCCAAAGAAAAAAGGGACATTCCAACAGAAATAAAACAAACTTGCAAAATTGATTAAAGACCTGCATATCCTTTCTTTCAGCTGAAGTGACAAGCAGGACTACAGAATGAACTGCAATATTATTATAATGCACTCAATGCAGCAGTCTGAATTTATTGCAACAAATTAGAAACTGTTGTCATATAATGGCCCTGTTTTAACACCTTTTGATGCAGTCAGATGAAGCTGTACCTGGTTATAGGCTTGCTTTAAATTTACTGATGTGAGTAAGATGTGTATTTCTTTCTGATTACAGAAAAAACATGATGGTGTTGCAAGTGTTGTATAAAACAGAGTAAGTAGCACCCTTAACCTTTTTAGGGATGCAAGATAATGTATTTTTTGCAATATGCAGATATTTCTTAGCTTATTATTGCAGATACAGATATAAATACTGATGTTTTGTGGCAAGGGCATTAAGTCTTTACTTGACTAAAACAGACCTGTTTCTTCATGGTAAATTCCATTTGTGTTGGAAACAGCAAGAAAAACAACATGTAAATAAAAGACACTCTTGACTCATAATTTGGATGCTGCGTGATGATGACGGTAACAATCATGGTACACTGTACATTTTACCAATATTACAGACAATGTATGGGATGTTTGTGGCAAATGTATGATCAAAATATTGGCTGTAAATATCGGCAAAAATACTCATATCTCCTAATACCAATGTTAGTCAGATAATACTGTGCATCTCTAAACATTTTGTCAAATTATTGCATTTCATATCACAATCACAATACTGAACACTGTTACTGAATGTTTCAAGTTTTAGGCCTGGTAAGGAGTAAAGGGATCGTCTGTGTTTTGTTAGAAAAGCAGGACAGCCACAGAAGATGACATCCAAGCTGCCAGTGACTAACTAAAAGAAAACTTCAGTTATATGTTCCAACTCTGGTTTTAAGAAAACAGCTTGGGTATTTTTTAAATAACTCCAGCATTTTGGCAGCCTCATATGGCAACCATATTTATTTGAAAAGATAAACAAGATAGATATTTAATAATCAGAAACTTATTGTCAATCAATACAACATTGGGTGTGATTTTGCCCTTACTGAGCAGTTTCTCTATGCCTTACATAGAATACATAATCATAATGATAATAATAACTTTATCAATATAGCACTTTTAAAAACAGATGTTTACAAAGTGCTTTAACAGACAGAATAAAGGCAGTAAAGGCAGAACTCTGGGTACAATAAATCAAAAATCAGGTCAAACAGAGACTAAAAGAGTCAAACGAAAAGGCACAGAGGTTAAACTAAAGCAACAAAAGGAAAGAAAATGGTAAACCGGAGACAAATGAAGTACTATAAGAATATACTGCATTAGCACAGGTTAAAATCTCAAAATGTACATATGAGTAACATAAGAAAAGAAGGTATTTCATTTTATGATAAGGAGACAATAAATAGATGATATATTTCAAACTATATAGATAAATAGATGACAGTTGATAGCTGACGACATCACATTAGGAAGATGGAAAGAAGAGGGTAGACAGTGGATGGATAAAAATAGAAAGGTAGTATATTAAAACATGAAAAGACGGTAAAAACAGGACTAAAGTAAAGGAGGGTGAGGGGAATACGAACAGCAGAGATACTCAGGTGTGTGCTGTGTTTAGATTAGGTTAGTGTTGTAAATAGTATCATTATTTTCATTTATTTTAGGTTAATACTGTGAATATAATCATAATATTTTTACTTAGATTGTACAATCCATAGATTATGTTAGTGTAGTAAATATTATTGTTATTTTTATTGAAAATCTATTTTTAGGTTAATGCTGTAAATATTATAGATTTTTTTTAGACTTTATTTGGATATTGTGGGCCTTGGATTGTGGTAGTGGTACTGTAAATATCCTTATTCTGTCTGTCTTTTTACTGCCTGTTTATTACTTTTCTATTTCTTTATGGCTAATACCGGGACCTCAGTAACTAGTTTCGTTCTTTTCATACGCAAGTGCAGACTAGAATGAAAAATCAAACTCCTTTTAATCCTCATAACAACCCCCCGGCCCCCAAAGGAGTTCAAACATGATCACATGGTACGGTTGAATTGACAGAGACAGTGTTAAATCTGTTGACTAATTATTATCGTCAGTTCAAACCTTTTTTCCCCTGATGAAAACTAGACAATAACTAATAAAAACAAGTGCACATGAACAAAAACTAAAATTAAATTAACTGACATTTTCATCAACAAATAAAAACTCAACGAAAATATTTGAAAGAGACTTAATCCAATCAGACCTCATTAGGTCATGTAGAAAGTAGGGACAAGTTGGGAATATATCCAATCACAGCTACTCTGGCTGTGTGGAAAGGTTGGATGAGTTAAGAGGGACATCCAATCACAACTGCCTTAGCTTGGTGGTGGTGGGATAAGTTGGGGAGCAATCCAATCAGAGCTACTCTCTTTATGAAGTGATATATTAATGTAGAGCAGGTTCGCTGTTTGTTGTCAGTTCTGGTATTGTGACTGAGAAGCTCTGCCAGGTAGCCTAAGTAAAGGTGACTGCATTTCACACTAAATTTGTTTCTGTTAATTTATACGTTCAAACTTTGCCAATATTCAATAAAGGGTTATTAGATGTTTCATTTTGTCCAAGTGTAAAACATGACTTCAGAAATTCAAGGAAACATAAAAAATGCCTTTATTTTAGTCGATTAAATTTACAGTAGATTTCATCGACTAAAATGTTGTGAAATTTCATCAACTAAAACTAGAGTGACATTAAACCAATTGAGATGACTAAATTATGACAAAAACTAAAAGATGTTTTAGGCAAAGGTCTACAGTTTTCGGCTTTACTCTGATCTGCTCTAGCAGCGTGTTGTAATAAGAAGCACATCTTGAAATGCCTCTAAATGTTAACATGCTCTGAATGTCAAACTTGCAGCGTCCGGACCTGAGCCAATGAAACACAGGCAGCTACGTCACCGGGGCAACAAACAGGTGCCGAGTGAACGAGGGAGACCAAGCAGCTCGCCATTCACAACTTCCTCAAGACACCAACAACTCTTTAGCGTGCAAATAAAGACAGATACACTCCTCTGAGGGGGTCAAACGTCCTTCATAGTCGAATATGGCGGAAAAGTGGCACAACGGAAGCTAAGTTTGAGTGTTTGCGGGGTTGTTCGGCTCCCGACAGTTGGGCTGTTTCGGAGGGTTCAATAAACAAAACAGTCGCTCGGGATAAGTAAACGACGTAAGCGACGCAGCTATGTTTGTTAATAACCTGAGCGTCTCTTATTTGACAGCGTTATAGAATAAAAGAGGCGACAACAGCTCTGTAGGCTACATGCTAACAGCCTTTAGCCGTGCACCATCCCCTTTATGGCCTGGCAACACAAGCACCGACCTCGAGTTACAGCACGACGCCCGCCATTTGGAGCGTGGCGCACGAGCGCCGCAGTTTGCCCTCCATTACGAGCAGGTAAGCACTAATTACAGCTGTCTTACCTGTCGCTTGACACCTTACTCATGTTTAAAGTTATGAAACGTTTCTTTCTTTTAACTGGGCGGAGAACTTATTCGCTTTTCGGTGAATGTGGGCTGCCAGTTAGCTGATAGCTAATGTAAACAACATGACACCGAGCACAGTTTGGAGCTAGCAGGGAAGCACATGCAGCTGGCTATTCACGATCGTTAATGCGCGAACAAGCTATTCAAATCGAGCATTGTCAATCGGATGAGTTTGTCACTCTCAGTTGAAGTGTATGTCGTGTGGATATATGTCGATCCCCTCTGAGGTAGCCTCAAAACGTCTGCTAACAGGAAGCTAGCTGTGTTAGCTTGCTGAATGAACTCACCCCTCTCCTAAAGAGCGAGCTGAAGATCCGAAATGATGCTTTTGTAATCCGTTAATGTAAGGAGGTCCGGTGCAGCTCGGTTAATGAATTGCTCCGAAGGGAGTGCTAAAAGGAACTTCTCATTTAGTGTGCGATTTAAAATAAACAAGTGAAGCTGTGTGGCTGCAAAGTGAAAATCTCCCCGAGAGGAAAACAATCTCCGTTCGGTTAGCAAAAGCGGGAGGCGGGGTTTCGCACAAAGCCCCGCCCACCCATGCAGGCTATTGGTCTGTACGCTTTAATGGCCCACTAAAGGGCGGGGCGATCTGCAGGGGTTGGTTAAGCTGAGCTGTCAATCAAGGAATTATTGCACCGTAACCAAGCACGCCCATTTTAACTTGAAGCGCGACAATGCCAGCAGTGAGAGGAGTCTGCTTGTATAACATGAGGACAGGGATCACAGTTAAGGTAACAGTATCAGTGCAGTTGACGCAATCATACATTTCTGTGCTGCACATTGTTTTGATTTTTCTTATCTATCTTCAACACCAAAATATTAACCGTTTTCTTTTTCTGCAGCGTTATTTTTAACCTGTTCTGATTCCTGCACGAAGTTCCTTTTAAAATAACTCTGAGGTGATTATGTGCGACTTTTTGTGCTTTAAGAAGTTTTTAGTCCTCATTTAGAAAATATATATGCATTTAAATTAGTTCTACAAGGCAAGGGAAGTTTATTTGTATGGCACCTTGCAGCAACAAAGCAGTTCAAAGTGCTGCACACAATACATCAGAACACAATGACAAATAAAAAAAAACCCCATCATATTAAACCATTATCAAGAATCAACAAAACCACAAAATATAAAAATAAATAACAAAAAGAAAAGAAGAGAGAAAATGGTTAGCAATAATGTTGGTTAAAAAAATCAAAACTTTAAACTAAATCACTTTATATATGTATGCATGTGCATATGCACCAACATATATGCACATGTTTCAGTATAACCCACTCAAAGTAACATGACCTTCTGGACAAGGGTCTTTGTTACTTTATTATATAATTTGTGTTAATTTTATATATGTTTTTGTTTTATGTTCAAATTATAAAAGTTCATAAACGTAAGGTTTTACAAATTGCATTAAAAGTCACAGTACAGTGTTGTGATTTAAACAGTGACTTAAATATATTTTTCAAAAAGGAAAAACTGATAGTTTCAGTGCAGTATTGTGATTAAAATAATAACAATTAATGCTCCTTTTGCTTTCATCCTAAAGTTAAGCTTTTGGATCCACACTTTTGATAGTAAGTAAAACAATTAAAATACTTGAATAGATATAATTAACAAACTTCTAGTTCTTTTATTTTGCTATGAGTCCTTTTTGACTCACTTTCATTCACAAGTTAATATAGCTGTGTCAGGTCTATGAGTTATCAAGTGTGCACACTTCTACTGCTTTATTCTCCCTGTAAACAAAGTCTTTATGTCCTGTCAGACCTAGATTCCCATATCAGTCTTGCCTAATTAAAATTACCCAGTAACTAATTTGCTTTGGAACATCTTCCCACAAATTTAGACTCACAGTTTGTTACTTCCATGCAGAGTCAAAGCACAAAGTTTTGCTCAGACCCAAATATCCCCCGCAGGGACACCAGCATCCCAACTTTAATGCAACTGTGTTTGGTCAGTTTTGAGCGATCATAATAGAGCATTCACAATAACCACACTGAAAAGTCGAAATTCATCCCTCAAAACTTAAAGAAAAGCCTAATCTTCAAAAAATAAAAGATTTTCATCTTAGTATGTGCACATTGAGTTAATGGAGGTCCAGGTACTTGAGCCATCCTGTATCATCATGTAATGAGTATGCTCAAAGCTAAGCGACGTTATATTTAAATAAAATTTAGTTGATTAAAATGTCTGTAAAGTATTCTCAGTTATTTATGTTTATTTACTGAACTTAATTTTTCTATTACACTGCTGATCTGTGTTATCATACATCACACATTTGACTGATATGATGCAGACCTGAAATGTAGAAGGGTACACAAATAAATAATAAAAAAATATGTACATTGACATACTGTGCATTTTGTCCTTTTTGTTAAAGTCATATTGCAATATATAATTTATTTCAGATAAACTGGTTATTAAGATGCCATTCAGCAAATGTTGTGCAGCCTCAATGTAAGCCATATTATTTCATTTATAAAGGCATAGTATATTGTAGCCATTTAACCATCAGCATCATTTATCCCTTTTGGTGTTATGGGGGGCTGGAGGCTACCCCAGCTGACATTGGGTGAGAGGCGAGGTACACCCTGAACCAGTTACCAGCCAATCACAGAGAGACAGACAACCATTTACGCTTACACTCATACCCAAGGACAATGTGAAGTCACCAATTAACCTAATGGGCATGTTTTTGGTCTGTGGGTGGAAGCTGGAGTGCCTGGAGAGAACCCACGCATGCACAGGGAGAACATGCAAACTCCACACAGAAACTAGCCACAGGAGGCTGAACTAAAGCTCAAAGTTAATGTCTGAAATTCCTTTATGAAGTCACTAATACAGTGTTAATATTGCACAGTAAAATAAAAATTGCACCCCTGGTAACCATGGTATCCAAATCAGTGTTTGGATACAAATCAGTGAGAGATTGAGTTTAATACTCGTGATCTCAGTATTTATCAAATCAATCATGATTATCATTTTTGACATAATTGAGCAGCCCTATCTTGTAAAATCATTGTTGTCTTGGTGTTTGGTAGAAACCCTGTTTTTGAGCTTCCATCTGTCTCGTTATGTCTTTTATGATCAAAAAAATAAATAAAGGTTAACCAAAATAAATAGACAGCTCTGTTGTTGCTGGATTATTTTCACCTGGTTTCTTTTATAAGTGTTTTTGGATATACTGTCAAACACCTGCAGTCTTCAACTAACCAAACACCTTGCATGGCTACATTAACTAACTACTTGGCCAATGTCACCAACTTTGTCATTTTTGAGCATTGAATTCTAGTTCTCGTGTTCTTTGTATCAATCTCTCCTCTCTATGGGACTGTATCTACTTCCTGGAGTTTGCAGACATGTGACGTTGTGTAGGAGGGAGTCTTCCTCTGACTTGTGTCCCTCCTTTTTGTGGACATCTCGGCCAATCGCAGCGTGCAGCCGTCATTGCAAATCCCAAAAAGGTGGAACTTCCAAAATAAACCCTCGCCCACGACAGGCGGAGCTGCAACACCAGCCCGGGATTCCTCCCTCCAGCCGAGGCGGAGGATTCAGCCACTGTAGGCTGCAGCACACACACACACGTACACACACACACACACACATAGTACTCCACTACCATGACTGGTTTCGCCTTTAAAATCACACACACCTTTGCGCAACAAACGAAGCCAGCTTTTGGCGAACATTACGCACGGCTTTGACGCACATTGAAGCGCGGATAAAGCTGCATAAATGTGCGTTTTTTGTCAAGTTTAGTGCAAAAGCATGCGAGACAACGCAGTGCGGGCTGTGGAGATCCCCACAACACCGAGCTCCACGGCGAGGAGGATCATCCAGCCCGCTGTCGACGTGCTCTCCCCCAAACAAAAGGCTCATGGCACAAATACGCATCAGCTGTGGGGACTGACGCCTCGCATGATCGCCGTTTGGCACCGGGAAATGAGGGCCTAGGCGAGCAGCACTGCATCTTTTCTGGGCGGCAAGAGCTGATCTAGTTGCCCTTACTAAACAATGCCAAAGTCAAACGGAACGGGAACTACAGCACGGCGGGGCTGGAGACGCGGCGGAGCCACGCCATACCGCCGATCGAAAAACGCAGCGTTTGTTTGTGCTGAACACTTAAACAGGGAACTGTTAACAAATCGGAGCCTCTTTATTCTTTGTTTACTTCAGCAGTCGGGAGTAAAATGTCTAACCTGCCTCACCACAACAACACCCTCCCCCCTACAGATCCATTCGCCTTCCATGCTCACACACCGCTGCAGACAAATGTTTGCGCTCCCAGACGGATTATTCTCACACAGCCCCGAGGACACTGTTTACCAGCTCACACAACGAAGACCTGCAGATTTAGCCATCTATCATCTAATGAAGGAGATCTGGCTTTTCTGTAGCAGCGAACCACCGTCAAGATAAAGCCCCTCCGATTCATTTAAAGACACAAAAGAGGCGACTCATCCCCAAACACCCCCCTGCTACTAAAACACAGCACTGAGCGGTTATAACAGTGAATAACTGTGAATATAATTTAGTTAAAGCAGCTGTTACATACCCAGGAAAAAGACTCCTTACTCCGGATTCGTGTTTGTAACAAAATAGTTGGAGACGCCCCCCTCCGCTGACATTGGCGCATACTACGGTACACGTCACTTTATTTTGAATATAACCCGCTAAAACTGCGGCGGAGTCAGGGGAGCAGCACCAGGACTCCATTTCATAACACAGAGAGAAGCACCATGTTCGTGCACGCTGGTCTGCGCATCATCTGGTTTTTGGATTAAGGGCTCTGAAGTGGTTATTAAATAATATGTATTTTTAATTAATACTATTTTAAATGACAAAATTGTAATTCAAGGGCAGCACGGTGGTGTGCAAGTGCTTCACTGCAGGGCCTTTCTGTGTGGAGTTTGCATGTTCTCCCCATGCATGCAAAGCTTCTCTCTAGGCACTCTGGCTTCCTCCCAAAGACCAAAAACATGCTCATTCGGTTGATTGGTGACTCCGAATTGCGACCGGCTGTTCACTCCAGGGTGCACCCCCACCTCTCGCCCAATGTCAGCTGGGATAGGCTCCCAAAATCGACCCCAAAAGCAAAAAGCAGAATACGTAATGGATGGAAAGATGGATATTAAAATTCATTATGGAAGCAACCACATTTTATTTTATATTTTATGGTCAATATGAGTTGATAGTGTCAAACTGATTGATTGCATTTTCCATTTCTTAAAAGAAAATAGTTAAGACAACAACATTAAAATATATATTTTGTAGAACATCCTGAGACTGGATTCAGCCATCAGTGAAGCCAGTGCACCAAACTGATGTAGTGTTACCGTTTAATTAAAGGCCCTGCACCGGAGGAAGTGGAAGAGGGTAAAGTTACAAAGATTCTAAGGGCCCATGACTGATGGAGGCCCCTGAAAAAAATGATACAATGACTATATATTTTTTTACATATCACAAAACTACAAGATACAAAGACAGCTTTGTCCCAGCAGGGACCAGCAAGGACCAACATTTTGTAGCCTTTAGCCTCCACATTGAGGAGGGACACAGTATTATTATTTAATAACTTTTTAATGATCTCTGTACATCATTTATTTTATCGACAGCTCTTTTCTACCCTTGCTTTTACCTGCCTTTTTTATTCATTACTTGTAGTTGTTTTTATTTTTGCATTTAAGCTCCTCATTTATATTGGTCTGTGGTAGATTATTTTGTTTTTATTGTCTTGTTTTTACTGATGGGTCATTTCTGATCTCGTCTACCAAGGGTTCCTCTTTTAATATTATCACTGCTGTCACTTTCTCATGTTTTGTCTTGTCCTGTCCTTGGATGTCTATTGTATGTTAAAAGGGATGATGACTCCCCTTCTGCTGTAAACCAAATTTACCCACAGGTAAAAATAAAGTTACCTTACCTTACCTTAAAGCTTCCTTGTTTTTCATTGCAGAAAAGTAAATTAAGGCATCTTTTGCATCAGTTAACTCCAACAAAATAATATGAATATAAAAAAGAACATTGGAACATTTATTAAAGCCTATTGGTTTCAAATATGCTTTTGCTGAATCAAACAGTATGTTAAAATATATAGGTCGTTATTCATGAGGACAAACCCTTTAAAGCTTAAAATGGCCCAAATGTCAGAATGTTCTGTATGGCATCTACTTTAATTATTATATTTTCAGCTGAAGAGAGTTTTCTTCTCAGTTTGAAGCTTATCTGTGTCTTAAACTTAAATGACTTTGCTGTAATAATTATATATAAACATAAATTGTCATATTTATTTGGTCAATTTGCTTTACAGATGCTTGATTTTAGAATCTGTGCAGAGCTGGTTCGGGATAGGACCAAATCTGATATGTTTTCATGGGGCCCAAAATTTCTTGCAGCACCCTGCCCTCACAAAACTATACAGTAATAGTAGGGATGCACAAAATTGGATTTTTTTCTTTTGTTTGGAGAGAACCCACGCATGCACAGGAAGAACATGCAAACCCCACACTGAAAGGCCCTTATGGACACGGGATTTGAACTAGCAACCTCCTTGTAAGGCCATCCTGCCTCCAGTCTTGAAGAGTGGAGCTGAATTAATTTCCAATGTCCTGACAAAACAAAGTCAGAGGCAGCCACAGAAAAGGGACGCTTTAATGGGCTTGTTTTTAGTTTTTGATGTGGAAGGGGAAGATTAGAGGTCCCAGATCTTTAATGAAATGTTCTTGTTTTTGTTTAGTCTGCAGTGACTTCATGTGTAGGACTGAGGCTTTTGATGTAAGGACGTGGGACACAGGAGCAGCAGAGTCTCTCTTTGTGTTTTCGAGAATAAAGTTTCTTTGTTGATGAAAGTAAGTCATAAGTCCAGCAATAAATGGGTGCATGGTATTGTATTTGATGACAAACATTCTTAATCAATTTGGCAGTAATGTTTTTTTAACATCACTGCCAAATTGAGACTCAGAGGACATTTGGATTTTTAAAGAGTCCATTTTTGAGTATTAAACTTTGTCACCAAAACTTTCCTTCAGCTTGAGGACCAAATCAGATCAATATTTTTGGAATGGAGACGTCAACACAGCTTTAAGTAAGATGAACTGCTGTAATATCGTGCAATAACCTGCTCTACAAGCATAAACCCACTAAAGAAAGCGTAAGACAGAGTGATATTAAAACTCCCAGCTCCCGGCATGCTTCACTGCTGCAGAGTTTCAATCTAACTTTGAGTACACGTCACTGACTCTGCTCTCTTTGGTGTGGTAGTAAAACCTCACAGTCGATCTAAATTCAGTCTGATTTGTTGAGTGAATGCAGTGGTGCAGGAGTCCAACCACCAGCTCTGTATTTTAAGACCAAAGTGATGCTTTTAACCTTCAACTGTCAGCAGAAAAGTCGAGTAATCATTACCCAGACTGGTAATTTGATATAGTTTACAGTGTTTATCTGACGTTATAAAGGAGTATCAGTGGTGATTTAAGCAGCTGTTTTTAAACTTAGTTTATAGACAAAGAGTGATAGTTATCATCACTTTACACACATTTGCACAAAGTTTGTGATAAAACCTGAAACCATTATATATATATATACATTTTCTATACATATGAATTCAGAATTTATATATTTCTAGAACCAATTCTAATGAAGATGGGACATTTTGTAAAATGCAGGTAAAACAGAATACAATGATTTGTAAATCCTTTGTCACATATAGTCAATTAAGTACATTTTAAAGGCAAGATGTTTAATGTTCAAACTGATAAACGCTACTGTTTTTTTTTTTGCAAATGTTCACTTATTTTTAATCTGATGCTTCACAAAAAATTGGGACAGGGGTAACAAAAGACAGGGAAAGTTGAGGAATGCTCTAAAAACACCTCTTTGGAAAATTCCACAGGTGTGTTAGCAAATAGTCCAACAGTTCAAAACATTTCTCAACATGCAATTTCAAAGAATTAAGAGATTTCATCATCTACAGTCCATACTATCAACAAAAGATTCAGAAAATTTAGGAGAAACCTCTGCACTTAAGTGGCAAGGCCAAAAACCTACATTGAATGCCAGAGACTTTCAATCCCTAACACCAATCGTCAGTACATCTGAAAATCAAGGTCAAACTCTAACATGCAAAGCCAAAGCAATATATCAACAACACCCAGAAGTACTGCCGGCTTTTCTCCTGAGCTCAACTGAGATGGACTGAGGCAAAGTGAAAAAGTCTGCTGTGGTCTGAATCCACATTTCAGACTGTTTTTGGACATCATGGACGTGGTGTCCTCCGGGCTAAAGAGGAGAAGGGCCATCCAGACTGTTATCAGAGCAAAGCTCAAAAGACAGCACCTGTGATGGTATGGGCGTGTTAGTGCCCACGGCAAGGGTAACTTGCACATCTATGAAGGCACCATTAATGCTGAAAGGTACATACAGGTTTTGGAGCAACATATGCTGCCACACAAGAGATGTCTTTTTCAGGGACGACCCTGCTTATTTCAGCAAGACAATGCCAAAACACATTCTGCACGCTACACCAGCGTGGCTTCAGAGTAAACGAGAGCAGGTACTAGACTGACCTGGCTGCAGTTCAGACCTGTCTCCCACTGAAAATGTGTGGCCATTTTTTAAGCACAAAACACAACATAAGAGACGCCGGACTGTTGAGCAACTGAAGTTGATCGTTAAACAAGAATGGAAGGAATTACAGTAACAAAGGGTTAACAATAAGTCTCCTCAGTTCCAAAATGCTTTGTGAGTGTTGTAAAAAAGGAAAGGAACACAGTGGTAAACATGCCCCCGGTCCAGCTTTTTTTGGAATGTGTTGCAGGCATCAAATTCAAAATGAGAGAAAATTTGCAAAGAAGCAATAAAGTTTATCAGTTTACAGTTTACAATATCTTGTATTGGGGGTGTATTTAATAGAATAAAAGTTGAAAAGGATTAGCAAATCATTGTCTTGTGGCTTAAGTATGACTTAATAAAACCTATAAACATCACTCCTTTTGCCCTAAAATAAGAAATACCCTTACCTCTCCGTCAAAGGTAAATAAAGACACGTTGAGAAACATATTTGTTGACAGTTTGTATTTATTACAGTATAGCTTGATTCAATAGTCATACGAATGATAAAGTAATAGGTTAAAATAGAACAAATATAAAATTAACATCGATAACTGCATATCCTGAATACTTGTATGAAAACAGCTGTTGAATAAGATAGAAAAATAAAACAGGGCACAGTTTGCGTCCGTCATTGAAAGGAACAAACAATAATCCTTATATCAGAGTGCATGAGGATGGCAGAATTAAAAACACTTCACTACGAGCAAATTCAATATGAATTTTGTAGTAAAGAACACAGTTTTTATTTTCACCTGGCAGCGACATTAGGCAACATATGACACAGTTTTTGTACATGTACTCTACAATAATGGCAAGATACTTGGACCAGATGAAAGTACGGAAACAACCACAGTCTGTAGAACTTAAAGTCACACAATAATAAAAAAGAAAATATACTTTAGACAATAAATCAGACTCTGAGGTGCCACAGAGGGGCTCTATAGGGTGGAGGCACGGATGTGTTCATGCTAAGCTCCTAACATTAGGGGTTCATTAATTCCCAAAGAAGCTATATGACGATGTTTGCCCACTTTATGGTTCTTATTATAGCATTTCTAAATTTAACAGTCCAGCATGACACAGAAACCTACAGAATCACTACAGGGTTTTATTTGTAATCCAGCCCCATCACTGAGGGCACGTCGGGAAACTTATTTAAAAGTGCTAAAACATAATTTGAGTATAAAAAATAACAAAAGTATTGCACTACTCATGAGGTCTTGACTGATGACTCCCACAGACTGGATGGTAAAGTCACTGCAGACTGCTCGAAATATATTTGTGTGTTTGTTTAGCGATACATTCCCACGATCACCAAAGCGAGATGGCACTGCGAGAGCGAAGACACCGTTTGTACTGCGAGACAGGAAATCTACACATAAAGGCGAGACAGAGAGTGTACAGAAAACATAATGGACGATGACAGATGGGAGTTCACAGCTGGGTCATTTAGGATGTGCTTTACCTCTTTTAGTGACCTCACAGTGATAGAAACTTCTTAATTTTTTTTTTTTTGGCTTGTTTGGGCAGTTTTACCTCCTCATGTTTAATATGACGCTCCTGAGACTTTGTAGAACAACCTCGTACCATCTACATGACACACTATGTGCTTAAACTGGTGTAAAAATGAATCTTTCTTCTTGTTGCATGGCAGTAGATATTTAATTATGTACTTTATTACAGCAGTGGTTGTCAACTGGTGGGCTGGGACACAGATGTAGGTATCTGGAATGTTAAATGAGGGTCACAAATGTGAGCCTGGAAAATAAAATGTGCTATAAAGTCATTTATTCATGACTAATAGAAGCCCAAGAGGACATACATTCATATATTGTATTTTACTCCATTTTGATGTGACAATCAGTACATTTTGGTTGATTTATAAACAGGGCTGAACAGTTTAGGAAAATAAATTAAATGTAATGATTAACATGGCAATTTTAGTCCATTATTCTCTTTTTAGACAAAAAAATACATTAAAATGACTATCAAAAGTAAAGATGGGAATCTAAAATCAAGTCCAATTGAGAATCAATAACAATTCAAAGAGTTAATATCATTAGTCTTTATGCTTAAAATTTTCCTCATCAGTTCCTTCCACTCTGTTTGCCTTTAAAACCAGCGAATCAGGGACGTCATGCTTTAATCAAAGGCTTTCAGCAGAAATTATAGAGGAGTCAAAAATGTAATCATGGCAGACAGACATTTTTGGCGAAATGGTTCTTAACCCTAAATACTAAGTGAGTGGAAACTAGGGTTAAAAATAGTATTTAAAGTGGTGCATACTGATGCAGACATAGATTATGATTCTTCAAATTTTGGGCCTTGACATAAATAATTTAAATATTTAATCTGTGAATGATTCATAGGCCTAAAAACCTCTGCTGCAAAAGCTTCAAATGAAATGATATTTTGACACTTTATTGACCTTAAGGAAATATTTCACCACCTGCAATTTGGAATATCGCAGTGGGCCATATTGTGGTTTTATTGAAATTCTTATCAAATGTTAGGCTCTGTATCCCAAGATCTTGGGGAACAAACAATAATTTGCTTGATTAACTGTTATTTTCTCAGCATTCTCAAATGCAGATCCCAGAGACAATTTAATGGGTAGCCAATATGCAACTAGATTTTAAAAAGTAAGCACAAGTCTGTTTGCAATCTTATTTTTTAGAAGTGATAGTGGAGTATTCAGATGGGTTATTCTGGTTGCAATCTTTTATTAAATGACAAAAGAAGAACTTTTAAGTTAAGTGAGGCCAGTATGTCTGGCATGATGTAAAGAAGACACTTGCGGTATGTATGAAATAAGAATAAGTAGGACTTCAACCTAAGTGTGAGGTCAGAAGTTTATCTAAACTGAAACAGCATCTTCAGAAGAGACATTTGAGGATTGTTCCCAAAATTGACTGCTGCACTGTTGGTTGTTTTGTAATGTTGTCACATTACAAGGTTTTCTTCGACCTCATGTCATCCTGCCCCATCATTCATTAAGTCATCTGAGATGTTTAATCTATTTTTTATTTTTTTTGGTTTTGGCTGCCATTCTTCACTGGAAGTATAGAAGAGAAAGAAAGCTGCTTTCAAGGCAACCAAAATGTCCACATTACCCTAGAAATATTAAAAAATAAAATATACTTATGGCCTCCAGGACCACTGATGGGCTACTTACAACACTTAGAAATATGGTGTTGACTGTTTTTTTGGGACGTTTTTCATTTCATAAATTTTAAGTGGTTGAAATTTTTCAGCAATATGGTTCTTAATTTCTCTTAAAGAAGGGGAAAGCCTGACCAGCTGAGAACCACTGCATTATAGGATCAGTTCAACCCAAAATAAAAGTTGTGTATGGTACTGTAATGCCCCATGTCACTTAAAACTTAAATGATTTTATTTTGTACAATTCATCTAAACTGAACCTCATTTAAATACAGAATAACAGAGTCAGCTCTCTTTATGCACATTACTGATGATACTGATGAATTACTCTACATATTTGGACTTCTTTTTGCTTCAATATCTCATTTTCATGGCAATTAAATCTCCTTAATTCTGTTTTTGGTTATTAATAATCAGAGTTAAATTAATTCTAATGCATAAATACAGACTTTCGAAGCAAAATCTCATCCATGACAAGATGAATAATTTTTCATACCGATTTGTAATGCCTGTAATTACTGTGGATACAGAAACCTGCAAAAAATAACTTGCTCACATTTTTCATGTCATTGGGTCAAAGTGAGTTTTACATTTGACTGTTTACAGACAGAGAAATGAGATTTCTTGTTAGAAAACACCATACAGGCATGTATGGGCCAAGATATGCAACAAATAGTTGTACCACTATTTATACGGGGAGCAATACAATTCATACTGACTTTAGTTTCTCCAAATGACCTTTAAATGGAGTTAAGCTTTTTTTGGAGGAAAAATGGCCATGCTTGCATTTATAAGAGTCCTTAACAAATTAAATTTGAAGTCATTTTATTAAGCTGCAGTTTGTAAAACTCTAAAACAAAGTTTTGAGTGATATGGGACATGCTGATAACTTTGATTTTGGGGTGAACTACTCCTTTAACATTCCCTCTGCTATTGCTCTAAAATGGCAAACAAAAAAATAAAGGTAAATAAACACCATCTCAATAATTTCTCCCAATGTTTCTGACAAAACAACAGTGTTACACACGAGGGCAGCTGTAAATTTACTCTGCCATGTATTTTTAAAGTTGACCCAGCCAATAACAAACCATCGCATAGCTGGGCACAAGAATGTTATAACATTAAAACACCACATTGTTAACACTAAACCTTCTCTGGTCCCTGTCCTGAATTTGTTGAGCCTACAAACAAAGATCTGACTCTCAAACACGGCCTCTGTGAGGAAGTGAACTTTCCTGGGAGCACTTATTGGTCACACAACATGGTCTGGTTTTTACAGAATGACTGCAGAAATCTCCGGGTTCATAGATCGGAGGGGTTTGGGGAGTCGGGGGCTGAAGCTCACTGATTGGATGGGAGCAGACCCTGCCTTTGAGCGTGCTCCAAGATGGCGTTGTAGCAGAAGTAGTACTGGTCTGGGGTTTGAATGCTGAAGGCCCTCTGTGTTCTCATACGCCGCACCGTCTGGCATACGTTTAGTGAGCCCATGTCTGCTAGCTGGGACAGACAGATGTCCAGGGCACAGAAGGTACCTGTGGAGAGAATGGCTTATTAGCAAAGACATATTTTTACCTCTGCCAATAAGGTTAGCAAGTTACGCAAAAACTAGTGAACGGATTTACATGAAAATTTTACCAGAGGTGGTTTGGTCCTAGAAAGAAGCCAGTAAATTTTGGTGGTGATATGTACATTTGTCTGTATGCAAAAATTTCCCCAAATTTCCAAAAACCCCATAAGCCAACATTGGGAGGAGTTTTAATAAATCATATCTCTGCCATTTCTTAATGGATTCTATTCCAACTTTACAGGATAATATGGGGTACATGTCTCTATCATCAAGGTAAATTTCAGCTGGAACCGATCCAGATTGGCGTCACAAAAAAACATTGAACTTTATAATGGGACAACATTCAACAATTCATATAAAATCAAAATATTAAGTGAAGTTCTCAAAACTTGTTGTGTTCATACAGGATAACAACCTCCATGTATGTGTTGAGTTTGGTCCGGATCCTGGTGGAAAGCCACTGCTGGAACTGAGCTGCTTGGTGAAGATCTGTCCTCTCTAAATGCTTTTCTAGTAAAATATGTTTCATCGATTTGAACTAAGGCTAAGCGATACGGCCTAAATATTTGATCTTTGATTATTCTACACAAACTTTGTTTCTTCCCCTCCTACAGAAAAAACCCAAATATCAGAAATTAGTCAAAAACTAAAACTAAATGACCTTGGAATGACAATTAAGCCATAATTTTGTTATCAAAGGTAGTTTGTACATGAGGAGACGTCTTCGATGACAATTATCGCTGTGCTAGTTTTGTAAACAATCACATTAAAGCTGCAGCATGCAATTTATTATTTCTGTCACTGGCCCCAAAAATGAAGCCACATGAAAGATCGTTAGACATCTGTGCCCCCTCTTTGCTCTGTTTAAGCCTTTAGAAAATCTAGCAAGGGACGCCCACTTTTCAGCGGATCAGGGCTCAGTTCAGGGACAGTACTCATAATGGATCCTTCTCTAAGGTTTATGTGCTTGCTATACCTAAAAGAGCTTTAGTTGTTGTTAAGATTGGACAGGTAATGTTAATTTTATGAAGGGACGAGTGGTTTGTGGCTCTTCTGTGGCACAAACATAGTGGATTGGTTGTGTATAAGGAAAGGGCGTGGCTAGGAGCACAACATGGAAAAGAGGGAGGAGTAAAATTGAATTCATTTCAGTCCCATACAAGTTACACACCCCAGCTTTTAACCATCTCACCATTATTTACTCTCATTAAACAAATACAAGCCTAGAAATGTGCCCCTGCACAAAATGGCAGACCCTTATACAAAAACGCTGAAAGAGTTTGGCATTTCTTTGCACAAACAATGACAACTTTCCAGTCAGGGAACAGAAATCCTAATTAGTATATTTTTAATCTTTCACAACAAAAAATTAAATTCACTCGACTGAAATCAATTTGATCTTAATAATCCACGACCAGAGTCAAAGACTGTGTGTGACCACATGACTTTTCTCACCTGTTCTCCCAATCCCTGCACTGCAGTGGACCACCATGGGGGGTCCCAGCGGGTGTCCCGTCCACTGAGGTCCTAGAGCCTTCACCATTTTCCTCTGTTGTCTCTTCACAGCTCCCAGGAAGTCAATGAGAGTCACTGCTGAGGTGGGGACGCCGTAGTCAGGCCAGCTGAGGTACTGGAAGTGACTCACTTGTCTCTGTTCACAGGTCTAAATGGATAAAATATGTCATAAGTCATGTACTTGTTTAAAGACAGCTTTTTTTTAATTTGGGGAAATAGTTTTACCTCAAGCATTCTTGCAGAGTTAGACAAAAGGACCAAAAAACTTTCAATGGATGCGTTTTTTTTTTTGTCAAGAATACAAGTTCAGCTTAGCTTGGCTCAAACCTCAGATGTGAAGCAAGTTTACGCTGCTAGCTTTGCTCTGTGCAAAATTTTAATAACGCCACAACCCAGTTCAACCTTCATATAACATTATAAAAAATTCAATGGCTTCATGTTTATATAGAAAGATTTCCTGAAACTCATGGCTTATTCACACTAATATAAAAAGTAAAGTATGTAAAATTTAACATTTGTTTTTATACATTTTTGCACTAAATAAATTGATTCTGGGTTATATTTTTCTTTAGAGCGTGAATTAAAATAACAGCTAAATAAGCTGCACAAAATGTTTAAAACAACTATACATGTAAGCTCAGCTATAGATGCAGCAACGTCTTGATCTCCCTCCAAGCTGCTACAGGTCACACAGAGGTAACACGAGATGCACAAAAGACGCACGTTTAAGTTGACACAATATAAAAAATAAAGTACAAGATCATTTGATGAAAAATATGCATAGTTTTTGCAGCAAGATAATGCTATAACATGCAGAAAAAACTTAAAGAAATGAAGGTTTGATGCAATGAAAACAATGCAATGAGTTTTTTGTTTTTATTTTCTCGAAGTCTAGACGATCACTAAGAGTTGCATGCCGGCCTGGCTCAGGGGAATCAATAAATGCCTCAAGGCTCCTTCAGCTGCTTTTACTACGAGGACTACTATCGGCACTGTTGATGAAATGCACAGTAAAATGGCTTTAGTTTGGATTTCCTTGAGTCTTTGCCTCCATCAAATCAGGACAGAATCATAAAATACTGCACCCAGGCAAACAAAATGTCTGCGAGAACATCTGGGCAACATTTCTATCCTGTCTCCATTTGTTCAGTAAACACAAAGTACACAGATGCCACTTCAGAGATATTTCATCTTTTTTCTCACATTCCTGGAGCTGTTTGACGATAACCTGGAAATTACTGCCATGTGAAAAGCCTCTCTTGTTTGCTCTGTTTTGTTGAATCAAAGAATCTTGCAGTGATCCATGTTTATACCTCAGTGTTGTGCAGTTCGAGGGTGGTGTGGTTGTAATGGGTGTGGTGATCAACCCTCTGGTTAACCACGGCTATGTGGCCGTACACCTCCTGTCCCCCCTCCTCCAGGGGCCAGTACTGCCCACACTTATTGCGACTGCCCTCGTCCGTCCTGAGGCACACAGATAGAAGAGACTTCATCATAACATATGTAAATCAAAGTCATTGAGACAAGAGGCAACAGTTATTAGTATCCATGCCACTTCTCTGAATCTGCTGAATCTACCTGGTTGTCATGACAACAACGAGCACGTTTTGCTCCCAGACCATCCTCCAGAAATCACCATAGGTTCTCTCTAATGGTCCTGCGGGATAAAACAGCAGATATGAAGCACATTAAGACACATTCTGCTCAGTCAGTGAGTGTAGTAGCAGAGCATTTCTGTTAAATTACATTGAATGGCAGAATTAGGAGGAGTTACCCTTTGATGAAAGCTAAACCATTAATCAGAGACCCTCCCCTTGTCATTATTTACTGTATTTTCACTACTTGATTATTTGAAGAGTTGACCTTGGAGTGTGACGATGAATACAAATCCAGTTTTTGTTCCTGCTGTTATGTTTACCTGTATTTCCTCTTTCCCTCATTTCACTTACCTTGTGTAAATGTCAGACTGTGCTAATATCCTGAACACCACCGCTTCCTTTCATATCACCCCTAAATGAGGAGCATTCATTAGTTTAAGGCAGGGGTCTCAAACTCGCGGCCCGCAGGACGATATTTTGTGGCCCCCTACTTGACCTCAAACTTCAGTGTTCATGCGGCCCCTGCATGTTTCTCAAACACACATTTTGGCTGAGTCGTTGCGCATGCCACGCTTGCCCTGGACTTTTATATAATCTTTTTATCACTTATGGCAGGGGTCTGCCACCTTTTCAATCAAAAGAGGCATTTGCCATTCATGATCTGAAGAACCCATTCATGCACGAGTTATTTCGTCTTATTGGACAGAATGCTTCCAGCCACTGACGAGTTTTTCTGTCATTCTGTGTTTTTATTGAACTCTGGTAGTTGGCACTCTTACGTGGAGAAGTTCTGCTCTCCTGTGACCGCAAACAAACAAGACACCTCACTGAGGGAATGACGGAGCCAAGGTGCATGCTGAGATGGAAGAGAGAAAAAAAGCGCTGACAAGCGCAAAAATCAAACCTAAACGGATGATCCTGGTCATATAAAGAACAAACTTGTGACGTTTTGGTCCCTTATTTGCTCATCGGGAGGATGATTTATCAGAATATTATCTAAATAACTGTGGATTTACTGTAAAAGCCTTTCTGTGTCCATCTGAGAGATGACAACCTGCGAGGAAAAGCCCACCTGCTGGGATTCTGTGGTAAGATCTCGTTTTTTTATGTGGATTAAATCAAATTGATTAATGGATAACATCAATACAAGTTTATGAAATGGAAAGCTACACTTATATTTGCAAATGTATTGATAACACGACGTAAACCGCCCGTTAGCCTCTCCCGTCTGATCAGGACGACAGGCACACATATTACACACCTACAGCGAAAGAGCACATGTTACGCCCCTCTGAGCTCCCAAAACTAGAGGAAAGTTAAACAGGGCTGTAATTAAACAGACAGAGACAGATGGGAGAGCTTTCGGAGTTCAATATGATTCATTAACAAACTCACAGACACCGCGGTGCGCTCCACAACGGCACAGCTGTGCATCCTAACGCACGCACACCTTCAGGTCTGTGTGGACAGGTCTGACTCTGTCCATACTTAAAAAGATAGAAGTGTTTCCATCAAGTTTTTATGGAAGAAAAGAATCAAACACTAGTTATTCAAATTACTATAGGTCCACTGCTGATTTATTTATATTGATTTAGGGGAGACCGGGGATGTTTGTAACGCTAGGAGAGTTCCAACATCACAGTTTTCTCCAGTCAAGTATAAGATAGGGGTCACATGATGATTTTATTTTTTCCTCCCTGATTACATACAGGGGCTGTCAAGGCTGGAAACTGTTGCATGTGAACTTTACAGAGAAAATAATGTTAAATAAGAAATGTACTACATTTTGTTTAGTTCTAAGACTTATTGTGACTGAAACTCTTCTCCCTCAGGCAAAAGTGTTGCATTTTCCTCTTTGTAATTTCAGACAACTTAAACAGCTCGCCAAACATTGGCTGATAGGGGTGGGGCGGGTTGTAAACAAAACAGAAAAAAATGTAGGCAGTTAAAATCTACAAAATTTCAGTAAAAACGCTGGTGCTGGGTGGCAAATTTTTTTTGAAAAATGCTGGCGGGGAAAGAGTTAATAATAACAATTGGGAAGATTTAATCATTTTTACTGTTTTTTTTTTTTTTTTTTTTTAATACTTGGGAGCCTTTTTTACAATACTTCATGTGGCCCAGCCTCACCCAGACTCTACCTCCAGTGGCCCCCCAGTAATTTTAGATTGAGACCCCTGGTTTAAGGTGTACCACAAGGCTCCATACGTGGTCCCCTGCTATTTAACATTTTGGCTGCCACCTCTGGCTCAATCCTTTGTTTATATTGCAGCCTCTAATAGTGAGGGTGACTCGTCTGGGCAGGGGTGTGGCCAAATAAAGGCCTGGACCCCAGACCCATCTTGCCTAGCTCCAATCTACAACGATTGTGAGCGGCCCAAAGCAGCATGGCCCAATCAGAGTCCTTTAGAACAGGAAGAGGTGGGAGCTACAAGCGAGATGACCGCAGGAAGTGACCATTCGTACAGAGATTAGCATAGATGCTAACAGATTCAGCAGCAGTTTTATCAGATCTTTTCCACATTTCTTTATTAAATGAAAAACAAACAACACTACAAATTTGCTCCACTTCCAACATGTTTTGATGAGAGTTTGTTCTACCTAGTGGCTCATGTTCTGTCCTTAACACTGCCACAGTACTGCTTGCCTGCTACTAGGGATGTAACGGTTACCGGTAAAATGGTAAACCGCGGTAAAATTTCTGACGGTTAGTATTACCGTTTCCTGTTTTAATTACCGGTAAACCGAGTTCGATTACCACACTGTGTCAATAACTCACGGTGATGCTGCTCATTGCCTGGAAAAGCTGGAACTATGTGTCTGCTCCTCAGTAAAGCAGCCGCGGTCCATCGCAGACGGAGGCGCGCATGCGCAGTTTGCATTGTTTGGCCTCTGAAAGTGAAAGTTTGGCCGCGGAGGTGGGCGCCCGCACAGGCTGTATAGCGGAGATTTTTCCCCCTTGAAACGGACAAAGTCTGAAGTCTGGTCGAATTTTGGACTTACAAGGATGCCGAGGGTAAACTGATTGAAGACGGCAACCCTGTCTAAAACACGATGCTGCTGCCGGCGGAAGAAAAAGACGTGCGTGATTAAACTACCGTAACTCCTCGAGAAAGTGAGCTGACTGAGCCACAACTGAGAGAGTGAGAGTGAGGACATTCAGTGAGCCATACCTGAGTGAATTACAGGTGGTTTATCAGCATTTCCTGTTTAAATAATGTATAAATGTTTTAAATAATAGCATTAGTATCATTCTGGAGAGTGTTCTCGCCATTCTTTTGTCGGTTATTGGCCGTGTTTTGCCATATTCCGTAATTTATCGTCTTTTTCCATCATAGTTCATGTTTTACGGATTTCATCAGTCGTACTTTGGAACTACTGGAGGAGGAAATGTGGAGGAGATTTGTCAGGGAGAGGTTAGACCAGAGGAGATTCATGAAGGGGCTAACTGGACAGGAACTGCCTCAGGGACTATCGTCAGTAAAAAAAACCGCCTGGACATGGTCTGATATAACGAGCTGTAACATGAACACTAATGCTGTAGGCAAGCAAAAATGTGTGAGTGTATGTAAATCAGATTAGATTTATTTTTGGTCATCTCAAAACTTTGAACATGTTCATTTACAATTGTTTATGAAAAGAATCCTGTTTAAAGTTCAGCTCAGCTTTTTTCTTTTCTTGTAATTACACAGTTTAAGCATTCATACCATAATGACAAATACTTTCCAGTATTGTTTACTTTTATTTCTCATGAAAAAAGGGTGAAAAAAATTAACTCAAACAAATACAAAACTACCAAAAGTTATGTCAATGTCAACATCTTATGACTGAGGTTTTATGTCAACATTGCAATGTGTAAACTCTAATGTTAATAGAATTATATATGCTAATTAGCTAAACAATGAATTTCAGCGAGTTTCAGCTGCCTTATAATGCAAGCATTAGAGTATTAACTGATTTTTTTAGGTGTATAGTAAACCCCCGTGGTATCGCAGTTCAGTTTTCACGGTCCCGTTACTGTGCGTTTTTTTCTGTAAGACCTATTAATTTTGATACATACTTTGATGCCTACATTTTTGCCATTTCGTGGCATTCTGCAGCATTGTTTGAGTTTAAATCTTGTGCGTCACAATATAATGCCCGTACATACCGATTCAGTCAATCAGAGTGTCTGTATTTTTTTCTCAACTGCTGATTGGCTGTTGTGTATCACGTGGCTTTGCATCTCACAGGGAGCAGAGATGCTTGCTTTGTTTTCTCACAGCTCCGCGTCTCTCTCTACAGTGATCGATGTTCTGCATGAGTTTAAAGGAGTTGAAAGTGTTTTGTGCACCTTAAAATAAAAGTACCGTAAAAGTTATAAAATATGCCTCGGGTACATTTAAATATGTATTTCTATTTTGCAGATTTTTACTTATCGAGGGTGGGTCTGGAACCTAACCCCTGCGATGGAGGGGGGGGGGGGGGGGGGCACTGTATACTACTCACATCTCTGTTTTTCTTTATTACAAATGCTTTTAGAAATGCATATTTAGGAGTTTAAAGACACAATTACATTCATTTTAGCCCAATTTTCTTTGAAATATTTCTGCTTGTAGAGTTGTGATGGCAATACTTGTTATGTTTTTGAATTGGGTTCCAATGTTATGTGCACTCTAAATGTCCAGTTTATGTTGTTGTAACATAATTTACAGATTATTTTTCAGCATGTATAACTGTACTAACTGAGCTGCAACAAAGCATTTATTTAGGCAGAGATTTATTTACAGTCCATTTACATATATATGTGCCAGTTTCCATACCTTGGGTACCTATGTATGCATTCCTCTGTTTGTAGCCATCCATGAAGCTCGCATTGATGTAGTCAGATCTCTGTGGGAACACCAAAATAATGCCACAATAATAGTATGTAGTTAATGAAGTCACTCTTGCTCTGTCAGGTAAATCAAAAAGGCCCTGAAAAAAGGTCCATTACATAATGAAACTATTACAAGGCTGAGAGCGTATTTGATTACTTTGGGGGAGTGAGCACAGCAGCATAATCACAGTAACTGTGTCTACAGCTGGACAAACACCACCTCTCTTGTGAAGCACAACACTGGCGGAGTGTCAGCCTTTCAAAATGATGAAGCTTGGCAGATTTCTTGGCAGCCAAAAGAGACCACAAACAAGCAGCTCACCGGTCAAACAGCCTTTTTTCCTTTGACTTAAATGACAGTGGTAATAAAAGAGAGATTATGGAGCACTTACCTCATTTCTTCTGGGTTTCAATCGCACTCTTGTTTGATCAAGGCACAGCACGTCTCCATAGCGATTCCTTTCCTGATTGTAGACAGATCTGTGAGTGAATTAAACCAAACTAGTTACAAATGACCCTCATTACAGGATAGAGCTATTGGTAATCACAGCATACACTCACAAAGCCTCATGTCCTACAGTATTTCTGCCTATTGAATTATTTTCAAACTAAAGGAGAACTATTGAATTTTGTCGTTTTGAACAGCGAACAGTCAGACATGCAAAACATTTTTGGTGTTAAACAATCTAATCCTGGTTTTAAAAACCATGAAAACATTGAGTTGCTGGATTATTGGCTTGAAAATCCCAGAAAAAGGAAGTACCTGATTTGTTGTAGACCCCCACACCAGGTCAACTTGCCCTGTTCCTTGTTTGAGACTGAACATGACCCTTTATTTTGTCTTTTTTACGCAGTGCTCAGATGTAATGTAAACTGTTACTAAAAACAATACATCCCAAATACCATACTCAAGTATAAGTAAAAGTACTGGTTTAAAAGTGACTCAAAAAAGTACTAGTACACAAAAAGCTCCTCCATTTCAGGAACTATAGTTAAATACAGCTCTCTAACAATCCAACGTGGCAAAAAGTTATTGTAATGAGGAGCAGCCACGCTGTGTTTACTTTGTAAGCTCACATTTGAGCTGTTGCGCCATCAAGCATACCGGGCTGAGGCAACCCTCTTCCAAGTGTGCCAAAGCCAGGGCAGTGTGCCATGCTCAAAGACAGCACAGAGCGCTCATACTACACAGATGAACAGGTAATTAAAGGGGGAAACTGTTGGGCATGGGACAGAACAATAGGTTAAATTTCACCCTGATATTTCGTTAACTGATTGACTAATATTGTTGTAGCAGCTTAAAACAACAGCTGTTCATGAAGTTTGTAATGCTAGCATTATGTTAGCCTAAACCAGTGGTTCTCACTTTTTGTCGTGCCTCTACTTCAAGATTACAACCAACAAGCAATCATGAAGTCCCAACAAGGACAAAGTCAAGATAAAATAAACACATCAAAGCATGTTAAATTCCAATTTCTCCTTTAAGTAATGGACTAAACGCGGAAACCCAAGGTATTTATCTACCATATTAATTTCCACAAATGAATTGTAATTTGTACTCTAACGTCATTGTATCATATCAACAAATTGTCAGCTTGTAAACTTATTCCTCAAATGTGACTTCTCGTACAGAGATTAGCATAGATGCTAACAGCTTCAGTAGCAGCTGTATCAGATCTGGATTGCATTTCTTTATTAAATGACAAACAAACAACAACACTACAAACTTCTCTACAGTAAGGATATTTTTGCTTTACTTCCAACATGTTAAGACGAGTTTGTTTTACGAGGTGGCTCATATTGTGTAGTGCAGTAGCGTCCGCCTACTACATTATCTGATTGGCCTGTGATAAATGTGATTGATGGAGCGATCGTCCAATCACCTGCCGGATATGCTTCTGAAAGGTTCTGCCATCCCCAAACACTTTCTATGGGCTCTTTTCTTGATGGACTTGAGAAATATATTGAATGGTTCATCTGTTCTGATCTGATATCATCTGATTTTCACTAAAATCATTTTAACTTAAGTAATTCTGACACTGTGGTAACCATATGTTTCCTTTAAAGAAAAAAATATAGAAGTTTACTTTGTAAATCAACGTTCTGCTTAAAAATATCAAGACATGATTTGAGCTCCACAACGCTCAGCTTGAAAGTGACCCAAAAGTCTTACAGTCTCTGTAAACTCACTGTGCACAGAGGAAGGTTCCGGGTGGAGGTTCCCTACGGAGCTCCTCGTACTCCTGATGGATGCCCGAGCGCTGCAGCCTCCCGAGATGTATCAGAAGCTCCTGCGGGCGCATGGACTCTGGTCCTGGGACATGAATCGAGGCGTCTTCGACAGGGATGCCCACCAGCTCGTCCACTGGGTCGACTCTGCCATTCTGCCCCACCAGCAGCTGCTGGTTCCAGCTGTACGAGTCGAGAGGCAGCAGGCCGCCGAGGTGCTGGGGGAGGCAGTCTCTGGGGAGGTGCTGGCGCAGCTCGGCCATTTTCACCATCTGAACCTGAAATTATAGACAGGGAGAGATGAGAGTGTTACAGCCTGCTCAGACAGCAGCTTGACTGATGCTTAGTCTTTAAAATGGCTAAATACTGGATTTTGTTCTCTGGCATCCTCTGGAGTGGCAGCAAACCAGTGCTACTTGAATAAATGTAATAAACAAATAAATATTCTAAATCTAAAAGACACTCAACCATGTCGTGACTCTTTGTTAAACTTGTCAATACTAATGAAATTCTTCAATGGCAGTAATGTGGCTGTTAGCTTGATCGATTCCAGTATTAACATCCGTTCAGCAGGCAGGATTAGTGGTCAGCGAGAAGCCTCTAATCAAATAACAACAATTCAGCAATCAATGACGCCAAGTTTCCATCTCCCTCTCTGAATACCACTTCAAGAGGATGAATATAAACATGATGTGATTATTAGAAAACAAGCAGCAGGCTCTGTTTACCCTCTCTCTGAGCTTCTCCTTGAGCAGCAGGCTGAGCAGATTGTAGGGCACTCTGAACCACACAGGGGCCCCGACAATCAACACCTTCTTCAGCCGGGCCGGGAACGCCCCCTGGTGGAAAAAGGCAGAACAATATATGATGAACAATTAAGTAGAAACTGTTTGATAAAGTGTTGTATATGAAAATAAAACAACCAGCGTATCAGGAAAAAATCTACAATCTCGCTTCTTTACAGAAAATGAATAAAAAACATTTTTGTAGCTCAGTAAGTCCTGTTCTGCCATGATTGGCAATTGGTTTTGATACTTTCAATACAGTTAAAATTTCTAAAACTCACTCACAGACATGAAGGGCGACCAATACCACTGACAAAATAAGTCAATTATCTAGCTTCCCATTCACTTCTTTCAGTAGCTGAGTCATTTCTATTGGCACGCCTGTTCTCCACATTGAGTGTAAAACTCTTCTGATAATATTCATCTTTTTTTCATCAGCACCACTCAGCTGAAGATTTGAATCAATATGAGGGCACTAAAGTGTCTGTGATATTGACTCCAGATGACATACCACTCTCTTTAAAGCACAGATCACTTTAATAACAGCATGCTCTCCAGGACTCAGCGAAATAACCACATTTCAGCATTAAATGACCATGGAGCATGGATAAAATAACACTTATGCTTGACATTTCATTCTGAAAGTCATTCATTCTGCCCTTTGGACAGGCCTTGAAGATACCAGCCCACTTTTAATCAATGTGCTACTGTGCAGAAGGAAGGATATAATTCAGCTGTGATGTAATTAACTGCCCTTGTACAGCAGTGGATCATTTCTACTGTAACAGACTGTCCTGTGTTTGATTTAGGCAAACGTCGTTTCTGTATTATGTCCCTAGAGAGATGCTGTAAAATGAAGGAAGGGGCTCTGTTGTGGTGGTGGTGGTGAAGCACAGTATGTTCATGCACTCATTCATGAAAGTTGAAGCTGTGGTTGAACCGATGAGGAGACTATAATTACACAGTAAGGGAATCAATGTGATTTTTTTCAAGGTGTAATGACAGTAGAGGGAACTTCACCATGGCAGTTGTCAGGGTGCATGGTAGAATTGTCTACATACACAAAGGTGTGGGAATCAAAAAAACTATTCCAGTTGAGAATCCATAACAACTCCCTCAATGAAATGATATCATTAGTCTTTTTTGCTTATCAATTCCTTTATCAATTTATCAATTTCTTTTACTTCGTTCTGCATGCTTGGAGGCAGCCTTCTGAGTGGAATTGGTCGGAACTGTCTTAATATTCAACAGAAAGATGCTTACTGTACAACTTTCTTTAAGTGGAAACAACAATTAGTGTAACTGCAGCATGCAGCACAGCATTAAATATCAGAAGTGTCATGTGTTTGACGTTGTTGTCACTGAATACCTGAGTAGGCCACCTTTTTACCACAAAGAAAATCAGCAGGAATTAATAAGGGAATCGTTAAAAGAGTCGGATCGATGAACAGAACTGTTAATAGCATTGGTATCAATAAAATCTTATCCATTCCCATCCCCTCACACATGTAAAATGCAGCACAATGAAGCCAACCTTCAGTAAGTTGAGGATCTTCTTGCTCAGGTCCAGCTCGAAGTTTGTGTAGTTGGAGCCGGCCATGTCGTAGATGAACACTAAACCGTTCCTCTGGGTCTCAAAGCTGTGGACGAACAAACTATTAAGACTTTTCAAAGTTAGAAATATCTCTGAAACAAGTCAGCTTATGGCTCCTTACTCGCCAACATGTAGACATAGCCTCAATCGACCCCCACAGATTTCAAATTATGTCCCAGTTCACCCCTAAATATTTTGTGCCTGCGTTCCCATGTACTCTCACTTTCCCAATTTTATCTACAGTCTTTGTGATATCAATTAAGACAAAAAAAGCCCTAAAAAACATAAAATAAAATAAAAGCTTTCATTACAATATGATTCCCATCTTAATAAACATACCAGGATTTGAACAATCTTACATCATATGTAATGATCTTGAGTTAAAGCAGACAAAAGTGAAAGTTGTCATTTACAGATCAAAACAGCTTAGCATGTTATTTTACCTTTTTTCTCTTTTTGGTATGAGAGCAAAAATACCTGGAATTCAAAATGGAGTGAGCTTCATACATTACTCATTTGGTTGATTAAAAGCTGCGTCAGGTTACAAAAGCACTTTTGGTTTATTATCATTGGGGGAAGTTAGTGCCCAGTGTGGGTCAGATTAACTTCATTCAAATTTCCAACAATAAATGAAGCTACTTTATCCCATCTTTATTAAAATTTAAGTATCAGTATCAAGGTCAGGTCAGGTAATTCATAGTTTAAATGGAGAGGGAGTTTGTCTTGGATTTCAGTGAATGATGATAAACACAGAAAGAAGAAAAACGGAGAAAAATCAGGGAATACTCCTTCAACACTTAGATAAATATATAAAACATGTGAGGATGTTATAAAACATGGACTTTATTTATCACACTCCTCACCTTTCCACGGCCCGGTCCAGGAGGTAAAAGAGGGCTTGGAGCACCACATGGTTTCCCGTCTTGTTTGGGTGGTGAAGCTTGGCGGTATAGAGGGCGATGGAGGCCCCCGAGGGGTCTCGAGCACTCTGAAAAACACAAACACACAGGTTAACTCAGGATTTTGACCTCAGTTTACTGCTGCCTGCCTCATTAACTCACACTTAAGCTCACATATATTCACTACCTTGCTCAGTGGTTGTAAGTTCATGTGGATTAATCTGTTTGTTTTCAGCTTAAAGAAAAAGATTGACCCAAGAAACCAACATGACTTAAGAAAATCAGTGTCCTGCCAATTGGAGGGGGAGTAACTAAAACAAAAAGACAGACTAAATCCTTAATGGAGTTATTTATAAGAGGATCTGATTGTTTCAGGCCAATTTTATGCAAATTGTGCAATTTATTATTCACAGAAAGAGAAATCATCCATCCATTCATCCATCCATTATCTATTCCGCACCTCCCCTCCACCACTCCTCCCTCGTCCAGCAGGGGTGTTTGAACTTCAGCAGGTCTCCTTGACAATGCCTAAATGCATTAAGATGCTGCCACTTGATTGGCCAATTTGCTATTTGCATTACTGAACAATTGATTGGGTCTACCTGATGAAGTAGTCAGTGAGTGTTTCTTATTAAAACCCGAAAACTGTCATCATATTGTCATCAAAATAATCAAATCACTAAAGAATCAACCACTTTATTTTTCTCTTTTTCCAGGTGGACAGGAGTTTTATTACCTCCACTTTCATTATTTGATTTTTGTTTCTTCATCTCTTATACCTGCCGTGTTTTCTTGCAATAAAAAGGACATGAACATACGAAAGAACAACCAAAAAAAAATCATATGAAAAGCTTTTTTGTTGTCATTTTTGTTTTGTCCTATACTAAATTGTAATGTCTTCATACTAGACTAAAATTAAAACAACAAAATGTACAAAAAGAAAAAAAACCTGGACCCAGTTTTCAAAGTAGTGTTCGTCATCTTGGGTGATGATAAATCTACTCATTTTCATGTTTTTGAAATTCAACAAATTGTAATACGACAGTTTTACAGACATACCAAGACAACAACATACCTCCGGGACCCTATTTTTAATTTTTATTCTAATTATATGTTGATTGTTTTTACACCAGTATACCAAGTCAAATTCCTTGTATGTGCAAATGTAATTGGCAATAAATATAAATATATTTCGAAATAAATTCTGATTTTGATTCTGATTCAGTCACTGTTACATTAAATCTCCACTTTTACAAATTAAAAACAAAATAAAAAAGATGAAGAATCGATTTTCTTCACTCTTCTTCACCCCTAAAATGATAAATAGATGCATGAATCTTAATGTCAGCCAGAAAAGTAAAACTATCTGTACTTATGACTTTGTCCTGCAGCTCACCAGTTTGAGAATGTGATCATGAGGAAGCCAACAGGAGCTCCACAAAAATACAGCTTGAACAACGACCACAGGGGGGCACCTAAGTTCATATTCTGGCTACTGAAACACTGCCAAGAAGGGCCGTCAACAATTCAGCAGGAGGGTCGTTTGTACCACTGATGATGCAGCAGGTTGTTTTTTCCTTCCAGATGATATTTGAAAGGTCAAATGTGGTCGGCTTGAAGGTCACTGCTGTCATCTAAACTCCAGCAGAGGAGGCTGAATGAGCCTGCTGATCAAAGGTGCTGCAGAAACATCCTTTGTAAGCAAATAAGCCTCTGTTCCTCGGCCCCCGGGGGCTAAAAATACCTCAGACAGGATATGAAGCCTGCTGGTGAGGCTGGAGGACTCCGACGTCAGACAAGAGGATGTGCAGCATCAATGCCACAGAGGCACGTCAAAGAGGAAGGAAGCGCAGGAGAGTGGCAGTGTGCTGAAAGGAGAGAGTCCCTCTTTATGGCTGCTGGGCTGACAAAGGGGCTAAATTTACCTGACAGGAAACATCGCCTGTCATTCTATAAGATGCACCATTAAAGCATCCTAAATCATCTGAAGGTCCTTTTTTAGAAGATGTTCTTTACCCACTGAAATAAGCTGAACCTATTTTGACTGTAGCCAGGGTCAGAGCTGATCTTTAAGAGTTGATGAGGTGCTCCAGACTGCCCTCATTCATGCATTAGCATTTTATTTATAGAGCACGGGTGAACCTAAAAATTCAAAAATCCATCCATTATCTAACCCACTTGTCCCTTTCAGGGTCCTGAAGGCTGGAGCCTATCCCTGCTGACGTTGGGCGAGAGGCGTGGGTACACCCTAAACCAGTCGCCAGCCAACTTCAGGGCCACAAAGAGAGACAAACAACCATTCACGCTCAAACTCATACCGAAGGGCAATTTGTTATTTGTTTGTGGGAGGAAGCAGGAGTGCCTGGAGAGAACCCATGCATGCACGGGGAGAACATGCAAACTCCACACAGCAAGGCCCTGACCAACACAGGGATCGAACCATCAACCTTCCTGCTGTGAGGCACGTGCACCTCTATCCATAATTAGCCAAATTATAAATGAAGTGTACACTTTCATAAGACACATTACAAAGCATTTAAACATGGTGGAAATATAGTCAGGAGTTTAAATTTATGAAAACAAAAACAAGCAAATGTTTCTTCAGCAAACCTGATCAGCACTTCTATGCAAGACAGAAAAGTTTAGTTTTAAATGCAGAAATGCTACTTGTCCCTTCTGCCAGCCTTTATTATTAACCTAAAATTTCTTTCATTCAGGATGTCAGATATTATTTCACAGTAGTTTGTTGTTAGCTTGATTTAATAACCAATCGTAACCACCCTTTTAAATGCTTGTAAAAAATTCAATTATTTCTGCATTTTAAAACAGAAATTTAAGAAACAAGTGAAGAGAGTTTCTCAAGAAAATGTTTTTTTTGGCTCTTACGTTGTATTCTATGGTAACTTATATGAATGGCATTTTACCGGTCGGATTTATATTTATAAATATATTAATTTATAATTACAAAAGTAAAAATTCAACGGGGGAAATGTGACCAGGAGGTTTTCATTCTGACGATCTGACTGCAGCTTCAGAAGGTGTGAGTTGGAGAAACTCGGCATGTTCATGGCACCGAGGAAATCTGTCTCACTGGTCATGTGTTTTCAATAGGGCTTGGAGAACAATGGAGGTTTATGGGTAGGAGATAGAACTACTTCCCCTGTCGGTTTTTGGCCCTTTGATGTGATTAATTTAATCATACCACATGACTTATCCCTCATTGTTGTGTAATACGACATACGACTGAACTTTTCCATTTCAGGATGACAAATGCAGTGGAGATTCACTGGAGTCCCTTACCAGCACTGTGAACTTTCCACTGAGCAGCTCCGAGCGCAGAGGTTCCTCCTGCGGCTGAAGTCTGACGATTCCTTCTTTCAGACGTGTTTCCTGCAGCAGAAAAAAAAAGATCACAGCAGGTGAGGCGAAGCTGCGGGGTAACTATAACAGACCGTCACATTGAGGTGAATTCCTCCCTGTGAACAATAGACAATTATCCGCCTGACTTTCCTGTCAGGAGGATCCCTCTCTTCAAGGTTTCCATTCCTCCCCCGGGGGAGGCTGTGTGGGAGATTTCTTAAACTCAGTCTGAGGCTGACACTTGGGAGGTGTCATTCTCGTTTTCTGTTTTATTTGAGGTTTCTTTGTGTTTAAAATAATGTGGGCTGTAAGTGTAATCAGGGGATGACCAAACAAACTTCAGCTGGGAGCAGGCAGAAATATGACTATTTGCTCGAGCAGCAGACATGAAACTAAGAATAGAGCTCCTTCATCCTGAAAAAACTCATTTCTATCATCATTTTTGAAAGAAAATATTCAACTTGCTCAATGACATAATACAAGAAAACTTATTTATGCACAGTGCTGTGCAAGTTTAAAGGGATATGCCAACATATTTTTTGGTTTTTGTGTCTTGCCTCACTCCTGAGTCCATGACAAGCAGATAGACACCATCCTTTCATCTGTGCGCGAATTAACAAGGAAGAGACGGACAGAGCTCACCCACCGGTAATTAGCTTAGCTGAAACACTGGAAGTCAATGGGTAGTGTTAGCCTGCCTCTGCCTACAGTCATTAGATAAACTCTTCAGCAACTCTAAACAGTCCTGTGTGCTTGCTGTGATTCGTATTTAACTGCTTTTTGTTACGCTATCTACTTTTAGACTAAGACTAGCACTTTATGGAATTTTCTAAATAAATAATCATTAAACTAAACCGGTGCATGCGAGTCAGTAAACAGCTGAGGAAGAAAGCAGAAGATACATAAAGAGCTAATCTTAGTCTAAAGATAGATAAGGTAACACAAGAAAAAAATGAGTCACAACAAGCACACAGGACTGTTTAGAGTTGCTGAGGATTTCATCTGATGACTGTAGTCAGAGGCAGGCTAACGCTACATATTGACTCCCAGTGTTCAAGCTAAGCTAATTAGCGGTGGGCGAGCTCTGCCCATCTCTTCCTTGTTACTGCATGCAGTCAAAAGAGTGGTGTTTATCTGCTTGTCATGGCTAACATGTTAGCATTGTGGATATACTTTAATGCAGACAGCAAAAACAGCCCAACGGCCACTTTTAATATCTGCAAAACTACAGCTTTACGTGGAGGAAGTACTAGGGCTGCTTTTAATACAAGCAGTTTGATATTAAAAAATCTCAGGGAGCAAGGACATCTGAATTACTCATAAAATGTCTTGTCTATTGCTTGTTTTATTTATAGTTGTATGTATTTATATATGCGGCTCTTCTTCCTTTACATAAATCCATCCTGTGTTGTTAGGCAGACAAATATGAAAGAAGAGCTATCTGATTTAAAGAGTATAAAAAGATAAAGGGAATTTTACACTGGAGCTTCCTCTATGTAATGTAATATTGGAGCTCTGCAGATAGACCTGATGGCTTCCTGTAAGAGGTGTACCTGACAGCTGATTCAGCCTTAATATCCAGCAAATGACTGATGAGAGTGACAAACAGAAATGAGCTCTGACAGACAACATTCACCATAAAGAACCTCTGAAGGTTTTTTTTTTTTTTAATCATCATCTTATTCAGTGCCGTACTCGTGAAATGAACACAAAACAAAGAGGATGAAAACATTACAGTTTTAAAGCTGGCTTTTTGATTAAAGGACAGAAAGCAGAAACACGCATTTACTTGACAGCTTTCAGTCATGTGACCAGCGTGGAGGGCTAAGAGTGTTAGCAAGCTTAAACCACTGTATGGAGCTGCAGCACAGGCTTTTTTTATTTTCATTTCTACAAAATATAATATGTCTGCATCCCATGAAAATGAGAGATTAACTGAGACATTGATGTAAAGAACCAGGTTTATGGCACTTGAGAGAAAGTGGGCAGTAGCATTACGATTTATCAAGTTAATGATTCAATTTGATGCGATGTCACGATGCATCTCGACGCAAAGCAGTGGGCAGTTTCCTTGATTTTCCATTTTACTGCACCAGGCTGCTTTTTAGATAAAAAAAAAAATACAAGCAGTCAGATAAATATGAACTTTTGAGGTCAACTGCAGCAAAAATGTCTTTTAATTGTAAACAAAAAATAAAAAAAAATCTCAGAGGTCTCATCCTCCCTCCTACAAAATTGATACTGCAGTCTAGCAGCAGCCTCTGCGAGATTAAACCATTATTGACTGTCTCTGCATTGATGTATCTTCATCTACATCTACATCACAATGCATCGTTTTAAAGATTATCTTGACACCCCTAGTTAACAGCAAATATGACCTAAGTGAACTTAAATACAGCTAGCTAGCTCTTTATGACTTCCTTGACAGTCCTGATTTATGCCCATCTTCTCTCCTTATCAGTTTGTTATATGGAACTAACAGGTTATATTGTATAGACAGTCGTGTTTAGGCACAAATCAAGTTGGTTCTCCATCTCTAATGTCCATCTCTTAATGCTTTGCTTTTATTCTTGCTGCCATGGCTACATTTGCTTCCCACTACAGACAGCTTGCTCCCTGATTGGTTTCACACACATCAGATTTTTTGGGCAGAAACACTGAACATGTTTAATATTTATGATTTCAAGTCTGGCGTCCCTGTCCTCTTCTAAGACAATTAAATGACTATAACACCCCTCACACTGGTGGTCCTAAAGATCATCTTTAGAACCACCAGATAATCAGGCCTTTGCTGATTTTCATTGGAAGCAGGGATCCGAGGTGAGACATGTGCTGATGATCTTGAAGTGAATGCCCTGATTAATAACAGGAAAAGGAGACTATGATTGGCATGGGTTCACCAAACTTACACAATAGAAGACGGGAAAAAATTCTGCTGCCACATTCAGATGGTGGAGTCAGAATTTGGCATGAAAATCATGAAAGCATGGCTCCATCCTGCCTTGTACCGACGAATCAGGCTGGTGGTGGCGGTGTAATGGTGTAGAGGCTATTTTCTTGGCACACTTTGGTCCCCTTAGTACCAACAGAGCATTGTTTAAACGCCACACTCTTCCTGAGAATTGTTGCTGAGCATGTCCATCCCTTTATGACCACGTCTTCCGAAGGAGACTTCCAGCAGGATAATGCTCCATGTCTCAAAGCTCAAATCACCTCCAACAGGTTTCATGGGCATGTCAATGAGTTCATTATAGTCCAGCGGCCTCCACAGTTACCAGATCTCAATCTAATAGAGCACATTTAGGATGTGGTGGACTGAGAAACATCCATTATGTATGTAAAGCTGACAAAGCTGCTACAACTGTGTGAAGCTATCATGTTAATATGAGAAAATGGGATAAAATAATAAAAAAAATATAAAAAAGAACTATGCAAGCTAGAGTCCTTTTACAATTCCACAAAGATCTTTAGACAGTTCTTTACAGTTTTTTCTCTTCCTTAGGCTCTCAGATTTACATCCTAGGGCTGAATTAATGACAAGCCACATTTGTTTGAATGTGCAAAACTTTAACAATCAATCAATCTTTATTTGTATAGCACCAGTTCATAACAAGTGTTATCTCAAGACACTTTACAACAGAGCAGGCTGAAGCCATACTCTTCATTTTAAAGATACACATATACAAATATACACAAATATATATATTTGTATATACACACAGATACATCCAGAGATGTATCCATCCAGGAAGAGACAAAGGGACTAAAACTAAGAAGTTATGATAGAAACAAACCCATGGACATCAGAATCATATATCTGTCCTCATCACATTTGTCTCTGCTGAATATAGATTCAATCAATCTTTATCTGTATAGTGACATATTTGTCTTTGTTGAATATAAATGTATTAAAAGGTAAGCCCCCTGTGATGTGGCATCTCATTTTCAAAAGGGTCCTCATGTCTATATGGTTGTAAAGATAGTTACTACGGATGTATAATCAATACAACCATGGATAGAGAGATCAATCTAATAATACCATTAATATCTATAATGAATATATTCTGGAGAGGAATGATGTTAATTAATTTAACAGCATCTAGCTGGGCTGCCATTAAAATGGGTTTGACTGGTCTAAAGGTATGAATTTATGTTAAATGATGTCAATCAAAGAGGCATCGAACGTAACATTATTCTCCTGGTTTGTTCTGACAAATCATCTGTATCTGACCTGAGTTGTGAAGGTGACGCAGCATCAAACCAGGTTAAATAAAGCATGGTCCTGCAGGGAAGACTAATCCTTCTCAAAGTCACATTCAAGGCTTCATTAATGAGTTGGGCTTATGCAGGGAAACTCTTTATCACAGAATTAAGGGCCCACCTGGTGGTTGTTGGGAATTTTAAGCTATTTAGGTCACTGAAGTCTGTGCGAGGCAATGGGATCTTTCCATTTGCCACTGTGGATAAATGTCCATTAAAGAACGATAACAAGCCCTTGTGCTTGCAGTTAGGGGTGCACATTATTGGATTTTTATTGATATATGGTACGCTGATTGAGGACAATGTTTTTCAGAAGACATTCATTCTTTAATAGTTTAATAATTTAAGGCTCTTCCCTCTCTAATGTCTGTAAGAAGGAAAAGTGCACATCCAGCCATGTCTCAGGTCTCAGGTGATTCACTTTGAGTTACTTTGTTGAAGAGTTTCCCCCGGGGTGATTGTTAAGAGCAAACAAACACAGAGCAGAGAGCAAACTATCAACCATGTTAAACAGAGATGCACTGCTGTTGAGCACCAAACAACCAGGAAAGCTCAAAATGTCTCTTAGAAAGATGACTAATGTGAAGAGCATCCAAATTTAAACTCTTGTTTACTTGAATTACCAAGAATGTATTAAAAGCAAGACATGTTGTTGTGCAACATACATTCAACTTTAACATTATCTTTTCTGTGAAACGGAAAGATCCTCATTCACTCTGACCTCAGATACCTCCACTGTACCAAACAATGATCGCTTATTACATGATGAGCTTCAAGTTCCCATGAAGGCTAAGTATGTTTGGTTGTTGCTTCTTGAGAAATCCTCTTAATGTCTGAGTATGAGTGTGTTTGGTTGCTGCTTCTTGAGAAATCCTCTGTGTCATTCAGTGCATCTGTTTTGTTAATTTCTTGCTTGGCTTGAATTTTTAAGGATTTATGCTTCATAAAGAAGACGTTGCGAGGGTTTGAAAATTCCCTTTTTTTGTTAGAAAGGCTCCTAAATGAGTGAAATGACCCTGGAGTATTTTGGCATTAGCATTGATAAGAGGTTTGAATTTCTGTGAGAAAAAAAGGGAAGAGCTTCTTAGCTTCCTTCATAATCCCTTTGAGCATAATCACTGGACCATCCTTTACAGAGAGAGATAAATAAATATAACCCACAATTTTTTTAACACAAACTTCATTTTCATTTTACGGTTTGTTAGAACACAGCAATAAATCCCTGTTCTGGTACGAAGAACTGTGCCTGAAGTTGCCGGAAAGAGGTGGTCTCAGCTAACTTCAGATCAACCCCTGGAACAGTTTGAATTAACTCTAGAGATGCACGATATTATCAGTTTGATATTGGTATTGGCCAATATCAGCCTAAAAAGTTAAGTATCTTATCAGCCGCTATTGAAATATGTGCAGATATCTACAGCCGATATATCGGCCACACATATCAGCCAAAGGTCGGCTGGAATATCGGCAAATTACACAATTGTACAATATTGATGCACCGTCTCACCGCTGCATGAATACATTTAAAAATAAAGGGTTTCATTGTTGCAAGGGTTAAATGCTGTTTTTCTTGTTTTACATCTGTTCTTTGCAAAAACATACTGTAACACTGAAAGAAACAAGTTCATTTTTGTTAAGTACAGAGCTTGTGCTCTTGACCAGAAATGTTGGTATTGGTATTGGCGATAATGAATTAAAAAAATATTGGCATATTGGTAAAAATCCAATATCGTGCATCCCTAGTTAACTCATCACACTTCTGTATAAGCAGCACTATCAGTAATAATAAAAATCACATTATGGAAACCAGGCTAATAAAGTTAATATTATTGTTTATGATCCCACAAAGCCACTTTCTGTGCACATGCACAATCCACCATGAAAATACCAACAGGTCAGCATCACTCACCATCTCTATGGTAGATCATCACGATTCAACAACATCAACTGATTCATAAATTCGTTTTACGTCCCTGACTGTAGTCCAGCTCATTCAATCAGGAGCATAAAGCTGCTCTCTGCCTCTCTGTTTCAAGCTGTAATACTGATTCCCTCTTTGTTCCATCTCTAGAAGTACTAATGTTGTATGTATATGGGGTCAGTGTGAACTGACACAAATGTGACGGGCTCACATCATTAGTGTGAATGCCTCAAGGTGTAAATATAACATAGTGTTGTTGCGGCACTTTTGCGTAAAGGCACTGTGAATTAGGTTACTGACAGTCTCTCTGGAGACACTTCCACAGGTGTTACGAAGTAATAAGTTACCACGCTATCTGTTGT
Source organism: Cetoscarus ocellatus (assembly GCA_037902135.1). Taxonomy (NCBI): domain Eukaryota; kingdom Metazoa; phylum Chordata; class Actinopteri; order Labriformes; family Labridae; genus Cetoscarus; species Cetoscarus ocellatus. The sequence continues at coordinate 1,937,726 of JBAMNC010000277.1, forward strand.
AGACACCAGCAAGTGTTTAAAACCCCTCTTCTTTGTTCACCAGACTTTAATATTTATGTTACAAGGCATATCACATGCTGATAAAATGCTTATTTGTATAACTGTTCAAAGCAACAACTCGTTTTGTAATTAGCGTAGCCTGCCAGCTGCCTTTCCATGATGCAGAGTGCACTTCATAGTCTTTTGTCTGGCTTGGTTCAGTGCAGTTTAGAACAGTGTGGAGTGATAAACCCTGATCTTGTTTTTTTCACTTACTGCTTGGTGGAAACAAGCTTTAGCAACATTGCCATTGATGGAATGACGTAAGGCCGCCTTTTTGTGTGTTTGGGTCCCCTTCAAGATACTGCCATGTGAATATGAAACGATCCAAAAGAAATATGAACATTTGCAGCATTTTTTAACTGAATCTGAACCAAGCAATTGAGCTGCAGGTGTGAAAAGTACTAGAAATGGTTTTTACTTAATCAAAGTTTTGATTCTTTTGGCTAAAGGGTGAGCGGAGGAATCAATCTCAGGATAACTTTTTCCTTATTTCATTTCTAACTTTTATGTCAGTACTTCTTTAACCGGGGGCAGAGGGATTTCAGCAGAGCCGTATCAAATATGAAAAGGATGTAACTTTATATTTAGTCCTTATCTTGTTTCTTCTATATCTTTCTAAAATCAGTGCAATGGAAAAAAAATATTTATACGTCTGAACAGAAACTTCATTTGTCGTGCAGCTGTTTCATAATCCTCTGAGCTACAGGCTAATACAATACAACTGGTTCTGCAGAGATAAGAGCTGTTACAGGGTATAGCAAAAAGATTTTTCCTATGTGGGTGTAATTATTTTGATAACATTAATGTTTCTAAATTTAGGCTGCAGAGAAGTGGAAACTAGTTTCTCCAAAACAACCTGAGTTATAAATGAGATGAATCAGCTAATCTGGAAACAATCTCTGCATATTTCCCTCCTCAGGCTGCGTATGGTTTAGCTTTTGTTTCTGCCCTCTTATGTTAAAGATCAACTGCTGGGTTTGTTATGTAAGGTGGAAGCTGTTGATATGCCAGTAACACAGCCACTGCCTTCTCTCTTTAGCTCACAAACTCGAACAGAATAAAAAAAAACGTCTTTTACAGTCTGATAAAACATTTGTTTGCACAGTGTGAAGAGAGTTTGCAGTTGTTCTATCTTTTGTTTCTGGCTATTCCATGCAAAAGCCTGTCCTCAAATTGTGAAAACTGTGAAATTGTTAAATTCTCTTCCATATTTATTGTTTGTTATTTATTGCCTTAAACTTTTCTTTAAATTGTTTTTATTATGACGTGTGCTGCTGACCTCTTGGCCAGGTCGCCCTTGTGAATGAGATCCTGATCTCAATGGGAATTATCTGGTTAAATAAAAATAAAAATAAAATAAGCCTTGACTAAGCCTAAGACTTCACGAGAAAGCAGCAGTGTTGAAAAGTATACAGGTGATTATGTAAAATCTGGCTTGTTTATGAATAAATACAGGAGACTCTTCATATGTCAAAGCCTCAAAAGCAACTTTTTAATGTGGCCTGGATGGATGCTTGAGGAGAGCTCATTTCATTTATATTAGGACTCAAAATGATGCATGAACTTGGGTTTATATTTTTCAATGATTGAATATGTTTACGGCCTCTTGTGTTCAAAACCTGCCAGTTTTTGGAGTACCCTGATCCACCTCAGATCTCACTCTTGCATTGTGAATGTGTCTAAATCAGTGCACTATCATCTGAACACTGTTTTTTCCAGCTTGTTCTCACCTAAAATTCACTACACTACGCAGTTATTAAAGCAGCTAACATAGTTACCATTGACGTACCTATAACAACACTACAAAAATCCAAACTCTCCATTTGAGCACAGAAAGTTATTTTAAGCAGACAGCACAGTCACCACAGAGGGGAGCAGAAGTCAAAGTTTGTCCCCCAAAAATCAAGGTTATGGGAGCTGCCAGGAAAAAAAAAAGCATCATCTAGTACAGGGATCTTCTTGGGGGCCAGTTTTCACCCTTGACAAACGCTATAATGCTGAAATTTTAAAATAAATTAAAACAATATTGATATTTTTGTTTAATTACTGTATACTTTATGTTTTTTTCCAAATTAAAGGTACCAATCCCTAATCGCCCCTACAGCTGCCAACCACATGAGGCCAGTTGAGACATTTTGTCCACTTATTTTTGGGCTGTCATGTTCTTCAGCTCTGGGTTTGACACTAAAATGGATTTTAGAGTCTGTGAGTATCTGATAATCATTCTTAATAAAACTGTTCCAATTGCAATTATTTGGGGGTTGTTTAATACTTACAGGGACAAACAAAAAGATATCTTGAAAACACAACAAATATCTATCCCGTACATTTTCAAAATTTGATAACTCTTCGGAGGCCAGATAAGAGGCTGTGGGGGGCCTGATGTAGCCCACGGGCCACCAGTTGAAGATCAATAATTTATGGACACAAGTTTAAAAATAGCAAAATCTTCCACAGGTATGTGAAATGATCAAACTGGTGACTTGATGGGCCCTTATCATGCACTTCAGTTCTGGCTTATAATCATTACTTAAAAACATTAATACCATCTAGTAGTTAGGGGTGGGAGATATGTGAATTAAACAATCTAGATTTTGTTTTTGTTTGGCGGCATGGACAGACACAGTAAGAAGGTTGCTGGTTCTCCCCCGTGCACGTGTGGGTTCTCTCTGGGCACTCCAGCTTCCTCCCAAAGACCAAAAACAAACTCATCAGGTTGACTGGTGACTCCGAATTGCCCTTAGGTGTGAGTGTGAGCATGAATGGTTGTCTGTCTCTCTAAGGGGCCCTGTGATTGGCTGGCGACCGGTTCAGCGTGTACCCTGCCCCTTGCCCAACGTCAGCTGGGATAGGCTCCAGCCCCCCCATGAGGGGATACGCACTGTAGATAATGAATGGAAAAATAATTGAGATTTTGGTCCCTGACTTACTCTGTCACTTATTTCACCCTTAAATCCCAAATTTCCTTCCAACATAGACACAAAAACATTTTGTAACATGTGACACTGTTTAAAGAAATGATTCCCCAAAATTTTCAGTTTAACAATGACAGGCACTGCCATTTTTGGCTTTTTTGTTTTAAATGATATTAAATACTAATGAAGAATTCCATGTTGGTATGGTGTGAAAATAGTTCAGCTTTGGTGCCACTGTAGATGAGCCTGTCTACTACCAAGAAACATAATGCACCTTTAATCACAAAAGCAAAGCATGCACTTTAAATTTAAGACGGAAGTTCAGTTTAGTTTTGGGACATACTTTGATAAAATTGAGGCAAAACATTGATCCAATTTAATACCATCTGGAGGTTTTTTCTTTGAAAGGGAAAAAAAATAAAATCAACAAATTAAGTTTTGTAAGAAAAAATTGGGGCTTTTATGTTTAGACTATATCACCCAGCTCTACCTTAAGCCTTTGCCATGGCATTTATATGCCAAGTTATGAGCGTGGATCTGGATCCATTCATATCACCACTAAAATCAAACCACTTCTTCCTTGTGCCATGACCAACACTTCCTGAAAAAAATCATCTTAATATGTTGAGAACTTTATGAGTTATTTTGCTCTCAGACAAACTAACCAACAGACTTATGCTGGCAAAAAAAAAAAACTCTGTGGTAGAGGTTAGAAAATGCATAAAGCAACAGTAAGAAACAATATGAGCTTTTGCAAAAATGAAATAAAGCCTCTTTTGTCACTGACAGCCATGCAGAGTAAATCTGTTTATTTGTCTATATACTGATTATTAGTTATTAGTTTGATCATTTGATAGTGTGGTGGTCAGACCATTCATTTGGTGTGATCTATTGGTAAGTAATGAACTGCATGGTAAATAAGATTATGGAGGAACAAACTGAATAAAAAGACTCAAAAAGGTGATCTGCTCTTTGGAATTAAAAAATTTGAAAGGCAGAAGTTTCTTCCCTGTTTATAACCATTTTATTAGAGATGTGGATGCCTTAAACGGCTAACAGAGGGACTTTATTTAACCTTAAAGGGCTGAAAGTTAGTTTCTGATGAAGGTTATATCCGTCTTCTTACCCTGTAGCTGTGGAAAAGCTCAATGGCTCTGAGGACGTCAAACTTGCGAGCCATGAGGAACTTGACGGCCAATTCCCTGGACAGCGGTGACACTCCATGCTGACTGGTCCACTTGTTGATTTCCTCCAGAAACTGCCGGGTCGCCTGAAACAGACACAGATGTGGTCACAAACTCAGTATTCCCGCATTCGGACAGGTCGAACAGGAAGGAAGTGAAACTGGGCTTTAAACTCGATACATCCTCAGAGGAAGTGCTATCTGCAGCCTCGCTGGATATCTGATGATTTTATGGCCTGTTAGTCACCCACACTGGTGTTTCTTACTGTTGTGTAAAGTGTGAAGGGGAATCGAGGTCAATGCTCACTTTGTGTTTTAAAGAGTGTACAGGGGCGTCCTGCTGGGGAGTTAATCAAGTTTCAGTCTCAGTCACAGTTGTCCACAGTCATGATGACAGGATTACATCAATGAAACAGGTACTGCTCTGGTCTGGATGCACAGAACAAATGAGTGTGCATGTGCACACTCATTTGTTCTACAGGTTTTGCCATGTGGGGTAAATGTTTAAAAATTTTTTGGCCACAAGAGCACACCACCACGACCTCAGAAATATAGGTGAGATATTTTCTATGTATCTGATATCAATTATCACTACGGTAACACTTACATTTAAGGATTACATTGTCTAAGTTACAAAAACTTTATTATGAGTTACATAAACATTGCTTAGACTAGCCATGTTGGACTCTAATTTATTGGATTAAACATTCAAATGAGTGTAATTAAAGGACAAAAACTTCTCTTTTGGTACTTATACCTTGCAAGAGCTATACTTCAAAGTTAAGGTAATGAATGATAGAAAACATCATCTGAGTTACGATTAAGAAGCAATAATCAGGGAGCACTGAAGGAAAACTACAGAATATGGTCATGAAAAATTCAGTGGTAAAATAAATACAAATGAGAAGCCATAATAAAAATAATTAACATGCTAATAAGCAGCTAGTTATTGTAAAACATTTTTTGTTATTGTATGTTGTACACAAACATGTAATATTGTAAATTTCTGGAAATATTGCCATTCTGGTTTGAGATTTGACTTTTCTTTTTAATAAATGGGACAGTATACATTAATGTACATTTACACCGGAATGCCTGATTATAGCCAGGTGGCTTATTTCCATCCCCAGTCCCATTAGCAGGATTGTGTATACACACAAAACAAGTGAGTTGGGGGACCAGGGGAGTTATACACAATTAATTATTAAGTGCCGCAATGCTAAAAGTGACATAGTGCTAAAGTGCAGAGTGCTAGCTGCCTGGTAGCTCAGGTCCTCATTACATTGCACATTGCCTAGACAGACACATATATTAAATAAAAGTGGCTTAATTATTGTAGCCTTGTGCTGAGAAAAAACAAATTTCACCTCCATGCTGAACACACAAGCATTGTTCACTCCCTGTAGTGCTTTTCTTTAGTGCATAGGATATTCTGCAGCAACAGAACGTCTCCCTCCACCTCTGTTTACAGTGCCAGTTGCACTGTAGACCTACCAGAGAAATGTCCTACAGTTGTATCAACATGGTGTCCAGCAGTGCTAAAACTAACCAATTACCATTGAGTTGACTGGTCAACCAATCAGGTGGGTCGGGCCTAAGTGAGAGGGACAGCCTTAAAGGGGTAAGAGCTCCAACAGAGCGTCTTGGAAAGACTGAGGATGCATGCTGATCAAAAATTAGAGGGTTATTTAGAACACAGGCCATTGCTAACAGTCTAGCAGTCATCAAAATCAAATATATGAACTAGGAATGCACAACATTATCAGTATGGCATTGACATTTTGCCAGTATTTACAGTCAATATATCAGCCATACTTACTTGCTATTTATCGTCAGTAATATTGGCAAAATTCAAAAACTTCCTGTGATGCTTTTATCTTGTTATGACTGCATGGGTTCATTCAAAAATCAAGAGTTTCATTATTTCAAAGCTAAATGCTGTTTTTCTTGTTTTGCATCCATTCCTCACACAGATAGGCTGTCATGTTGAAACCAATAAGTCAATTTTCATACGGTAAAGACTTTGTGGTCTTGACGAAAAATTTCGGAATCAGCGATAAAATGACTTCAGAAATATTGCCATATCAGCAAAAATCCAATATTGTGAATCTCTAATATAAACTTGGGTTAAGACTAAACATGGGCTCCTTTAAACAGAGGATTTTATTCCATGTCTGCTGCCGTTTCTTGATGAACTATTAGAAACATTCTTCTGTATGTGTCACTGCCACGGGAGTGGAAATCTCATCTTGCATTTATCCAGAAAGTCATCTGGCAAAGCCATAAACAGCTCAAAACTTTGGTATTCTGGCAGCACTTCCACATGTGAAGATCACGTCCTGTCCCCCATTTGGAGGTCTCAACAGTGACGTGACATCATCTGAAAATAACAGACACATGGTTCTTTGAAAAAAGTGTTAAACTTATTTATTTAGTATTTGACTTTCATTCTTTATCAGTTTTTCAAGAAGTTCCCGCTGTTAAAGCTTAAATAGTGTTTAAGTTCAATGATTTCATGCCATTTAAATGTCACAGATTCACAGATGTTTAGTTCCTTTGATGTCAGTATCAACTAGATATTGATATTGGATATTGGTCCGATATCAGCAATATAAAGCAATTATTGGATTATATCGGCCTGCATCTAAAATCTCCGATATAAGCAGTCCATTCTAATTTATTTTTTATTTATTTAATTTAGTTGTAGAATATGCTTATGTTTAAGTTAAACACAGTGGTTATTTTGCGATTTTTATTGGATTTATTGAGGTTACTTTTCAGGGTCTTCTAATTTATTTTTTATTTATTTTATTTAATTGTAGTATATTCTTATGTTTAAGGTTAAAATTTATTTAACCCATTGGTTAATAACAACTGGATCAGTTTTTCTCATGCCTACTATTGCTGACTACTGTTCTCTGTTTGAGTAATCTCACTTGATCAAGCCTTTTTTTTACAGTAAAAAATAAGTAATAAAAGTATGTATGATTCCTGCTGATATTGTATCGGATCGATATCGGTATCGGCCAATACTCAAGGCTGCAATATCAGTATCGTATCGGAGGTGAAAAAGTTGTATCAGGACACCCCTAGTATCAACAAAGAACATCATGGATTATAAATTTTGCAATAATCAAGCAGCCCTGGTGGAAGACATAAAGTATGCATTCTGAGGAAGGGAAAAAATTATTGACCAAAGTTTTTGTTGATTTTGCAGCTTTCATTTATGTCTTGATGTCTCTCTCATGGATGCCCTGAGTGACCTTCAATGGCTGAATTTAAATATAACCTGAGTTGATGACAAACAAGTGTTATGGTTAAGTAACTCAAAACATGTCCAAATAGTTTTGGCGTCCAACAGCACAACCGAGGAATATGTTGGAATCCTGCTGAACTGGTGCTCCTGACATGAAGCCGTAATTATGACGGAGCAACAAACTCAAAAAACCTTTAATGCATGACAGGAGAGTCAGACATCCAGCTGTCTAACAACCTGATAAAAACTAACAGGTAATGTCTTTATCCTCAACCAAGGAGGTCGTGTTTTTTTCCGGCACTCCATCCTTCTGTGAGTAAGACAAATCACAAGTCCTCAACTGATTTGGATGAAATTTTCAGGGGATGTGGTTCAGGGAACAAGACGGACTAATTAGATTTTGGTGATGATCTGAATTTAGATGCAGATCCAGGAATTTTTTTTAACAAATTTGGAAGAGTAGAGCAGGAGCGCTTCTGGTGTTCCTCAAACCAATGGTGCTCATGAAAGGGAAAAACTTCAAGGAAAATGAAGAAAACTTAAGACCCCAAAAAGGGTGCAAGTAATCCAGATCCAGGCTCTTAAAATGATCCAAAAACTATTAAAAAAACCCCTTTAACTCATAAATCAGAAACATTAAAAATAACACCAATGCACATTCATGTGACTACGCCCTAAAGATGGCCCAAGCCAATACGCGTTGGTGTGATTTTTGTTGTTTCTAGCCCTGAGAATTAAAGGCCTTTTATAATTTTCAAACCATTGAGTGCCTGGACCTGGATTCTTCACACCCTTTTTGGGAGTCTTACATTGTCCCCACTTTCAAATGATTTGTCCACAATGCTCAATTGAGCAGTTTTCCACATTTTTGGTATTAACTTTGCTAACAATTAATTGCCATGACGGAGGTTTGCACTTTTGGAACACTTCTAGTTATCTTCTGCAGTGCTTTTTTGTGTTTGCCTCCTGTTTTTCTTTGTTTGTCCTTTTGCTAATACAGTAATGTAGCCCTGAAATTCCACATAGTCATGTGCGTAGGTTCCTGTCTGTGCTGCAGCTTTGCTCCATCGATGGCTCATATCCTCCCCCACTGGAAGAAGAGTTTTTAAAGAGCTGTGCAACAGAGTGCAGCCCTGATTGGCTTAAAATGAGATAATGAGATCTATGAAGAACAACTCTGCAATGAAAAATGTCAGCAACAAGTTGTGTTATCTGCCTGACATGAATTTGCTGTCTGCGCTGACATTTTGTCCATTATTTTGAAAAGCCTGAAAACCCTGGGCGGTTGTTTTTGTGTTTGGGGTTGTTGTGCTTGGTGGACATTGATGTAGCACTGAAGCATCAAACACCAAAAAATAGGCTCACTGCATATTTCCAGTGATCCAGCAGGCTACGAAACCTACTGACTGAAGAGACTGTACATGATTTGCTTCAAAGTGCACGTAGAGTATGAAAAGCTATGCATTTGGACTAAGCGGAAATCAGGGTCAGTCATCAAAGGATCCATGCATTTGCCCATTTTATTGGATTACAGTTCTTATGATTGTATTGTTGAACTTATGCAACAATCCATAACAAAGTGGAGAGACTAAAATAATGTGACAAAGTTGCCCATCCCTGTTCTTAGTGCTTAATATCTTTATTTCTGTTCTGATTCTTCACCACTAATTGTGCTTTTAGTTTACAAGTTCAGTGTTTATCATGTCTGACAGCCATCTGGTTCTAGGACATAAGGGTTTAAGGTTTTTTTTTTTTACAGCTTTTCCACTGAAACTAAACAACAAATGAGGTGAGAGTAACCAAAACATGAAAAATGTGAGATCCTAAACCAAAGCAAGGAAAGAAAGAGACTACAGTGCTCTGAAGATAACAGGAGATCATTTCTGCGGTTTCATGCCTTAAAGTGAACTTTCACCTAAATGCAGCCACTGTTGATATGAAAATAACTTTCACAACCACTTCTAATTAAAACTGTGAAAGAGGTTGCCAGGGAACTAAATCTGTTCCTATCTGGTTAAATTCATCTAATGAAGAACAGCGTCATGATGCACTTGTGTTTTGGGGGAAATGTGTTTACCATCAAGGCCTTCCACACATCTTGCAAATAACTCGTGCATTTGGCCAGCAGTCTTTCAAGAGCTTCCTGTCCTCCTCTCTGTTCTTATTATACTGTCCCTCAGGGGCCCACCCCCACCACCCTCACCACCCTCAGCACCCGCAGAGTTAGCGAGTCAGCACCCAGTGAATCGTCAAAAGGCGACAGAGGAGGCAGTGAAAGCTCGCACTTTAAACACAGGGTTCCTCTTCTCTGTGCAGGCTCGCTGGGGCGTGCATGAGAGACAGGAAGTCAAGTTCTGGGAGTCCACGGCTCTTCAGGAATACAAAACGATCACTGACGAGCACTGAGCCTGAAGACAGGATGCCACTGTCTCTCCCCAGGAAAGCCAGGGCTTTCACTGACAGGAGGGCCTGCAGCTCCGGCTCTGTTCAGAGGCCTTAACATGCAAGGGATGAGGGATGATTGCACCTGACAGGCCTGACATCCCCTCATATCCGATTCTCATGAGAGGACAGTGCAGAGGGGAGGAACTCTGAAATCTGAGCTTTTAAGTCAAGAACTGAAAGACTTTCTGATTAATCTCTGTCCAGTATCTCTTCGTTTAATGTACGACTGACTAGTTTTGATTTCACAACTATAAAAGAACCATAAAAGAGCCCACTGCAGTATCTAAGTTTGCGCAGCAGCTGGATCAGCCTGACTCAGTGTCTAAAGTCATGCAGATCCATCTGGACAAGCTCCAATCTACAATGTTAGTGGTGCCAATTCGTTAAAACGCTACCAGTGCTGTTCACTGTGCTTGTTTGAGGGTTGAAAAGCATTATGGCAGCATGCTAGTAGCCATTAGCCAAGGCTCCAGGAGCTACTTGGTAGCCTTGCAGTGCAGCTGGATCCGCCTGATTCAGTGTCTGTAATCAGGCAGACCCATCTTCCAAATCTTCAAATCTTCAAACTGCGATGACTGTGCTCTGCCTGGAGCAGCACGGCCAAATCAGAGTCTTTTAGAGCATGAAGAGGTGGGAGCTACGAGTGAGACGACAGCAGAAAGTGACTGCTGGTACAGACATTAGCATAGATGCCAACAGCTTCAGTAGCAGTTTTGTCAGATCAGGACCACATGTCTCTATTAAATGAAGAACAAACACCAAAACTGAAAGCTCAATAGACAGAATGTTTTTGCTCCACTTCCGACATGTCTTGGCAAAAGCTTGATCTACGAAGTGGTGGTGCCTACAATATTTGATTGGCCCCTGACGAATGTGACTGACAGGGTGATCATCCTGTCACCTGCTGGATATGCTCTGGAAGGTATGGATATGCTCTGCTTGAAATATATTCAACAGTCAAAGTGGTGTGTCAGGTTAGCCTCTTGGGCACAATTTTGACAAAGCACTAATGTGAGAAAAGTTAACTTGGTAAAGCACCTTTTACAGAGCAACGCTGTAAAGTGCTTTACAAACTGGCAATATTACCAGAACAGTAAAAACAAGATGACGAAAGAAAAAATACTTTTGTGCAAAGTTCCATCACATTATTACACTAAATGAGGTCAAAGGCCAACAGTCTTAACCTGATTTATAAATGCATTAATATGAGCTAGTGTGTATTTGAAAAAAAAAAGAAAGCTCCACAGTGTTAAACTGGTGTCGTGGCCTGAATTGGAAACCTCCGCCAAGGTAACTCACATATTGCTGTTACATCTATAAGCAACAGTTCCATGATAAAGTTACCATCATGATATGATTCCTTGACCCTGAAAACCCACACCTAGCACTCAGAGTCATGTTGATATCATTATTAGTTAGACAGTTATTGAACAAAAACAATTGTTGGCTAATGGTGGTTATCTGGATCACCAACAAAATCTAATCGTTTTAAGGTGGGTCATTACCAACATCTCCTGAAAATTTCAGCAAATTCCATCCAGTAGTTTTGCATAATCTTGCTAAAAAAACCAACCAACAAAAAACAAAAAAACAGACAGACAAGCTACGCAGGCAAAGACATAAGCTCCTTGGTGGAGGTAATTAGTTCAACAAACTGGTAATTCTGATGCCAACTGGAAAGGGAATATCATCCTCTAACAGCCTAATCATACACATCCCTACAAATTACATGATATGATTATTTACAATGTGATCCAGTCAGATTAAATGAGATCAGAACAGGTGCTGTGTGATGTGTTGGGTAACATTTTCAAAGAATTCATTATGATACCATACAATACAATAGGCCTACTATGATGTGCCATCATTATTAAGAAATCAAATCTTGGCTGCTGTACCGGTTTTTCGGCATGAGCTGTAAGAGGGTCAAACTAGTCAGTAAGAGGGTCATTCACATTAGCCACAAGAGTCTTTAATCATGTAGCTGTGTTATCATGTGAATGAAGCGTTGCTGCATTCTAGACACTTCCATTCATGGACGGACAGCAGTGAGAGAGACGAGTGTTTCCAAGAATTCAATCAATCATGCTCCTAAGTGAAGCCATGTGATTGTTACATATTAAAGAGTCTTTGGCCACTCATGGGTGTGGATGGGGATGGTTTATTGATGCTCCTCACTGATCAAAAACCTTTTTGATATCATCATCTTTGGTTTTTATTAGGGATGCACAATATTGGATTTTTTCAGACATTTCTGACCCCCTTATACTTTACTGCTATTATTTTTTTTTGTCAAGAGCACAGTCTCATTCTTAATTAAATTGGCCTGTTCCTTTCATGGTAAAATGAAAATGTTTAATGTTTTAATGTTAGAAACAGATGTACAGCCAAAAAAAACCATTTTATTCTGTAATAAATGACACTTTTGATTTACAAACATGGGCATTCAGTGATGATGAGATAATCCATAATGGTACATTTGTAAATTCTGCCAATACTCCAGCCAAAATATCGGCTATTAATAGCAGTAAAAATGTTCATATCAGCCAATACATTATGCTCCCATAATATTGTGCATCCCTGTTTTTTATGTTTTTGGTGAAAAGATGAGACCACAAACTAATAGACCAGCAGTAAACTGATTAAAGCTTGTGTTAATAAATTAGATGGGTATTAATCCGATCCATTTCTTGATATTTTCCATATTCATATTTTCACATTTATTTGATCTCAAAATCTTTTCCAAGTGATAATAAGTGATCCCATTTTACCTTTTAAAAACTGCATCCATTCAAGTTCCTCCACAAAAGCTGAATTTTCTTTTTTCTTGATGCAACATTTGAACACATCATGATGACAATACTTACATTCTCCTATGTGTCATTTGTCTGGGCAGACCTTGAACACATCACAACATGATTATGTCTGCTTGCTGAGTTATCTGATTGACTCATATCCTGTTAATTTACCCTTTGTCATGGCCCGCCTTTTACAGAAAGTGATCTTTGATCAAGCCCCGCCCTCCTTAGTAACTTAATAACTAATAAAAGGATTTCATATTTATCTGACAGCTTGTATTTTTTATTTCAAATGTAGCCTAGTGTAGTAACATGGGAAATCAATGATACTACCCACTGTGTTGCAACATGATGTCGGATCAAATTGAATCATTAAGTTTATAAATGTAAAAAAAAAAAGAAATCGGAAGACTAGTAAAGATGCACAGCTCTATTTCTGGTCTCTCAATAACTCACTTTTTGACCAACTTTATTTCATTTTTTGGGTGGGGGGCCTTTTTGGCCTTTATTGATGGTGGAGACAGTTGATGGATCTGGAATATGGGAGAAAAAGTAGAGACAGACACACAGCAAATAGGCCTCAGGTGGAAATCGAATCAAGGCGAAACACAGAAGGCAAAAGCCTTCATATAGGGTATGTGAATGGTTACTTCACATTCCTCCAAATCAACAACCCCAACTCCTATTAATCTTTAATCAATCTGTTTATGTTTTTCAAAAAATGGTCCAAAGTAAAATAATAAAGACAAAACTACAGTAGTGTGAATGACGGGTGAATGAATCTGTTAAAATGATTGAAAACATTTCTGATTCATGACCTTGTATCAGCCGTTGGCATCGACAAAATGCTGTTATTTCTGCCAAATATTCCCAGAACTTCATAGTCAGTATTATAATATTTGTGATTTCAATTTCACCACAATGTATTAAAACAGACACTGCCAACACCAAAGTTGTCCAACAAAGTAACCCGGCAACAACTGCTCTGATGGGGAGGGCTCTCTGATTCGGATTGGCTGGTAAGTAAACCAATCAGAGCACTTTATAGGGTTGATTTAAGCAGATGAGGAGGATGTTTGTCCTGCTGCAGCCAGTATTCTGGGTGCTACTTTTGTCAACAGCAAAGTTACTCAAGCTTATTTTTTACAAAGCTGATGATTGACAGGTGGGCTATTGGCAATTTGGTTTAATTGATGTGTGCAGAACTCAATTGCCCCTGCAATAACTGATAAATGCAGGACCTAATAAAATTACACTTTGCATTAAAGGGCACATGAGACTGGATAGCAGTATTGATAAGGTCAAACATCACTGTTTTGGGTTTTCAAACATGCAGAACCAGGTCTAAACAGACCCAGGTTACGACCTCTGCTCAGGCAAACTGATGGCTCGGGTGGACTTCCTGACTTATATCTCCTGACATTGCAAAGTTTGAGCTGTATTGCAGTCTGATTAACTTCCTTGAACTTCCTTTTCATGTTAGTGTTAATTATTTACAGATGAACTGCTGTTACACTCCTTCAAGCCCTCGACAAAAACAATAAATCTGGATTTTATTTGTAGGAGTATTTGGGGAGGGAGTAACAAGGATTCGCGAGAGAACAATGATGCATTTGCTTTTTCACTCTGAATTTCTTCCAAACAGTCAGTTCCTCAATCACTCTTTCTTTCAACAATTCAAAGTTCTGGTAATAGATGTGCTAAATCATCCAATTTTCTGCTTCTGTCTTTAACATTAGGCTTACAAACTCAATCCAGAGAGGGCTAAGTGTTCTTTGTTGTCGCACGGTGAAGCGGTAATCCTCCGCTGTTGGCCAAAGACAACTTCCTGTCAGATTGCTGTCAGGTACGCTCCGGTTTCCAAGATTTCAATTCTCTGACAGCTGCTCTTTCTCTCTTAGCCTTTTAAGGAGCAGCTGCCAACTAGAGGCAGTGACCCTCTGTTCCTAGAGAAGCCCGTTTTGTTTGGTTTATCTGCACTAGGGGCCGTATCTGCCAAAGTGGAATCTGAGGATGGACCGGTTTGTTTTCATGATAGCAGAGCGGCCTGCAGTAGAAGAATCATGTGGAGGAGGGATGTTTAATTCCTGGAGGATACGTAAATATTTGCTTGACTCGCACTCGTTCTGATATTACAGGAGATTTTTTCCTCAAAGGTCTTGATTATGATTTCAAAACATTTAATTCCGGCTCATGGTGCTTGGCATCATTCTAAATAGACAAAGAAGTTGGAGAAAGGGCAGAATAATCAGATCACAAGCCGTCATTCTGAACTCATTCAGCTCTCTGTGTCCTCAGCTCATGAACTCAGAGTGGGACACTTTAAATAATTGGTTTCAGGTCTTCCAGTAAACAGCTGGCCTTACATAACTCTGTTTGTCGTTGGGGTTATGTTTATTTGTGGAGTTGACAGTGACCGTCAATAACCAATTGATTAGGTTCACTGTGGTAGGGGCCAGCTGTGTTGGGAGTTAATGAATGACATTGTTGTTGGTCCTGTGATGATCTACAGGTCTGCAGGGTTTAGACACTCTGACCTATAGACTCTCTGTGAGGACAGGCCATGACGTCAAAGAAATTACTGCTACATGAAGTAGAGGGCTGTATCCGAATCACTCACTTATTCACTCAATTACATCTACCCTGCTGTAATGATATTACAAAGTAACTATTGAGTCTGTGTAGGGCAGTCCATCTTCGAAAAAAGAGCAGTAAAATCAAGGTTACAATGCTCCAAGGTGTTTTAATAGGTGTGATTTTTGGGGGTCCTCCAGAGGAAATGAAGGGTTTGAACTGTCTTCCTATATGACAACTGTAAACATGTTCATCAAAGTCTAAAACATGCACTTTCTATGCAGCTCTGTAGCTCTCAAAGTCCCATCCTGCCGTTGTACCATGACTGTAGTCGGAGGGAGAAAATACTGATACACCGGTGTATCACAATATCTTGTGTCACAATACTGTATCGTGATATTTTATTTCTTCAATAGTTTATACAAATTTGGGACATTACTTTTGTTAGTTTAATTTTGCAGCAAGTTGTGCACATGCCTCACAGTAAGAAGTTTTCTGGTCAAAACCCTGTGATGTCAGGGCCTTTCTGTGATGAGTGAGATATTCTCCCTGTGCATGCGTGAGTTCTCTGTGTGAAGTGTGTGAATGGTTGTCTGTCTCTCTATGTGGCCCTGTGACGACCGATCCAGGGTGTAACCTGCCTCCTGCCCAATGTCAGCTAGTATAGGCTCCAGCCCCCACCACCCAGAAAAAGAATGAGCGGTATAGATAATGGATGGATGGATTATCCTTTTTTGAATAATGAAGACTAGTTTAAATATCTGTTATTTTCCTGGATCCTTACTATTGCTTTGCCTATTAAAAGTCTATACATAGATTTAAAGGTTAACCATAATCCCCAAGATGTTGGCTTCAAATTGCCTTTCGGTTAAATGTCTGATAGGGCGTACTTTAAAATAAGGATGTGGAATCGATACCCGATATCCAAGTCTTGATACTGCTATTTTTTGGTATTGAGTACCTCAGTAAAGTATAGATATCAAATGAGTAATTACACAAAACGTATATCTGTGTCCTTCTCCAGACTGTTTTCAGTTTGTTTTTCTCTATTTGAGAAAAGACAGCTTCAAGTTCCTATGGAGACAAACTGGGGTACAAATGATGTGGAGATAAAAAGTTCTATTATTTTTTAATTTTATATTTTACAAAATTTTAAAGTGACTTTTAATTGTTTTGGTTAGTTTAAAAGATTTACAAATCAGTGAAACACAGCCCTACTCATTATAAATCTATGTATGTATATATATATATATATATATATATATATATATATATATATATATATATATATATATATATATATATATATATATATATATGTATATATGAGGGTTTTTTTAACCTTGGGGTCGGGACCCCAGGTAGGGTCACATGTAATTCAAATGGGGTCACCTGAAATGTCTAGTAATTGATAATAAAAAAAAAAATTAGGCTACTGATAAAAATATTTTTTTAACCAATTATTACTGTTTTTGAAATGAAAACTTCACACACAATCTTAAAAAACTGTATTCTATACTTTCACTTTCTCAAATATAAATGTAGTTCAAATAAAATGCAGCATTTAAAAATATCTGAGCTGGCGCAATGTGATTGAAGGCCGCGATCACATGACTTTACAGCTACTGGTGCTTCAGTTCCTTCGCTTCAACTTAACACACAAACTTGCAGTCAGAAGGAAAAAACAGCATAACAAACCTCCATGGTTTGTACAGTATAGCAACATGATGAAAAACTAATTCTAGAAAAAAAATGTCTCTGGGGTCCCCAGAAATATGTGATGCCAAAATGGGGTCACCGACCAAAAAAGGTTGGGAACCACTGAGAGAGGGAGAGATATTTATGTTACTATAGTCTTTAATGATGGAAAATGTCTTACATTTATTTAATGTGGTCAAAGACTTTAAATGAAACACTCTTTTAGGGTTTGATGGTTTTAGACTTCATGTTTCCCTACTGTGACTTTGGTCAATAAAAACAAAAAAAAGGATGAAATTACATCTCCATTGTAGGAGACGATTGGTATTGGTATCACAACTGGTATCAAAACATTCGGTACTGTCCACCACTGCTTTAAGACAGAACAGACTGTTAAATCCTCTTCTCGATATAATTTTTTTAACAGGTTAACAGCTTTATTAGTGCCCGTTTTCCCCAGTATTGTGCACATGGCCGAGTGTTTGGGCTGCCATTTACGGAGGCTATGGACCCCCACTCAGGCAGCCTAGCTCAAGTCTTCATTCACTTCCTGCTGCTCTGTATTTATTCAGCCATGTGAATTTGAAAATACTGCCTCCTACGACACTGATACTGTGCTCCATCCTACCTTCTTCTTTTCAGGATATTCATGCAACAGCGGCCCACAGCATTTGGAGAATTGATCCCTGCAATCATCAGTTTAACTGCTCATGTCTTTGTGCTGTTAATCATGTGAACTAGACATTTTTTCCACATTGCACACTTTGGTATAATGCATGCTTCTAGGGCAGGGTGCAAAAAAAAAGTTAAACCCCATACCACCATATATGTCAGCTCACTTACTGTGCAAGAGAGTAATGCTTGGTTTTATATAAGGAGAGCTGTTTGGTAAAGACAACAGCTTTTCTAATTAACCTGCACTCCCCACTTTACTGCCTGGATTTGACTGACACTGTGGATGATGGCAATTGAAAATGCAGTATGAAAAAGGGATGTCCTGATCAGCTTTTTTGGCCTCCAATCCTGATATCGATTTTCAGAATCATAGTAAGAAACCCTTATTTAATTCCCTTTGACTAAGGTTGACTAGCATTATTGGAAAAGTATTAAAAAATGGCTGTTGGACTCTTATTCAATTCAATTCAATTGCTGCTCTGTGATTAAAAGGGTTTCCTTGCAGATGACATCTTAGCCGCAGGGTTGCTACTGCTACATAACTCGCTCATTTATGGCCTGCTGTAAAGTGTGCTCAACTTGTGAAAACTGACTTAAGCAATTTGCCCCAATCTGATACTTTTACCAATACTTATACAATATTGGGACATCCCTGGCATGAAACTATAAACATTTAATTAGAATAATGTGTTACCTGTTGTGGCAGTTGGTAACGCAGCTGAAAGGGGGGTAGGATTTGCACTCTTGTGCTCTCAAACTTCAATGCATGTAAACATCTGTGGATGACGTAGGGTTAACGTTGCTGGTGGTGCAGATGATTTGTTAGGAACAATGAATGGCGAAGTGCTGACCCTGCATGTGCTCCCAAAGACAATGCTATCGCTGGCCAACATAACATCGTAATCTGCAGATAAATGCACATTGTTAGACCTGACATATTTAAGCTATATTTAAGATCGCCAATGACTTAATAATCAATGAATGTAATGAAGTGTGCAGCACTGAGCTGTGTTTTTTGAATTGTGCCTGATTTTGATTGTGCATTCAATGCTTTTCTGCTTTTAGCCAAGTCTGATTTTATTTTTTTTTCTAATCAAGTTGAATTTAATCACTTAAAAGTGGCCATGCAAAATTTGCTCTCAGCTATAAAGAATATTTCAGAAGCCCTTAAAAGACTCTACATTTGTCAAACACCATTGTTGTTTGATTCCAGTGTACTATCCAGATTGTCACCAGTGCAGAGTTCAGAGTTAGTGTCCATGGCATGGGTAGCTTGCACATTAGTGAAGGTGCCATTAACGCTGTAAGGTACAAACAGGTTTTTGAGTAACATATGCTGCCATCCTAGTGACGTCCTTATCAGCAAAATAATGCCAAGACAAATTCTGCACATGTTACAACAGCACGGCTTAATCATAAAAGAGTGCAGGTGACTGGCCTCCACACTTGTCTCCCACTGAAAATGTGTGGCACACTATGAAATGCAAAATACAACAATAGAGATTCCAGACTGGTGAGAAACTAAAGTCATACTTTTAGCAAGAATGGGAAGAATTCTACTTAAAAAGCTTAATTAATCAGTGTTCTCATTTCACAAATGCTTATCCAGTGTTGTTAAAGGAAAGGAACACTGTGGTAAACATGCCCCTGTCCCAGCTTTTTGGCAACATAGGTGCTGGCATCAAATTCAATATAAGTGAATATTTGCAAAAATCAATTAAGTTTATCAGTTTGAACATGAAATGTCTTGTCTTTGTTGTGTATTCAGTTGAATATAGGGTGAAAAGAATTTGCAAATCATTGTGTTCTGTTTTTATTTATGTTTTACACAATGTCCCAACTTCACTGGAATTGGGGTATGGACAAAGAGCTGACAGCAGGATTATAGCACTATTCTAAGTAGAGATGGGAATCGAACACCAACTCCAGTTGAGAATCTTTAACAGCTCTTTAGAGGAATCGATATCATTAGACTTTTGGCTTATTGATTCCTTCCTTTTTGTTCTGCATGCCTTGCAAATCAAAGATTTCGTGTTCGCATTTATCTATTGCACATCAGAAGAAGTGTTTGACATTGTTGCCACGGAAAAGCTATGTAGGCCAACTTTTTCACAAAGAAAATCTGAGGGAGTCGATAAAGGAATCGCTAAAGAACCAGATCGATTTACAGGATCGTTAATGACATCCCTTCTTCTAACTCTGCGTGTACACTTGGACAAGGAAAGAGGTGGAGTTCAAATGTCTTATAAGCTACAATCATAATCAAAACTCAGCTGAATGCTAACAGAAAATGTCAATATTAATGTATAGTTTATATATAATCTGTTCCTGGAAATGCAGTTCATTAAAATTAAAACTGTCAACACTGTGATGCACTAACAGCCTCCATAAATAGTCGTCTCTTATTTAGAAGTGATAGCACCAGGACCTTTGTGTTGTATGTGCCGACTCACCGGCATGAATGGAAATGTTTTATTGTCTTCCTCACTCCTGCGGTAGTTCTTTGTATCAAGAATGGCTCATTAATGTCTCTGTCGACATGACGTCCACTGTTTTCAGCCAGGAGGAGTCAGAGAGGACACGGCTCACTGCCTGTTTTAATGTCTCCGCTGAGAGAAATGTTGTTGAAGATTTATTCTGTGAGGTTGTTCTGCATCCTAATGATTTCACCTCAATGATCAGAGAGCTACTGCACCTCTTTTTGTAACGTTTTTAAAACGATTCATGGCCGTCCTCCGTCCACAGTTTAGTTAATTACAGATCTATTTACAAATACAGGGCCGCTGCTGCCAAGTGGCTTCAATTCAGCGAGTCCGATCCGACACGAGTCAATACCAAAACAGGAAGTCAATAGCGTCACTCTCCCCCTATTCCCCAATTTCTCTCACTCCACTGCTTCCTGGGAGTCAACTCAAACACACACACACACAAACAGAACACACATTTTCTCTAAAAGCACATGATACACACTCTCTCTCCGCAACTCATAAACTCCCCTTCCCCCCTGAGTCTAGTAGAAATGCTTTTAACAGCTGCCTGTAGAATGAAGTTCCACTACAGCCGTGTGTTCTCCCCAGAGAGCCATGCTGCACACACATGAACACACAAACATACACACACATGAACACACTCAATCCACCCAAACACCCCCTGCTAGGCTGTGGATGTAATGAGGGCGTCCGGTGCCCTAGCAGGGGCCCTGGCTCACACAGGAAATGGAGTAGCCAGATAAGGCTTTCTGCCGGCCAGATGATGAGAGGAGTCAGCAGGGAGAGAGAGCGAGAGCCTGAGCAGCACCACAGAAGAAGAAAAGGAGGAAGACTTGAATGGAAGCATGAATATATTAAAGACCAGGCCTCTGCTAAAAGACTCTTAATCCAACACAGACCATGTTCTCCTCTTAAAGGGAATCAATAATTCAGTCACACTCCAGTATTTACGATATGTCTGGATTACTTTGGATTTGTCATGTTGTAGCTCTAAAGCTGTGACTGTGAACATTTACAATACAAACCCTAATTCCATTAAAGCTGGGACATTGTGTAAAACTTAAAAAAAGAAAGCACCCAGAGAGCGCAAACCTTCACCAACGTAGCTCACATATTGCTGTCACATCTATAAGCAATAGTTCCATGATAAAGTTACCATCATAATATGATTCATGACCCTGAAAACCCACACCTAGCACTCAGAATCATGTTGATATCATTATAAGCTGGACAGTTATTGAGCAAAAATGATCATTTGCTAATGGTGGTTATCTGGATCACCACCAAAATCGAGTCATTTTAAAGTTAGGCCATTACCGACATGTCCTGTAAATTTCAGCAACATCCGTCCAGTAATTGTCGTGTAACCTTGCTGAAAAACAAACCAACAAACAAACATACACTGGCAAAACCATAACCTCCTTGGCGGAGGTAATAACAGAATACAATGGCTTGCAAATCCTTTTTGGCCTATAGTCAAATGAAGCCATTACAATGACAAGATATTTTATGTTCAATCTCATGAAATTCATTGTTTTTTGCAAAAAATCTCTCATTTTGAATTTTATTCCTGCAACATGTACCAAAAAAGCCGGGACAGAAGCAAAAAAAAAGACTGGAAAAGTTGAGGCGTGCTCCAAATCACCTTTCTGGAACATTCAGACTAGTTGGAAACATGAGTTTAAAAAGAGCATCCTTGAAAGGCTCAGCTGCTCACAGGCAAGGATGGGGCGAGGTTCACCACTTTGTCAACAACTGCCTGAGCAAATAGTCCAACAGTTTAAAAACAATTCTCAATGTAAAGTTGCAAGGAATTCAGGGATTTCATCATCTACAGTCCATAATATCATCAAAAGATTCAAAGAATCCAGAGAAATCTCTGCATGTAAGCAGCCATGCTGAAAACCAACACTGAATGCCTGTGACCTATAATCCCTCAGGTAGCACTGCATCAAAAATCAACATCATCATGTAAAGGATATCACCACGTGGGCTCAGTTCACAGTTCATCTCTACATCTACAAGGTCAAGGTCAAACTCTACCATGTTAAGCCAAAGCCAAATATCACCAACAACCAGAAATGAGCCCGAGTTCATCTGAGATGGACTGATGCAAAGTGGAAAAGTCTGCTGTGGTCTGAGTCCACATTTTGAATTGTTTTTGGAAATCATGGACGATGTATCCTCCGGGCTAAAGAGCTAAAGCACCATCCAGACGGTTATCAGAGCAAAGTTCAAAAGATATGACGGCACACCTGGCTAGTACTAGGTTGGACCCCCTTTTGCTTTCAAATAGCCCCATTTCTTCATAGCACATTTGTTGGCTACACATCCATAATGGAATTCTCCAATTCTGCATCATCTCAAAGATGCTCTGTTGCTTTTGTGTTGTTTACCCCAAAATCTACACCACCATCTGAACGTCACAGCAGAAATCAAAACTCACCACACCAGGCAACACTTTTTTAATCTTATATTGTCCAGTTTTGTTGTGGCCTCAGTTTCTTATTCTTAGGTTACAGGAGTGGTATTCTGTGTGATCTGACACCAACAACCATGCCACATCCAAAATAACTCTAGGACTTATCTCCTCCATTCTGATGCTTTCATTGAACTCCGGCAGATCATCGTGACCATATCTACATGCCTCAAACACTGAATTACTGCTGTGTGATTGGCTGATTTGCATAAAAGTAGTTGTACTGTCATGTGTTTTTATGAGTTTAATTTCTTTTTATAATTGTACAGCGCTTTAATTTAGATATTCACAATACTATTGGAACATAACTGATACCGAAGATAATTACCTAAAAATATGATTATCGGAATTTTTGCATTTCTGGTGTAGGACATAAAGTGACCTGTGAGTCTATATGACAAATAATATACAAAATTAACTATGGTTTTGTGGAAATAAATATAAAATAAAATATAAAAATTCTACTTGTTGAAATCTAATAAATGAATTCTACATTTGAACTAGATGTTTTAAATTGTATATCTTGTGGTCAATAAGCATGACACTGTTGATGGTTCTTGCTGTCAATCATTTTACTGAGCACTCTACTAGTATCTATTTATGTATATTTAATTTCTTAATCACATTAACACAAATTAGATTGATTAAAAACACTGTTGCACCCTGTAGCTTTTTGAAAGTACACTGATATTTTTTGAAACTCATTTTATTGCTCAGGACTGGAATATTTCCTACTTTTAACACTGCCGGAGAAGTGTGAAATCATGCGTTATAATACTCTTAACCTGTACTTATTCACTAAAACACCACCAAGAGCTCAAACAAAGATTATACTTTTCTGAATAAGCCAAATGTGGGGCAACAAAGTCTTTAACCCTGCCTCTGGATCCTGCCTTGGTATTTGGTGAACTTAGATGTGACCTAAATAGAAGTTAAATTAGCATTACTGCCATTCACGGTGATGCAACAAGAAATCACTATAATATTCTGGCTCTGCATTCTGGATTAACTTTGCAGAGCAGATGGATGAACCATGTCTGTCATCAGGCAGATCCATCTTGCATCTTGCAATGATTGTGTCTGTCATTTTCTAACCGGGCTTTTCAGCATCCTTGTAAGGACAAAGAGGCAGTAGTGCTAACCTGGTTTAGCTGTTCCCAGAGTGAGAAGTGATCTCAAGCCTCTGACTAGTCCAAAATGAATGTCACACCAAACATTCATGCAATCACCCTCCAGTTTTTTCTGATAAGTCCTGCCCCACCCAGTGGCTTTTTACAGGATGAGTCCAGATGGATGTGAAATATGTCACATGGATATGTGAAACAGTCCAACTGGTGTGTCAGATTTATTCTGGATACTAAACAAGCCAAATGTGGGACAGCAAAGTCTTTTACTCTGCCTCGGTGTTTGGTGAGCTTAGATGTGACCTACATAGAAGTTTAAGCAGCATTACTACCATCCATGACCCCCGCCAAGGAGGTCAAGTTTATGCATGTGTTTGTTGGTTTGTTAACAGAAATCCAAAAAGTTTGATCAGAATTTGATGAAATTTTCAGGATAGGTCAGAAATGGGTAAATGACCTTTCAGTCAGATTGTGGTGTTGAACCTAATCTGGCTCCAACATTTTATTCAACCTTTTGTTAACGTTGCTAGATGAGCAGTTTTCTACATTTTTGCCAATAACTCAAAAGGAACTTCGTACGGGAATGTTTGTCATGGCACAAGGAAGAATTGATTAGATTTTGGTGTGATCCCAATCCAGATGTGGATCCAGGAATTTATTTAACAACTTGTTAACATTGCCAGATAGGCCAGTTTAGACATTTTACCTAATATCTCAATAAATTCAGATTTTGGTAACATTTTTAGGGAATGTTGGTCATGGCACAAGAGAGAAGTCGCTAGATTTTGGTGGTGCTCACAGAATTTTTTTGAGACTATTTGTTAATATTGCACAATATGTTAGTTTTCCACATTTTCAGGAACAACTAAATACTTTCTCAATGGATGTAATTGTTTTTTTCAGGCAATGTTGGTAATGGCACAAAGAAGAAATGGTTAAATTTTGGCGGTGATAGGTAATTTAGATGCAATTTGGATCCAGGAATTTTATCAATGATTTGTTAACATTGCAAGATCAGGCAGTTTTCAATAATTTTGGTAAAAACTCAAAAACACTTTCACAGATTTTGATGACATTTTCTGGAAATGTTGGCCAAGGCACAAGGAACATGTGGGAAGACTTTGGTGGTTATCTGAATGTGGATGCAATTATGATCCAGGAATTTTATCAATGATTAGTTAACAGTGCAAGATCAGAAGTTTCAATAATTTTGGTAAAACTCAAAAACACTTTCACAGATTTTGATGACATTTTCAGGGAATGTTGGTCAAGGCACAAGTGGAAGTGGTTTAATTTTGGTGGTGATCTGAATCTGAATGTGGATCCTGTTTTTTTTTTTTTAACAATTTATTAACACCGCAAAATAGGGAAGTTTTCCACATTTTTGCTAAGAACTCAATAAATTCTTGGAATGTTGGCCATGGCACAAGAAAGAACTGATTAGAGTTTTGTGATTATCTAATTTTGATTCAGGAATTTAATCAAGGATTTGTTAACACTGCAAGATAGGCCAGTTTTATACTTTTTTTGCTAATAACAAAAAAAATTTCTCAACATATTTTTACAGCCTTTTCACTGAATGTTGGTCATGGCACAATAAAGTACTGATTAGAGTTTTGGTGATCCAATGTGGATCCAGGAACTTTTTAAGGATTTGATAACATTGCAAGATAGGTAAGTTTTCCACAACTCAACAAGTTCTAAACGGATTTTGCCGACATTTTCAGGGAATGTTGGTCATGGAAAAGACAAAACGGATTAGAGTGTGATGGTGCTCTAATGTGGATACAGGATTTTTTATTTTGTTGATTTCTAATAATTGAAAGATGGGTAAGTTTTCTTCATTTTTAACTTTAACCCAGTGCATTTCTAGCTGAAAGCATGCTTTTAGCTTGTGACATTTGTCCCTCTGAACAGTACATCATTCATGTTGCCCTCGTGTGTACTAAAGTTGCCCATCCCTGCCCTAAATAGAAGTTTCATCAGCATCACCATCATTCATCTTAAGTTATATTTGTGACTTTATGTCTCATAAACACTTAAAGTGACCCAGTTTGTCAAAGCAACACTACCAGCTCTCACCAAGTTTCTACTGTAGTGACTGAGCCATATGTGAACCAGGCAGCCGTCCCAACTCCAACTCTCATAAATGAGGCGCTTTAAAGCCCACAGATGGATATTTCGTATCAATGGAGGCTGATAATGAACCCGAGCTCGGCCTGTTTTGAACACTTCAGCCCAGCCGCTGGTAAAAGAGCTGACAGTGATGCAACGAGAGCAGCAGAGAAATCGATATAATATTTCCGCTCTGCATTCTGGAGCATTTCGCAACACGAATCCATTGCGCGTAGCCATCGCCGCTCGCCTCGGTGCGCACACGCAATGCCACAGGGCCGACATACCTCCAGGTAGGGCCGGGGCTGGAGCGCACAGGGGTGAAAGGAGCATAAAGAGAGCTCAGGCCTACCTGCTCTTCCTCCACAGATAAAGTAGCTGCCATGGTCCCCGCTGGTTCTTCACCTTTAGCCGAGACGCGTCCTGCTCATGAAGCGGACGATGACGGAGATGTCTGCCCCTCGTGTAAAATCGGGCTTTAGGGGTTGTCCCTCTCGCTCAAAGTTGAAGGCATCTGAATCGCTGCAGCGTTAGCTCTCTATCCCCTCTTTTGATTGTTTGGCTGCAAAACACAGCCTCAATCTGGCATCCAAACCGGAGAGAGCAAACGCGCAAATGCTGTGTCAGATTTCACCGAGGGAGAGAAAAAGAAGGCAGGGAAGGAGGGGAGGAAAGGAGGGCAGCGCTCGAGGAGCCAGACGAGGCTTTTCTCTCCCTTCAGCTCGATGATCACTGGGTTCAGATCATGATGTGCTGCTCATCCAGCGTGAAGTCTCTCACAGATCACAGGGCTGCTGCAGCCCGCTGGATCCTCCATGCCATGAATTGCAAGTTTTTGGCCCCTGATCGCCTTTATGTTGAGAGGGAGGCACACATACACTAACCCGGCCCTGAAAAGAGAGAGAGAGAGGGGCTGGAGGGTATGCTTTCTGAATGTTACTCTACCCCCTGGTGGTTAGGACATGGAAAAGACAAAATACAGCTCACGACCTCCGCCTTCATTCATAAAAATAGGAAGCCAAGCTGGAAAATCACCTCTGAAAATAGTTTTCTTCCAAGGCACTGAGTGAAAAAAAAAGACCAGCTGATCTGGAGGATTTCTAAAATCTATAAATAAATACTTTCAGATAAAAACAACAAAAAAAATTAAGGAATGTCCTGTCGATTTCTGTTAAAATAACACTAATTATACAGAGTAAATTTGAGTCAGGTTAAAGTAATAAGTATTTTTCTCCTATGCACTTCGAGGGAAAAGCATAAATCACAAGGATTAAGTCATACTGCTGATAACCAGGCAATGTCAAATGTTGAAAAAAGACTTCAGGTCAACGATAAAGCTGAATTAGGCTTACAAAATTCAGAATAAAAGTGAAATGTTGACAAAAAAGTCGAGAAAACACTGAATCAAGGCAACTCTGATAGTTAAACTAAAATATTGGGCATCACGGTAGTGCAGCAGGCAGTGTGCATGCCTCACAGCAAGGAGGTTGCTGGTTCGATCCCCTTTGTGGAGTTTGCATGTTCTCCCGTGCATGCGTGAGTTCTCTCCAGGCATTCCAGCTTCCTCCTGACCAAAAACATGCTAATTAGGTTAACTGGTGACTCACAAGGCACGAGTGTGAGAATGAATGGCTGTTTGTCACTCTATGTGGCCCTGTGATTTGCTGGCGACCGTTTTAGGGTGAACCCCACCTCTCGCCCAATGTCAGCTGGGACAGGCTCCAGCCCCCTGTAACCATGAAAGGGATAATCAGTATAGATAATGGATGGATGGATGGAAACTGAAATATTGAGGTAAAACAAAATTATCAGCCAAAAATCCCTTTCCTGCCTCAACTTGGCTTCTGACTGGTTTTAGCAGACGACATCACATCACATCACCCTAGTTTTAGCCTCTTTACTTTGGCTTCCTGTCAGCTTTAGAATTGATTTTAAGATCATACTTATTACCTTTAAAGCACGTATGTGTCTCTTACAAGCTATCAGCCTTAGATCTTTGAGCGAGGGCCTTTTGGTTGTTCCAACGTCAAGACTCATTACTTGGAGCATTCAAGCTTTATCTGTCAGAGCTCCTTGGCTTTGGAACGACCTGCCAGGAGAAATTTGGCGTCCTGAATGAGCGACATCTTTAAAATGACTTTTTAAAACTCACTTCTATAGACTGCCTTTTATGTGATGTCGTCTTCTTATCTTATTTTGTTTCAACATTTTTTTGTTTCTTATCGCTTTCAATTCTTCCAAATATCACAACTGTAAGAAAGCTAATCTAGTTTTTATTGACAATATCAAGCTAAGTGTGGCTAAAGCTAGCATTGCTAGTCTTCTTTATAGGTCAATATCTACAAATCATATTTAAAAATCACTCCAGTCAAGATGCAAGTGTCATCCAATGAAGCCTTATTTTTGCCTCTGCCAAGGAGGTTATGTTTTTGCTGGCGTATGTTTGTTTGTTTGTCCATCTGTCCGTTTGTTTGTTTGTTTGTTAGCAAGATTACAAAAAAACTGCTGGATGGATTTTGCTGAAATTTTCAGGAGATGTTGGTAATGATCCACCTTAAAACTCATTTGATGTTGGTGTTGATCCAGATAACCACCATTGGCCGATGATCGTTTTTGCTCAATAACTGTCCAACCAATAATGATATCAACATGATTCCGAGTGCTAGGTGTGGGTTTTCAGGGTCATGAATCATATTATGATGGTAAATTTATCATGGAACTATTGCTTATAGATGTAACAGCGATATGTGAGCTACCTTGGCAGAGGTTTGCTCTCTCAGAGTACTCTCTAGTTATTTTAAGACAAAGAATACTTCCGAGCTGCTTTGAGAAAAACATTTTTTTTTACTTGAAGATGGTTTTCTTGTTGGTATTGTGCAGCTACAGCCCCAGCTAGTGGCAGGAGGCTAGATTACACAGGCTTTGGTCCTTACTACTATTATTATTATTTTATCTTTATTACTAAATAATTTTAAGCTTTATGTTTTGAACATCTGTCTGTATGTCAAAGCAGCTTATAAACCTTTATTTAAAAGTGCTATATAGGTAAAGTTATTATTATCATTAGTAATATTACACTAGTCTGATCTAATTACTCTGTCTTGATCATCTTTTCAGCAGCAGCAGCTCTACAATCCAACAGCACACTCCGAAGTATTGCACATGAGTAATGGATGCTGTTGAGGGGAAGGAAATAACTAATAATAGGAGCAGGCTGTTCTGCAATAGTGGGTTGCAGGACTAGGAATTTAATTAGAGAAACTCTCAAGTCATGCACCCCCCTGGCTACATTACAACCTGGTACACTTTACAGGAATTGAATGACATCACAGGAAATGGAAAATAACCGTCAGTCTGATAAAGACTCCGTAATACGAGCCGCAGATGCACAACAGGTCTCTGGTATGATGGACTGCTGATATACTGTATATTTTAACAAGGAGAGTCATTCAGTTCAGTCAGGAGATTACACTTCCTGTAGACTTTTGATGGTCTGATGTGTTTTTAATGAGGCTATAAAAGCAGTATGATGCAGAACAGGTAGCATGCATAATACATTGATTAGATTTTATCATGGTGTTAACCTCCTCATGAGCTTCTTATACCTGCAGATGTCAGGATTAGATCTTTGACTTCAAGTTTCTCTTGTGTGTAAAAAGTTTGAAATTGAAGTGAAGTTACACACTGTTTATATTTTTCCCACACACACAAAAAAGAAAAGATCCTACAATAGCCAAACCGTAAATAATAAGGCGTGAGAAAGTCTGGAGTGGACACTGAAGGGAAAAGGGAGCGGACAACAATAGACTTCCTGAGAAACCTGCTGACATCATGGTATTTGGGAATGTGTGATTGGTGAACTGTCAGCCCTGCCAAAGTCATCTCTGAGAGCAGATAAACAGTAAAAGGGTCCAAACAGGGAGGAGGGGGTTAAGTCGATCATCGTCCAACTTTTTATTAAAATTTTTTGTGCAGTTGGACGATTCCTTTAGTCATCCTCTCCAGACCCTGTGGAAAAGGTTTTAAGGATTTTGTTTGAATGAAAGTGAAACTGCACTGTGCTGAATCACAACAATAGTACAGGGAAATACACTTTATGAATGTCTCACAAAAATTCAATTAATTAATTTGACACTCTAGCTGGACTATTCCACATATCAGTGGGATATTTTTCAGATGATCTGCCTGGTGACAGATATGTCATCTGGTAGATCCATGTGCTTTGCAAGGCTAAAAGAAAGTAACATGTTAGAATTTTTTAGAAGTTCTTTAACCCTCCCATTCAGCCACTCACAGACATTGCAGGACCCCTGGAAGGCCCAGTAAGTGCTACCCCCACGGGTGTTATTTATCACTAATACAAGCACTCTGGATAATTAGCATTAATGCTAGCCCTCTAGCTAACATTCATCTTTTGGGGATGGCTAAATTCAGTTTTGGAGCTGACTAAAAGATATTTGAAGCAGGTTTTAGCTTGACTACACTTCCGCATTACTGTCCTAACTTTTAAGTTGAAAGAGCCCATCCATTACAACCCTAGTAATACCGTCATAAAGGATCGTACCATTTTCAGATCTTCATGAAGTCAACTGCGTTTGGAAACTCACACTTTTGTCGACCTGTCAAATATGTGCCTCACAGTATTTCCTTAATCCAGCCATGAGGTGCAGTCTTTTGGAAATGTTGTATATTTGGATCCACAGTGTTAAATCCGTGATTATGAGATTTTTTAATATGATATTTTCTCAATTTTCTTGATTAAAGAAGATGCAGCAGCGTTGTTAAAGAGTGGTGCAGGAATGAGCCCAAAAACACTGAGGTGAGCTGACATTTTTGCACTTGCCGTTCTAGAAAGACAAATACCAGATAAATACCTGAAATAAGGTCAACATTGAAATCATGCATATAAGATTTTAACTTTTTTTTTTTTACAACATAAAATACATCTGATATTGCCCTAGTTTTGAGTTTTAAAGCATTGTTGTGTTTTTAAAAGGATGGTTGCTAACATACTGCTAGCAAGGACTACAAAAATGGCGGGAGACCTTAACAGATTGTTTTATATTCATCAATAATTCATACGCCATTGTCACAACCAAAAGGAACAACTTGATCAGGTCACTTGATTAAAAAGAAATTCTCAAACAAAAAGATACAACATGATGTTTATATGTTGAAAATATTGTTACCGTTATTAAGTTGAACCGTGATGTTGTAGTTCCATAGTAGCTTGATAATAGCTTTTTACTCTTGCCAATTAAGTTTAAGCTCAAAAAATGTGAAAGTTTGATTTGTTTGTCTAGGTTATCACACTGAATAAGGCATGTAAGTTTCATATATTCCTTTGCTACAGAACTTATTACCAGCAATGAACCAAGAACACAGAGAAAAATCCTGTAGGCTTTTCATCAAGAGAACCAGCGCAATGCTAACTTCTGGTAACCTCTCTATCGGTTATGCTGTCTCAAACTAACTTTGGATTAAGAGACACAGAGGCCGTAAGCCTCCTGAATACTCTAATAAATTAAAAAGAACGAATAATAGAAAAATTTACCTGCCTCCACACAGTGTGCCTGGCCGAGCAGATTCGTTTTTAAACCTGGCTGTAAACACATTTCTGCTGTTAAAATGTCAATTTAACAGGAGGGCTGTATGTAGATCCTTTATGTTTGAGGATCTGACCTTTTTTTCAACATCTACTACCTTAGTTTTTCGATGTGGGAGGTTTCCGCTCACTTTGAATAGACAAAAAAAATCATCATTCATTTTTCACCAATTAATTCTCAAAGTGCTTCACAATTGTATGGACTAAACTTTATTTATTCAACAGTTGTTTGAGAGCTGCAGATCCCCCTTCCTCTTTAAATCCTGTGACTGGTTTCCATTAGATGTAAAAGGCCTTGGGTAAACTACCTGTGCATGAGTGGGAGACTGAGTGTTCTCTGAACAGTGTAACTGTGGACTCACAGGCTCTCAGTTCCTGGAAAGTGGAGCGCTGCTGACTAATAGCTGGATTCCTGCAGTAACCACATGCCTGACTTCGCTCTCTTTGGCGGGCCTCAAGGGTTAGCTGTGACTAAATGTGAAAGAGAAGAAATCTGACTGTATTCTAAGAAAAAACTTTTATGTTCGGAAAAATCAAATGTGAGTCTGGAGAAGTTTGTTCTTTGAACTTTTCTGAATGTGTTTGTTTCAGAGGCAATGAAACAAACACTATGCAGAGGCATTTCCCATGTTGAGTGGTGTGTATTAGGGCTGATCTACAACCAGTTACCATGAATGAGATGTTTTATATCTACAAATGCACTGATTTATCGCTTCATGACCTAGAAATAACTTTAGTCAACATAAGTCTTATCACCATAATCAAATCATCCACATTAGTGTGTTTCTGTTCAGTCCAGTATTATTGATAAGGCTTTCAAGGCACATGCAGTGCAAACATCTTCCCCCAGAATGCTAATCTTCCAACTATTACTGACTCAACAAACGAAAACGTTTCATGTTTTTTTTCCTGAAATGCACAGCTTTACAGATCAGAAAATTCTTAGATGTTTGCATGAAAGTAGAACATTGTGAACTTTAAGTTGATGAAGTCATTAACATGAAGACTTTATAAACTTAAAAATTAAGAGTTATGTCTTGGAAATTTGTCACCTTTTCATTTTCTTTAATTTTCAGCATGGCCTTATATTGTACCTGTTGGAAACTGTCACATCCAAGTTTCCTGAAGAAGAATGTAAGTTGTTACCTGTTTAACCTAGAAAGCACTCGGAGGGCACAAACCTCCACCAAGGTAGCTCACATATTGCTGCTACATCTATAAGCAATAGTTCCATGATAAAGTTACCATCATAATATGATTCCTTGACCCTGAAAACCCACACCCAGCACTCAGAGTCATGTTGATATTGTTATTAGTTAGACAGTTTTTGAGCAAAAACAATTGTTAGCTAATGGCGGTTATCTGGATCACCACCAAAATTGAATGATTTTTAAGTTGGACCATTACCAACATCTCCTGAAATTTCAGCATAATCAGTTCAGTAGTTTTTGTGTAATCTTGCTAACAAACAAACAAACATTCAGACAAACGGACAAACAAACATGGGCCAGCAAAACACACATTCTCTGGTTCCTTGGCATAGTACTTTGCACTGAATTAAATTGTTTAGAATTTACTGAGCTAATTTTAACACTGTTTTGAAACAGTTTTCAATTTTAGTGAGCTAATCTTAACTCTGCACCATACTTCCTTTTTTTTTTTTTCAAAACTTTTATGATTTTTATATATTTTTTTGTGTTGCAACTTTTTTTAGAATCCTCTTGGTACCACAATTGCTGTACATGTACTCTACAAGATGAGTTTAAAACACCTTCACTTAAAATTCCTCCAACTTTCAATCTTAAAGATCCCTCCATACCAACACTCATAACACTTACTTTTACCCACAATTCACTTACCATTTCCATCAGTCAGCTTTCTACTTCGAATACATGAGTCATTTCCTATGTAAGGCCAGCAAGTCAGATTCTTACAAAATAAAATATGTAAGTATTGGGAGAGCGAGTCATCCTTACTTCTCCCCACCGATCCTGCATAGGCCTATTTCCCCGTCCTCCAAACAACTTCTAATGGCCTCCTCTATCTTGAAATGTCAACCCAAAACATTCCTCATGAGTTTTTCATAAAATTCTCCCAAACTCTCTGTCTCGACCACACAGCAAACTCACAGGAATGGGATGGCGTCAGCTTCTTTGGAGCTCCAGTTCCACAGAACTCCAAAAACACACAGCAGCAGGAATTGGGGTTTTCAAAAGGATGTCTTACCTCTTTGTAAAATTTGGATTTGAAGTTACTGGTGTGTCCTTGGTCTGGAAAAGGAATCTCTGTGGAAGTATGCTGCCATCCGTATTGTCAAAAAAAAAAATCATCATAGTCTATTTTAGGGTTTGCTGTGATGGGGTGAGTTTGTTAAAGCATGCTGGCAAGCTGGTGAACTAACAGACAAATCACTCCACCAACTAAAAACAGCCATGCACCACTACCTACAGAAATTGAGAAAGAGCTATCAACCTCAGTTGTCCAGACATTTAAATATTTTAGACTATTTATCCCCATATTTCCTTCTCATAACATCCACAATCTCAGCAGAATACTTCCCATTCCAAATGAGGAGGTCATGAACAACTACTGCAATACAGACTTCTCTGTAAGCATCACTTCCTTTAGGTTACAAGTGAGAAAAGCAGATCAATTGTCTTAGTGTTACGACAAAATAAAAACCTACATTTTAAAGAAGAAAAATTTTAATGTCAATATTTCAGTGCTCACCAGAGACCCCAAACATTGGGAGACTTAAACATTTATACCTGAGGGACGCCCTCTAAGGTAGGCTGGTAGATAGAAATACACAGGGCTTTGTATACAGGTGAGGGTTCAGGTCTAGACAGGGAAAGACACCACAATTCAAAAGACAAAGGGATACAAAAGACAAAACCATTTAAAATACAAAAGGACCTGGTATCTTGGTGAGAAGCAGGAGGTGGTGTCATGGTGAGAATCAGGAGATGGGGCAGAGCGGGAAGTTTAAGACATCAAAATTTACAATTACAGTCTGGACATCAGAAGTGTTATTTCCCCCAAACATCATCAAAGTCCTGTAGATCATCTGCTCCAAAACGATCACCACTGGGCCTCGTGCTGCTGTTGGATACAGAGCTAAAACACTGCATCTTTCTGTCTCTAGTGTTATCACTGTGCATGCAGTGACGCTGCTTTATATTCACTTCTGTGAGCTACAGTACTCCTCTCAACTTTTTCACATATAACACTGAAGCAAAATTGATATGAAGTGTTCATTCCCTCTCATATTACAAACACTGACTTTCCCTGTGTATTTTTTGACGCCCTTCGCTGCATCTTGGTCCTCAGTGGATATAATTAAACTATTTTATGTATAGTAATAGTGGGTGAAACACACCTTTTTAAACAATCAACAATGTCTTTGTTTTTTGGAGAGCATCATGGGATCCTTCTCATGGTGTCTCACAACCATCAGGGGGTCCTGACCCATTTTGGGTACCACTGATCTAGTCTATTTAGGTCAAACTAAACCCATAAGCAGACCACCAGAGATGATCCAAACCTGTTACTTTACTCTTTCATCAACAATTACAGTTTCAGGTCATCAGTCTGTTATTTCAGATGCTTTTCAAGAGTCATCTCAGAATTAGATTTATTTTCCTACAATAGTTGTCATCCAGCAGCTCTGTGCTTCTTTCTCTTCTCTAGTCAGAACAAGAAGTTTCCAAGAATGAGTTATAAGCATCTCCTCAGAAATGTTTTGAACTTATTATTTTCACCAAAGATTTTCTGTGTGGGCGGTGAGAGCAGCGGTGATACCATCGTAGGAGCAAAGATAGCACTAACAATATTTTTTTTCCGGTGAAGTGTCAAAGAAACGAGTAGGCACAGAAACATGTGAATCTTATCTTTGTGCTGCAGTGAATGCTGATGAGGGCTCAATCTTCTGAGGATCACTAAAAAACATACATGTCCAATCAACTTTAATGTAACATCTATTGACCTGATGTGATAGAGCTGGCAAACATTTTAAGCTAACTGATTTTAATTATGCTATTTATGTACAAAGTGTTAGATAACAAACTAGAAGTGCACTGAGAGCACAAACCTCTGCCAAGGCATTTCCAACACATTTACATATTTTTGTTAATGACTCAGCTGACAATATCAAAAATGCTTTGACAGAGGTTTGTGCTCTGGGAGTATTTTTTTAGTTTGACCAGTTTTTATTGCACCATTATCACATCTACTGACAAGACAAACTGTTGGTGCCTTTCCATTTGCTCTCAGATGTTGGAATATTAAAAAATGTGTATCAGTAAGTAACAAAAATATAGATCAGTGATCATCAACTGGCGGCCCAGGGGCCACATCAGGCCCTCAGAGTATTATCAAACTCTGAAAATGTGAGGAGTAAAAATTTTTTGTGGTTTTATTTTTTTCTTTGCCCAATATGTATTTTTACGACCCAGAACCAATTGCTATTGAAACATTTCTATCAGAATTGACTTGATGTTTGTTCTGTTTTGTCTAACCTTCAGCCAATATTAGCCAACATTTATCCAGTTATATTCATGTTTCTTATATTTTTTTATTTAATTTATTATTATTACTGTCATTTTAATACCTTTAATCTTGACTAACTGTTAAATGTTTTTATGTCCTGTCTTGTGTGGTTGCTGATGTCCTATGTAGTTTGTGTTTTTTAAGCTCTCTGTGCATGACAAATTTACTTAGGGGAAGTAAAGGTTTCATTCATTTTAAAGTCAAACCAAGTGATAAGAAAAATTAAAATCTCAAAATGAAGTAGCTAAGATATCTCAATTGGTCTCATGTTGCTGGCAAAAAGAAATAACCAATCATTTATTACTTGGACCAAAATAATATTAATACTATTTCTATTTCAAATTCTCAATTTTGCCACCATAGCACATGTCAAGGAAAAACTGGCCCTTGTAAAGATGTACTTGATGATCCCTGATATAGATAGATGAGTACAACCTAAAATAAAACAAAAAAGATATTTAGTCTTAAAATAAATTTAAAAAATCTGTTGTTTGAAAGCTAGAAAAATGCTCATGCTGTGCTGGGTGACATAACTGAGGGCTCACCAATTCTGAATCTTTTTTTTTATTATTATTTGAATGCAGCTCTATTCTTTTGGACACCTCTAACATCCATCTTTGGTACCCTGTCAATAAATGCAGATCCAAGCACAGCTCTGAGGAGCTACCAAGAACTCAACCTCAAACTAATCATGGATGGAAAAACTGTTGACCTGAGGCGATGATCTCTGATGTTCTCTCTCAGAGGATGTGTTAGCACATGTCGCTGCAGTTTAGCTCTCAACCTTGCCAGACACCCTCACATCTTTTCTGTTGTCAGCTTACGCCCAGCTCCTCACTGTTATGTAAAGAGGAAAGAAGGCAGAGCACGGAGGGGAAGAGATGGTCATGAATTCTGCTGAGGAGCGCTGTTATCAGCAGAATGACTCATCTCTTACTACATACTGGAACATCCAGCTGCCTGCAGACATTAGACTGTGCATGTACAATCAAGTTTGAGCTGAATTTTGTAATATTCTTGGTTTTCTTAGCTCCAGCTCTGTACAGAAGAGGATGATAAAATGTCCATAATTGATAAATATATTTTTTTACTGTTTGCTACACTGAAAAAAGCATTGACACCAAAAAGCGCAAGTATTCATGAATGGTGTTTATATGCTTGGCTCCTCAGAAAACACTCATTGTTATTCATAGGTGTGATTTAAGGACAAAAACTATAAGGGTGCTTTACTCCATATTAAACTCTGAAATGTACAGGTCATTGCAAATGTTTAGATCTTCCGTTAAATCATTGATTTAATAAACAAAAAAAGAAATCTCATCGTAGAACTATACCATAAGTAAGGATGCATGATATTGGATTTTTAATGTTTTCCAATATTTTTTAATTCATTATCACCAATACCAATGTTTTTGGTCAAGAGCACAAGCTCTGTACTTCACAAAAACGGACTTGTTTGGTTCAAAGTTACAGGATATTTTTGCTAAGAAAAACAGCATTTAACTCTTGCAAAAATGAAACCCCTGACTTTTAAATGTACCCATATAAAGATGAGAAGGAGCATCAATATTGTACATTTATGTAATTTGCAGATATTTACAGCCGATATATCGGCTGTAAATATCTGCAAAAATTTAAATATCAGCCGATACGATACTTAACTTTTTAGGGTGATATCGGCTGGTACAGATATCGAATTCGTAATATTGTGCATCCCTCACCATAAGTGAACTCATTGTTGAGCCATATCTTTATGCTAGTTCAGTTTTAAACTGATGCAGAGCTCATCGTATCTTTATTCGACACTGTATAGGACCAAGCTACCACTTTTTCTGAAATAAATTCTGCATCCAGCTCTTAAAAGCAAAGCCTGTTAAGCAAAGTAGGGCTTAAAATAATGTCTCCAAAAACAAAAGCCCAGAAAGTGCAAGTTACATAATCAACCTTGTGGTTTTTGTGCGATATAGTAAAGGCAAGACAAATGTTTTTCTCTGAATCTTAACAGAGGCTGATCATTCATAATTTGAAGGTCCCATTTTAAACTTTCCTTTAAAGGAACACTCCAACATTTTTGTTTTTGTGTCTTGCCTCACTCCCAAATCCATGACAAGCAGGTAGACATCACTCATTCGACTGTGCATGCAGTAACAAGGAAGAGACAGACAAAGTTCGCCCACCGCTAATTAGCTTAGCTCAAATGCTGGTCGATGGGTAATGCTTTAGCCTGCCTCTGCCTACAGCCATTAAACAAACTCCAAATGGTCCTGTGTGCTTGTATTTTTTTTATTGACCGCATTGTGTTACATTATCTATTTTTAGACTAAATTTAGCACTTCATGTAAATTCCTGTACGTGGTGGATGGCCCGGAGAGAGACCTCAGCTGGGTAACTTTGTGATTTGATTTATTCAATAAATGGACTGATTTATGCCTACGTCCAAACTTAATGAACTTGTCAGTGTCCTTCCTGTTCCATTATATTTTGAGCACCAGTTTTAATTTTCTGACTAATTATTTTCGACATAGTTTTTGTTAACAACCTATTTTCCCCTGACAAAAACTAGACAGTAACTAATAAAAACAAGTGCACATGGACAAAAATCAAACTAAGTTAACTGACATTTTCCTCGACAAATAAAAACTAGACTAAAATGTTTGACAGAGACTTAATCAAAATAGACCTAATTTGGTCATGTAGACAGTAGGGACAAGTTAGGAATACATCCAATCACAGCTACTTTGGTTGTGTGGAAGGTTGGACGAGTTAAGAGGGACATCCAGTGGTGGGATAAGTTGGAGAGCGATCCAATCAGAGCTACTCTCTTTATGAATTGATATATTCATGTGGAGCAGGTTCACTGTTTGTTGGTAGTGTAACTAAGATGCTCTGCCAGGTAGCCTAAATAAAGGTGACTGTATTTCACACAAAAGTTAAATTTGTTTCGGTTAATTTATACATTCAAACTTTACTAGCATTCAATAAAGGGTTATTAGATGTTTCATTACACTTCATATTTTAGTCGACTAAATTTACAGTAGATTTTGTCGACTAAAATGTTGTGAAATTTCATAAAGTAAAAATAGACTGAAATAAAAACAATTTAGACGACTAAATTATGACTAAAACTAAAAGATATTTAGGCAAAAGACTATAACTAAAACTGAATTAAAAGTGCTGCCAAAACTAACTGTTGAGCACAGCCTGCCTTCTAACATTACCTTAAACCAAAACTCAGTATCTTTGGGTTTTCCAGGGATTTCATTAAATTCCTGACCAGATCTTTCAAAATAAAAGCAGACTACGATTCATAGGAACCCAGCTGATATAAAAACATTTATTTAGAAACAACATTTAAAACCACCAGAACAATGTTAAATCTGACACTCTATTGTAAAAGTTCTTGCTGTTGCTGTGTGATTGTATTTTGTCACAGGGTCTCATCAGCCTCCTCTAAACATCCTCTGAAGATTAGAATTAAGTGCAAAAAGTGCTAAGTAGCAAAATATTACCTTACCAAAAAGTTATCATGCTGCACATTACTGTAGATCTCACATAAGGAACATATTCCCCCTTTTACAACTGCATGTAGTGACTGGTGAGATCACGGATCTGCATTACAGAGCATGAAGAGTGAATCATGTGTTTTCTGCTCTTGAGTTTCACATTTCAGCAGCAAGTTTGAGTTAAGATGTAAATGTCAGACTTCAGTTTACAGCCTTATAAAACCACATATAGAGAACAGCTCCACTGATTAGCACTCTGAGGGCGTCCTGTGCAGCGCCGGATTAGAATTAGCCATGCTTTACAATTGGCCAGATCTGCAAAAGCATTCAGCCGACATTCTAAAGGGCCATATGTGGGCAGCCGTTGCACAGAACCAGACTCTAAATATGCATCTTGTTAAGGCCTCCCACTCAGAGCTCCATGTTCGCTTCCCTTATTGGTTTCTGGTTCAGAAAGTTCACAGTGTCCCTGCTGTCCTGGTCCGGGGTGGACAGGTACTCTAACTCGTAGCCTCCGCTGCTGTTGGCCGGCCGGACTTCGCTCGAGGTTTTCTTGTGCTCCAGGATCTGCTGCAGCTGGTGGCTGGCGTACTCCGGCTTGTTGGTGAGGGGTCCTTCAGGGACCTCAATGCCGAGGATGTCTGTGACCATGTAGGGACGGAGCCAGCCCACCAGAGGGGTGCTGCCGGGGGTGTAGTGGGTCTGCCGGTGGTAGAAGAGTAGTCCGTCCACCTGCAGGGAGACAATCAGATTCAAACTCAAATACATGCAAACGTTTCCACAAGTACAAGGAAGTCCTGGAAATGTCTCTACATTTCTGGATGTGCTGCAAGTTTTTGTGCAAAAAGATGTATTTTTATAACCTTGCGCAGCAGCTGGATCAGCCTGGCCCAAAGTGACACGACCCAATCAGAGTCCTTAAGAGCAGGAAGAGGAACGAGCTACCAGCGAGACGACAGCAGAAAGTCGTGCAGGGATCAGCATAAATGCTAACAGCTTCAGTGGCAGTTTAATCAGATCTTGACTGCACTTCTTTATTAAATGAAAAACAAATGCCAACACTACAAACCTCTCTATAGTAAGGATATTTTTGCTCCTCTTTTGACAAGTTTTTTTTAAGAAGTTGCTCACGTTCTGTAGTGCAGTAACTCTAGCCTACAACATTATCTGATTGGCCCTTGATTGACGGAACGATCTTCCAATCACCTGTCAGATATGTTTCTGAAAGGTTCTGCCCACCCCAAACACTTTCTATGGGCTGTTTCCAAGACGGACTACTGAAATACATTTAACGTTCCACCTGGTGAGTCAGGTTAGTATTGTTAAGACCATTTTTAATTTTGGTTTGTATACTGTATTGTAGAGGAAAGCAGTGGACAGTCAGAAAAAGCGATAAAAAAGTGAGAAATAAGTTTCTGTGAAGCGCTGAGGGACCAGGTCAAACCCCAGCATCCCTATTTGAGAGCATTACATTGTAAATTTAAGCACCTAAAATTATGTCTAGGCCAGGAGGAAGCATCTGGCTGTGCACCTCCTTACTCAACGAAGCCTTTGAGTCAATGTCAGTTACAAAAAAGTTGTACAAAATTTGAAAAAAGTTGCCATGAAAATATGTAAAATTGGAGAATTTCCATTAAACCTTTGACTAATGAGTCGTTTTTTCATATGAACTAATTCATTAAATAAAGTTGATTTAAGAACTTAGTTAAAATGGCTCTAATTCTGTTTTAAGCTCATCACTATAGCTGTGCACATATATATCACATCACTGTTTGCCTATGAGTGTGTTCGCATAATCTAGTCTGATGAAAGCTAGTTATTTTGAGCTTTGTTTGATCAAGTTTCCCAAGCAGGTCTTGCTAATGCTTGAGAAGGTTGCTAGTTTGACTACCCAAGTCGGTTGGGTTCTTTCTGTGTATGTTTGGGTTTCTCTGGGTACTCTGGTTTCTTCCCAAAGACCAACAACAGGCTCTAATGCAATGTTGATGTTGATAGCACTTTTTAATTTAGTTTATTTGTTGTCCATGTGCACTTGTTTTTATTAGTTACTGTCTAGTTTTCATCAGGGGAAAAAAGGTTTTTGACGAAAACTATTATGAAAATATACTGCCTGGCCAAAAAAAAAGTCGCCACCACAAAAAAAGGTCACACACTCTAATATTTTGTTGGACCAACCTTTGCTTTTATTACAGCACGCATTCACTGTGGCGTTGTTTCAATAAGCTTCTGCAGTGTCACAAGATTTATTTCCATCCAGTGTTGCATTAATTTTTTCATCAAGATCTTGTATTGATGATGGGAGAGTCTGACCACTATGCAAAGCCTTCTCCAGCACATCCCAGAGATTCTCAGTGGGGTTAAGGTCTGGACTCTGTGGTGGCCAATCCATGTGTGAAAATGTCTCATGTTCCCTGAACCACTCTTTCACAATTTGAGCCCGATGAATCCTGGCATTGTCATCTTGGAATAGGGAAGAAAAAATCCATTGATGGAATAACCTGGTCATTCAGTACATTCAGGTAGTCAGCTGACTTCATTCTTTGGGCACATAATGTTTCTGAACCTAGACCTGACCAACTGCAGCAACCCCAGATCATAGCACTGCCCCCACAGGCTTGTACAGTAGGCACAAGGCATGATGGGTGCATCACTTCACCTGCCTCTCTTCTTACCCTGATGTGCCCATCACTCTGGAACAGGGTAAATCTGGACTCATTAGACCACATGACCTTCTTCCAGGACAGTTCTTAATCCAATTTTTATGTTTTCTCTTCTTGATGCATGCCAATGATTTGACCCTTCTTAAACAGACTAACATCTTTTCCATGAACACAGGATGTGTCTTTCAACATGGTTGTTTAAGAAATGAGAAGCTACTCATTGCATCAGCTGGGGTTTAATAACTTGTTGCCAGCTGAAAGACAATCGCCCATGCGGTAATTATCCAATAGGAGGCTCGTACCTATTTGCTTAGTTAAATCCAGGTGGCGACTTTTTTTTGGCCCGGCAGTGTAATTGGTCAACAAAATTAACACTGCTCATTAGGTTAAATGGAGACTCTAAATTGACCTTGGATGCCAGTTAATTGCTGTCTTAGACCTGTAATTAGGTGGCGACCAGTCCAGGGTGTGCCCCGCCTCTTGCCCAGTGCCAGTATCCTCAAGTCCAGTGTAAAAGATCCACTTTCAACACCCATTTTCTGTCTAAAAAGTTGACTCCATCCTCTATACAGCTGCTACACGTAGCACACATATTCAGTATGGAAAGAAGCAACCACAGTCATCAGGGGGTAAGGGGTAGGTGGCACTTTTGAGAAACTTTTCTCCCTCAGTGGGTCATCAGACAGCTTTGACACACAATCTGTGGTATATACTGCCATTTTAACAAACTTGTGGAGTGTTAGTCTAATAACAAAGACTTCTTAATTAAAGGTAACAGGTGATCAGAGGAGATGGTAAGGGCAGTAGGTCTGTACTTAACTACAGTATCAGTGCAAGAGCAAAGTGCTAAGAGCAAAGTCTGTGTGGAGAAAGCAGTTGGTACTCTGAGCCCCCTAAAAATGGACAAGTAAGACCTATAACTGATTTTTCTGTAATTATTTTTGTCTAGTTTAGAGTCCTACCGTTTGATTTGTCCTTTGTGAGAGTAAAAAAATAAATTCTCTAGAGCTATCTATTAATTAAGGTCTCTTGTTCGGCAATCTGGTGCCCTTACCATTACACTTCAAGGGCAAACAATAAATAAAACATATGGTGACTTAAGTGCACATTAAAACAGTACAAACTATGATTTGTATCCTTCTATACACTCTTTTCTTATTTCAAGGTCTTTAACAGTCATTCACTAATATTGTTAAGATGAGAGACAATTAAACACTAGTACAGGCTGAATGATTTGAAGAGGTACAAAATGTCCATTCTGGGATTCCCTTCTCACTTTTTTCTGTCACGTTCTGCCTGAAACATTTGAATTTGAATTTATTTCGAACATGTATACAAAGAAATGAAAATAGAGAAATACCATTCATATACGATGAAAAAAAAAGTATTTATACACGTTCGAAAAGGAGTAGCAAGAAGGAAATACTTCCTGAATTCCTACCCCTTATTACTGTTTCTCATGGGTCGTATAAAATATATTCTGCACTAATATCTATGAAAATATATTTTACATATATACACTACAAATATGTATAATCCATATAAATATGTTTATACACATATACAATATAAATATACATATACATAAAAGTATCAATTTTGACAAAATTACATATACTACAAAAACATCTATATAAATATAATTTGTACCTATGCACACATACACAAACACTTACTAATATCTATACACATCCCTATTCTATTCAACAGACAAGGTCTCCTGCTTTGAGGTGCATAAGG
Organism: Cetoscarus ocellatus; assembly: GCA_037902135.1. Taxonomy (NCBI): domain Eukaryota; kingdom Metazoa; phylum Chordata; class Actinopteri; order Labriformes; family Labridae; genus Cetoscarus; species Cetoscarus ocellatus. The sequence continues at coordinate 1,981,575 of JBAMNC010000277.1, forward strand.
TCTCCCACATCAGGGAGATTTGAGGGACAGTCAGCCTGAAATCTTACAAATATCTTGTTTTACATAAATGATAAGCTTTCTTATACATCAAGCACCACACTCAGCACATCTCTGACAGCATGTGCAGCAGTAAAGTTTTTACAGAAAAATGTCAAAAGGCAAAGTGAACTCCTCTTACGTTGAAGCTGTACTCGGCTGTCAGGGCTTCCCGGATCTGCTCCGCCGCGCACTCTGTGCTCTTGAGGCTCACAAACCGGAACTGTTGGACCAAACAAAAACCCCAACACCTCATTACAAGTTCCAAACACAATTTGTCTTCATGTCAAATGTGGGAAATTACTTTCAAATGTGAGTTTACTCTACAGGGGCTAAGCCTGATTTAGCTCCTACTGAGCTGTACACAAACAACACTGCAGATTAAGAGGTGGAGCTTGAACTTTAGGTCAACTCAGTCTTCAAATCATCTCAATCCTCAACATTTGTGTGTAATAATCAATCTTGAGCACAGTTAAAACCTAAGACAGTCTTGGGGGGTTTGCCTTTAATTTTTCTTTGTGTCATCTTCCCCTGAGGAGGCTCAAGTTCATGTTTAGGACTTTATGTCTCCCATGTGTGGGAACAAGGGGCAGCAAGTCACAACAAACAGGAAAAACAGAACATTTCAGATTAAATAAAGATGCCACAGAGTTTTAAATAACGCAAAGTATTAAAAACTGAAGGGGAAAACTAGGACACAATGTGAAGAGGCTTTTTTTCTGACTCTGTTACGCACAGGGTTTCGTTTGGCTATCTCTGATAGGCCGTCCGTCTCCTGCACTTTGGACTGGAGCCAGTAGAAACGGAACTCGGTCTGTTGATGAGAAAATAAGAACTGTAAACAGAAAGCTCTGCTCTGAACCCCGAGCCAATGAGATGGGCAACGTGGCGGAAAAAGCACATCTGTGGCCCAGACCTTACAACTTAAGCAATTACACAAGCATTCCTGGATTTCTGGAAGATTACAAACAAGTTTTACCGGGCAGTCGTAGACCGGGTGGCCTCTCCAACACATGACATCCAGGATGTAGTACGTTCTGTCCACCTCACTGTAAATGCAGTCCAGGATGGTGTAGTCTGCATGGGGCACACAGAAATACATTTTATATACATTTTAGTCTAAAGTTAAATCTCATTTTCCAGGGACACATATATAGTACAATCAATACAATACAAAGCAAAACAACATAAAGAACAAAATACACACACACAAACACACTCATGCACCTACACAATGCTCTCAAATACTAAGTCAGCCCCCCTCAAATAGTTTCAGTCCTGCAAACAAAGAGCGAGATACAGTCTGTGGCTTTACACGTATGTGATATTTAGTCGCAGACAGGTAAAACTGGAACAATAAAGTAACTGCTTAGAAGAAAAACTACGATTGCAACATAAAGGACAAAATCAGAAACAAGAGCAAGGAGTTTGTAGATGAGTAAATAAATAAGACTTAAAAAGATGAAAAGATGTAATTGATCCTAGTGAATCAGGAGGGTTATTCCACGCAGATGAAGCTTTATATTTAAATGCACAACGACCAATTCTTTGGTGATTCTGGGGGTTAGGAAAAACAGATTGCTAGTGTGTCTTAGGCTATATTGTGGTGTTAACAGTAATAGAAATTGCTTCAAATAAGGAGGAAAATTAAAAGAATTGCATTTAAAGATAAACTGAATCCAGTGAAACTTTCTTCTAGATTTGGGTGAAAGCCAGTTCAGGGACTTGTACATTTAACAATGGTGAGTTAAATGGGCATCTGAGTACGAATTTACAAAGACTGTTATAAACCACATTAAGAGGATGAAGTTCTTTGACAAAATTTGCCAAAACTTTACTTGCAGTGCATAACAGTGTACTTGTATGTATTTTGCCAACCCGCAAAGTCTGAGTTAAATTTAAGTAGAGGAAAAGGCTCACATGGAAGTTAACACACCTAAAGGAAGCATCAGAGGATAACCACTGTTCTCAGTTCACTTTCTTGTGCTGCTATAAACAAAAAAAAGGTTTCACTTTAATAAACCACGGAGCCCCTCAGATAAACAGGCCCACCTACCTTTTCCCATGGCTGAGTTGTGTCGGTTCCCACCAGGCAGCAGGGAGGGGAAACGGTTCACACAGTAGCCGCTTTTAGTGTACGCTGCAGTGGAGCCCTGCACAACAAAACAAGTCAGAAACAGAGATGATAAACGAGGGAAGAGGCAACAATGACCATCATTAGACCTGCTCCCCTGAGACTGGAGTTTAACTATGAATGTGGTAACTCTTCTAACATGTGTTTCTGGTGTTTGCAATCAAGTAAAGAGAGAGAAAAAGACCAGAACAAGATTATTCTGGTTTCATTAAGCTTCTTTTTTGTCTGCTTCATCATTTTTTGTGTGTGTTGGGATGTAGCACTGGGATGCTGTTTAGTATGTTTTAATGCTGCCTGAAGTAGAAATCAGGCAAGGCTAAAAAAGGTTTTTAGATTTTTAAACCTGGTCAAATAAATGAATTAAAACATGCTTGCTGACACTCATTGATAGAGTCACACTGTAGATATAAAGGTCACTTAAAATACTTCTTTTCAACAAGTTCACACTGGTCCCAGTTGTCCAGTGAACATTTTTAGACTAGTTGCCTAAAATTCCTCTTAGAAACTGGATTTTGGCATGCCTTTAAATCACCTTTAGGCTTTTAAGTGTAAGTCCTCACAAGCTGTGTCTGACCACGGATCTCTCTAGGAGAGCATGTCACCTTGGCGTTCTAGTACTATGCTAAAATGTTTACTGTAGCTGCACAAACATGCTTTGGTATGTTCTTCCACTGAAGCCAGCCATGAGCTGAGCAAACAGCAACCTGAAAGAAAGCTCCTGCTCTGCGACAGTCTTTTATTTTATGATGCATTTTGCCAATACTGTGTATGGATTGCAAGGTGGGTGGGTTACGGCAGTGTTTTCAACCAGGGGTCCGTGGACCCCTAGTGGTCTGTGGCAAGGGGTCCTTAAATATAAAATACATTTTAAAAAGATCCTATGACATTGGTGAAAATAGGATTATTTTACTCAAATGTGGCTGAGACCTTTATTTACCTAAACTACAGAGGGCAACAGGACTTTTTTTCCTCTAATTACATCTGTTCATCTGTTTCAGAAGTGTAATTTATTTATCTAAGTTTGTATAATACAAACTTAACACAATCTGCATCCTTTTTAATATATGAGCTCCCTAAAGTTTCAGTGGGCATACACCATTCATTCAAGGTGTTGTGGGAAAACTCATTAACTTGCAAGGTTCAGGTTAGCATTTAACAAAGAAGATGATAAGCACAGTTACACAAAGAAGAAGAAGAAGTAGAAGATGATCAGCGAACAGCGCGAGAAAATCAAGAAAATCCTTCTTTTCTCACTCCTTATCTGTGTCAATGCGAGCAGTGGAGAGGACAATCGTACCCCAAACACTGCAGTGTGTTGTGCAGCGTTGTGCTGTGTTGCTTACAGGCAGTAAAGACAGCCTGATTCAGTTGGTGAAGCTTGATCGCATCGCCTTCAGTTAGGACACTGTGTTATATGGGACCTTAAAATTAAAGTACTGTCTCAACCCTATTTGCATTACATGAGGTCAAAACAGGAGAACCAGACTAATTTGGTTTGATCAAAACAATGTATTTTCCTTGTATTTCTAACAGCCCTTTGTGCAAGTTAAATTCAAAAGTGTGCCATTACAACAACACAAAACTGTCTGACGACTGTGATGCTGTAGTCGTCAAAGAATGTGTCCAAAAATAGGCTGTCCTGGCAGAGTTTTTGTTCCAGAGCTGTGCAGAAACTTTGAGATTAAGAACTAAAAGTGTCAGATTCTGTAGGCCTGACAAATAAACAGAAATCTTCCCGAGCAGATGAAACGCGTCACTCTGAGTTTTCCTCTTCCAGCAGAGAGCGTCTGTTTTTTCAAAGAGTCTTCGGCTCTGTTTTTGCAGAGCGCCGCACCGCTGTGTTTCACAGATGTGAAATAATGAGGAACCAGATGACTGTCATTATGATGAGAGGGATGGTTGCATCACGGTGTTTGGGGTGTCAGTTACAACAGCACAACAAAGGTTTGAGCGTACTGAGGAAGGAAATCTGTAAAGTAGAGCCAGGATGACACAACAGGCTTATTATACAGTATCCCGCATTTAATGCTAATGAGGCTTTTACAAACTCTTATAACCTCTTCAAACCTCTTCTTAAACAAATTAAAAGCTGGTTTTTACAAGTGAGGCAGAAAAACTGATGTTTGCTCCCTGGAAAACAAATACATCAATATTTTTCACAGTGAGTAACAATTAATTGCATTTCCATTACAAAAGCATGACAGTAGTTAATATCTACAGCATTAGGCCAGCTTGTCCATATTTGAAGGTGTTTTACTACATTTTTGGTGTTGTGTTCTCAAATCCTTTATCACTGATGATTTAAAATGAGACACAAAATCTCTCTGGTCCTCTAGATAAATGCTAACCTGACACACCAGATACACCATTCAATAAATCTGACTAGTCCATCCAGGAAAGAGCCCACAGAAAGTGTTTGGGGAGGGCAGAAACTTTCAGAAGCAAATCCAGCAGTTGATTGGACAATCGTTCTGTCAATCACGTTCATTACGGGCCAGTCAGGTAAAGCAGTAGGCGGGCGCTACAGCCACAGCACAAAATACAAAAGGTAAGTTACTAAATACAACAGATTATCACCAAACATGTGGAGCGAAAATATCATTTCATTTGAGAAATGCTTTCAGTGTTATTAGTCGTTCATTTATTAACAGGGTTTCTGCAGAAATCAGCAGTCAAATTTAATGCTTTTCAATGCCATTTTAATGCTTTACTGTAAAATTTTTCATGCCATGACTGTGAGCTCAAGAAAAATTACACAGGTTTGTTTCTTGTAAAAGATTATTTTTATCACCATAATATCTATTCTTAAACACATCAGAACTTATGGAGCTGAGAGACTTAAGTTACACTGGTCTGGTCCAGCCCGCCGGCCACTTTCCAAACATCCAGTTTTACAGAAATCCGACTGACCAGAAACAATTATAGCAATGGTTACGCATGTTTACGCGAATGTACATATCTGGCATATCACAGTTTATAATTATATATGATAATATTATTATTATCATATATCATTAAAAAAAATTCTTGAAAACTACAGAAAGACTATTTAATGCCACTGAGGATCAAATTTAATGATTTTTAATTCCATTTGAGGCCTTAATTTTCGCAAAATCAATTTCATGACTATTAATGCTTTTTAATGCCCTGCTGAAACCCTGAATAAAGAAATGTGGTCCAGATCTGATAACAGCTACTGAAGCTGTTAGCATCCATGCTAATCTCTGTACAAGCAGTCACTTCCTGCTGTCGTCTCCAATTTCTTTGGATCCCCATTCGCTACTGCCAAAGCAGCAGCTTCTCTTCCTGGGGTCCACACATTAAAACACAATCCACACAATACATCACTGACATTTAAAATGCTTTGAAAATTCAAACAGAAAATAAAAGCCTGACGACAGACACTGAACTAGAAAAGCACTCAGAGAGCGCAGACCTCCATCAAGCAGCTTCAGTCCACTTTGGTGAAAATGGTCCTATCTGGCAATGTTAAAGAATCCTTTAAACAATTCCTTTCTCCATATGGTGATTCGGATCAGTCCCAAAATCTAATCATTTCTTCCACATCCCATTCCACACATTTGCTGAAAATTTCATCCAAATCTGTCCATAACTTTTCAAGTTATCTTGAACAAAGACAAACAAACAAACTAACCAACGCCGGCAAAAACATAACCTCCTTTGCGAAGGTAATGAGGTTGATCCAGCTGCAGCACAAGGTTAGATAAATGCACCCAGGCATCAAAACACCACACAACAGAATATTTATTCTCCATTTATTCCTTTTCTCTACTGTCCTCTTCAGCACAGAGGCAGACAGTCTCTCTTCTCTGGTCTGTCTTTAGTTCCTGTATTATTGTTGAGTGACATAATTCATGTTATGTTACCATGTGGGAACAGCTGCTTTGTCCAAATTCATGATGAAATGAAGAGTTCCTCAATACGACAGATTACAAAAGCTTGTTGGTGCTTATGTGTCGCATTTCACAACTTTCTCCTTATATCATCTGCATTGAGGCAAACCTTCTTCCTCTTTTGACAAATTCATATTCTGTCCGTTGTGCAATATTTTTTCCTTCAAAACAAACATCTATTATCAACCTTGTAAGAAGCACCCATACATTTTATAATAGGATATAGAACATTATCATTATCCTGAGAGATCAGAGGGTTTAATGCTACTTCAGAGGAAGAAAGACTTTGTTTGTTGCGTGATTTTGGTGAAATTGAATTCATTTTCTTTTTACTGTCCTGTTTATACTGATATAAGGCTTGTACTTCTCAGTGAGATGTCTTCTTTAGATGCCGATTTCCTCTGGTTGGATGATTATGAAAAGTTGAGTTGTGCTTTAGGGGAAGAACCTTTTTTTGTGGCAGCTTTTATATGCAAAGCCTGATGGGAGAAAAGGCAGAACACAATTTTCACGGCTGAATTGTAAAGAGAAAATTCAACTTTATTTTAGTCTGTTTTGAACTGTCGAACCACTGCAACTTTGTCTCCGGTGATTATAAACTCATGAGGGTTGGGCACTCTCTGTGTATGATATGTAGATAAAGAAAAGTCATCATATAGGATGAGACAATATAAAATTCATCATAAAAGTTTATGCAGCATTTTAATAACAGTAAATGTTTCTTCTGACTTCATCTAGGCGTTGGTGAGATCAAGACAATAATAAAGATTGTAGAAAACTTAAAACAATATCAACCTCTATTCACAAAAACCTGCAGACATTTTGCACAACTTAACACATTGGTGTTAGCCTGAAAATAGTTAATCAGCCAACACATGGCAGAAACCTGATGCATTTAGGCATGTGGACATGATTAAGAAGACCTGCTGAAGGGCAAAACAACCACTTATTTCAGTTAAGAATAGGAAACTCAGGCTATGATCTGCACAAGCTCACCAAAATGGGCAATAGAAGATTGTAAAAAAAGCCACTTTGTCTAATGAGTCTTGATTTCTGCTCAGAATTTGGCATAAACAACACAAAAACATAGATCCAAGTGAGATCACAGCCTACCTGAGAATTTTACTGACCATGTCCATTTCTTTATGTACTTTATTAGCATCTTTTTAGACTATTCTTCTGCTTCTTTTCATTCAAGATTTGACTTTTCTAGTATTTAATTACTTTCTTTGACCAAAGAAAGAAAAATACATTGCAAACAATCTTCTGATGGCTGCATACAACCGGATAGCCCAAACCAGAAGGCTCAAAATCATCTCAAACTAATTTTTTGAACATGACAATGAGTTCATTGTACTCCAATGGCCTCCACAGTCACCAGATCTCAGTCCAATAGAGCACCTTTTGGATATTGTGGAACAGGAAATTTGTATCATGGCTGTGCAGCCGACAAAACTGCATCAACTGTGCCGTCTCTGAGGAATGTTTCCAGAACCTTGTTGAATCTATGCTACAAGGAATTAAGGCAGTTCTGAAGGCAAAAGTGGTCCAGCCTAGGATTAGTAGGGGGTACCTAATAAAGTGGCCAGTAAGTGCTTAAACCTTAGCCTGGATGCTTTTTTTTCCTAATTTAATTTAATTTATTTTTTGTTGCTTTATTTTTTTTTTTATGCTTTAGTACATAGATAACCAACTGGTGGCCCAACAGCTTCCTGTATGGCCCACAATGTGTTTTCAAATCCAGAAAAATGTCCAGGGAAAATGATTTGAAGTGGTTTCAAAGGCATATTTCTGCTGTTCAAGCCCTTAAATTACTGATGAATTCCCCAAAACAACTTCAGTTATAACTCTCTTATTAGGCATGACTTCATGTTTCAATTCCTTCACAGGAATTCACCTGTGATTTGATATTTAACCAGAAAAACAAGGACACTGGAGCCAAACATAGTGCTGCAAAACATGACAGCCCAAGACAGAAGAAGCCAAAGCATCTCAGTTGCCCCGTGTACCCTGCAGCAGTATGGGTGATAGGGACTGATCTCACATTTAAAGGCGAAGGAATACATATAATTCTGAAAAAAATCCAACTATGTAGCTCAAAAATATTCAATTAGACCACATTATATTTACTGTTTGCTTTAGTGTCTTTGTACCTGGACATAATATGTACAAATCTTTATGTAAAAGAGTATTTCATGATTTAAATTTGCTTGAAAAAGAGGAAAATGCCTGCTCTACTGGAATTTTGTCAATAAAAACAAGTTCCTTGTCACCCAGCCCTTTCATGTAAGAATAGATGTAAAAGCAGCTACAGCTCATAAAATGTCACATTTTACACCCTTACCTGCACTAATCCACCTTTTTGCTGTATTAAAATAATTAATCATCAGCTCAGGCTTACTGTTTTCTCCCTCACAGATGTCTTCCCACCTTTTTCGCCCACATAATTACTATAGCACAGCGTTTCTCAGATAGGACGGCTCATCTTACTCACAGGCAAAAACTCATCTCCACTTCCCCACGACCAGTAATGCAGAGTGGAATTTATGAGAAATGAATACAAGTTACAAGAAACAGAAGCAGAGTGTGATGGTCCTCTCAGAGTTTTGTTTCAGTGATGCTGTGACTGTGCATTTTTATTATTAGAAAATTCCACCTGCAGCGGTTCATGTAAATCAAATTCTGAGATGGCACAGACTTTCCATTACTACTGAGAGATGACATTTCAGAAATCAGGAGACGGAAATACTTCAAACTTTTCTCAAAAGATCCTGAATAAAATGTGACAGGCAGCTCTAAGAAAAAGATCATTTACATGCTGAAGTTTTACAGTCTGGGCCAGTGTGTGTGAAGAAACAGAGATGCAGCAACAGTTTTTTACCTTTGAGGCAACAATGAGTGATCTCTTCCCCACGGGACAGACCACCATCAGCCAATCAGTGTCCAGCTCTGAGGGGACGTCCACCAACCACTCCGACAGCATGAGCTAAAGAGGAAAAACTTGGTTAACAAACTCTGCTTTCCAAATTATTCAGCTTTACATCCAGCCAAAAGTCATAATAACCCATCTGTTGCCTTCTAACACCCTGTCTGGCTGTTATTCTAGAAACTCAAGCGCCCCCTGCTGGTCAAAATGAAGAACACAACCAACAAGGACAAGCTGAGGTTGGATCTCTGGAGTCATTAAACACTGACCTGGTTAGCATAATGTTTCGGCAGCTTCCTCCTCTCGATCTCCATCCCCTCCTCTTCTGTGCTGCCGTCCTTCTCCAGCTCCCCCTCGTCCTGTTTCTCCATGTCCTCCTCCCCATCGCTGTCTCCCCCCGTCCAGTCCCCATCAGCCAGACGCCGCGCATGGTTGACGTAGTTTAGCCTCTTACTGCAGGAGGAAAAAAAAGTCTGTTAAGGCTGCAAAAATGTGTTCTGTTTAAATGGTATGGTTCTGTCTGCACTCAGAGCAGGTTTGAAATGAAAGGTCTCAATGATTTGGTATTCAATAAATGGGAAAATAACTAAGAACTTTTTTGTTTAAAAAATGAAACCCCGAAAATACATTAAACTGAAAAAAAGAAAAAAAAAACCCACTGTCGGTAAGGTCACTATGTTGCTAAAGTGTAAAATGATGTAGAATGGTTGTAATCTCACATCCACAAATTATAAGCTTTGGTATTCAAAATAGGAAAAAAAGTGCAAGAACTTGTTTTGTTATTAAAAAAAAAAAAAAAAAACATGTATAAAACTTAAAAAACTGTTGATAAGGTCACCATGTTGCTAAAGAACAAAAATATCTAAAATTGTTCCTATCTCATATCCACAAATTAAAAGTTTTGGTCTTCAAAATAGAAAGAAACAGTAAGAACTTCTTTTTAGTTTAAAATATAAAATAAAAAATGCATTAAATGCAATATTAATACAGTCACTATGTTGCTAAAAAATTAAAATATTTAAAATGGTTGTTACCTCGCATCCACAAATGCTAAATATCACACAAACAACTTACAGCAGGCTAAGTAAACAGCATGTATATGAAAATAAACATCAAAATAAATCCCCCATTTGTGAAAAAAAGGTAAAAAAATATCCAAAATGGTTGTTATCACACATCTACAAATTAAATGTCTTAGTATTCATTTCCGTTTTATAATAAAAATGTTTAAAATGGTTGTCATATGACATCCACAAATTAAAGGTTTTGGTGTTCAAATAGAAAAAAAAAAACCCATTAAACTTGCAATAAAGTAAAAAACAACAAAACGCTGTCGATAAGGTTATCATGTCGTTAAAGAATAAAATTATCTAGAATGGTTCAAATCTCACATCCACAAATTAAAAGTTTTGGTATCCAAAATAGGAAAAAACGGTTAGAACTTCTTCTTGTTTAAAATATTAAATAAAAATGCATTCAATGTAAAAATCCCCATCAATAAGGTCACCATGTTGGCAAAGAATAAAAATATTTAAAATGGCTGTCTTCTGACATCTGTATATTAAAAATTTTGGTCTTCAGAATAAGAAAAAAAATGCATACAACGTAAAAAAAAACAAAAAAACAAAACACTGTCAATATTGTTTGTTATCTCACATCCACAAATACCAAACATCACACAAATATTTGTATTAACAGCGGGCTACACAAACAGCACAAATCTCCCATTTGTGGAAAAAAGGAAAAGATGAAAATGCTTCTTAACTAAATGTAAAAATATAAACGTCATAAATCTAAGCCAAAGATTTTAATCTGACTGTGTTGTGGTTAATGAGTTTATCATTTTCAGTGGTTCTTACTGTTGGCAATGTTTTCACTGGGCATTAGTCTTGGTATATATTTTTAATACAACATTGAGGTAATCTATATCGACATTAACAATGAATCATGCTCTATACCTTGTTTGGATTTTTTTCTAATAAAGTAAATATTACTCACCACAACTCTAGACTGCAGGATTTTTAACTCTGAGCCTCCATCATGTTACCTACTGTCAGTCTGTGATAAAAAATGGACAGTGTTGAACAGATCATTTTACCTCTTCTGCAGGTCCAGGAAGCGCCGGCGCCGCTCACTCTGCTCCAGCACGCTGTACTTGCTCTTGTACTGAGCCAGCCGAGGATGAGGACAGGCCGTGCTGTTTGGCTCTTTGGACACAGCAAAGCTGGCGGAGAGGGCTTTGGTCAGGTCATCCATGGGGACTCTGAAAATAAGAAAACCACATGTTAAAGAAGTTTATTCATATCTGAAACAGTCCCTTTTTAGGGCCAATTTAAAGATTTAAGCTGTACAGAAAGTTAATAAACTTATTAGTATTCTGCCAACTGAAAGTTTGAATCTATCTGATTCTTAAATTATATCTCCATGTAGATTTATGCAGGGAAACATCCAAATAATTTTAAAGAACTGTAACTATATGGCTGCATAATCATATCAGGTTTTGATCCCTGAATTCAGACCTGTTCCTTGACTGAAAAAGTGGTTTTAATGCATTTCTACTAACTTTACCCTCAGTGGTATATCACAAATATGTTTGCTATATTCTTAGTACTTTTCCAGTTGTTTTAAGATTTATGTATTGTACATATGAAAACAAAAAAATCCCAAAACTGTTCCATAAAATGTGTTAGAATAAAAGACTCAACTTTCCATATTTGATTATAAAATATAACAATTAACAGAAAAAAACAGCAAGTTTCAGCACCTGTGATTGGAGGGGGACAATCACTCCAGTTTGACAAATGACTTAATATATTTATAACTAATATATCATTTTATTTTCTTTATTTGACAACTATATACTGCATATCATTTTATACAGAGGAGCAGGAGGGTGTAAAGAGGGGAAAGTTAGGAAGATAATTTAACTTACAGAGGCCAGTGAAAAACATTGTGGAATAAGTATTTTATATATATATATATATATATATATATATATATATATATATATGTATATATATATATATATATATATATATATATATATATATATATATATATATATATATATATATATATATATTTATATTTATATATATAAAAGTATTAGCTTTTCTCTATTTCCTCTTCACATACCAAAAATACCAAGATATTTTGTTTCACTTGCCAAAAAGTAACATTCAGGCTTTTTTTGCATGGGTTATCTCCCATAAAATAACACCTGTGTAAAATAAAGAGGCCCTTTTGAGAATTTATTAGAGGATGTTACTTTTATTTATGCTTTTGCAATAGCAAGTTAGAACAATAGGTTCTTAGAATAACCATGTTATGGTGCAAAATAACTTTATTATTGCCAAAAGTTTGGAATTTTTAATCAAAGATTCATTAAGACTGATAATTAACATAAAGGTGTCCCATTTACATAAATATCACTGTATGTATTTATCAGTTGGCTTTATAGATGCCTGGCTTGAGAAAGCAGGAGGCATAGTGATGCAGCAGGTAGTGCATGTGCCTCACTGTGCCTACACTGTGTTTTCAAAGTATATTTGCTCAAGCCACAGCTAAATTGGAGCCATAATCTGAAGGCACACTGTATTTAAATCCATAAAAAATGTCTTTTTTTTTTTTTACACGTTTCACTATAATATCAATCTTTAAATGTATGCAAGTATCTACTAGTGCATAATATAATTTAGTAAAAAAACATGACACTTATTGAATTATTTTCGAATGTTTTCAAGATTTTTTTGGCACTTAAATAAACTAAGCAATGTATTTTAAGTTTAAAAAAGGCATGTTGTTTAAGACTAAGGACCTAATAATTGGAAGAGAACATTTACTAAAAGATCTTATACATTATGTAACCTGTAAAATACAGTGTTCCCTCTGAAGGTTTGGAAATGTTTTACAGTTACAAAAAAAGAGAAAGCAGAGGTTTGTTTGCTGACTAAAGTAATGATCCAGCCATTGTTTACACAGGTAAACACACATTTTATACTCGTTAACCATCACATTCTGATCCCACATATTCGTCCCCACTTTTTCACTGCATGAGCTCATACCAAAAGGCATAAAGTGCTGAATCTGATGACATTTCAAAGACATAAGACATGAAGCAAAGCAAAGGTAAAATGTGACAGTTCTTCTTATAACAGCTATCCAACAGCACAGGACTCCCTCCACCTGTACCATCGCCAGAAACATACAACCTCACACAGATGTAAACCTCTTATTTAACATATAAATAGACGGAGACTCATGTAAAACCATCAGACTGAGTATTTCAGACATGCCCGGCTCTCTAACGTTCGGTTTAGCATCATGCTAAAGCTGTTAGCATTTTGTGGGCCAAGTAGCCGTTAGCAGCTACAACGTCTCCTAACTGAACTCCTCTTCTATAAACTAGACTCACATACTAGGGCTACAGGACAATTTTAGTAGGACTTTGGCCAGACATCAACAGTTAACCTCTAAAAATATACCTTGGACAGGCAGGGATGGAAGCTGCTGCTGAAACGTCACGCTGTCATCTTTCCCACCAACGGCGTTTTTTGTTGGCCGACTAAGAGCTGAGAACTATCCCGGAGCTACTTACCAGACTAAAGACAGCAAACTATCCCGGAGTTTTTTTCGTGGTAATCATTCTAGCCATTCATAAAAACTGTCCCACTACTGCTGCAGAAAAGTACGCCATGTCAGTGATAAATATTTTATCAAGTCTTCAAGTCCTGCCTGAGTGTAGGGTTATTATAAATGAGGAGGCCATCATGTGAAATGGACATACTGACACCCTGTTATACCTCTGTAAGACAGGAAAAATAACCTTGAGCTTGTTGACAGCTATTATAAAGTGGTACCTGTAACTTGACTTTTTCGTTGTCTGTTATAGAATTGCAGCCTCAAGTCAAGTACTTATTTTAAGGCATTATTGTAGTAGGAAAAACCCCAAGTTGTCAAAGTTTTGTTTATTTATAATCTAGTGCTAACAAATATGCTGTCATTTTTGATTTTGAATATTTTGTTGGTTGTAAATGCACTTCTATATCATAAAAACAATCTCCAGCACTGAAGGATATAATTATGTACAATTCATTATGAAGTTCTATGTCACAATTTACTCACATTTTCTGTTTTTCCATACGAAATGTACTTGGAGTCAGTCCTTCAATTAAAGGCTGTTTTTTTTTTTTTTTTTGGGTTAATTGGTGACTCCAGATTACGCTTAGGTTTGTATATATATATATATATATATATATATATATATTTATATATACATACATACATATATATATGTGTATATACATACATATATATGTGTATATATATATATATATATATATATATATATATATATATATATATATATATATATATATATATATATATATACACATATATATGTATATATATATATACATATATACATATACATAGATAGACATAGATAAAGATAGATAGATAGATAGATATGTGTGTGTGTGTGTGTGTGTGTGTGTGTGTGTGTACAAATACATAGGCCTCCATCCAATACCCAACACGAATCCATAGCCAATCATGAATCCCTCCATCATGGCGGCAAGAAAAAAAAATCTGTTTAGCAGTAGGAAATCTTGATTGTGGATCCCAGACTCATGATGCCATCACACTATTCTGTGTTGGGTGTGTGGGCGAAGGAAGGGAGGTGGGCAGAGACAAGTGGACTAAAGTAAGAAATAAAGCTAATGACAGATCCATGGGCCAGTCATAGACCTGTCTTCATCATATTTGTCTCAGATGCAGGATCTCGTTTTCAGATAGTAAAATCTCTTACCAAAGCCAGTATACTCTGTGGCTATGTTACTCAGTTTGTAGTAACTGTATTATTGTGTGTAACACATTCTCTGTCCTGTAGGGGGCGGTGTCGAGCCACTTTCTCTTCCTCCACACAGTATAAAGGCGCTGATGAAAAAAAGGCGAAGTTGCCTTCAATTGTCCGAGCCTAACGTCATGGAAAGAGTTACTTTGTTGCAGCGGGCACAGAAATAAACCCAAAGAAACAACAGAGAGCCGGTCTGTGCGCTGATAACATGAGGAGGGGGTCCGCTTGGATGCCGGTTTGTCCTCCTGGTCCAGTTTAAAGGATCGAGCGAAGATGCGCAGGAACCTGTTTACAAGGAAAACGCAGCAAGTTTGAGCAGACTGAGGGAATGTGGAGCAGCAGGCTGTAAACGCACAGGGATACCATTACTCATCCATCTGTTTTCCTTCACGGCAGACCACTTTGTCTTGGAAATACCTGCGAAAAGGATCATTTAAAGGCTCTAAGATGTGAAAGAAGAGTCCTGGGTGTGAACAATGCGAGTGTGCAGACGGTTTTCTGAGGATTAAAAGAACCGGCGCTGCTTTTGGAGGAGCTCTTTGGTGAAACCAGTTTTGTTTTGAACCTGTTGTGTTTGCAATGTGAAAGGAGGCATCGCTAAAGTATCTTATTTTGAATTTAACCTCTTTGTAGCTTATAACTACAGCTAAACTTGAAGTAGGATAGTTCATAAGGCAGAAAGCATTAGCCTAAATGGGCTGAGGATGCTAGTGCTCAAAGTAGACATATTTTAGAGGCTCATTTTAGCAGATGGCAGTGATGGTTTTACATAACTGTTGACTCTGCCTTTGTGTACTAAGTCAGATCATTAAATTTACATACATGCTGTTGCACACCTGATCCAACAGCTGCCATGTAATATGAGATGTGTCTGAATATTACAGTGAGCCAGTGTCAGATGTTCCCAAAGCAGCATGCATTCACACAGTAGCATCTGTTAAATCCAGACAAAATGTGTATGTAGGGTTGTTACTTGGGAGTATCAAGATGTCAGTGAAAGCCAAAGCACTCTACACTTTCCAAAGTGAGAACAAAGAGGAGATCAGCATTCAGGAGAATGAGGAACTCGTGATCTTTGATGAGAACTCAGTGGACGGCTGGTTTCAGGGGGAGAACAGCCGAGGGGAGAGGGGTCTCTTTCCTGCATCCTATGTGGAGATTATTCGCACCCGCTCTAACTCCAATGTGACCGACTGCTCCATCAGCCCGGCAGGATCTTTAGGAAACGACTCGTCTTATATCCAGTCGACCCCGAACTCTTCCCTGCACATACAACAGAGCTTCTATGACGACGACGATGACGACTGGGACGACTGGGATGACAGGTCTACTGTTGTGGATGATGGTGACCACACCAGGAGCCCCGGCGCCAATGGGCACGCACATCAGAGCCCGATGTCCAACAACCCTAACGTGTACTACCGCTCCAAGCCTCACATGGAGCGTCAGGACAGCATCTCCAGCTCCAGGAAGGGCAGCATGGTGGGGAGGAACTTGAACAGATTTTCCAGTTTTGTCCGATCTGGAGTGGAGGCGTTCGTGTTGGGCGATGTACCAATGATGGCGAAGATAGCAGAGTCGTACACTATCGAGATGGGTCCCATGGGCCCTGGGTGGAAGGAGAGCCCACAGCCTTTCACCTGCTCCATTGAAGACCCGACCAAACAGACAAAGTTTAAAGGCATCAAGACATACATTTCGTACCGAGTCACGCCAAGCCACACTGGGCGACCTGTTTATAGACGTTACAAACACTTTGACTGGCTGTACAACCGTTTACTGCACAAGTTCACTGTGATCTCTGTCCCCCACCTCCCTGAGAAGCAGGCCACTGGACGATTTGAGGAAGACTTCATCGAAAAGCGAAAGAGGCGATTGATACTTTGGATGAACCACATGACCAGTCACCCGGTCCTCTCCCAGTATGAAGGCTTTGAGCACTTTCTCATGTGTGCAGATGACAAACAGTGGAAACTGGGCAAGAGACGAGCGGAGAAGGACGAGATGGTGGGTGCGCACTTCATGCTGACCCTCCAGATCCCCAATGAACACCAGGACCTTCAGGATGTAGAGGAGCGGATCGACTCCTTCAAGTCCTTCGCAAAGAAAATGGATGATAGCGTGATGCAGCTCACGCACGTCGCCTCAGAGCTAGTTCGGAAACACCTGGGTGGGTTCAGGAAGGAGTTCCAGCGGCTGGGGAACGCATTCCAGTCTGTCAGCCAGGCGTTCATGCTAGACCCTCCTCACTGCTCAGAGACCTTCAACAACGCCATATCCCATACAGGCCGCACCTACGAGAACATCGGAGAGATGTTTGCAGAGCAACCTAAGTACGACCTCTTCCACATGCTGGACAAGCTGTCGCTGTACCAAGGCCTGCTCGCCAACTTCCCGGACATCATTCATCTACAGAAAGGTAAAAACATCCGCCAGTGGTTTCTAATTTTGCCTAAGAGATCTTTGAATTTAAACTCAGCTTCCCATCCAAATGCCACCCTTATACCTTCAATTATATTCTCTGTAAATTTTAATTTCCGTCATGCCTCTTTCTATTGTTCTTCTTTTAAATTAGCACAACTCTACAAAAAATTTATTATATTCATGTTTGTAACGATAAACCCATTCAAATTCTACCATCCTGTTTTAAACTTCAAACTAGGGTTGTTACCATACTAGCAATTTTAATCTATTATGATACTACTAAAGGTCAGAATATGTTGGTCCTATTCTTACTACTGCAGCAACATAAACAGAAGTCCAGAGCACCTAGTTATTGCAACATTTTTTGGTAACAGCTTTAAAAACTATATTCTCCATATCAGCAGTATCGCAGGCAGGAGATAGTTAAATTAGGGGTCAGGAGGTTGCTGATCAGAGCCTCAGGTGAACCAAATCAAGAAGTAGCTGCACAGATGCCATGATTGCAATTGTGCAGACACTTGCGAATTCGTGGAAGCATCAAGCAGTGAACAGGCCTCAGAGAACAGACCATGGTACATGTGAAGTTTGTGTTTCCTGCATGTTGCATTTTGGAGTTAAAAACAAGGAGCTGCTCAGAGATTTCAGTCTTATCAGGAATGGTTAAAAACATAGGCCACAAGTAACACAGCTGCAAGCCAACTTTATATGTAATGACTATGAAAAACTAAGTAAATACGCTCCATCCTCTTTGTGTGTTTATGTGTGTGAATCACACATAGTTTCTGTCTGAAGGCTGCAGCGTGCAATGGAAGAACAGTGGAGTTTATGGATAAAAAAAAACTAAAGGTAGAAGTAAATGTTTCTTGCCATGCTTTAAATCTGTTGCTTAAAAAAATAGACTGTGACAAAGAGAGGAACATATCATTAGTAGTGCAGCATAGACTTAATGTTAACCACAACAATGTAAAACAACGTATTTATTGTATAGAATTAAATACATTTGAGAATACTCACAAACCCCGTTTTGTGTATTTTTATAGATAAAGATTTAGCCTAAATGTTCAACTTAACCACCATTATTCACTCCAAAACCCTTGAAAACCACATTAGATTGTGTTGTAAAGTGCTGGAAAATTCCATAATTGAGACAGGCATCAGCTAAACATGAGAAAGTGTTTCTCAACCTTCAATTATACTTTGGAATAATACACAAAGAGTCTGCCAATGCGAACAGCCTGAAATGATGGCAGATTATCACAATTGGTTTCACTTTGTGAGCCATTACTTTGCTCTGGATGACAGATCAGGTCAGGTTTTCTCTACAGTACCTCCTCTTTCTGCACGGTTTACACCCAGCGATGAAACATATTGTCAGTATGTGTCAGTCTGCGACGAATATTAGGTCAGAGTTTTAGCCTGAGGCAACGACTCCACCTCCTTGACCTCCACCCAACCAGACACACAAACACTCCCACTGTACACACTGTCACATTCACTGAGTTTAACACATGCTTTTACAACAACGATGGACTTTGACAGGCTATGCAAACAGGATGATGATGAGGGGACAGTACAGTTTTATAGTATTTACGTATGGTCTATCCAAAACGGATGTACTCTCTTTTCTTTTTGCTCTGTCAGGATCTAAAGACATTTAAACCAAATACTCCAAAATGCACAGCCCACTATAGCTGCAGTTTCTGAGACCTAAAGCCACTTAGGTCATTGAAACTATGATCATAATATTGGTCAGAATGTACTGATTTGTATCAAATACATATTCTATCAATTAATTATTGGTGAAATAGAAACAAAGGGTTGCAATGCTGACTAAGTTGCAATTTAGGTTTTCTAATTGTGGGACAAAATAATAAGTCTTGGTATTATCTGGCCCATACTACCCCCTTAAAATCAGCCAAACATGACCCAGCTCTGCCTCTACATACACTTACTGTTCAATTGATTGACAATATCATTGCTCAAGCAATAGTACGCAAAAACTGTCAGTAATAATTGTAGGAGTCAAATGTGAATTTTAGTTGGCGATTCATTTGAGTACTAGGTTGAGATAGTGAGTCACAAGAGGTTATTAGTGACTGTTTTTTTAAGGGCCTGGCCATTGGTGTCATAGGTGGTGAGAACCAACGGTTTTCACCGTAGCACAAGCCAGTCATCTCAAGTCTTTTGTCTTCCATCAGTTTATTTTCTATCGGCTATTTTGAATAAATGGGAATGTCAATTATCTCAGAGCAGAAGTTGGCCATTCTGGGGGGAGCAGTGAGAGAAAGCTAGAGTTTGAAGACTTGGTTCACATGATAGCCTCTTTAATGGTTCAGGTAGAGTCTTGCATTGTTGGTGAGAGAAGCTTGTTGACGGCATTGCTACCTGTATTGAACAGATTGTAATGAGTTCACAGACTGAGTGCAGGTAAGTAGCAAGATATGTAGGCCGACAGGTTAGCAATCAGTCATTACACTCTTTAGGAATGAGATGATTTGCTTATGAATGCCCCAAATAGACACATTTCTTGTTTCGTTGGCATTTTTCTGACAGCTGATGTGGAAAGACTTTGAGTTTGTATATGAAAACTGTTTCTAGAACTTGAAGTGCTCAGAGAGCACAAATCTCCACCAAGGCATTTCCAACACTATAAGGTAAGTTATTGTCGAAAATACGGAAATTACCCCACCTTGCATTGTTAAGAAATCCTTTAAAAAAGTCCTGGATCTGTGTGCAGATTCGTCTCACTGCCAAAATCTTATCACCTTCTCCTTGTACCAAGACCAACACTCCATGAAAATGTCATAAAAATCTATTAGAACTGTCTGAGTTCTTTTCAAAAATGTGGAGAACTGCTCTATCTCACAATGTTAACAAATCCTTAGAAAACTTCTTGGATAACAGATAACTACCACAATTAAATCACTGCTTTCATGTGCCCATCCCAGCAAAATGCTGAAAGGCAGTGCTGCTTTTCTTTCTGTTGCCGTTATTCCTGTTTTTGTGGGGAGGTGGTGGAACAGAAAACCTTGTGTCATTTACTTTTCTGTTTATTCTTTTTAATTCTTAAGAGATTAAATTACAGAGATGAATTTGTCCTCTTATTACACCACTCCTGATTGGAATGCACTGAGACAATCGTGTACATAGTATCTGGTTTTCATTGACCTTTAATCCTGCTTACTTCTACAAATGGGCCTTTTTGTGGTAAATCTTATTCGGTTTTGGTCCAAGAAACTTCAAGCTCTGGCATGTCAGCATCCAGCGTCAGCTCTCGAACAAATTATCCTCTCAGCTGATTGGAGTTAGACCAGAAGGAAGGAAAGGGCTGAACCAACGAGGAATAAAGCTTTCACTGAATGTTATCTTCTTCAAACAGCTGGCCCTCATTATGACAGAGGTCATCTGTGATACTATTCAGCTATGTACATTTAGTCACTCCACCCAGATATACAGGAGAAAGACAAAGCCATCTGAATGATATTAAAGGGCCCATCTGCTCAAATCACAGAAAGTAAATATTAGTTTTGCTTTTGTTGGTCTTTGGTTTGAGATACCTGACGCTGAAATGTTCTTTTAAGTCCATTAGATCTCCACAAAGGAAGTTCCTCATTGTTTGTGGTGGATATGTCAGAGTATTAGCACTTAAAACCCAAAATACAGGTGTGGTTCTGAATCAGAAGAAGGACGTAGAAAAATAGCTTAAAATATTTACTGGCCTGTCAAACTGCTTAAAATTTTGTTCCTGATATTGTGAAATATGAAGTCACATGTGTTGTGATTGTATTGATTCCAAATTACTTAATTATACAACCTTGAAATCAATCAGTGTAAAAACTACGGATGCACTTTATAATCGAAACTGTGTAAATAATAGCTAATAACTGCCTTAAAAGCTGATTATTAGTGTCACAGATATGAACATTCATGCAGATATTTACAGCCAATGTAACAGTCAGAGGTGGCACACCGGCGCAGCAGGTAGTACACATGCCTCACAGCAAGAAGGTTGCTGGTTCGATGCCTGTGTCAATCAGGGCCTTTTTGTGTTGGCTTTGCATGTTCTCCATGTGCATGTGTGGGTTCCCTCCAGGCACTCCGGCTTCCTCTCACAGGGTTCACGGTGTACCCCGCCTATTGCCCTGTGAATATGCTCCAGCTGTCTGCAACCCTGAGAGGGATAAGCAGTACAGATAATGGATGAATGGATGGATGGATGGATGGATGGGATGGATGGATGGATGCTGGTCATACATATCAGCAATATATATATCACATATCCCGGTTGTAATATCAGCAGAATGTATTGTTGTAACATCAGTGCATTGGGCATAGATGAAAAATCTAGGATATCACATATTAGAGAATGGAATGTGATTCTTCTTGTGTCATACCTGACAACCGTCATTGTGATATGAAATGCATGTTTGACTTATCACAAAGGGACGCCTGTGAGGTGTTAAAGAGCCAGTGTCCTGCAAAATGCAATCTTCTTTACTGTTAATGTTGTTAGAAGGGACCTGGGGAGCTGAAGAACATGAACATACTAAAATCTCAGTTTACCAAGAAATGCTCTATGCCCCTGTAAAGAAAATGCCCCTTGATGTGCCCTGTTTTTATTGTGATGTCATCATACAGCCTCCACCTACATTTGTTTTCTGCCCATCACAGGCAGATGCAATGACTGTTTTGAAAATCATCTCTGGAGCCTATAAATATCTAAATAAATACAATATGTACATGAATAGATAGATAAATAAATATAACACAACAGTAAATTTACATTATAAAAGCTATTCTTTGTTATTTAGCAAAGGATGTGATGCATATAAAGACAATATTCAATAGGATTCTAAGAATCTGAGTCTTCTTTTGCTCATGTGGTGGACTAAGTGCTCTTTTTTCATTTAAAACTTTATATTTTACTTAATTGCAAAGCCATCTGTTCAGTGATTGTATGTATGTGCACACATTTTATGGGTCTACAGGCTAGGGCTTAAAGATTTGTCGTTTGATCCTGACTGACCCAGGATCTGTTGTGTCAACTTTTTTACAAATGTGCAGGCAATTTGCATTCAAATGGCTCGCAAATGAACGGCTTACTCAAAACTGCGAATTGGTTAACATTGTTCACTGAACAGAGCTGTTCAAAAGGAAAGACTCGTTCGCAAATGTCACATCTCCACCGCGAAAGTGCTGGTAAGCAGGTCAACAATACAAAGCCTCTGTTTGGGAGTAGAAGTTGAAGTATCCCTGAAATAATAATAACAGATTATTTATCATCAATATTAGATGATGAATAATGTGTTATGTGCTTTTGATCATTGATTTCCTTACTGTAGTCTAGACTGTAAACATAAAGAATATTGCACTGAAGCTTGATTTGAAGAAAATCGTGAATCGAATTGAAATTGCAGTATTTGCCTGAAAATTTGCAATTAGATCTTTTCCTGAAATCATTCAGCCCTACTACAGGCACACATAAACTAATTAGAAGACAGTTTTGGCCAAATTTGAATGAAAGTCATACAAACTTTAGAGCAAAAATTTATGCTGAACACACATTTTTTATCATAGTGTTATTGCGCATTGCATCTTTTCCTCATATCGTGCAGACCTAGCAAGTATTATGTAAAATGTTATTTCCCAACAACATAATTGTGGCGAGTGAAAATGCAGAGTGGTTAATAACTCTGGAAACCACGAGCCACAGTGCCTGGTAAGCAAACATGCTGATGTCAAGCCCTGCAAACAAGAAACACAGTTAGCTAGTTAAATGACATCACTGGCTTCAGAACATCTTGGCCATGTGCAGAAGCTTCCTGGAGGCTTGTTGACATTGCGAGGTTGCCAGGCAACCAACAGAAAAACATAGTTTTGGTAATCATACCAAACCTCACACAGAACAGTTAGTCTAAAGACAACAAACTCAGTACAGGAGGAGGTTGAGCAGCAGTGTTTTTGTGCAGTCAGAGACCTTCTCCCTCTGCTGAGTCTCCCCCGCAGGTCCAGATAACTCTCCTTGATGTGACTAGTGTTCGGCTGAAGCAGACGCAGCTGTGGCAACACTCAGAACACACAGAACCCAGGTCGACCTTTTCCTGCGCCCTCCTCTTCGTCTCCTCACTGCATCTTTCCTGGCCGACTCTATCTGAGGTCTGAAGGAGCTGTTTTTTATTTGATCCAGCGTGATCCTGGTGAGCATAAGAACTGCAGGAATGTGAACTGTCTTTGAGATGCAGTGTTGGGCAGCGGCGGCTGCATGTGGCCTTGATAAAGTGAATGTAGGGAGGAGAGGGTTTGGGTAATGTCAGAAAAATGTCAGGGTGTGCTCCAAACATCCTTTAACTCCATTTTCCTGTCGTGTTTTGACTTTTATTTGATGGATCTTTGGGTCTCCGTCTCGTCTTGTCTCTGCTGCGGCTCAACCTGAAAGTCGGTCTGCCACTAAAGCTTCATCTCTGTGTTGTTATCTTCACATCCGTCTTCTTCTTTTATCTTTTACCCTGAAGACCCCTGTATCAGAGCTATCTGGATAGCGGCCCTGGTTCCAATAACAGAGTGAATAAATCCAAAGGCTCTGACTCCACACAGTGCCCTCCTGTACTATGAACCTCTGCCAGAGCTAATCCTTTAATTAAAGCTTGATCTGGTTTGAACACGGTCTAAAATCTTGCTCTGAGGGGTTGATCTGATGTAGTGCAAAAATAAAAGGGTGTTTAAAGCAGATGTGAGCGCTGGAAACTGCAATGCTTATTACAGTTAAATGCACAGTCAGGTTAAGCCACGGTAATAACTCCATCAGGTAATTTTAAAGTTATATTAAGAGGATATGCCAACATTTTTTTTGTTTTTGTGTCTTGCCTCACTCCAGAGTCCATGACAAGCAGATAGACACCATTCTTTCGACTGTGCAGTAACAAGACAGAGATGGGCAGAGCTCGCCCACGGCTTATTAGCTTAGCTCAAACACTGGAAATCAGTGAGCAGCGTTAGCCTGCCTCTGCCTACAGTCATCAAATAATTAGGTCAAAGAAACAAAGCACGTCTGCAGTGGTTTGTGCGTGCTCCCTGTGGTTTAGTTTCGTATGTATTTCTTTCAAAAATCACATAAAGTGCTAATCTTAGTCTAAAAATAGATAATGTAACATAACACATTAAAAAAAACACAGTTGCTGAAGAGTTTATCTGATGACTGTAGGCAGAGGCAGGCTAAAACTACCTATTGACTCCCAGTATTTGAGCTAAGCTAATTAGCAGTGGGCGATCTTTGCCCGCCTCCTCCTTGACATAGGACATATTCCTCTCTCTACATTTTCTTGAAATTTGACTTTTTAGTGCAATTTTTACTTCTCTCACTGGACACTTTTTTAAGTACACCTTGCTAGTGCAGAGTTGGACCCTCTTTTGCCTCCAGAACTGCCTTTAATCATTGAGACAAGGATTCAACAAGGTTCTCCAAACATTCCTCTGAGATTTAGGTCCATATTGACATCATAGCAGCACTGAGTCAGCACATTTCTCAGATCCATGGTTCGAACGTGCCATCCCTTATGAATGAGAGCTGGTGACTAGGGACCTCCACAGTCACTAAAGTATGGTGAACTGACTTTCATGTTAATGAAACCAGTTTTGAGATGATTTGAGCCTCACGACATGGCATGTTCTCTGTCTGTTAGTAGCCATCAGAAGATGGGTACACTGTGGTTATGAAGGGATGGAAATGATATGTTGGCTGTGGCATTTGAATGACACTCCGGCTGTACTAAGGGGCACATAATGTACCAAGAAACATCATTTCACCACCACCAATCTTCTGTTGTCCAATTTTGGTGTGCCTTTGCTCACTGTAGCCCCAGCTTCCTGTTCTTGGCTGGCAGAATTGGCACCAGGGGTGGTCTCCAGCTGCTATAGCCCATATGCTTTAAGTTTGGATGTGTTCAGAAATGGTCTTGGTTATACTGAGTGGCTATATGAGTTACTGTGGCCCTATCATCATATTTAACTTCTGGCATCAGCATGGCATTTTCACCCAGAGACCTGCTGCCCTCTGGATATTTTCTTTCCTTTCAGACCATGCTCTGTAAACTCTTGGGATGGTTGTGTGTGGAAATCCCAGTAGATCAGCAGGTCCTGAAATACTCAGTCCAGTCCCTCTGCCAACAGCCATGCCACATTTAAAGTCTCACATCTCCTTTCTTTCCCTTTTGAAGCTCTTGAATTGAATTAAAAATAAGTGGAAGAGAATTTTTCTCAGTTGAAAGTTACTTTTGCCCACGTTTCCTGAAGGCAGCGTAATTTTAGGATGCTTTGCTCTGCTGTCACTCACAGTCCCACGCCCTTCTCAGTCGATGCCACGGTCGCAGCCAAAAGTTTGAATCTGAAAAAAATAAAATCTGAAGTGAAAAAAAGAAATCTGAACCCAAAAAGATAAGTTATGAATCTGAAAATATGAATCCTGTAACTGAAAAAAATGACACAACACATGTTAAAATATATTGCAAACTAAAAAATGAAAATAAAATATTTTATCAGAATTATTACAGAGCTGAATCAAAAGTATATTTAAACTGAAAAAAATCTTTCTTATAATTGTTTTTAATTCGATTTAGTTATTTTATTTGGAAAAAAGAACAAACATTGAAACTTCAGTTTCAAGTTTTATTTTTCGATCTTTTCCATACATGCCAAAATGCATTGAGCTGCTGCTGTGTGATTGTCTGATTAGCTGTTTGTATCAATAAGCAGCTGAACAGGTGTATCATATCAAGTGGCTGGTGAGTGTTTAAGGGATTAAATATTAAATGTGTTTTCCATATAAGTCATAAACACTGACAGCGTTTGTCACAAGTTCTCCTGCAGTGAAGCAGCTCTCATGTTCTGTATTTTGTACCTGGCAACAACCAGAGCTTTAATCCGAGACAACCCACCTCATGAGGCTTTGGATAAAACACAAAAGACTCCACAATAGAGTGAAACCAGCCCGCCCCGCTGTGTGGGTGTCACTTTAATCTGATCCCATCAGATGTTATGTAAAATGAAATCTGAGGCGTTGGCTCAGTTGGAAGTCTGGATTGGCTTCACCTGTGTCCCCAGAATGACACGTTGTGAGAATTCAGGCAACAACTCCAGTGAAATTCCTGTGGACAAACCAAAACAATGAAGGAATTGTAGATTTAATTGAACTGCAATTTGTGGGAAAGCTGAAAAAAACACACTGGAATTATTTGAGTTTAAGTCTGGTGGATTTACAAATCAACTTTGCAGCACATTTGTTCTTAATAGGCAACAGAGCGATGCTGTTCTCCCATTATCTTGATAGTTTTTGTGGTATTTAGATTGATCTAAAAAGCAGAAAGTGTGTCCTCTGTCTTCCCTCCGTCCATCTTTTCTGATAGCGGGATAAAACCATCTGTGATCGACTCCATAGCAGAGCTTTATTCAGACTAAGAGTCTGCTCCCCTGGGACGCCTCCTGCTTGCCGGCCAGACTTTTAATCCAGACAAGAGGTTAGTTGTTCTCCATATGGAAACACATTACAAAACCACATGTAGACTCTATCAGTTGGAGGAAAAAAATATGTTTTGTTGGCAGTTTTAAAGAAATGTGTGAGCCAAACGCCCACGTTATCTGCACCGATATCAGAGGGGCTGCTGGAGATTTTGCATGAACAGAAGAGTTTTGAGGTTCAGGTTTCTTTATCAGTGACTTTAAAGGTGAGTTTCTTGTGCAGACAGGAGTTTGGCACTCCGACAATAAAAGCAACAGATAACAGCGAAACACATTCTCAGTTGGAGACAAGTCCTGACAAATACATTAAAATAAACATCAAACTATGCTCAAAGGAGCTCCATCAAACCAAGGCATGAGAAGTGCTTTCAAAGACATCAACTTCATAGTTTAAAATAATTCAAGTGCTTGATTTTGTGTTTGCTTAATTAAATAAAGCTGTAGGTGCAGTAGAGCTGGGAAACTCATCAAATTTTTGTCACAATTATAATTACTGCCTCCCACAATTATAAAAATGCAATATTTGTTATTAAAGACTACTGTGCCACAGGCTGTTATGCACTTGATTTGTCTTTTGCCATCTAGTTTTAACAATTATTTAGATATTTTTTCACATGTATTTTAGCTCTAGCTTATTTCTTGATGTTTAAAACTACAGTGTATGTGTCATTTTAATTCAATTACTGCATTTGTTGTAAAATCAGTGAGTAATTGTGGTTTAGCATCTGTCAAAATAACCCTGATTGATATTTTCGGGTGGCATGGAAAGTATTCCTGCTGTGCCAACATGCCACCCGAAAATATCAAATGGAGTTTGCATGTTCTCCCCGTGCATGTGTGGGTTCTCTCCTTGGAAGTTAACTGGTGACTCTGAATTACCCTTTGGTGTAAGTGAGTGTGTGGATGGTTGTCTGTCTCTCTGTGTGGCCCTGTTATTGGCTGGTGACAAATGAGCCTCAGGCGGGAATCAAACCTGGGTCAGCCGAAGTATATATAAGATGTGCCTAGTTGTTTCTGACACTAGACCAGTGCTCCCCCAAGTCGATATATTTGATAGAAAAAAGAATGACTAGCCATAGAACAATGATCAGTGGCTCCCCGAACAAAGCAAAAGAGGCATCGACATCTTTGGCACTGCCATTAAGAGATTGAAAGAAGCACCAAAATCTATGGCAATTCACTTCAGCAGGTATTGATACAGAGGCCATGATATAACACATAACAGCATACCTGTAAATCGTAGACACTGATGACACCTTTTAAAGAATTACTTCAACTTCAGGTCTTCACAGATTTTAGAAGTATTGGGAACATGTGCTGCATCATGTTATTTGGCTTCGACTGCTATCTTTTAACCTGCACCATGGGTGATATGACCCAATTTTGCTATTATAAAAGCAAAAGGGACAAGGTTGAAAGGATCTTACAACTTCTAACACATCAATGTCATGTCTTCAGAGATTGTGGAAATAATTAAGACCTGCAATGTGCACTGTATCATATATTTGGCTTCAACTGTCACCTTTTAAACTGCACCATGGATGATATGTGTTTTACAGCTGCTGTCACAGCATTTGTGGCCCGTAATGTTGACTATGTGATGATATATTGCTGTATTGTTTCTTTTTTGGCACAGGCCTACATTGGTACAAGATTTTGGCACCTATCCCTACAGATAGGACTTGAGCATTATTCAGGAGTTAAACAGCAGATCGATGGAAAGTGTTCTTGCAGTGTAAGGTGTTTGTCCTGACAGATCACAAGAAGATTCTTTACAGAGGAAAAAGCCTAAAAATTATGGTCAGCCATAATTTTATCTACACACCAAAGAGTCCTTGAGATGGTAAAGGGCAGCCAACTACCCTGCCTGCATTGGGAGATGCACTCAGCCCGCTCTTGTCCCTTGCTGTAGCTGTACCAGACTGCGACGGAGGAGGAGACGATGACCTCCTCGATGGGGATGTATAAGAGCTCCATCTCTGTTTTTTGGCAAGTTGGATTTCTTCAGCTGCAGCAGAAAGTACAGCTGTGCTCTGAACACTTCTGAAGTGTTGAGCAGATTTTTTACATTTCCTATTAGTGACAAACATGTTCAAGATTAACATTCCTCACATCGGTTACAGCACTGAAGAAAACGCTGCTCAGTCAGCAGGGTTTCAGGAGCGTGCAGCGTCCCACTTATGGCACTTTCTGATCCTTGGTTGTATGTTATTTTGTTGGCTGAAGTCCCCATCTCTGACTGTGGTGACTATGGAGAGCAAATGTTTTCTCTCTCTCTGTTTGCTTACTCATAAATCTCAACAAAGACTGGGCTCTCTCCTCACACACGCACAGTCTGCCCTCATGCTTCTGCATTCCTGTCTGTGTTGGCCCAGTGAACTGTTGTTTCACTCTGAAGGAGATTACAGATGTTTCCAAGAACTCGCTCTTTACCACTGCTGCTCCTCCTCTTCCTCTTAAAAAAGCACAAATTCTGCGGCCAAGTGGTGTTCGACTGAAAAGGCAAGAGGTTGGGAAGACTTAGCTTATGTAAAAGGACTTTTACGGTGGCTTTTCATCTCATTTTCTTTAGTTAGATGTTTGGCAATTTAAAGTATTCCAAACATTAAAAAACAGAGTCTACTTTACAATCTACCAAGAAGCAGCCTCCAGTGTTAAAAATGAAGCTGATGCTAAAACCTGCAGTTCCTTGAGTGTCCACTTGA
Organism: Cetoscarus ocellatus; assembly: GCA_037902135.1. Lineage (NCBI taxonomy): Eukaryota > Metazoa > Chordata > Actinopteri > Labriformes > Labridae > Cetoscarus > Cetoscarus ocellatus. The sequence goes on from JBAMNC010000277.1 coordinate 2,011,084, forward strand.
GGCTTGCTGCAAATGCAAAAAAAGTCCCTTAACACCCATATTAGATTTGCCATCTTTATGGCAGGCACGTCATTGCTGGCTGGCTAATAAATGTTTTTGGTCTTTGTTGCTCATATTTCATGGTACCTTATTTCATGGGTACTTTACCTTGGTTCTGTAATCTTAAATACCCCTACATCCCCAAATATTAAAGGGATAGTTGTGTTTTTTTGAAGTGGGGTTGTATGAGCTCCATATGGCCACTAAGTACATTAGATGCAATAGAACTTTCTCTTCTCTCCTTCAATTAGCCACAATTTGTAAAAGTTTGTGACGCAGAACCAGCTGCAAACAGGGAAGTATTGTACCAAATACAAAGGGTATTTTCTCTGCCTTCAAGAACTCCCAGCAAAAAATAATACCACAATTTAAGAGTACCCTACCTAGAAATTTTTTTGAGTGCATTAACTTTCTGGAAAAATAAAGTTTATCCGGAACTTGCGGCAGCACTGCGCAGAGGAATACGTGACGTGAGTCGGTTAGTAAAGGGTAGAGATGGTTCATAAAATGGTCTCGAAATGGGATCATGATAAAATCCACATTGATGATGAGGATGAGGATAAGCTTTGGGCATATTTACTTAAGATCAACAAGGGTAGTTTAGCTCAGTCCGTAAGGGCTTGGGAGGGGAGCCAGTTCAGGTCCCAAACGAAGTATACTTGGATGTTGCATACCTGGTAGCTGGGTAAAGACAAGCTGACTTCCTAGGGCACTGCTGCCTGTTAAAGAAGTTACACAGCTAAAAGGGGTTGACATCCCCTACCTCTGGAGCCTTGGGCATAGGGTTTGCACCCTTAAACTTCACTCCTATGTATAAAGTAGGGATAACATTGCTGTTGGTGCAGATGAGTCATCAGGAATGATGAAAGGCGAAGTGCCAAAGCGCCATGTGCTCCTAAACCTGACCTGACCCTGCCAGTCAGTGAGTTTTTCTAGAGGTGTAGTACCTTGATCCATGTTGGTTAAGCCCACTTAGCGACAGCTTGAGAAAGCTTGAAATGAGGAAAGAAATGAGCGAAAGTGGAGTCAAGCAGAGCTTGAGCAAGGTGAACTTGCTCAAGCTGAGGACAATGTTAAAGCAGGCCTACAAAATGTGTCTGCAATTGGTGCCAGACAGGACAGAAAATGCCGCATATCTCTTTGACCACCTATAAGAGTACAATCCTACGGTAACAAGAGAATGAAAATGAGGTCACATGATGCTGCCTTGACTTAAAACACACATCCTGAAGTTTGGACCAAAGTAGGAGCTCATCTGCTGTTAGCAGCTCCAGCATTAGCAGTTCTGCTGAAGCAATAATCAACCCTGTCATCTTTTGCAGCCAGTATTCCAATCAAGGTTGAGCAAGACCATAATTAGTATCAACTGACCTTCATTCTACGATAGCCCAAAAGCAAACATAAGAAGTATGTCAAATAAGATTGATCAGGTAAAGGAAACTTGAAGATTGGCTTCTTTTAGATGTGAATGTGATGTCTCCCTGGAGGGTGACCAGACCTTTTATTTACCTTTGCCTGCTAAGAGAGACTCCAGCATTCATGGATCATAAAAAGAAAAGTGTTTTTGGGGTTGAGCCTGAAGTCCTTGTATTGTTATGAAAAAATGGAAAAATAAATCACTGCCATCTGTATTTGTTGATGTTTTCATCCTGTCATTCTTGGCCTCACGTTCATGGCTTAGCTCAGAGATGAATCGTTTTTCAGGCGTAGTCAGTAGACCTTCAGCGCAGCTTAAGAGCAGACCTCGTCCTTCAGAGGAGAACGTTGTCAGCTTTCGTTCTGTTTGATCTGGTTTCAGACAACATTGTTTGCACATAACTAAGCAATTATAAAAGCTTGGACACTGGAAAATCCCTTTCATTGGATTTGGTTGTCAGTTGAGGTTGGTTTCTTTTCATAGCATGGATGATTTTATTATAACAACAAGGATAACTTTTACCCTGATCAGCCAAACATCTTTCATCACAGGCACATCTTCCGTCTTTCTATTATTCTGCCACTGTCAAATCATTGCGACACAACTTAATAAACAAAAGCTACGAGGCAGTCAGAGGGGTAATAGAAGTGTTACACAACAGAGGAGCTGAAACCGTTTTAGATTAATGCCGTGTCAAAGTGGAAGTACAAAGCATTAAAACCCTGCGGGATTTAAGGGTGACATGACTGCTCTTTCATAAAGCTTAATGCATTGTACAAAAGAACTAAACTGTCAGGATTAATGATGATACCACATTTGTTTCACTTGTTGATCTTAAAATAATGTTCTTATTATGATTTGCCTTTGTGGGGCCGTCTGAGTTCAAAGAGAAAACAAATTAGAATAGATGTAGTCATATTTCTTTCTGAATGGCAGCTGGAAATCCCAAATAGTTTTAATCAAACCTCAGTCCAACTTTTGGGTTTGCTGTGACTACTCCCCTCGGTTATTAAAAATGTTGGATGGAAATTTGATCAGATGAGGGAAGAATTGAAGCCTTACGCTGAAGAACACTGAGTTAAGATCGGGGCCTTTTGTCAGACCTTATCATCAGGTTTGGAATACTTCATTTGTACTTATTGTTCCTAATAAGAATGAAGGTTTTAGGCCTCCAGTGCTGAGTCACTTGGCCTCTGACTTCATACCTCTCAGATTTATCAGTTCATTGTCAAGTCAGGAGAGGATATTTGAACAGAAAGTGACAGAAATCTCTCAAAGTTCACGAGAAAGACATGAGCATGATAGCCCAGCACATTTGGCCTGGGCTCAAAAGGAGGCATGTGTGCAATCTTCCAAGAAAATCTTGCAAATTGTATTCAAGCAGGCAGTGCAAATGATGCCCAGTTAGGGAGGGGAATTGGTAAAATTTTCGATCAGTCAATCAAACTTTAGCTAAAAAGCACATTTCATACAGATTTAATCGCAGTTCAAAGTGCTTTACATAGAGGCAGAACAATAATTGACAAAAGATGGATATATCTATATATATTTATATATACACACACACAGAAGGTCCATCTACTAAGTGGAGACCAATGCACATGAGAAAAGCTAAATAAAAGAAATGATCAAATCAAGATGACTGTAAAAAATGAAGAAAAGAAAAAAGAGAAAATTCAAAGCAATAAATCCAAAGTTAAATGATTAAGTGTAAAATGATAACTCTTATATCATTGTGATAAAAAAAGTTTAAGCAAATTCTAAAAAATATAACAAACATCAGACTAACTGAAGTAAACTGAAATGTAACAATAAAGGAAGGTAATGATACCAGTGTTATTATCGAACCTGCTTATCTTCATCTTTATTGATTCCTGTAGACTTTTTTTGGGTGAAATGCCTCTGCAAGTTGTGGTGTTTTCTTTGCTTGAAATCAAAGGGGCAGTGGACTTTGTGCAGTTGGCATCACATTGTGTAAAACTAAGCCACAGTTTTAACCACGTCTATTTATGATTTCTTTGTTGTTGTTTGTGCTGACTGCCTCTGATGAAAGCATGACATCCTTGATTAGCAAGGCATGCAGAACAAAGCAGGAGGTTTTGTTAAGAGAATTGCTAGGCATAAAGACTAATGGGGAGCACTGCACCAACCTACAGTGTAGTGCATGTAAGAGGTCGTAGAGTGGAGTCTCATATTGAACAGCCATCCACTGCAGTGGAAAATGAAAACTTTGTTTAAAGTAATATAAAAAGGAAAAAACTATTAATACTCCAAAAGCACAAGGCATTTTCAACACTGTCAAGTGAGTTACTGTCAAAAATGTGGAAAACTGCCGATCTTGCAATGTTAACAAATCCTTGAAAATTCCTGCATCCACATCCTGATTTGGATCACCACCAAAATCTGATCAGTTCACCCTTGTGCCATGACCAACATTCCCTGAGAATGTCATCAAAATCTGTTGATAAGTTATTGAGTTATTAGCAAAAATGTGGAAACTGTGCTTTCTCACAATGTTAAGAAATCCTCAAATAGATTCCAAGATCCACATCCAGATTTAAATCAGCACCAAAATCTAGTTTTCTTTTTCTTGTGCCGTTACCAACATTCCCTGAAAATTTCATTCAAATCCGTTCTGTAGTTTTTTAGTTATCCTGTTCACAAACATGGAAACAAACAAATGGCGATAAAAACATAACCTGCTTGGGGAAGGTTATAGTAGTTAAAAATATAAGCCAACTCTCTCTGATTTGTTGACCATTTGCACTAATAGTTGTTTGCTGATGGATGATAGAAATTAGTCATTAGTTGCAACCCTACTAAACACACTGTGTAAGATGAATTTCCTCATATTTACAGTGTGTTTTGAGGAATGTTTCATCATATTGGATCTGCTGCCTTCCTGTTTTAAATTTCCTAAAGATTTCATTTTCTTCAGAGTAGTTTATCTTGACTTCTGGCTGCTGTGGTCCTCCACGACCCTCATCTTATTCATGGGCTGCATCATAAATGATATAACGCTATGGTGACACAGAAGGTCCTTAAATATGAAGCTATTGTGGACAGCAGTAGTCTCGATGGGTTTAATCCAGAAAGATTTATGTTGCTGTTAAGTATCGAGAAGTGGAACCAAAACCCTTGTGCCTTATCAAATCCATGAGTCTTTAGTTTTCAGTATCCAAACCCATCAATAAGGCCTATAGAATTCTTTGATATCTCTGCCAGCCAAGTTCTTAGGAAAACAAATTCATCACAATGACAATAATTCAGACGAAAGTGTGGAATTATAAGACAAGCATACAATAGTTTTAGATTGGCGTCTTGTTCCAACATCTGCTCAACATCACTGCTGATGCTTTTGATTAAGAACTCCGTAATCTTAAGTTCTGCTGCTTGTAGGAAGCGTCATGTGTTATTTCCTTAATGTAACAGTGGAAAAAAAAAAAGAGAGACTGTTGGCGTGCAGAAAGAAATTCAGAGCGTGCAGAAGAAGTTGCCCGCTCACAGATTGAACCTTTCTGCTAACTAACTCCCCGTGCAGGATGAGGAGAGGGTGGTTCTGTTTTGAACATTCCTCATCCCTGAAGTAACAAAAATCAAAATATTGGAAATATTTGTTTCAGAAGCCCATCCCCTCGTCTCCCCTCACAGTGAAGTGAGCCCAAAGAAAGATGGACAAAGGAAGTAAGAGGAATAAAATCAGCTGAGCACATTCCAGAGGAGGACATCAACTCTGACTCTGTTTTTATATCTGTGTACGTGATTGGCCGCTGTAAACACTGACACTGTTAGCTTACTCAGCAGATGGGTTTTTCCATGTTTGTGAGTACTGGAGGCTTTTAAGCCCCCTGATACCCCTCTGAAGAGGCCTTTTGACCCCGTCAGCTTCTTCTCTTCTGCTCTGAGAAAGCCTCCTTCCTGTCTTGTCTTTATCCATTTTTCTCTTTTCTTTTTGGCAAAATCGTCCAGATGAAGTTTCAGTATTTGGCCTCTGATTTTCAGTGGAGTTGTTTAAAATGGCATCGTTTAACAGAAAAGTCCAATCATTTTAACTGAGTTACTTTAATGAGTACTTTAACCAGAAGAGGGAATGTAAAAAAACACATTTAATCACATTTAATTTGACTCTGGCAGACTATGATAATCTAATTTACAGCAGTCTTGGCTGTCCTGATCTTCGAGCAAAGAGAGTGAAAGTCTTTCAGAATGACCAACCAGAGTTTAAACGTAGATTTTAGGTTACTAAAATCAAACAATAAGACCCTTGTTTTGATACCACAACCTTTCTGGACCCAGTATCAGAGCCTCTTGTTTTTGATCAATAAAAGTTGCAACAAAGTTCTGCAGCTCCATTAAATAATGTGAACACCCCCCCGATTACTTTACAAGGTACATCCATTCAACTTCCTGTTCATAGAACCAGTTGAATAGTCAATCATATGGCAGCAACTTAGTGCAACACAACAACGCATGATGGTGTCAAACATTCTGGTCTAAGTTTTCTAGAAACTGCTGATCTACTGGAATTTTCACTCACAACCATCTCAAGGGTTTGCAGGAATGGTACAAAAAGGAGAATATACGCAGTAAGTGGCACTTAAGAAGTAAGAAGTCAGGGATAAAAGATCAGGGTGCTTTAAGATGATAGAAGAGCAACAAAAATCCAAATATCTCTTTTCCCAGAAGACCTTTTCTGAACACATAGAAAGTTGAAACTTGAATTGGATGGCAGCAGAACACCACATTGGGTGCCACTCCTGTTATCAGAGAACATGAAGCTGGGGCTACAATTTGCAAAAGGCTCATCAAAACTGGATGATAGTAGATTGGAAAAATGTTGTCTGAAGAGTCTGGATTTCTGCCGTGGCATTCAGATGCAAGAGTGAGTATTCAGCACAAACATCATGAAAGCATGGATCTATCCTGCCTTGTATTATATTAACAGTTCACACTGTTGATGGTTTAGAGGGTTATTTTCTTGGCACATTTTGGGCGCCTTGGTACCAATTTAACATCATCATGCCACAGCCTTCAGGGAGTTGTTGCTGATCATGTCCGTCTTTTTTGACATTTTAGTGGACCCATCTTCTGATGGCCACTGCCTTGTCACAATCATCTCAGACTGGTTTCTCAACCCTGAACAAGCTTGATGTACTCCAGTGGCCTCCACAGTCACTACATCTCAATCCAACAGAGCACATTTGGGATGTGGTTGAACTGGAGATGGGCGTTATGTTACAATTTCAAGGCAGGGAACAAAGTTAGCGCAACAAACTGCTTCAAGTCCGACTGGCACAGGTGCTGCCATATAGTGCCAGACATACTTTGAATCATGTGGCTGATATGTCCTGCGATGTGACCACTGTGCCTGCTGACATTGCCATTGTATTGCCAAAATGATATGTTGTTCAGCCCTAATTAGCACACTGTGAAGAAAGTGAAGAAAATAAGTGTGATATGTGATATTTGAGGCCATAATTGAGAAGCTTCATTTTGTAATGTGGGGAATATTTATTTATTTCTCTTGGAATTTGCTGTTGGCAAACTTAAAGGAGCCAACAGGCCCCTGAGCCATGCTTTGGGCTCCCCTAGACCAGAGTTTGCCTGTAAGCTGTTAGCTTTGTAGTTCTCCAGCTGACCCTGCTCATAAAGCTATGCCATCGTCCGATTATAAGCAGCATTTTCACATTATATTCATATTCTTACTCCTGTGCTCTGCTTTCTCATGGCTCCAGCAAGGCTTTTTGTTAAGAAAACACATGTCATAAATCCCAGTTTGTGGTACCAACAGCAGTTTTTTTTGCTATTTTCTGTCTCATTTTGAAGGGGTCAAGAAAGGACAAATGTCTCATCAGTTCAGTGTGGTGCTTGGCACAGACGTCAGACCCTCCACACACTCACAACCCTTCATTTATGGTCAGTTGCTGTGACAAGCCTTATTTGTCCTCAGTTGAAGATGTTTTTGTTTACTCATCTCTGCCATGGGAATAAACGTCCATCGATCTTATACGGTCACACTCTGAGCCTTTAAACCAAAATTCCACATCATACTTGAGTCATTAGGCAGATTTAATATGTAAGACTTAACCTCATTCTTGTCAGTGTTTTGACATTTTAGCAGTTCAGACACTTCACACTGGCAGTGTTCAACATTCTTGAATGTAAAGATTATAACATAAATGAATAATGACTGTTTCTGTTACTTATATCTCCACACTAACGCACATTATCTCAGATTTGCAGCCGTCATGTCGTTACCTGCCAAATAGTTTTCCTTTTTGCTTTGCAAGAGAGAATTTCAGCCCAGCTCCAAGTCTTAAGGGAAAATCGGGGTGTTGTGTGTTTGTGGTTTGCATCGCTGCAGTGAAGTCATTTCATACTCGTGGTTATACTTCACCCCTCACACTCACACATAAACTCAGAGACCTCAGGAGGATTGTGAAGCAATAATCAATCATATTATCTTAAGCAGAGATTGTAAAGGTTAACCTTTTCGGGAAAGAGCAGCTTTTGTAGGTTCTGGTCTTTATTTGTCATGACGAGGGTGTTTCATTTCACATGAATAACATTTTTATGGAGTTTGTTTGGAAATGAAGATCATTCTTCCTGTCAAGAGGTTATTTAACAGTCATGTAATATGTAGGTGCATAGTTCAGACATGTCCTGTGATACAGCGTATGATGTGTAAATATGAAACTATAATAACCATTTAGTGGTTAACAGGACTTGAGCTTGTGAAGCACTTTTCTAGTCATCTGATGACTTTAGTGGCTGGCCTTGTGTTTCCATGTGTACAACAAATACCGATAGCTTTAGAAACATCATAGCCCCATCTTTCACTTAAGCCACATGCGTGAACCCTGACAACAACAGAAACAATGGTGGAATACAGTGACACACTTGTGCCGCAGAAGCGCCTGAGCATGTTTTGCCTTTTACAGCAAAATGTCCTGCTCCTCTACGACCACCGTTAGCAACACAAGGACATGAAGAACAGCAGACGCCAGTGTTTGTTTACATGTCTCGTGATGTATGCGTATGCTCCATGACTCCTTCTCTGATTTGGTGTATGTCTGCTGCAGTGTTACAGCGCCACTTACAGGCCTGGCATATGTACTACAGTGTTTTCAGTGTTTTCATGTGGACGGACACATTTACTGAAATGATGCTGTCTTTACAGTAATCTTTTTAAAAACAAAAATCTATTTGTCTCCCTGTGGACGAGGCCCTTAACTAACGTGAAGTGGTAGGTGTATTATTATCAATCCATTTATCTTTATTTGTATAGCGCCAGTTCATAATAAGTGTTATCCTAAGACACTTTACAATAGAGCAGGCTAAAGACAAACTCTTTACTTTATGGATACACATATATGCATATATACATTTACAAAATACACATATAAGTATACACATACATACATCTAAAACCCAACATGAATCCATCACGGTGGCAAGAAAACCTCTGTTTAGCAGGTGGAAATCTTGAATGTGGATCCCAGTCTCATGACGAACAGCCATCCACACAAGGCTGTGTGCTATTATTTAGGGCTGCACAGCGGCACAGTGAGTGCAATTTTTTTTTATTATTTTTTTTATTTATTGATTTCAGAGGGAACAGTGTGAGTTCATGTACATTGCAATACAACAAAGTAAACAAGCCAGATTAAAGCCATTGGCTAATTTCCATCTTGCAGTCAGCTTTGTTTTCTGTTGGCCCTTGGCTAAGTCAAAAATTAAATTAGGATATGAAGTTTGGGCTTTACTGTTTTTCACCTTTTAGTAAAATTGAGGGGCAACATAAATGACGAGTGTAGTTACAACCAAAGTGATAAGAAAGGCAGCAAAGCAGCATTTGTTCTGCAACATGTATAGCTGTTTCATCTCAAAACCCAACCTACAAAATATATATTGCCCAATAATTCTTGAAGCACCAACACTCCCACAAAGGTTGTCAGCTTTGTGCAGTTTGTTCTTGTTTTGTGTTTGAATGTGGAAATGATCAAGGGAGTCCCCTCTCTGCTGCAGAGACTGTAATTCTCTCCCCATAATCAGGAATGTATCTGGTGGTAGCCGGGCCAAGGATCTGAAATGTGAAACTGTGTTAGCTGTTTTACATGTTTGGTGTACAAGTTCCTACAAGGTTGGTTTTACAAACTTTACTACCTGTAAGTTTGGATCAAAGGTGGCCTGGCCAGCCTCATAGTTTTCCTTTGTTTGCCCCACCCCTGAGCTTGGAATAAATATGAAACCTGATAACCTTGACCTTTAACCTCCAAACTCACTATCCCCAGTGTAGAGGCGTAGAAAACACACTGACTAACATGACGTATTGCATTAAAGAACTGACACAAACACATGCCCCAACAGCTCAAGTAGTTTATGCATGTGTTCTCATTACAGTCTGATTTATAGAAACAACTGAAGAGGCCCCTCTCCATTTTAATCATGCCTCCTCTCTGTTAAACAGGAAGGCTGATTTAATTAAGTGTGCTTGGAGACTGTGGGCCCAGATGAGAACAAGTTAAATTTAGCCCAAAAACAGCTGCTGGTTACTCATGTTTGGATCTTTAAAGAAAATATGCAGACTGTGCAGAAACAGGCTCTGCCGAAAAGGAACCAAACAGGATAACGTTAAGTCCACTGACACAGAAATAAAAGCACCTCGTCCAGTAAACATACAAATAACTCTAAAGACTCACTTCCTTTTCTGGGATTACATGTTACACAGTCACAAGATGGATTTAGAGGTGGAGGAGAAGTGCCTCACTTCCTGAACTCATCGTGCAGTGACCTCGGGCCCTGCAGCAAGAGCCACGAGGGAGAGCGGGGAATTTAACAGATGCATGAGTTAAGTCACCCAGGGGGGCTGAGGTCATACTTAATCTACTGTCCTTGTTTTTCCCTCTCTCTATACTCACATATACTCTGAGATCTAACTGCAGGTCTTGAAACTGCATCTAATTCTTTGAATTCAGCAGAAGTAGGATTTTTGCAGAAGAGGTCAAGTTGCAGCCTGGATCATAAGTCCTGTTGTCAGCAGTGTTGGGCAGCAATACTTAAAGAGGTCATATTTTGCTTTTAAGTATTTTTGTATGTCTTCTGCATATGATAAAGTACTTCTATGTGCAAGACAGCATAGCCTGTGGGATCTGGACTTCTCCATCTCCTGTGAACAGCTCAAGTAGCTGCGTAAAACAGCTGATTCCTGAATAGATCTGCCGCCATGATGTCCTACTGCTGTTGCACTACTAGTTCAAGCCCACTGCCTCAGGGTAGCAAGCACACCACCGAGTGTAGACTGTAGAAGGAATAAAGAGCCCTTGAAAACATGGCCACATTAGATAGATATACAGTAGAAACAGTGCAGATCCTTCGGGGTCTTCTTTTTAGTGGCAACTATGAAGCAGGGGGAGTTGCTTTCTAATTAATTATTACTTACTAACAAAATATGTACCTAAATAACAGATTGACTGGTATAACTGGTATTTAAATACATACATTTTTTAATTTAAATGTTTATTTGGACAGGACAGTGCATATTAATGAACATACAATATCTTGGAAGTCCATACAATACCAATGTAAATATGCTGGATTTAGCACAATGCTTATTTTCATCCGTAGTCCCAAACATAAAAGCAAAACATAAAACCAGTACAGTACCACAAACAATAAACAATACAGGTACAAAATAACCCAATACAGGCTGGGTTATGTCGACCCACAATGTATAAATCAACAATAACACAATCTAGAATACTGAAATTGCATTGAGTCTTAATATTTTTCAGAGTGCACTTTTTAAGGTGCTAGAGTATAACTACTATTCTTACATGAGTTAAAGTGTGACATAAGTCAGTAAAACATAAATATCATCTAGTGACTCAATTACAGGAGCATGTTTACATACATATGTGTAAATATGAACCGTACAGTAACACCGAGTATACAGAGAATATGTCAAAGAAATAGATGGACAAAACAACAGGAAGCAGGATCAATAGTAAGTAATAGTAGTAGTAATTCATATTTTTGTACCAAGAGAGGCAGCAATGTTAAAATGAAACTTAAATGTTTGTGCCATGTTGAGACAGTGTGCTAAAGTTTGAATGTATTTATTTGTGAATAAAAACAAAAAAATATAAAATATTTTAGTTAAGACTTCTTGAAAATGCATTTCTTTGATTTACACTAAACTACAGTCTATTGTTGTTCAAAACTTTGGTATTGTGACAACCCCGCTCTGCTGCTTGTAGGAAAATTTCCATTTGGCAAACTGTTCAGTGAAACAAATGTAATATAATCTACACCAGGTGTAAGCCTGGAGGGACTCATGAGTTTACTTGTGTGTTTTATGAGTAGGGAATCTTTCATATAATTAACCCGTCAGCCTTATACTATGAAGCCAGTAAACAGATGCCTTAAGAGCAGGGTCCTTAATCCAGACCAGGGCCCTGATCTAACTGATTACTTTGTCGAATGTCCCCCCATGACGATTTTATGGTTGTAAAATTTTGTATGCTTTGGTACCTTTTTAGCAGTACATTTGTTCAGCAGGTCATGCTGTTGTCTTACAGCAAGTATGTCACTGAGTTGACTCATCTTCCTGTGTGGAGTTTGCATCTTCTCCCAGTGCATGCGTGCGTTTTCTCCAGTTTCCTCCCACAAACTAGAAACATGCTTGTTAGACTTTTAATTTCCCTTACGTGTAACTTGTGTAAATATGTCTGTGTAGCTTCTCATTCATCCAGGTCATGGTCATCTTGAAGATTCAAAAACAAGGCAACTGGACTGTGTTACTCAACACAGTCCGGTTGCCTTGTTTTTGAATCTTCAAGATAACTTGTGTAAATGTTTGTTTAATTTTCCCCACTTTTCTTGACTGAGTCTTGACTGGTCCATGACTGGATCATGCTGGGACCAGCCCACTGCCATGGCTGTAATCAGATCCCCCCACACTGACATGACAGAAACGTTGTGACTTGTTAACACTAACACTACTCAAATAAGGACAAGCCAATTGGATGTGTTCTTGTAAGGGAAGCACCATCAAATGGGCATGTTTATGGTGGACTTTGGACACTCCCATTGGCTGGATGTTGGCTGGTAATTGGCTGGAACTTGGCAGGCATTCAGCTGGAAGCAAAGGCAGCAGGGATTGATTCCAGCCACCTGTGACCTTGAAGGGAGTAAGGAGTATAGAAAGACGGATGATACCTTTAACTTGGACTCTCTGTAATTTGAATGACCTCAACAGTATTTAAACAGAGCTATTCTTAAAGAAACCTTCAGATTTTAATACATATTTCAATCTTAAAGCTGCAGGAGTGTCTAAATTATACAGTATTGTTTGTGCTAAAGCACTTGCGCCATATTAGACCTTATATTTTCATTGCCATAGAACAAAAAAAAAATTGTATTGTGTTTTTTTCAGAAAATTGTTGGAAAGTTTAAAGATCTGTCTGAGACAACCCTTCAATGTAGTCATATTATTGTGTTACATTTGGCATAAACTACGAAGAACTTCAAATATGATATTGAACAGCACTGGCTGTGCGCCTGTGGTGATCTCCTCTTCATTTTTTGGGGGGGACATATTCAGCTTTATCTTCCATATTATTCATCCTATTAACCTCAAACACCCCATAACTACAAATTGTTTAGTTAATTTATTTTTGTTTCTGGACCCATTTTGCATTTTTCTGCCTCTTATGTCAGCCTAAGTATTCCGTTAACGATAACAGCATAGGAACTATTTGAGAAACGCTGCAAGAATAAACTGAATCAATTTAATACAAAGATAAGTAATTCTTTCCCATACTGTCCCAACTGGTTTCAGCTGCACTGTGATTCTTTTATGCTCATAAAAAAGTATCAAGCTGCACTCTCTAACAGGTTAAATTAATTTAGCTTGATATATGCTGCAGGCACCCCCAGTCCCCTGCTCTCCTCCTTTCTTTGTCCCCCACAGAGCACTAATATCTTCAGACTCACAGACTCATGAAGCTGTCACTGTGAAATAGTTCAATCGCTCTTATAGCCTCAGTCATAAAACATGTGGTCGTCAGCCTGGTTGAGCAAGATAAACAAATTTGGTGACTTTCCAGACCTCTGGCTGTGTATCGCAGAGCTGTGGCCTTTAGTGGGAAAAGAGGGAATCGTTTTTTTTTTCTCAAGAGCGATGGCTAATTTAGCAGCAAGAATGAAAACAGAAGCTTTTGTGATAAGATTTAACATTAGATGATGGAAAAGAATAGAAAGAGGACAAATTTAGGCCATCTTATGTAGTGTTTGACAAAAACCTGAACCAGTCAGTCTTTGTCATTGTTTTACTTGCTCACTGGGCTTCTCTGAAAAGTCAGAAATTAGTCATGCCTAACATTCAACCACTAAAACTAATTTTTCTGTTCAGGGTGCAAGTTAATGACTATATTTTAGAATAGAAGACGAATAGAATAAACCTTTATTCATCCCACATGGGGAAATTTGCAGTGTTACAGCAGCAAAGGGGACAGCAATGTTCAATAAAAAGTAGACTAAGTATAAAAAAAACAGTATGTGCATTATTATAAATATAAGGACTATAAATTCAAAAACTAAAAACTACACTTATTCACACATTTACAAATTAATTGCACATGAAAATATTGCACATTGTTGGGAGAATTTCACAGTTTATGGTGAGTTAGTGTGTATTTTGACATCTTAATCAAGAAATTATAATTTTTTGTGAAAAAGGAAATTTAAAAATTCATGGATAACAATATGAATTATATTATAGCGTTAAAAATATCATTTAGGTTTCAGAGCTTCTACATACTGGTGTATTAAGTATTGCAGAAACATTAGAAATGATTTTGGTAATTATCAATGCTTGCAATTTAGAGCAGCTGAGGCATCAACCTTACATTAGATGGTGGTCCAATAAACTTGTTAAGCACTGTATTTTATAAACATATTTTGGGCTTGTTTTCATCAACATGTTTGTTTGGTTTATTGACAAAATCGAGCAAAACTGGTTGAATCACAAGTGATCATACAGATCAACCTATTATGTATTTTAAACAGATATTGGCCAATATTGATTTGTGTTTCACTGCATGAAATCAATGCCATCATTGAGTTAATGCAGTGGTATATGCTGACTGCTTTGATTGGCTCAAACCCCCTGCATTCAATAAATGGACCCTACCAAGTCCATACTGCTGTGCTTCTTCAATCGTCTCAAAGGTTTTTACCTCTTTGTAGCTTCTGCAGCATTCTGATAATAGTTTTACATCATTGTAGAAACCAGATTCAGCTGTGAGAGAGGGCACATCAAGCTTTCCCTCCGATGACACTTTTCATTAAAGCTCATCCAAAAACGTTGATTCAACCCTCTCCTGCACACTCGCACCGCTGCTCTCCTTTATATCCCACAGACATGCTATCTGCTGATGCACATTCTCCTCTCATGTGGAAAACAGAACACATGAATGTAGGTCAGCACCACAGACTGCCGTCCACACGCCTCCTTGCTGGAACAGACTGGAAGTGCTGTTCATGCTTTCCCAGACTCCTGCCAGGAATTTCGTACGAAAATCCGGGGCGGCATGCTCGCAGATCCAGTTTAATGGATTAAACCTGGACTCTGCAGAGGATACATTAAATGCCAGCCTGTCCACACTCGTCCTCTCTGATCTACCTGGGATAGCCCACCTGAGTGATCTGATCTCACGTGTTTGAGACAAACGCAGTGGTCTGATGAGGAGGGCGGCGTGGCAGTGTGCCATCCTGCTGCCATGCCTGCTTTGGAAAGTGACGTCATGTCAGTCTGGGTGAATGTGGCTGTAACTTGCCCTCTTCGTAATGAAAATAGACGTTTGGTATGCAGTGAAACACAGAGTAATTGTGCTGTGTGTTACCTATAAAGTGTGCAGCTCTACTGGTGTTGATGTGTGGAAAAGAATTTACATCTACTTCTCCATGCCGTGGAGATATTTATATAACATTACTGTAGCTGTAATTTTTCTTATCGTATAATATACCGTCATACAGACCCACCCAGGGGAGCCATAAAAGCCGGGCCTTTCGAAGACTTTAAAAGTTTTATTACAACTTTTCTTTCAGGGTTTTATTTTCATTGGAGGCACATTTTACAGCTTTTTAGCAACTTTGCATGAGCTTATAGCTTAGCCGCTGACATTTTATGTTCTGAGTCTTCAGAAAAAGAAAAAAATAAGGATGGTTTGTGCCAAGCAGAAACTCACAAAGAAAATCTAATGAAGCAAAGGCTGTGTTTAAGCATACAGTCTGTTAGTCTGTTAATCTTTATTCATTAATATTAAGATACAACAAAAACAGACTAACAGTACCACAAAGTGAGTTGTCTTAAGGTCAGCACCCATCCTGCAGCCACCAAAAAGACATTTAACATAATTACGTTAAATATTAAACACTCAATATTAATAAATTATGCCAGAAGGTTCTTGAGACAAAATATGTCTGGTTAGATATGCTCTGTTTGTCTGTTTAAAATGCATCACTCATTCTGAAACAACTGCTTTTAAGTTTTATTGCACCATTTTATTTTATAAGAAATTTGACCTCAAGACCCCTTAACCAGCCCCTTGTTCTGTTTAGTAAGGCCTTACATTAATTTACCAACTGATTTTTCAGGAAAAGTAATTCTGATTTTAAAAAATGTCAGTAATCAATCAGTCAATCAATCAATCAATCAATCAATCTTTATTTGTATAGCGCCAATTCATGACAAGTGTTATCGAAAGACACTTTACAATAGAGCAGACTGAAGACAAACTCTTCAATTTATGGCTACACATATATGCATATATACATTTAAACATAAAATACACATATACATATGTGTGTATATATATATATATATGAATATATATATATATTTATGAATATATATATATATGCACACATATATACATATATACACACACACACACACACTAACATATATACACACACACACACACACACATATATATATATATATATATATATATATATATATATATATATATATATATATATATATATATATATATATATATAATATATATATATATATAATATATACGCTGAATAATACTACAGTATAAAGTGCGCATCAGTAATGATTGCATTGGCATCGCCATAGGTATCAGAGATAATCAATTCAATGTTTTGCATCACCAATTTAGAAATTATATGGCTATTATTGTTTTCCTTGGTGGCAGTTTGTCAGCAGTTGTCATTACAAGACATAACAACACTCAAAAATCCACAAGTGGGGCAATTTCAGATACATTGTATGTTCTAGATCAAAGTTTCATGCATTTACCCAGAATATCTAACCAGAAAATCCCAAAGACTTTGAGAAGATGGGACCAGAAATGCTAAAATACCGACTCATCACTGCATTTTGTGACCTTTTATTGCCACGCTCATTCAGAGGATAATATCAGGCTATGAAACTATGTAAATATGGGACCTAGTAAACTATGAAAATGTTTCTGGTATTTGTGTAAGTGCATCCCTAGTCCAAGGCTTCTGCCCAAACAGGATTTTGCAGTGCAATTTCTTTGTTAGAGATTGTGTATGCCGTTGGTTGTACTTCATTTCTTCTTGTTGTGAAAAAACAAAAAAGTGTGGCCATGTCATGTTAAAGTTGGAGCTGATTGAAGCGAAGGAGTCTGGTACATTCTCTAACCAGTCTACATCTTTTTATATATTTCTTTTGCATTTTAATCCAGGTGCCTTTGCCAAGGTGAAGGAGAGTCAGCGGATGAGCGACGAGGGGAAAATGGACCAGGACGAGGCGGATGGCATCAGGAAACGCTGCCGGACGGTCGGGTTTGCCCTCCAGGCGGAGATGAGCCACTTCCATCAGCGGCGGGAGGTGGACTTCAAGGACATGATGCAGGCCTACCTCAGGGAGCAGATAGCTTTTTACCAGCGTGTGGTCCAACAACTGGAGCGCACCCTGCGCATGTACGACTGTCTGTGAGGAGAACCAAGAACTGCTGCCTGGTTCGAGATGCCAAAACAAAAACAAACACAGACAGGAGAAATAAAAATGTGTCGGATGGTTTGAAAAGACATGGAGATAAATACAGGAAATTTACTGAGAAGGTGTTTAAAGCCGGTCAGTCTTTACTTTGATGGATTCAAAGTCTTTTTTATGTGTTTTTTAAGACCTACTGTACTTTTAATCCACGATATCCACATTACATGGACAGTATCACTGCATAGTGTTTATTTTACATAATTTAAGGTGTTTGTAACATTAAATAAGAGTATAGGTTTCAAATTCATAGCGGTTCTTTAGTTGTTGGTGTTATAGTGTAACTAAACGGGTTCTGTTTGGAAATGTCCCCTTCTCTACAACATCATGCACTTTGGCTTCTGCTGGGACTCATTCAAGTTACTAAAATTTGTACAATAATCCAAACTGTCTGTTCTGTGGATTTATCAAAGTCAGTTTCTTGATGTTTCTTAGAAAAGGACGTGGACGTGGACGATTTGTTGATATCATATCATTCAGTTCAGTCATTGTCTTCATCACACAGCAAGTGCCTTAATGAAACAGGGGCTTTCTGGTGGAATAATTTAAAATAGACCGGTTGTCTGTAGCATGGCTCGTGTTTTATAGGAATGAGTTTTATGTAGTAACAAGTTTGCACATGTCTTTGTATTCTGGTGTCTGTGGTTGCGGGTGTAAATGTGTGAGTGAGTGAGTTAAATGAGGAGAGTCCCTTTGACAGAGGAAATTTCAAAGTTAAATCCTCGTATGTAGCAGCAGGTTTATCGGGCTAAGTAGGAAAAACGCTACCTGGTTAAGGCAGGTGAACTGGATCTATCAACAGAGCGTCAGCTTAGCAATTTACAGTCTTTTTTAATGTATAATTGATACAAGTTTGAATAATGTCAGTTGCTAAATGTTGTCAGACTGAAAGAAATACATCAAAGTTCATATCAAGTATTCTCAAAGCCACATTATTCCAAGACAGATGGTTTCTTGCCCTACTGAGTTTAGCAGCTTGTTAGCCTAGCTTAGCATTAAGACTGTAAACAGAGAGAACTGCAAAGACACTTCTTCCAATCTTCTTAAAGTCTCATATATATATTATATATAGATAGAAAGAACCACTATGTAAGCCACCTATGTTTTGGTGGTCACCTAAAGGAAAAAAGTTTAAAAGCCTTTTTTTCCATCATGGTGATCACTGCATTAAGCTCAGTCCATAGCATGCAACATCTTAAAACCAAGAGGAATTTGCTATCCTGCTAACTATTGGTATAAAAGTTGATCCATCTACTTGTTATAATGTAGATCATGAGGTTAGAACCCAATGATTTCAAATCCAGCTAAACACAAGTTTAAATCACCTTTGATCGACTAGCATTGAGTCAATAAAGCCCTCAGGAAATGCTCAAAATTGAACAAACTTTCTTTATCATAGCTAGCATTCAATCTTTATTTATTTATTCAATCAATCTTTATTTGTATAGCACCAATTTATAACAACTGTTTGTAACAAACATTGCTCGCACTACCAGCTTTCAGACCTTGAATGAGGTTACTTGCCACTTGGGTTAAGTTGTTTCATGCGAGTATAAATACATTTTAATCTCCATTTATTCATTAAATCAAAATCATGCTAAGCTGTAGTGTCTCTAGAAGACGCTATCAATGCCACCACTTCTCTTCATAGCATTTATTTAATACTCTTTGGTAACATTTAGCTTCAAGGGCAAGACAGCAGCCATGACACTGAGTAACAATGGTGACTAGTTGCAGGTGGCTGTAATACACTTTAGGCAGAGTCTTTGACCTGTGAAGATGTAAAATGTCAAATATTAAATGTCTTTTCACTCAAACCAAAAGGTTCACTTTATTTAATACTACAGCCATTTATTGTTGGTTCATGACCTTATGAGGGAGAAAAGCTGTTCAAAAGGTCCTGCCAGCCAAGTCAGTGTAGCCATGTCATATAGCATGCTGTGCAATAACCTGCAACAATTTCCTTATCAGGATCACCACAGAAGATGATGGTGGCAGCTGAAATTGTGGTCATTGCAGTGTATGTCAGAGTATTATATACTGCCTTATTAGTAGCACAAGGGCAAAAATAGGCATTGAAGGTGTGTCTTATAATCCAGATCTCATGGCTTTTTTGTTATTTGCTTTTGAAAAAGTTTGGTTAATTAACAAACAAGCAAACAAAATTAAATAGTCCATCACATAACTGCTTATAAAATAATGGATTATTATTTCTTCTCATGAAATCAACAGAAATAGATTGTAACAATTAGTTAAATTCAAGGTGCTGAGGGGCATATTTGTGGCATTTGTTCAAAGCTAGGCAAACTCTCCCCCTTGTTTCCAGTACTGATGTTAAGCTAAGCTAACTCGCCTCAATTTGCTACAGAAAGTGAGATTGTATTCAGTCTACTCTTCTAACTCATGGTACAAACATATCACCCAAAATGTTGAGCCATTCTCTCTCATGATTTGCTGAATTTCTTGCTCATTTTTTAACTGTAAAATATCATCAAGTGTCACGTTTTACATGTTTTTGTTTTCGTGTAGTGACGTGAATTTTCCTCACAAATGAAGTTTGACAGACGACAATAATTGCTTCTCCATTTTTCACTGCTGACTATTGTTTGACACGAGTTGTTCCATTACTCATCCAGTTTAACAAGAGAGAAACTTCATGGTGACTTGTGGTTGAATAAGACTATCTTTGGAGTCTTATAACCGAGGTGGTTTAATTTGGAGCCTGTGTTTCATTTATAAGAATTACCTCGAGACACTTTGGGACGATTCGATGAACTCAACATGCTTCTCCTCCTGAGAGTGTGTTTGTCTGTAGTGGGACGTCGATCCTTCATTTTGATGTAAAAAGGATCTGATGTTTCAGTGGCAAGGAATGAAAACTTGATTTGTTTTTTAAGATTTTACTGAACTTTTATTATAGTTCCCTCAAAACAAAGATGTGCTGATTCAGAGTGTAGTTTCCCTGCAAACAAATGGCCTGTGTATTTTTATGTGTGTGTGCGTGACTCAGATCTGACTCTTGTTGCTGGTACTGTTCAGTCCACATCTGCGGTCTTTAACTCTTCACTGTCTTGTGTTTTTTATTTTTAAACAGACTTTTGTTTCTCTTATTTCTGTTAGCATTTGCACTCGTTGCAGTTTCTCCAAAGACCAAAGAAGTCTGTTTTCTATCAGGCTTCATTTTTTACTCTGTTTGGTTATTGAGACATGTAATGTGCTCTCTGCTTTTGTCATTGAATCTTTTTTGAGGAAAATGTGAGAAGCACATTGTGAATAAAGTAAAGAAACATTCCACCAACAAAAAATGAACACCAAAGGCAGAGAGAGGTTTTGGCCTTGGAAAAACATTCAAGGTGAAAAAAATAAAGTTAAAAAAAATATTTAACAGTGCTTGCAGCTTTTACCTGATTTCATAAGATTGGGGTTTCCATGCAACAGCTTTTATGCACATTTGCAGTCCATGCAAAAAACCTGACTAGTAACCATTGGAAGTGGAAAATATTGGATGAATCCTGAGTAATGTCAGCTTTGTGGTTACTGAAGGTGGTTTTGGGTTCAGTCTGCAGCCTTGTTAGAAATGCTTTTCCTTGATTTTTAACTATATGTCTCTTGTTTGGCTGACAACTCTCAGTCTGTGTAGAAGGCAGAGGTGAAGCTGTGATGGTAACATGGATGAAAACACAGTCGGAGCATCCGCTAAGCCCAGGCTGTAACTATGCATGATTTATGTCCTCAGTGAAATCAAATAGACAAGCTATTTTATGATTCAACGACCTGATCGCACAGTGTTAGGGCATGAGACGTGAGCTATGAGCTACTAATACATACAACATTTCATTTACACCAGGCTGTAAATGTGTATTTCTGCTGTAAAAATAGACATTATGAGACAAAGTGGTAATGTGACTTTGACTGTCTCTGCTGACAGCCTCAAGTGGACACTTAAAGAACTACAGTTTTTACACCTTCACATTGGCCGTGCCTTACACACTGTAGGGTTTCATTTTTTAAGAAAAAAAAATAAATTTTATGCTTTTAAATAAAATGGAACATTATGATGAGAGGACATAGTAACTACAAACTCTCAGTCCATCCATTATCTATACTGCCTGTCCCTTTTGGAATCACAGGGCAAATTGAACCGTAATAGGACTTTCTGACCACTTAACAGTAAAGGCCACACCCATTCAGTCACTGATGGTTGACTTTTCTATGTAAGTCATTCATCAGCATCAACAAACACTTCCACACTCATTCATACTCATTTAATCACCACTGATGCAGCAGTGGCAGCAACGTGGGGTTAAGTGTCTTGCCCAAGAACACAGACATGTGACTCCTGGGCTGGGCTTGAACCTTCATGCCCTCTGATTGATGGTGGAACAAACATCTAGACTAAGCAAACGCCTCAGGTACAAGAACCGATCCCAGCTG
Organism: Cetoscarus ocellatus; assembly: GCA_037902135.1. Classification (NCBI taxonomy): domain Eukaryota; kingdom Metazoa; phylum Chordata; class Actinopteri; order Labriformes; family Labridae; genus Cetoscarus; species Cetoscarus ocellatus. The sequence goes on from JBAMNC010000277.1 coordinate 2,033,034, forward strand.
ACATTGGGCAAAGACAGGGTCCAACCTAGACTGGTCTACAGCCAATCACATAACTGACACATGCAATCAGACAGCCTTTCTTACATGCACTCTGACTTAAGAGCCATTCAGAGCCACCAACTAACCTTTTAGGCATGTTTTTGGTCTGTTTGGGAGGCTGGTGTACAAGGACAAAACCTATGCATGCACAGGGAGAACATGCAAACTCCACGCAGAAGGCCCTGACTGACCATTGTGTGAATGGTAAATGGACTATTGCGCTTTTCTAGTCTAGTCGGCACTGTTATATTGCAGGTCACATCTACCCATTAACTCACTTATGATTGAAGCTTCTTTGCAAGTTTTCAGCAGTCATACCCAAAACCCCAGCAACTTGGGTTAAGTGCCTTGCCCAAGGACACATTGACATGTGACAGCCAGAGCCGGGCTGGAACCTTGTTGGTAGAGTGTACTACCAGACTATGTCACTGACGTCAATCATGAGAGCTTCGTCCTGTGAGGCACCAGCTCCTGCTGCACCGCCATGAAGCCCAACTCTCTTTATTGAATACAATAAATCATAGAAGAGCAAGGGTAGACTTATGTATAGAAATACAACCCAAAAACATAATGCTCATTCAACATGTAGGCTGTGCCGTGTACTAGAGCAGTGCCAAAACAGAGTTTCATGGTAGTGGAAAAGTAAGATGTTGTAAATGTCTTCAATACAGCGTATAATCACCCACGCTGTTTTTTTGTTGGTGGCTCCATCAGCAGTAAATTTAGCTCTTTCTGTACAGATGCAGAGCTGATCTGTGCCACTCTGGCTTATATTCAGGCTAATACCATGTACCTTAAACAACCCTACATCAAAAATCCTGAACTATCCCTGTAAGTCATCACTAAAGGCTGTCAGCAGGACTCATCCAAGAGCAAACAGCGTTTAAAAAAATCCTAAAAACTGTTCACTTCCTGCGGTAAAATCCTCCTTTGCTTCGTTCATACCCTCTCAAGCTTTATAGACCACCCTGCAGGGTGACACTGAGCCCTCCTCCTCTCTGTGCTTCACTCATAATGCTGACATAACAGTAACACACAAGTTAGCATTTCCTCATCTTGAGTTTCTGAAAAGTGACCAAGACCAAATTTTGCTGAACATTTGGATGGAAACCCCACTAACACACTCTCTCCTGCTCCAGAGCTGTACATTAAGTGAAATTCCAGGCATTTCACAGGAGTGGCTGTTTCTTTACATGGATGTGTGACCTGCTGGGCTGCAGGATCTCTGTGCTTGAGTTTCAGTCTGTGATAAAACACATGGTGATCCGTGGACAGTGATTTGTCCCATGATTTAAGGGAAGGGGACCCAAAAAGTCTTAATAAAAGTAATGATGGAGATCACTTACTGTCTGACTTTTTTGTGGCTCTGTGTAATCTGAGGAACCATTTTTGAAGCATTATTTATGAGTTTTTCCAAGCGTGCATTATTTCCAGTCTGTTGAGTCATTCAGTTTGATGATTTAAGCATGTGAGCTTCATATTTTATAAACAATATCCAACAAAGTACCATCTGAGGTCTAAAAACAAGACACAGATACAGTCAGGGTGTAAAAAAGGAGATAAATATAAAAGATAGACAGTTCATCTGTGCAGAAATTTAAAAGGAAAACCCTCCAAGAGACCCATAATAAAGCTCTACTATGGCTGTTTTACACCTCTGTGGGTCAAGAGGAGGGTTTGGGTGTAATTTGAGGAAGTGTGATTAATAGGAATCATGTAAGCAGGGTTAAAAATGTAGCCCAAAGATAATTACTTTTAGCCACTTAAATCATTTCAGTTAATTCTTGATCCTGAAAAAACGATGCAGATACAAAGTTTGAGGAAAATCTATGAAAGGGTTCTTGAGGTATCATGCTAAAAAGCAGTGGATGAACATAGGACCAAAAGACCTTTATCTGTGACTTTTAAAATCTAATTATGATTCAATGAAAGTGGAAATTTGAAGAAAATTTGAAAAAAATACCTCCAAGTGTTCCTGAGAATGACCACAAGAAATGGCTGCTTGTCAAAATAGTAGCATAGATACTGCCAGCTTTAGTTTATTTCAAGACTGGATGACATTTTTTTCCTTTAATGAAGAACAAATAACACTGAAAGAACTAACTGAAGGAAAATATATGTTTGGTCCTTTTCCAACATGGTCTAGCCAGAGTCTACCAACAAATTGGCTCACTCTGTACTTTCCACTGTGGCAGTAGTGCCCGCCTGCCACAACATCTGATTTGCCTGTAATGAAAGTGATTGGTGGCAAGATTGTCTAATGACTTTCCAGATATGGAAGTCTGGACCACTGAAGCAGAAGACTGACAAAAGAGCAGTTTTCACATGTTTAATCAAAAGCAGGCAGGCAAAAACAAAACCAAGCCCTAGAACATTGACAAGATGAAAAAAGGCTGGAAGGGTTGCAACTCAAGGCTTAAGTTCTCTGGGAAAAATTCACAAAGGGCAGCAGGGCACATGCTGGAGAGAAATAAAAAAAAAGAAAGCTATTAGCTGCCATGGAAGCACGGTGGTAGCTATTAAGCTCGCACCTTTAATTCAAGAAACACACGACTGGACAGAGTTACCTGGCGGAGTGGTGGAGTCTTGATGGGTTTTTATGGTGGAGCTGATTACTGGGAGATTGATTGCAGGTGTGTCTCAGTGATGATCACAGGTGGGCCTCTGCTGCAGTTTCAGGAAAGAGAGCTAAACAGCCAGCCACGCCTTCTTTCCCAAACATTCTGAGAGAGAAAATAGGGAAGGGACAAAAGATCAACCCAGGAAAAAACAAAACTGAAACAAAACACCCAGACCATAACAACATGGGCTGTTCCCCAGATGGACTGTTCAATATTTTCACAAGTTCATCTGGGCGACATCCCATAGAAAGTTTTTGGGGATGGACAGAACCTTTCAAAAGCATTCTGGCAGGTGATTGGACGATCATTCAATCAATCACATTTATTATAGGCATGTAGTGGGCGGGCACTACTGCAGCAGCGTAAAATACAAAGCCTAATCCACTTTGTAAAACAAAATCTTGCCAAAACGTGTCAGAAGTGGAGGGAAAATATCCTTTCTATTGAGAATGCTGTCAGTGTTGTTAGTTTTTCACTTCATAAAGAAATGCAGTCCAGAGCTGATTAAACTGCTTCTGAAGCTGGGACAAAATGCACATGAACATACATTTTTGCTGCTTATTTAGTCTACCTGCTCAAACCTGCACTCCCTGTCATCTTATTAACTCAGCGGTATTTATTATCTGGATGGTGTGTGGTGTGATTGGTGTGTGATTTGGCTCATTTTATACTACTGCAGAACTTGAAATGATCCAAAGGAAAACTGCAGCTTTAGATCATTTTATTATCCGATGGATTTGACATTAAAGTTGTCAAAACAAAAATCTTTATCTGGCTTGTATTTTACCCAGTCTAATCAATGTCTGTTCAGTATATTTATCATAATACAAAAAAACAGTCTGTCCTGAATGTAAGCAAACAAGAACAGGGAGCTGTTGTCCAAATTTATGTGTACACATAAACAAACTGACACAAGGTTTTACAGCAGAATAAAATGACAGAGGAGAGCGAACGTATCCATCCAGATGTGTTCGATTCAGAGTTTTGAGGAGCTGCAGATGATCTGCTAAATCCATTGTCTTTATGTTTTGACCAGACATGATATTTTACTGTTTGTAACCATGGCAACACTGTGGCAGACATAGTCTGTGGGTCCAGACTGAAGTATGTTAACACTTATTGGATGGATTGCCATGAAATTTGGTGCAGACATTCAGGTCTCCCACAGGATCCCGAGGACCGTGATCATTTTACTTTGACTCAGTTTCCAACAAAGAAGGTAGGCAGCTCTGGTTTTGAGTGAACTATCCAGAAAACCACAGCATAGATTCAAGTGAGTTTTAACCACAGAAATGAAGGGTCCCAAGAGGGTGACGGATTTATTAACCTTCAAACTGGTATCTATGGACAGAGGTTCAGAATCATGCAGTCATATATGTATTGTTGTTTCTCACTTACACAGGCACTTTAAGACTCTGGCGCCAAGCCTGACCAGAGTCCAGAGCCCAAAAAGGTTTTAAAAGCACTCTGGTTTTAAGTGTCCTTCTGTACTTTGGTTCTGCCTTGGTGAAGAATTTCAGGTTTGCAAACTCAGCATTATGTGTTTCTCATTTGAAAAGACTTTGCTGGTGATTCTTTCACCAAATGCATTTCTTCTTCATCTGCCAACGTGTCCATAACAGAGCTACATTAAAATAATCTAAACCAGCCAAGGCAGAAAAGTCTTAAAAATCTTACCTCAGTGAAAAACTGATTTTTTTTAACTTTCAACTTGAAGTTTTTAGAGTGATCTGGTTATCTAATCTGTAATAATGCATATTCTAAACTTTGTCTACAATCTCAACCTAAAATGTATGAATGTGGACAAAGAAACCACCCAGACTTTGTCTCTGGGGAGTAATGTTTTTAACAGCCAACGTCAGTTTTGATTTTAACTTGACTTCTATAAAGATTTTACTGATTGGTTCTTGATATGGGCTTGGCACAACGAATGTTAAACATGAGCAAAGTGCAACATATTAAACTGAAAACATTTTTTTAACATGTTCCAGATGTTTCAGAGGAACGCTAAAATCAGCAGCTTTGTTAGATGTGAATGAAGTGTTGGTGAAGAGGAATGAACACAGCAGACAGCAGGTGTTTAAAGGATTAAATCTTATTTTTCTTTAGCAGCATTTTTCTGTGCTGACTCTTGTTGCGATGCTGAAGGATCACAGTTCCTCCACCGTCTGTCAGGAAGAAAATATACGTCACAAATGCACTTGATGGCTTCAAATCTCTGCTTTTTCTTTAAAGGAAGAGGATCCAGATGTTTCTATATGAACTCAGTGCCTTGGTTTGATGCTAATTCTCAAGTCCCTCTCAGATTTTCGGCATGTAACCGGAGTGTTGAGGTGATGTCACCGTCATGAAATGTGCCCATGAGAAACATCTAAAAACCAAGACTGACAGAGGAGTGAAATCTAAATATGAAGCATAAATCACTGTGTTAAATTGAGTGGTGACGGCGAGTTAAAGGAGTAATTTCAGACAAATTAAGTCTTAATGCCACTCACTTCTACAGAGTATCCCGCAGAGCATTAAAAGAGCAGTAAAACAACACCTCGGAAAGAGCTCCAAATCCGTGAGGTACTGCCAAAGTAATGCTAACTGTGCACTTAAGCAGCAAGCTAATTTGTGTGAATGAGGAAGTTGGGAAATAAAACACGGTCAACTTTGCCTCCTTTAGCCTTTTTTCCATCTGACACAGCTGAAGCCTGCAGGAGGAAACGGCCTCTTTAGTAAGAGAAGAGCGTGATGGCTGAAACGACACTAAAGTAGAGCAAGAATTCAGACTGTGCTCGGGCTGGGAAACATGCACCAATGATCACATCTTAGGATTTTATAGCTGAAGGGTATACATACATTGCTTGACCACTTAACTGAGTACACCTGTTCAACTACTTTTAGCACAAATGGCCAATAAACCAATCATATGCCAGCATTTCAGTGCATTTAGGCATGTAGACATGGTCAAGAAGCTGCTGAGGTTCAAACTGAGCATGAAAATGGAGAAGAAGGGTGATTTTAACAAATTACCATCTCTAGGGTTTACTTAGAATGGTTCAAAAAGGAGAAAATGTCCAATGAGCAACAGTTCTTGGGGTGAAAATGCTGCGGTCAATGCAAGAGGTCAGAGGAGAATGGCCAGAGTGGTTTGAGATGATAGAAAGAGAAAAGTATCTTGAATAACCACTCATTACATTAAAGGTTTGCAGAAGGCCATTTCTGAATGCACAACAATCTGAATTTTGGATAAAATAAAACATCTAATAACCCTTTATTGAATGCTAGTAAAGCTTGAATGTATAAATGAACAGAAACAAATTGAACTTTTGTGTGAAATGCAGTCACCTTTATTTAGGCTACCTGGCAGAGCATCTCAGTTACAATACCAGAACTGACAACAAACAGTGAACCTGCTCTACATGAATATATCAGTTCATAAAGAGAGTAGCTCTGATTGGATCGCTCCCCAACTTATCCCACCACCATGAAGCTAAGGCAGTTGTGATTGGATGTCCCTCTTCACTCATCCAACCTTTCCACACAACCTAAGTAGCTGTGATTGGATATATTCCTAACTTGTCCCTACTGTCTACACAACAAATTTAGGTCTGACTGGATTAAGTCTCTGTCAAACATTTTCATCTAGTTTTTATTCGTTGATGAAAATGTCAGTTAATTCAGTTTTTGTCCATGTGCACTTGTTTTTATTAGTTACTGTCTAGTTTTCGTCAGGGGAAAAAAATGTGCGAAAACTATGACGAAAATAATTAGTCAACAAAATGAACACTGGAGCAGAGGGCTACAGCAGCAGAAGACCACACCAGGTGCCACTCCTGTCAGCTAAGAACAGGAAACTGAGGCTGCAATTAGCACAAACTCACCAAAGTTGAAAAATAGAAGACTGGCAAAATGTTGCCTGGTCTGATGAGTCCCAATTTCTGCCATTTAGATTAATCACTCCAGCTTGAAGCTTTGCAAAATGGATCTGCCTGATTAGAGACCTTGAATCATGCAGATCCAGCTACACTGAAAGGTTAGCCCCACACTCTACCATCAAAACCCTCCGAATGTGTACAGGCAGAGCTGTGTTTTAATTATCATAACTTTCCTGTTGCCACTCGTCCTGTCATGCTCTCAGACTCACATTTACATTACTGTGCACATTCTTCTCTCCTCACATACCTTCAGCTTGGCTTGTCTGAGGGGAAAAGCATGGATTTCTTCAAGGGCTGCAGAGCTGCTGCAGGGGCGCATGGTAAATGCGTTAAGGCTTAAAGTGCCAGCAGATGTCTATAAAAGAAGAAGAAAAAAGAAAAACAAGATGCAGAGCGGAGGGAAGGAGGGGTTTCCATGGCAGAAAACTGCACCTCCAGGCCCTGGACAGGATACCTCAGAGGACACAGCGTACTCATTTGTCTCTTAATGAAAAATCAGCCTGAGCTCCAGAACACCCTGATCATGACTTTGACTTCCTGCAGCAGTGAAGCCATAAACACAAGTTTTCAATCTCAGATTTCCAAGTCATTTGTGTTTATCATTGCTATCATTTTTTATGAGCAGACAGATTTGCTGTCTCATTCCCGAACAGCTCGTTTGACATGGACTTGACCTCCACGGTACAGAGGATTACAGCTTCCTCCACCCAGAGGAGCGGAGGAAACAAAGGCAACAGATGGTTGAATCAACACACGGAGGGTTTGGTATTCCCTCCTCCTCCTTCTTCTCTCTCCTTCTCCTCCTCCTGCTGTTTGCTGCTGGGGAAAATGCCAACATTCAAACCAGACCTGTGGCTCCGTCAGTTTATTAGAGAAGAATTCAGCCTCTTGTGGTTTTTTAGGCTGATTAGTATCTTTTCATTGACATGTTAATTTGAGAAATCTAGTATTATGCAACTATTTAGAGACACGGTTAAGCTCATGGATGAGCTCATGTGTTTTTTATATCATACAATTTGATACAATATGATATGATGTACATTTGTTAATGATACCATACAGCAGGGATCAACTACATTTGTACAAGGGCCAGTCTTTTTCTAATTACATGCTTTGTTAAAAATATTACTAGACAGCCCTCGCAAAGCGCAAACCTCCACCAAGTAGCTCACATACTGCTGTTACATCTAAGCAGTAGCTCCATGATAAAGTTACCATCATAATATGATTCCTTGATCCTGAAAACCCACACCTAGCACTCAGAATCATTATAACTTACACAGTTATTGAGCAAAAACAACTGTTCATTAATGACGGTTATCTGGATCACCACCAAAACCTAATCATTTTTAAGTTGGGGCATTACCAACATCTCCTGAAATTTTCAGCAAAATCTGTCCAGTAGTTTTTGTGTAATCTTACTAACAAACAAACAGACAAACAAACATGCGCCAGCAAAAACATAATCTCCATGGCAGAGGTACTGATTTCTTTTAGTATAATTAACATGGTATTAGCTGAGCATTTTGAATGAAACTATGTTTTAGCCTTTAAAAGTGAGATCAGTCCAAATCACACCTGCCACGGACAGCCACATGAGGATATTTAGACTTCTTTCTGGGGTTGTCATATTTTCAGTTGTCAGGGTTGATATAGTTATTGTATAAAGTTATTCTTAGGGTTGAGTATTGGCTTCAGTTGGCTGGGTAAATGTTTGAATGTATGGACCATTCAATATAGTTTACTCGTCCATCTGGAAAAGAGCTTACAGAAAGTGTTTAGGTAGGGCAGAACCTTCCAGAAGCATATGTGCCAGGTGATTGAACTATCATGCTGTCAATCACATCCATTATGGGCCAATCAGATAATGTAGCAGGCGGATGCTACTGGCTTAATGAATTTGAGCCACTTTGTATATATATACATATACACTGCCTGGCAGATAGCTGGAGTTTTGCTGATATGAACAAATCCTACTAATGGCTAGAGAGGGCTGGACTGAAGGACAGCACAGAGGCACTAATCATGGCTGCACAGGAACAGGCCTTGAGCACCGGAGCAATAGAGGCCCGGCTCTACCACACCAGGCAAGATCCCAGGTGCAGGCTGTGCAAAGAGAGCCCTGAAACAGTCCAGCACCTAACAGCAGGGTGTAAGATGCTGGCAGGAAAAGCATACATGGAACATCATAACCAAGTAGCCGGTATAGTGTACAGGAACATCTGTGCAGAATATGGACTGGAGACCCCAAGGTCAAAATGGGAAGCACCTCCCAAGGTGACTGAGAATGGCCGAGCAATGATCCTGTGGGACTTCCAGATACAGACCGACAAAATGGTAGTGGCCAACCAACCGGACATTGTAATCGTGGATAAGCAGCAGAGGAAAGCTGTTATGATTGATGTAGCCAAGTGATAGCAACATCAGGAAAAAGGAACACGAGAAACTAGAGAAATACCAAGGGCTCAAAGAAGAGCTAGAGAAAGCCTGGAAGGTGAAGGCAACAGTAGTGCCTGTGGTCATCGGGGCACTCGGGGCAGTGACCCCCACACTGGAGAAGTGGCTCCAACAGATCCCTGGAGAAACATCAGACATCTCACTCCAGAAGAGTGCAGTCCTAGGAACAGCTAAGACACTGCGCAGGACCCTGAAGCTCCCAGGCCTCTGGTAGAGGACCCTGAGCTGAAGAGGATGAACAGCCACCCACCCCCAGAGGGGGGAGGGTGAGAGAAGAGTATATATCTATATATACATATATATATATATATATATATATATATATATATATATATATGTACTACAGAGAAGTTTGTGGTGTTGGTATTTGCTTTTCATTTAATAAAGAAGTGTGATCTAAATCTGATAAAACTGCTACTGAAGCTGTAAGCATCTATTATAATTTCTGTATTAGCTTCCTGTTGTCATCTTGCTCGTAGCTCCACCTCAACCTGCTCCAAAAGACTCTGATTGGGCTACGTCACTATGGATCAGAGCTTGGCAAGATAGATCTGAATCCGATGGATCCAGCTGCGCTGCAATGTTAAGGCATGCATTGATTTTCAAAAAAATAATGAGTTGGATTTTTAAGTCAGGCTTGAAGTTTGAAACTTGGAGTTTGTTGGGGAAGTAAGAATTAAAGCTCCTTGGAGTTTAGCAGCCATGGGATATTGCTATCACACAAACCTTAAATGCTGGTTTCCAGCATGGATGAAACATGAATTTGCCATCATGCAACCTAGCAAGTCTGCTTTGTGCCCCACTTTTTTAGAAATGGACCCAGTGAGTAAAGACGGTCTGTGTCAGATGGAGCACATTTACAGACTGAATGCTGTACAGATGCTCATTTTGGGTTTTTACTTGTGACTCCATCAAACAAAGCTGTGTCCATCTGTGACCGTGAAACACTTTATTTTCTTCCTCTAGAACAGTTTCAATCACAGAGTCATGCTCCTTTTTTTAAGCAATTCACTGGATGGATTTTTTTCCAGAAAGAAAAAGTAGAAATATTTCACAATAAAACAAAACCAAAAATAGACACGAGGTCTGAAATGCTTTATTTGCTCCCTTCTCAGGAACTCACAAACTATTTACTCACAGCTCCTCTAAACAAAACTCGCATGCTGCCCTGAAAATCAGATTAAAAACTGATTCAGAAAACTGGAACAAAATGATGTCTGAGAGGACTCAAGTACCTCAGCGGTGGTTGTTCATGTTTCTCCTGACGTGAGTAGTTGTTCTGGGGCTGATCCTTATCCCTCAGAGGACAAACAGTAGGCTGTAAACAAATGGGCTCAGTCAAACTCTAATTCCCGAAAACTCAGTCACTGTTTGGAAATTCAGCTAATGGTTTAATTTACAGATGCCAAAAACAAGCACACAGAGGCTGAATGGACCTGAAGTTGATGAAAACATGCACACAGAAGTGCTGACATGTGCCATTACAAGACATGGAGATAATTTTTGAAACATTATGATGTTTCTACAAGTAAATTAACCCAGTTCCAGTCCACTGAAATATTAAAAAACTGTGAAAACATATTTGAAGACCAATGAATCAACAGCATGAGATCGCACATGTGTTTTTTCACTCAGTCTTCACCCTCTTGAGTGCCCTCTTAAAGGCTCATGCACAATGGATGCATTCTGTTAACGTGTGTGCCAGCTCCAGCTCGTTGTTACCTGATGGTGGCTGCGTGTCCCTGCTGCCTTAGCTTTGTTTCTCTTGTTAACTTTCACCTCAATATAGAGCTTTAATAGACGATTTAGGTAGAACTACATAAATCTCACACAAGTGACTAAATTCACTGAATTACTGGCCTGAGAAAACTTCAGAATAAAAGCATGCTGCACAAAAAAATGGGAGTTTTTCCACAGAAATGACCGACTAAACTTTTCAAAGGCACAAAAATGAAGTCTTCTCTGATATATTCTACTGCTGTGGGCATACACATCAGCTGAAACAAGGTAAACAAGGCAACTATAAGGGGAAATATTGTGTAAAAAAGCATTGAAATCTGAATATTAAGCATAATTGAGGAAGCTGAAGTTTTGGGATGCTCTCTAGCCTGGCTAAATAAATAGAAAGATGTTACTTAGGAACAAGGACAACCATTAAATTAGCTTTGTGTTCAATAATTTTTAACAACACTTAAAAATATTAATGACCTCCAGTGGTAATTAGGGTATTGCCCTTGTTGCACCATCCCCTGAATTCCGATTACCGTTTAAATGTCTCCTCTTTGTCTAGTTTTAAGTGTGTTACGGTTTTCTGTCTGCCCTCCTTCACCTCCTCCTCACTGGTCTCAGCATGCCTGCTGATAAAGGGGGTCGACCCAGACTTCAGACTGACTGGTTCCAGATGCATCTTGTTGGCCGGACTCATCAGAGAAATGCCTTTTAGGTGTCTGAGGGTCTTTCTTCTGCACAGTAGGAATTCCAGATTAGTGATTACCACAGGTCGAGTGTTTCCTGCTTCAGCGAGTGAGCAGGTCGATAAATGACATCTGCACAAAGTTCTGAAAACCGGTGTTGAGTGTGAAACACAAACACTTGGGTGGTTTCCAAACCGACACTGTTTGGAAGAGCTGCTCCAATACAAGTGGGCCTTCTGTGCTTGGCTTGGTTTGGTCAGATATGAATGAACCCTGCAATCAATCATGTTTTGGCACACACAACCTAAAATAGGTGGTCTCAGCTTGTTTTCGACCCCTAGAGCATTTCGTTTGCAGTGAGAACACAAACGCCCCTGGAACCCCAGGAACTGACACAAACTGGGTGAAAAGTAATAAAAACTGCATTACAGCAACCAGGCTGATGACAAAGTAGTATTTAATAATGATGATTTGATCCCACGGAGTCACTTTTTGTGCTCAGGCACACCATACATGAACTTCTCAGCAGGTTAACATCACTCCCCGTCTCTACAGCAGATCATCACAGGACTCAACAACATCCACTGATTCAAAAATTCATCCAGAATCCCAAACAACTCCCTCAAGTAGGAAGACATATCCTTTTCAAATCTGCTCTCTACTTTTCTGCATCCCTGACAGTTACTCTGCAGACATATCTGCAGATGTTACGATGAAAAAAGCTCCCATGCTATGTGGTGTCCTCTAGCATCAAAACCCTCTCTTCTCTTTGAAAGGCATGCCCACATTGATAAATATGCTCAACTGTATAATCTTAAATAGTTAATTTAATCTCAACAGTTATTATATTTGTGGGTAGTTTAACCTGCTGGCTTTCTTCTCATAATGCACAGCACAATTCATACTCATAAGAACTCTGGCTGTGACGTGATGATGTGAGGCCAGCTCTGGCCCTTTGGCCTGAACTCAAAATACAGCCATGTGAACATGAAACGATCCAAAGGAAATATGCAAATATCTTACTTTTACCTTAGAGTAATACTTAAAAATTATTTCCACACTGTACAAAAGATTGTTGTAAACTCTAGAGTAACTAACTGGCAACAGGATGCCAGTTACTGTTTAAGTCATACAGTATCAAAGCTATATTTTAATTTACAGCATTACTACTGTATTTACTATAATAGTTTTACAACTGTTTCATTCATTAGTCTCTTCCAATTTACAGCATCATTACTGTATTATCAAATATGGCATCCTTACTGTTTTTGATTTTCAGTATAATTACCATATTTTGTTCTACAACTTTTTAATGCATTTTAAAAAACAGTGAACTTGCTGTATTTTAATTTACATTACTACATACATACATATATATCTATATATCTCTCTCTCTCTATATATATATATATATATATATATGTATATATATATATGTATATATATATATACATATATATGTATATATATATACATATATATGTATATATATATACATATATATAATATATATATACATACATATATATATATATATAAATATATATATAATATATATATACATACATACATATATATATACATATATACATATATATATAATATATATATACATACATATATATATATATATATATATATATATATATATATATATATATATATATATATATATATATATATATATATATATATATATATATATATATATATATATATATATATATATATATATATATATATATATATATTTATATATATTTATATTCACCAATATAAACACATTTATTCAAACATTTGCTTCACCCAAAAATATGAAACACTTACTGAAAGAAATCTGGCCTATTATTGGCCAGTTTTCCTGGACAAGACTGAATTTTCCCTTGATCTATTACCCTTTTTACAGTAGGTAACTGTGATGTTGTGGTAAAATACTGTTAAGTTTACAAAAATCAGTATGTTTTTCCACAATTTTTTGGTATTTACAGTAATTTACTGTATAGATTTTTTTTTTTTTTGCAGGTAGATATTATGGTGAAATACTGTTAAGTTTATAATAAAACATTGCAATCCTGAAAATAAGAAATGATCCATTTCTGTGTCCAGACCTTGTATTTTTGTTTCTGTGGAACTGAACCAGGTTTAATTATTGTGCAGTTCTTTTGTGTATTATAACAGTGTTTAGAATAATGATATAAGGGACTATCATGGTCAATATAGTCTCAAGTCTACACACTTTAAAGTAAGAAAAACAAGTGTTCATAATCAACGCTACATAATTACACTTGTTACAGACCCTCCAGCTCATGAGTTTGACAGCTTGGGAGTGAGAATGGGCTGCCAGAACAACCCAAGACTCAAGGATGTTCTTCAGAAGGTTTTTTTCTCTGTTGCATGATAAAAACAGACCTTGGTTTTCTGAATCACTGACCATTAATTGTTATGAACAATTCTTTGGCCGGGAGGAAAAATCAAAGAGCCAGGACATCGGACTGATGTACAGCCTGGATCGAAAACACAGACAATGGAGAGGAAACTGACTGCATGGACTTATCTACTAAACTCGAAAGCCAAGATCACTTTTTATTCACTCTAATGGTCCTAAACCACAATCCATTTCCTATAAAGAATGTGAGAGAGGAGGAATGTTAATGTGACATCAGAATCCAGGGTGTGACAAACTCCTCCGACTGGTTTCTGGACTTGAAAGACATTTTTATCCCACAGCGCTGTCACATTTAAATGGATTTCATGTGAGAACATACTTCACTGTAATCCCTGTGCTTTAACTGTAAGCTTGTACAGTTTGTAGCAGGGAGGAAAACATGTGAGCATTAATCCAGTGATTTTAAATGATGCCTGGTCAGTTTCCAAGCTATTTTATTATTTTGCCTGTGCCAATTACCCTGAAATTTCTAAATTCCCTATCCAGATATGGGCAAAGAAAATATCTAGGATGTGTATGTGTGTGTTTAACTAGAATAAGTCATTGTTTCCTTTACTGACTGTTTTATTCATTGTCATTTCTGTATTTTTTAAATTTCTCTTTATCCATCCATCTAATTAACTTATTTTACATGCTTTTCACCCACCCTATTCTTCATCCACCAGCGATTCTATTGCCACTTCCTAATTAGTGTACCATCCTGGTGACTAACTATTGGATCCTCTTTTAAGCTGGAATGTTTGTTATTTGTTAACATTGTATTTTCTATGTTTTTAAAAATGTTTTTAATTTTAATTTGTTCTTCTTTCCCCATTTAATTTAATAATACTTTTCTTGCCTTGTTTTGTAAATCTCACTTTGTCCCACCAGTAAAGCACTATAACATTTAAAAAAATAAAAAATGATCCCTAGTTATGCTGTAAATATAAGTTAGTGTATTTAAAACGATTAAACCACCCCTCACCACAGGTCTGGACAAGTAAAGCATGTCCTCTGTGTAAGTACGTTCTCAGGCTGACAAAGGGTGAAAGACTCGTTCCTCTGGTGGTTTAGAGATTGTGAAATCCAGGGATCTTTAGACAGTGTGAGTCAGACACAAAGGTGCTGTGAAAATCACAGGGGAAGCCACAAAACCAAAAAGGGACAGGCTCCAGTCAGACCAACAAAGAGTCAGTGAACTATTAGACCAGGACACGAAATGCTGCTGCTACATCCGGACTGAGGTCTTTAATTCAGCAGGACAGACATATACTGGCAGTTGCTGTGTCATCACATGGAAACTGCAGCAGCAGTGTTTCTAATTTGACCACTTCTGTTTCTTTTTAAAGCTGGTGATTCACTCAGTGATGTATTTGCAACCTAAAGCTAAAATATGGGTGAATGTTCAAAGTTCAAACACAGAAAGACCAAAAGCTTTTAGAAAGCAAAATGTATAAATGTAAAAACTATTATGTTGCAATGAATTATATTTTATGATCATTCTTGGTTGTTGTTTCTATGAGCTCTTAACTATGCTGCCCCTTGGAAACCTGTCACTTGACAAAGCCACAAGCAAACTTACTGCCTTCTACATACTCAGTCAGAGTAATTACCAAACTAAAGACCCTGTATTTTCCTATCTCTGGGTTATATATTAATTTTTTAAGAACATTCAGGTATGCTCAAAATCATTAATGTTCTGTTAGAGCTCCTGCACTTTCAGGCTCCATACCCTATGCTGGCCCAGTCTACTGTCATTGGTTGACTGATCGACTCTGTGTTGATTTATCAGTTCAGTGGCTTGGTGCCATGTTGTCAACAACTCTGCATTCATTGTAACCTCTCTGCTCTGCACTGGGCTTGCTACCCTGAGCCAATGGGCTTAAACTACTAACAAAACAAAGGAAGGACTTGATATTGGTAGGTCTATTCAGTGGGGGACAGAGGAAGAAGCCATTTCAAGCAGCTACTGGCACTGTAAACATGGGCAGGGGGAGCGGTCCTGATGCTGCAGACTTTTTGTCTTGTGCGCTGAAGTCCTCAATCACTCTGAGGAGACTTGTTTGTAACCACTAGTTTGTTTCACAAGTAAAGATGGGTATAGAGACTGAAAGGTGGCTGGTTCATGTCCAGATTGAACCATGTTTAGAAGTTCATTTTGTCGCTTGAGATGTGGCAGCTGACCATCTGGGCACTGCTTAAGTACCCTGGAGCAAGGCATTAAACCTCAATACTGCTCGGTAGCACTTCCTCAAGAGCAGCAAGCCTTTACTCTGGCATCTCTTCATTAGTGACTTATCGTTGTACCTGTTTGTGCATGTGCATGTCAGCCTGTGTTTGTGTAGCATGACTCAACAACACAGTTTAAAGAAAATTTCCCCGATGAGGGGTTAATAAAGTACTGCATGTTGAAATGTGTCTTTCTAAAATTATTTATTCACTATATAAAAATGTTCTTAGTGTTATTTGTTCTTCTTTTAATGAAGAAATGTAGTCCAGTTCTGATGAAACTGCTACTGAAGCTGTTAGCATCTATGCTAATGTTTTTGCAAATAGACATTGTTTACAGGTTTGTTGTCACTTCATGCTGTCGTTACTCTCTGTCATAACTTCTGCCTCTTTTTCTTAACTATGCTAGTTTGACCATTGGGATCAGCAGATAAATCTGCAACAAAATAAAGGGATTTGTTGTACAGCTATGTACTTGGTTTGATGTTATTTAACCTCTTTTAAAACATATTGCAACAAGGTTACTTTTATATCAAACAATCAATTAATCTTTAAATCAATTCATAAGAAATGTTATTTCAGGATTAAATTTACTTGATAGTAGCTCCCCATCTAAGAGTCTGGCTTGAGTTGGTGTGGACATCTGTGCTTGCAAGCCCTTGCATTAAATCTTTATGCTGCATATATAAAATAATCTTGACCTTCACTTCAAAAACTCAACCAGTTTTCTTTTAAATTGTCGATCTTTGTGCAAAGTTTGAAACAAATCCCTCAAAGTGTTTTTGTGGTTTTGTATTCACAAGAGAGGGGTAAAAAGCAGGCTACCATAACCTTTAGTGTTGACCTTGAAAATCTCATGAGTTCATCTTTGAGTCAGAAAGTAAATTTAAGAAAAAAAAACCTTGAAAATGTTCTTGACAGGAAGAATTCACAAGCAATGGATGACAAAGAAACTTAAAGGCTTTGACCTACACAATCTATCAGTTAATCCTGAGCTGGCATGGACATCTAAACAAAGTGACATGAGAATCCCTGAATGTGCTCTGTCATGAATTTCTGTCTTAATATGTGCAAATGTAATTTTAGAGTTGAAACAGTTTCACAGACTTTGTCTTAAAACACTATTTGGACTCTGCTTTGACATAACCAGCTCCAGTGTTCTTAACTTCAGGTTTTTGTCATAAATTTGCTGGGTAAGCCATCACTTTAGTCTAAACAAGGCAATTTAAACACAGTTTTGAGCTCTTTTTGTAAGTCGTCCATGCACAATAAGGCTTTTTAATATATGGAAATCTTATCTTGCTTCAGGAGAGTGTAAACAGCTGTCAGAGACATTGAGGTGATGAAGTGTTACAAGAACAAAACATCTGTCAGCCTACGTTTATAAGACTGTATCATCCAGAGGTTTTACTGTGGTGTTATGATAGTCCTGTGAACACTGATGACAGCATGAAAGAAAGGCTGGAAAAACATGGAAAGACAAAGAAAATAATAAAAAAAACATCTTTACAGCTTAAGAAATCTATCAGAATGATCACTATAACTTTGCTCTTGAGGACATTTTAGGCCAAAAGAAATTCAGATGATTTTTAATGCTCACTATGATCTTTAAAACCCTCTGGTGAAATTTGAACTTACAGCTATGGTGCAGTTTAAAGGCAAGACACTGATCAAAACAACCAAATATGTGGGTTAAATCTGAGAAAAACAAGTTTACAGTAGTAGAAGTATTACTTGAACAGAAAACAGCATTCATTGATTCCATTAAAATGACGGAAAAGGAGTGGGAAGATATACAATCAGAGGAAACCCATGCACGGGGAAGAACATACAAACTCCACACAAAAAGACCCCAATCCAGTGAGGTACAGGCAATAACCGGCTGAATCCCAGTTTACTTTA
This sequence comes from Cetoscarus ocellatus, assembly GCA_037902135.1. Taxonomy (NCBI): domain Eukaryota; kingdom Metazoa; phylum Chordata; class Actinopteri; order Labriformes; family Labridae; genus Cetoscarus; species Cetoscarus ocellatus. Next base: position 2,051,044 of record JBAMNC010000277.1, read on the forward strand.
AGTAGAAGACAAAACAAGTATTGCCAGTTCTTACAGCTGTTTCACACATGATGCATTTTACTGGTGTGACAGCAGTGGCCAAAGATCCTGGGACGCCTTGGGTGCTACAATCGAATCTGTGCCTGTGAGGGGTGAGAACTAACTGCGAGGCTGGGATCAACCGCAGACTTGGCCTTGCTAATGGAGCAATGAGTTCACTGGACAATGTGGTATGGTGCTGACTGGAGCCTTAAGGTCCCTGGTCCCACTGGTCCTGCTATACTCTTGCAAGGCCTGGACATTGACCAGGGGCCAGAGATGCCAGCTGGACTCCTTTGTGACTATGAAGATAATTGGTTTGAAACAACATGAGTCCACAGAGAATTTGTATAACCAGTCAGTTATGACACGAGCAACAAAAACCTCCTCAGACTCCACTGACCCGCTGTCCTCAGAATAAGAACTTCTCCCCTCAGGAAGAAGACTGTGCATACCGAAGTGCAAAACAAATCGTCTCAAGTTATCATTTGTTCCAGCTTCTATCAAGCTGTTGAACAATGCAAAAAACTAGCGCAATAGAGCAACGTCCAATGAACACTTAAGCACTTTAGCACTTGGCAATTTCCCCAGCACTTCAAATAGTCTAATGTCTCTGTGTGTCCCTGTGTTGACACTGTAATGTATTTCCTGTTTTAAGCCCTGTTTTAGTTGTCAATTCCTGTGTTTTCATGTGATTGTATTTTTTTTTTTTTAACATTATCTTCTCTGCCCTGTGAGGCAATAATGTAACGCAACACCCTGGACAAATTTCCCTAACAGGACAATAAAGTTTACCCTGACCCTGACTATTTCTCTTTGACACGCTTTTGGGTATCCTTGTCAGGACCATGAACCTCTAACCTAATCTAGCTGGATCCACCGGGTTCAATGTTTGTAAACAAGCAGATCCATCTTGCCAAGCTCCAGTCTACAATGATTGTGAGTGGCCCAAAGCGGCACGGCCCAATCAGTGTCCTTTAGAGCAGGAACAGGAACGAGCAAGGACAGAGACGACAGCAGGAAGTGACTGATCATACAGAGATTATCATAGATGCTTACAGCTTCAGTAGCAGTACTCGATAGTATGGATACTTTTTGCTCCACTTCTGATGTTTTGGCGATTGTTTATTTTATTATCTGATTGACCCATAATAAATATTAACTGAAGGAATGATCGTCCAGTCAACTGCTAAATATGCTGCTGGAAAGGTTCTCCCCAAACACTTTCCATGGGCTCTTTGCCAGATGAACTACTGAAATATATTAAATAGTCCATTGTTTCCCATTGTTTGTCCTAAATGCTTTTATTCTAAAGTTTTCCTGAGTCAGTTATTCAAGGAATCAGGTCACTTATTGGGAGATTTATTGTGGGTCTTTATATTTAGGCTCTGTATGTAGTTAAGTGTTGCGGTAAAGAGCTGTGACAGTAGAAAGATGAAGTACTCTAATATGAAAGTCGTGTCTCAAGCTCGAGGTGGGACGCATATGGAAAGCTGTTGGTGCATAAAATTGATATCGGTGATATCAACTGTAGTGAAGCTCTACTAGTACTATAACCAACTATGTTTTTCCACCCTAATATATATTTTTCTAGAATCATTGTGATAGTACGTCACCTTACAACAGGTTGAATGACACCTCTGTCATAGTCTGAGGGGTCTGTATCACCTTCACTGGCACTATGTAACTTCGATATGGACGGTAGGAACACTTCCACGCTAAAAAACTACAAGCTAAAAAACATGATCAGACTGTACCTTATCAGTCCACATGGTTTATTTGTCTCTTGTCTCCTGTCGGCTCGCTTCTCCTCCCTCTGTACGTCAGCAAATGCACGTTGGAGTGAGGCGCTCTGTTTTTGTAATTTCGCAGTTACAGTCAATGACCACAGAGGCCCCTAGAGAGCTAAAAAGCCAGAATCTTATTTAGTGTTGCTTTAAATTTGGAGTAAATGTGCTCAGTTTTGGTTAACTAGTGCATGAGTACACTTTACCAATGAAGCAAGAAGTGTCAATAGTAAAGCTTGAGTTTTTACTAGTAACATTTTTTACATCTACAAGTACTATTAGTAACACAAAATTGTCTACTAGTAGACAATTTTGCTTTACTAGTAAGGTCTACTCTCACACAAAAAACTATTATCAGTAAAACAAAAATTTTTGTTTACACTACTAGTAAATTCTTACTAATAGTACTCGTAGACTAGTAGAAACAAAAAGATCCACTAGTAGTTCTAGTCGACCAAATGCAAATAAAGAAGGGGGGATTATAACCAAATCTAGCACCTTCATTGGTTGTAACATTTTAGAAAGCCAATGGGAAGCCTGAATTTTCCCCGCCCCTTAATTAGCATATAAGGCTTACTAATAGTACAAGTTAACATTTTTAAGTCTACCAGTAGTACTAGTAGATCCAAAACTGTCTACTAGTAGTACTAGTGACACGTTTTGCTTCACAAGTAAGGGCTACTCACGCAGTCGATAACCAAAATTGAGTACATGTACTCCAAATTTGAGTACTAGTAAATCTTCACTATGGTTGATGTAACCAGTACCAATTTTATGCCCACATGGCTTTCCATAGACGCACGTCAGCCATGCACATTTAGTGCTGTAACTCTTTGTTGGTTTTATCTTTTACGCCCAATTAGGAGTCCAGTTTTCCCTCTGTGGAGTTTGTTAGTGCTGATGTTCTTTTCTAAATTTCTTAAACACAATAGAAGCAAAAATCTGTAATCCATCATCATTTGTCATTTTGTGTGGGGTCTGTTTCTTCTTCAGCATCTGGTAAAAGTTAAATCTGGTAGTGTGGGCTTAGCATCACTTCAGATTAGCTTAACAGTCTATGGGTAGCAGTTACTTTCTTCAGTTACAGAAATAAAATTCTTTGTCCACATTAATGTTGGATGACATCTTCAGTTGTTTTGGCCTCTGAAAATCTAAGTCTAAAAATATTTGGCTTGGGAAACGCTCCACCAGATACAGGGCCTCCTTAAATCTGGAGGACTTGGTTTATAAATTTGCAGACTCATGGCTGACCTTAATGGTGTTTGTGTGTTTTTCCTGATTTCATCATGAACACTGAGCTTGTATTGTGTCCTCGTGAGGCTCTGAACACACGTGTATTGTATCACCACATGATCAGCTAAAGTCAGAGGAGAATCCTTCAGCTCTGTGCTCGTGCTCCACATGAAGTCCATCCATGTCAAACCTTCCCTCCTCTGAGTCCGCAGCCAAGTCCCCTCCAGAGACAAAAACCATTTCCTCAGAACAGTCTGCATTCCTGTGACGCTGTCCCATCCCTGTAAACAACATTCCTGCTTTGGGAAACAAAAGCCACAAAAATAATCATCTCAGTGTCCCATGAAGATGAACGCTCCTCTTACCTCTTTTACTCCAACGCTAATGACCGACCCTGGGCTCCTCTCTCTCCTGATGTTTCCAACATCTTATTTCAAACTGTCAGGCCAGTTCCTTCTTATTTATCATGTGGGGGCTTGTAAAAACAGTAAAATCACAGCATCATGACAGAGATAAATACAGCTTGGAGGGTAATTCCAGTATTACTCAATCTGTTTGTAGACCAGGAGGAAGTAGTCTCCTGAGTTTCCCTGAAGCTGCAGTCCTGCGAGTCACCTCAGTATGAGTCCTCATTTAGCACACAATGACACTTGATGAAAACAGCAGTGATTATTTCAGCCATTCATGATTTTGATGCCAAAAAGTGCAGACACAAACACTCTCCTCATTCTTTTGGAACTATTATCCTGGTCACGCATACAGAAAAGTGAACCATAAGGCTATTGCTTTGCTGAGACTGTATGCAGAGATTTGTACAGACCACATGGTTGTTGATTAGAGTTAATGAAGAGTGAAGAGTGGAGCTAAACATGAACAAGTCAGACCCAAACAGTCAAAACTGTAGCTCTCTTTTCAGAAAATATTTATTCTCCATAGGCTGTAGAGTTTTGGATGCAGAGGTATGCCAGCTGTGAGGTTAAAGAGGGCTTTTGAGTTCAATCCACTGCAGCTGCCATGTAAAAGATGCTATTACAGGTGAAAAATTCTATCATGTGACAAGTTAAACACAGCAAGGGAATAGAGAACTCAATAGAGCATAAAATGGGCTCTTTTGTGGACAGCCTCAAGTGGACACAATGGGAACTGCAGATTTTGGTTGTTCTGTGTCTGCTCCATTTCAGGTTCATTTTTCTAGAGAAACAAGAAATTGGACCAAGAGAATAGATCAAATACAGCTTTAGGTGAAACAAAGCACTTAACCTTTTCTCTATGTAAATGAAAATTCTGTCATACTGATGATTGGTTATGGTCCAAATCTTGGCATTTCAGTACAAAGTATCAAGATTTAGTCAAAAATATACACAACAACTGCGCTCAATAAAGCGGGGTACACACATAACGATCATCGGGCTGACCAAGGACAGCAAATGCCAGATTATTTTATGTTTTGTAAGATTATCCTATAAGATTATCCTTTGGTCTGAGGTGTGTTAAGAGTGAATCAGTCTGTATGATTGGCTCTGAAAAGCGTCAGGACCGACAATTGTAAATATTAAGCTTGTTCAGTATTTACAATCAGAAATCTTTGTGTGTTGGGAAAGCCGATGAATCCCGAGTCATGACTCCGTGATTTGTGACGTGAATGTATCCAATCAAGAAGTGAGCTGACTGAGGAACAACCAAGCAGGTGTTAATAAAAACAAACATGGCCGACCTGAAAACATAAAGTTCATTGGACCTCAGAAATGGAGGACCAGCTCAGTGGTCACACTGTCTTCAAGATTTTTTCCAGTCTTTCTTTTATTTAGTTCACAATTTTTCCATCAAAAATAGTCCCAAGACCACCATCATTCCCTCTTCTTGTATGTCCTCTGCATGTTGTGTGTTGTGTTTTCCGGTTGTCGCCATAGACATGTATGTTTATGGTTGTTGCCATGTTTCTTCTTCGTTTTTGTTAGATTATGTTTGATCACGTGAGATTTCTGGCCTACAGGACTAGATTCTAGATCGGTGGTGGGACAGAATGGTTATGTGTGTGGTGTGCTGTGCTGAGATTATTGGAGCACAACACACACAGTACGATCAGAACTGTTGAATGCCTGATTTTTTATCTTCATGTGTGGGCTCTCTAACAAATAAAAATTCTCTTCAGATTTAGAAAATCCTTATATGTGGACCCCGCTTTAGTTTGAGCCCAGCTACTGTAACTGAATATCACTATCTGCTGACATCTGGGGCCTGGTGAAGTTTGTTGCCAACTATTGTCTCCACAGTGCTTTTCAGAAATCCCCCACTTATTTCACAACTATTTAGTTTAGTCTAGTTGAACTCTGGTGCAAGAATATTATGTGATTAAATAGACTAATCATATAATGTGCGTGTTAATGCCATGACCAGTCTTTAAACTGAACCTGAAGGACTATGTTTAGACCTACTTTACTCTGTACTAAAATCTCTCCTGATGTAATAAACCATTTGATTCTCAGACAGGTGACTGAGTAAACTGTGTGGGGGTTCACTGACTGTGGTCCAGGAGTGTGTTTAAAGCTGGTTCATGATAACAGCCGGATGGGCAGGGAGTGCAAAACAGGAAAGGACAACATATCAGCTGAAAAACAAGGTAATGTAACATAAATCTTTCATAATGGTATCAGCAGAACAATGTGCTAATAATAACAAACAGGCTATTTCAGGGATATGGTTGCCCTTTACACTGCGTCCTGTAATTTTACAGACTGTAAGTGAAAGGACATCTTGTTTCAGCTGAAGCAAGCCAGAAAAAAATCCCATTACTCTGAGCAATCCAAAAGTATTTATGCTGGAAAACAACCCCCCCCCCCCCCCCCCCCCCCCCCCCACTTTGTCATGGTTGAAAATGTCAAATAAAGATTGTGCATGCATATGTTTTGTAAAAAATGAAAGTGATCATCTTTCAGTATCAGTCATCTGTACAGATACCAAACCATCGACACCCCTGGCCCTCTTGGGACGCCTAATCTGAACTGATCAAACATCAACACTAAAAAGCTAACACCAGATTGTAGAAGGTACTGCTAAATGTTATTAAAAGGCCCTTATTCCAATAACACACATGTCCATGCTCGGTGACTCACTGCTCCCTCACGTACCGTATGTTGCTTAATATTTCCAGAGAACAGATTATTTCATACAGTGAAACATCACTCAACTTTGAGGAATTTTATTTGTTTGCCTGCCAGGTTCTAGACACGTGTAACACAAATTTAAAAAGCTGGATGACTGACGAAAACATCTTTTACTCAACACATGAGCGCGTGATGACAGTACAAGTGTAAGTTGTGTTACTTTAGACAGTTACTGGATCAAAATAAATGAAAACCAGAAGTATGTGACTGTCCGGTTCAGTTTAGCTCTTTACGTAATTACAGGTATTTCCGCTCTCAATATGGAAACACCTCAAATTAATGTCTGTTTTAGAGACTTTAAATAAAAAATAAATCCAGAAGAAAAAGTTCACAAAACAGACACACAGACATATAATTTCCAAATACTATATGATGAGAGTAGAGCTAAAACAAACAAAGACCAGGGAAACTGATCAGGAGTTCAGCAAAGCACCAAAATATCTCAGTATCATGTCACTGAAGTGAACAGTTAATTAAAAAAAACATGAAACATGTGAAGGTGAAACAGTAAATGGGCAAATAAAGGCTCTGCTAACATTATCAAAATAAGCAACAGGAAACGTGACATGAAATATCTAAATCATTTAATCTGCCCACATCATGCCATGTGCAAATGCCAGAGCTCAAACCCAGGGTGACGGGAACATGATAAGAAGAAGAAGAAGAGAGAAACTTTCCTCTCTGGTTGTTTTGCGGTGGAGACGTGCCAACATTTTTCCCCTCTGTGAATCTTTCTTCCTCGCAATCCCTCCGACTGTGGTTTTGAAACATTCCTGGATGGATGGAGACTAAACTGTGAACAGATCTTACCAGCAATTAGACACATCCATGTGATTTCTCCATACCAGGAAAACTGAAATCCCCCCTCTCACTCAACAAAAGATCTTTACAGTGGTTTTCAGTTCTAGGGAATTCATTAAAAATGTGTCAGTACACAGTCAGATGGTTAACTTTAAACTAACATTTCTCTGGAAAAACTGGTGTAGTAAAACAGATGCTACAGTTACATCATGTTAGACATGAGCTTTGCATTTTTACTGTCTTGTTGTCCACAAAGCTCTTCATTAAACAGTTAAAATCAGGATTATTTGTTTTTTTTATCATTTGGGTTTCATTACAAGTTTTCTACTGTATTGGCCTAAATGCTATGTCCAAGCTAATTCCTATTTTATATTTTCAGGGCATTTAAAAGATGGTGAGGCAGCTGTAGAGGCTACCATGACCATGGGGAAACAGCTGACTCATGCTGTCTTTGAGGAAAAAGAATCCCAGTCTCTTTGAGCTCTCCTCTAAATTATGTAACAATCAAAATCTTCTGCCTTGGAAAAGAAAATCAAACAAAACAGCAGCGGATTTCAAATATATTGATGATTGTCCAATAAGCATGTTGTGAGTGCTTAAATACAGAATTTCACTTTTTCCACTAGAAGCAGTATCAAAAAATCAGAACTGCAAAAAACTGCAGTTCCTTGAGTGTCCACTAGAGGCTTTCTGCAGAAACCCTAGAACAGGAGTCATAAGCTACATTTGTACAAGGGCCAGTTTTTTGCTTGACAGATGTCACAGGGCCAGATTTTAAAAACAATAGATGTTAATATTTTGGTTTAACTAATGTTTTATTAGTTTAATATATTATATTTTAAATGTTACGTATTTTTTAGCCTTCAGAGGTAAGATCAGTCCCTATCACACATACTGCTGCAATGGGACATGGAATAATTACGATATTTTGGCTTCTTCTGGGACTGTCATGGTTTCTATCATTGGATTTGATTCTTAATGTACTCATCCCCCTGGTTAAATACTGGCTAAAAATAGCTGTCATATGAAACATGAAGTCATACTTGATAGAATTGTTTCATTACCCATTATTTTGGGGATTGTGTTAATAGGAAGGGGTGTAACTGTACAACATTTAAACCGAGGAGGACCCAAAAGCACGACTCGACAAGTCCAAAATCTAAAAATAACTTGAATGCAGTCAGGGTTCGCCACACAAAGAGGCAATCAGAACAGGCAGAAGTATCTGAGTCGGCAGGCGAGAAGACAAGATCAAAAATATACTTAAATGAAATCTGAAACACAGAGGGACACCCAAGTAGAATGCTGGAGAGTGAAGACATGAGGTTCAACAACAATCTAGCAGAGAACCAGAGGAGAAGTGGGGTAATCAAACACAGATGATGCAGGAGGGAACACAGGTGTAGGGAATCACCAATCAGGGAGACACAGAGAGGGGAGGGCAGGAAACGAAACCTGAAACTAGAGACAAGGGTGAGACTTTCAAAATAAAGCAGGAATGACAAAACATGACATATGAGGAAGAAACAAAATGGGGTAACTTAACCCAGGGATGTAGCAGTAATGACAAAAAGATACTCTTAAAAGCATAACAGTTTTTCTGAATGTGCTATACAGTTTCTTTAATAACAAAACATGCTTTTTAGGTTAACTGGTAACAATAAATCACCTTTCGATTTAAAAGTGAGCATGGATGGTTGTCTGTCTCTGTATTGGCCCTGTGATTGGTGAATTATCAGTTCAAGGCTAGCTCCACCTCTTGTCCAATGACAGCAGGGACAGGCTCCATCTCCTGCCACCCTGAAATGGTTAAGTGATATAGATAATGGATGGATGGATGAATCTTTAATTTTGATTATTTCATAAAAATAAGTCAAATTTTGGATGTGACCAGGAGAGCCAGCAGACCTTCAGTTGGTTCTCCTCTGGTGTTAAAGCAGAGCACATTTTCCTTCCATCCTTTCATTATGGACTGTATGTGGTAGCCTGCACAGTAACATGGTGATGAAAAGCAGCAGAGTCAGACCGCTCTGAGTGATTTTCCAGATGGACTCCCCTTAAAATAACTTCCCCATCAGGTCCTGCATACCACGTACCCCCACCCTGATGTGACCACCATCTCACCCTCTCATCATGCACCATCAGGACCACCTCAGACACACACTTCCTCTGCTCGGGTTACAGTTCGCTGCCTTCATTCTCCAAAAGCAACATGAGGACTTGCACAACTTTTCACCTTCATCTCCAAACCTCTTCTGTCAAAATAAGACCTGAAAGTTCTGCTAAACTTCAAAAATAGCAGCCTGAGTGAAACATTTTTCATATTCTCCAACAAGTAAAGAAAACAAACTCTTTATTTTATTTCCCGGCTTAATTCGGTGACACATTAAACCCTGAAAGAAGGGCTCCACCCGATCAGCTGGACCAGATCTGAAGGCCTGACCCCCCTCCAGCTGCTGAGGAGGGATGTATTGATGGTCCACCCTTGTGACATCCTGCTCCGACCAGATTCACTGCCTCTGTTCCTGCTTTAGGGGGCATTAGGTCGGGCGAGGGGATGGAGATTGAGGGTGAAGGAGGGGAGAAAGATGAGGTGAAATGGAGGGAGAGCATGAAAGGAAGGCGGGCGGCGGTATTTAACTAGAGCCGTGTTGTTCTTGGCTCAATCTGTGGTCTGTCCCACCCCACCGCAGGGCATTACACACACATTCACACACACGCACACAAGAGAAACACAACAGAGATTTCCATGACAATGGTGCTCCAGCCCTGTGGGAGTGACAAAGCAGGGCGACCGCAGAGTTTCTCACACGGAGGAGAGGGTGAGAGTGGCGCTCAGAGCTGGACCAGTGGAATCATCTGCTCCACTGGGTACGACACAAAACCATATGAACCATGCGAGGACTTTAGGGCCAAGCTGGTGTCAGGGCCTCAAGGGAGCTGGATCATTAGTGAGGGGTGATAAGCTGATGAATGAATTGTGTATGGTTGTTTATTTGATCTGCACAAAACAACAACACAGGTCAGAGATGGGCAACTAGTGCCCTCCTTACTCCCTTAAAGGATTAGGTTTTTTGAAGTGGGGTTGCTCGAGGTCCATGGCACTATTAAATATGAGTGCCAATAAAGGAACTTGTCAGATTTGTCCGAAGGGGGGAGATAAATGGGATGGACAGTAGTCAGTACATAGTGCCACCAAAAGATAAGATAACCTTTATTGATCCTAGGAGGGTAAATTCAAGAAAAGAGGGAAAATTCAGGAAGCCTTGTATTTAGTCCACTTATAGGTTTAAACTACTCAAAAAACTATGTTGGCTCGAAAGAACGCTACAGTAAGATTCTTCCCAGCGTTTAACTTTCCCTTAACAAAGCTCCTGTGTTTAGAACTCTAGTAAGTTGGGATGTAGGGGTTGTGTATCCCTCCACCATCAGATGGCCAGGTCGTCAGAGGAAACAACAAACACCAACTTCACTAAAGCTGAATTAAAACTGAACATTCTGACTCTAGTAATAATGACATGCTGTTAGTTCGGGGGCCCATTGCTGTCATGAGTGGGACTTGGTAACAATGCTTCTCCTGGACCTTCATCAGATCTCTTTATTTTGGGTAAGTCATTATATTGCTGTCACATGTTTTAGTCACGTGTTACAGGGTTCGTACACTTTTTTCATGGTCAAATTCAAGCACTTTTCAAGGACTTTCAAGGTCAACTTTCAAACTTTTCAAGTACTGTAAGCAGTTGTAAATTGCATAATGTGATAGAATTCATGCACACACAAAATAGCGATTTCACTGTTTCACTATTATTATTTATTATTATTTTGATTCTTAAGCATTTTATTTCACGGGCTGCAATATAAGCAACTGCTCCCAAACGCAGCATCACCGCTGCCTCCTCCCTCAACCAATGGTAAAGTGTCTTTACAACACGTGAGCCTGCTCCTGCTGCTGCCTACTGCAGATGAGTGAGGAAAGAGTGAGTGAGAGTTACGGCGGAGGAACGTCTGCGGTAAGAAGAGTGAAACGGATTTTACCACAGACGACCGCGTTTTTGGTGACCAATGTAGAAATAAAGTCCCATCTCTCCACCTGCAAAAACAAACCCAAGCACGAAAGCTAATTCAATTTTTCTTCCTATTGGGGAAAGAGTGGCTTCGATGTCCTGCTAGGCTCGTATTTCTGCATCAAGCACAAACGCAGTATTTAACAATCTTAACAAATGGTCAAATTAAATGTAACACACTGTAAGAAGCACAAAAAACACATCCCAAAACGCCTGCCCTCACTCACCACCACCTATTATGCACATTGGATCAAAGCAGAGTCCCCATGCTACGTCATATGATGAGATGTTGAAACGTGTTGAACGTTTTTAACAGCAATACTGAAAACAGACACTTCATCCTCTAAATTTGAGCCCTTTTGTGTTGTATAACACATAAAATCAATGACTGACTTAAACTACAGCCATTATCAGACAATGCTAAGTGTTCATTTACAAAAAATAACCTGCAAAACGCTCTTTAAAGTTAATCAATGAAATAAACATTTTGTGAGTAAAATCGTGTCAGAGAATTATGATCTCAGTTCCAAGCAAAATAAATGTGATTCACATTTTTGCCAGAGTAGTGCAGCCCAAGTATGTGTCATCCCACACACTGTATTAAGACATCATACAGTAAGAGAGGCATGATGATTTGCACTGGTTTGACCAAATTATACCAGGTGTAGTCATATAAGTTTTAGACCTTAACAGGGCACATCAGCCTAATGCTTTTCTAAGCATTCATTGTTTCACATCTTTTCTTCTTGACATTGTTATTGATACTGTTATTAATAACCACCAGCTGTACCGCTGTCAACCGCTGGGTGTTTGTAGCTAGGGGCAGGTTATCACATGACTGCGGTCCGTCTGTAGGTCTTGCACCTTCGTATCCAGCGGGAGAGCCTCCCACTCCGCGGCCGTCGGCCCAGCATGACTCGGTATCTTTAGACAAGACTTGTCACCGACCGACCGACCGCGGCCATGTGATAATCTGCCTCGAACAACAAACACCCCACGGGTGACAGCGGTACGGCTGGTGGGAATCATCACACCACCTACATGTTACATGGAACAGTGCCTTCTACATCACACATGCATGCCTAGCATATAAAAAGGTGGTTAGCATAAACAAACAGTAGGCTAATTCACCTGTAGGGCTAACAGGGTACCTTTCATATGGCTGGAGAGTGCCGACTCTCCCATGGCGAAAAGGCTGATCTCCTTTTTGCAGACTTTGCAGCAGGCTACTTGTGGATTTGCACCACGTCTTATCCATGGTTTATATTTTTCAATATCCAGCCAACGGTCATTGAACCGACAGCCTCCCGGCATGTTGGGCTGCGCACTGTCCTCTAGGGGGGACGTCACGTCGCACATGACAACTGACCAGCATGTCACACACAAGCCCTTCAGGGAGAACGTTTTTTTCGCCCATTTCACTATTTTTATTCTCTCGTTTAGATCGATCTGTTGAGCCAGATTGCTGTTAATTGTAAAATTTATATGATTACGATTTCAAGCATTTACAAGCACTTACATCGAAATTCAAGCACTTTCCAAACCTTGAAAACACAACATTAAAATACAAGCATTTTCAAGGATTTCAAGGACCCGTACGAACCCTGGTGTTACTGCAGAGGGTTGAGTCCTTATGTCCATATTTAAAGCCAAATTAAGCGAAGGCCCATGTCACGAGATTTTAAGCATGTGTGATAAATACAGGAGCGACCCGTCTTCATAATACCCAGGTAGTTAGTTTTATAATTGTGCTCCAGTGACTGCTTCCTGACCCCACTGCAGCACTCTGACCTGATCTAATGATCTAATGAGGGGAGTTGCCGGCGGAAGGATACATAGCCATTTGTTGCATCACAAAGTAGTTCTAAACATGGAGGCTTTGTTGAGAATCATACTATATAGCATTGTCAAGCCAACGTAGTTTTTTTTAGTAATTTTAGCACTTTTTCCTACTACTTTTAACCTTTTAATAAGTAGATTAATTACGAGCTTTTTAGTGCACCATGCACCATGAGAATTTTGTAAATTGGTCATAAAAATATGGAAAATAGATATACTTTAAGTTTTGGCTTCATTTGACAGAAATTGTTTTTGTAAACACACTCACATGTGTTAAATGCATTTGTAAAAAGAAATAGAAAATAAATTTCATCAAATATTCTTTAACAACCCATGAAAAAAATGTTACTTTGTTGAAAAAGTCACTAAAATTGTAATTGCAATTGTATTTTGCCACATAAAACAAGTTTCAGTATTTGTATTTTAGTTTGAATATGTGAATATTGATATAATTACATCTTATCAAAGTTTTATATCTGCTCCTTTTGTTAAAATAAGAATATTGTTGCTGTGAAGTTAAAAATTGTGTACGTCTTTTAATTAAAAGGCTTTTAGACAAAATGCTGTGGCCCTCTTGGTAACCCAGGCTGCCCATCCCTGCCCTAGGTTCTTCATTCAGTAATTAAAAGCTTGCTAATCAGTGTTCAGTTTGGCAGCTACAGAACCATGAAAAAGTGTTAGACAGGCGTGAATAATGTATTAAAGTAGGAATACTTTCAATATCAATTAGCAAAATTCAAAGTTAGCAAAGAGAGGAAAATATATTCTATACTCTATAAACATAAATGTTAAATATCTGTTTATGGAGAGGGGAATAGAAAAGTTTTGGTTAAGAAAACAAAATGTACTTGTAGAGTAATCACCCAAATATTCTGCTGGAAAACAAATCCCTAACAGTAAACAGACATACACTCTGGTTAAGGCTGTCTTAAGCATCCTGCTTCTCTGGAATATAGCTCTCAGTCTGCAGGAATTCACTGCACATGGCCAAGAAATACTTCCCACACTCTGAAACCACAACCTGTCCTTTTCACATTTCCATCTTCTCACCTGGAAGCTGTGGAAACAAGCTGTAAACACAAATTGACATATTATCACCTGCTAAACAGATGAGGTAAACAGTTCTTTCGGCAGATTCAGCAGATCCCAGACAGCAGAAACATTTGTTTGGAATAGTGTTTGTGTCCGAAATTAAGTTCAAGCCTACTTAACTGGTAGGTCTGAAGCTTCTACATAAAGTCCTGTGTGTTTTGGTATTTTCATGTGTACTAAGTGCTTAATTGGACTCAGCTCCTCTCTACAGGATATACTTTAACTGTTCCTTCTTAATATAGGAGTGGTACTACACCTTTATGAGGTAAGAGTCCCCTGGTTAAAATCTGGTACCAAAACCTTGCAAATAAAGGTTTTGTTAAAGTTATGCTAGGATATGACAGACATGTCACCCTCTTATATATCCGTCTGTTAAAAATCAAATGTTCTTAAAATTTATATTGCACATAGGTCTGAAAGTGTGTGTGTGTATGTGTGTGTGTGTGTGTGTGTGTGTGTGTGAATGGCTGTTTGTCTCAAAATGTTAGGCCTGTGATTGGCTAGCAGCCAGTCAAGGATGTGTCCCACCTCATGATGCAGGCATCAAATGCAGAATGAGAGAATATTTGTAATATAAAATAAATTTTATCAGATTGCACATTAAATATCTCATCTTTGTGGTGTATTTATTTATTTTTATTTATGTTTCACACAATGTCCCAACTTCATTGGAACTGGGGTTTGTAGTAAAGACATTCATCAATCTAACAAATAAACTTTTTGCTACTAACAACATACATTTTTACATTTTAACTACAAAATCCTTTTTGTGCTTGTAAAATGTGGCCATCTGGCAGTCATTTTGATGCATCCATATTTTGCCTCAATTCCAGTTTGTATCTATTTTTTTAAAGACTGCGGCAGCATGTTCACAATTGCTGATGTTCTAAAAACCAGTCCAGAGAGACATGGCTGGGCACCGAGGTCTGAGGTAAGGGATAAGCCACCTTTGGGGACCATCAACGCTGAGGAGGGCTCCCGGCCCATGAGGAGCGTAGCCGGAGACTTCCCCACCCCGCGCAGACACGAGGCCCCACACCACAGTGCAGGGGCCTCCAGCCACGCAGGTGGAGCCATCCACTGGCAGCGGCCCCAGAAGTGGACCAGGAGCAGCTCCTAGCGTGTAGAGCCCTCATGAGGTAACACTGGAGCTAAAAACCATCAGAATAAAACAGTCATAAAAATATAAGAAACGGGAGACATAAGAAAGAGAGATAAATTAGCAAAAAATGGATAACTAATATAAGGGAAAAAATTAAGAATTAGATATGATAAGAAGGATAACAAAAAGAATAAATAAATCATGGAATAAATAAGTTATGAAGTGTGATGTCACCATGGTAGGTCTATTTGAGGGGGGCTCCTGTTTCAAGCAGCAAGTGGGGCCCTTAAGAAGGGAAAAGGGAGAGGTCCTGATGCTGGGGAGTTTTGTCTTGTGCATAGAGGTATTCTATCGATCCAAGGAGACATGACGAACACTGTAAAGTTAGAACAAAAGAAACATATATATATAACCTTGTGCAGCAGCTGGATCTACTGATTTAATGTTTGTAATCAGGAAGATCCATCTTGCCAAGCTCCAATCTATGGTTGCAAGCAGCCCAAAGTGGGACGGCCCAATCAGAGTCTTTTAGAGCAGGACAAAGTGGGAGCAACGAGTAAGATGACAACAGATGGTGACAGCGTGTACACAGAGTAGCATTGATGCTAACAGCTTCAGTAGCAGTTTTGTCAGCTCTTGACCACATTTCTTTATTAATTGAAAAATAAATAAACACTACAAAGATCTCTACTGTGAGGATATTTTTGACATTTTTGCCATATTTTGATGAGAATTTGTCGTAGCCCCCACCTTCTAACATCTGATTGGTCCGTAATGAATGTGATTGATGGAATGACTGTCCAATGAACTGCTGGATATGCTTATGAAAGGTTCTACCCTCCCCGAACACGTCATATTGGCTCTTTCCCTGATGGACCAGTGAAGTATATTGAACAGTCCATCTGGTGTGCCAGGATACATTTATAAAAAGGCACAACATGTTATGAATAACAATTCAATAAATAATAACTCATTTGAAAGGCAAGCGTAACCTTCATATATAGCAGGTTTCAGGATGGAGACTTTTAGAAGACTCAAGGTTTTAGAAATAAACTTTGGAGATTTAGTCCACCACCAAGGACCAATTAGAATTGCAGGGTGTCATGAGAGTATTCATGTGTGTGTAGGAGTCTCCCCATTAAGAATTAAAATTATGAAACGGCCCGCTGTGATAGGAATGCAGCTCAGAGACAACATTAATGTTCAGCTGAGGTCTACAGTACAGACAGAGTGGTATGTAGGGGTACACTTCACATGCAAACATAAAATAACCTGCAGGCAAGTAGTTAACTTCACCATGTGTTGTCCCGTTTGTCAAATACTCAGTTTAAGACTTTTGCCTTAATCATTGGATGCTGTGTACCAGTTTCACAACAGTTGTTCAGTCAGCAATAAAGTAAAAGTCAAAAGTCAGTCAGGTTTGACTGGAGACATGAAGACCCTAAACATAAAGCAAAGACTGCAGCAGTGTCCATCCTAAAAAATGTCAGGCCTGTATGGTGACAAGTTTTCACGGTGAATAGAGAAACTCCTCAAATGACTTCTCCTGCATATAGAAGTCTCAGCTGTCCGTCCACATGATTTATGCTCCATCACTCGACCAAGGCAAATAATGACCGAGAGCCGTAAAGCTGCAGCTCTCAAATATTGTGTTCAAAATACTTTCACCAAACTGAGAAGTAGCTGGTATGTGGTAATCAGTCAGGTAGGTGTGGTGCGGATGAGTGCTGCGTGTGGAATCTGGATTGCACAAATCGTAGTAAAAACAAACACAACATGAAGAAAACCTCTGAGGGAGAAGAGAGGTGGTAGTTTTCTTGTTGAATTGGGATCAGACTCCACGTTTCTCTATTTTAACTGTGAGCTCTGCCAACTCATTAGCTGCTAGATCCATTAATGAAGCGACTATTAAAGGCACACCCATGAAGGCCAAATGACCTCACAGGTCCAAACCAAACCATCACGCCTCCAATATACATTAGTCTCCTCAGATTTTATTTCAATTTGAATTCTTGTGTGCCTTTAAATCATCGGCACAGACATTATGTGTATGATTTTATAAGGCACTGTAGGCCAGTTAAAACAAGTCATAAACCTAATGTTGATATATAATCCCCCTTTAAAGGTGATATGCAACACTTGTTCACAACTCAGCAGTCTCTAAGCAACATAAACATCACCTGGATTTCTATTTTTGGCCACCCTCTGAATACAGTGCTGACTCTTCTTTAGCTCTGATGCTAGCCTTACTTTATAATTGTGGTAAACATCTATGTGCTAACAAGTTGCAAGACTGTTTTGGTCCTATGCAGACAGAATTTTATTAACTTGTGCACTTGCTTCCACCATTCACACTCAGACCTAAGGGCAATTTGGAGTCACCAGTCAACCGAATGAGCATGTTTTTGGACTGCGGGAGGAACCTGGAGAGCCCGGAGAGAGCCCACGCATGCACCGGGAGAACATGCAAACTCCACACAGAAAGGACTTGCCCGACCCGAGGATCGAGGCTTCATGCTATGAAGCCTGCTGCCCCGCCATGCTGCCTTCATCCGTCCATTGTCTACAGATGTTCTGTTTGTCTCTTTCAGGTTTCAGTGGGCAACAGCCCATCCCAGCTGTCATTGGACCAGAGGGAGGGTGCAGCCTGTACTGGTTGCCAGCCAATCAAAGGGCCAATATGCAATCAACCAATCGATCAACCTTTATTTGTATAGCGCCAGTTCATAACAAGCGTTATCTCAAGAGACTTTACAATAGAGCAGGCTGAAGACAACCTCTCATTTAAAAGAAACCCATACATGCATTTATATACACATACATATATAAAATACACGTATATAAACACACACACATCCAAAACCCAACATGAAACAATCATGGCACAGCACTGGGCTGTCCAAACTACATGAACCAGAGACAGACAACTATTCACATCCATGTCCTCACACCTAAGGGCAATATAGAGTCACTGAGTAGCCTAATGTGTGTTTTTGGTCTTTGGAAGGAAACCAGAGACGTAAGATGAAACTCATGCATGCACAGGCAGCACATGCAAACTCCACACAGAAGGCCAAATTGACTCGAGGAGTTGAATCAGCGACCTTTATCATCTTATTGTCCACACATTGGTGAGTATTTCTGAAAAGAGAGGGTTTGTGAGAGAGATGTGTTTCCTCTCTTCACAGGAAGACACCATGACTATTTTCAAAGTCCTCTCAGTGGCCTGTGACCCCTCCCCCTCCTCCTGTCAAACATCATTTTGGTCAGCCAATCAGCGGAGAGCTCATTATCACAGCCCCCTGTAGCCTCCTGCTCCCTTAGATCTGAGCGTTTCCAAAGAGGAGGGGACAGAGCTGCATCGATCTTCTAGAGAGATTAAACTTTACATTGGTTTTAAATCAACTTAGACAAGTTACTTAGAGTTGAAACCTAAGACATAATGTAAATGGCAAAACACACAAAGATATGGGACCTTTCCATTCAAGCCTTTATCTTCAGTTTTAGTCTTTCCTTGGAAGAAAACCCTGCTGTCTAATCAAAAGAATGATATCTTTATTAAATAAGAAATTTGTTTGAATATTTATAAATCATTTGATTCATTCACTGATTATCTAACTGTCATGATTGTGAATTATAGCACAGATGATTTTTCAGTTTATCATAAACAGTGGACCCATTCATTAAGACTGTAGTTTCAGAGAAAAAGGATCAGAACAATTATATCAATAAAAAATATATATTTTCATTAATATTCAGATTGAATAATTATTTTTTCAATGTACATTTCTGCAGTAAAAATGTCCATCTTTAAATATTAATGAGAAATCTTTAACGTTGGTCAGCCATCCTCAAAGGCAATCGAGGAATCACCTTCATCCAAGGGTTATCACTTAATATAAAAAATGAAAGTCATTAAATCATTTAAAAGGAGCAGAGGCTGAGGCAGGTAACACTTCATTTCACTGAATGAAACCATGGGGAATATTTGTGTTGGAAAGTCATTTCATGTGAGTACAAACGTAAGGTTTCACTTCCTGGTTTAAAGCCTGTTTCAGACTGAACCGCACCCAACATTCCAGCTGACTGTAACAAGCTGCTGTCAGATGTTTGCTATGTGCCACCTGAACACTAAAACAGCCCAGAGGACATTTTTTCACTGCAGGAAGGTGAGGAGTTGAACTGACAGAGATGAAGAAGAACAAGAGATGATCAGGTAAAACATAATTTTAACACAATGAACTAAAAGACCAAAGAAATCAGCAAAGGAACAGCTGCCATGATATGGAGCTCTCTGATTGGAGGGACAGTGGACCACACTCCCTGAGCTAAGTGTTTGTTTGGCCCACTGTGGCTTTAGTGGAAGGAAGATATCTAGACAAGTCTATGCGGACACATTTCAAAAGATTGGACTCAGATGAAGAGAAAACCTGGGACAAAAAAAATGCAGTAAGGAAAAAGTTCTTTACTCAAAATAAACAAGCAAAATCCAAAGAAAGACAATTCCAAAAGTTCAATTAAAAAGTCTTCAAAGTCCCCAAAAGACAGGCAAACAAATACAAGAAGTGCAGGGCTGGAAAGCATGTACACACGGGAGACATCGACAATCTGGCATAGGGCTGTGGAACACACATGGCTTATATACACAGGTGAGGGTGATCACAGATCACACACAGGTGAGTGAGACCAAAGGCGGGAAAAGAACAAAGACAGGAAGTAAAACTAGACATCAAACAAAAGCAACAGGTTTTCAAAATAAAACAGGAAAGGAACACCAACACACTAACAGGTAAAGAGAACATTACATACACAGCTGGAGTAAACACAAGAGCACAGCACTGGAGAGCTGACACCACTCTCTAAGGGCCTGTTACACAACAACAAAAACTTAGTTTTCATTGCGTTTATGCCTTTCGTTTACACGGGAACGGTACCTGAGTCTGTAAACTTTTGAAACGGGGCTCCAGAGTGAAAACTTTTGAAAACATTTTCGTTTTTGTGTCCATGTAAACAAGAATCTCCGTTGTCAGGAAAAACAGTGACACGTGGTGCATGGGCAGTACTCTTTCATATAGAGGTAGCCCGCACACCTAGGAACAACATCAACAGCTATTGCTGACTACTGAGCAACATGCATTTGTGCATGCATTTGTTATATTCATAATTGCCAAGGACGCTTCACACTTACATTGCCAACTGCTGGCCTCTCATGCAAGCTATGTGTTTTCAGTCGTTCTTGCAGATGTGTGTGAACACACCGTCTTCGTGTGAACATGGAGCACTTTTGAAAAGGAAAAACCTCAGTTTTTGGTGATGACATTATCATATAAATGGGCCCTAAATCAGCCTGTTTTGAGTAGGGCTGAAAATGAGGAGTTTATAAGCATGCCAAAGTTAGGGTGACCAGAAATGACAGATACGGACAACAATTCCACACCAGAGCGCCCATGGCCATATCTGAAGTCCATGTTTGAGATTATAGAAATGAAGAATGATTCATCTCATTTTAAATGTTTGCTCTGTTTGCTGCGCGAAAACTTCATCATCGCCTACAAAAACTCACCGTCCAACCTGAGAAAGCATGTCGAGGTAAGGTAAGTTACACACATACTGTCAGAGCTGTGTCAGAACACTGCCATGCTGTTTTTGGGGGTTGGGGGTTGGGGGTGTTAAATAAATAAATGAAAAACAGCAATAGTTGCCCTTTTGTTGATTCAGCCGTGTTTCAATAGGCATTTCTACAGGCTTCATAGCATATTTTACAAGCTTTTTATTCTACAGGTTCTATGAGCAGGTCAGTGCATTCAGTAGGTTGTTTCAGTCATCAAATTCTGTGAATTCGTTGTGGCAACAATACAATAATGCGTTGACATTATAACAAAAATGTACTTTTAATATTGAAGTATTTTCAAAAGGAGGTACTCCAGTACTTTAGCTTAAGTAAAATTTTGACTGAACAACTTTCACTTGTATTGGAGTAATATTTTTGGAGTAATACTTTCACTCAGGTAATAGAGTTGAGTACTTTGTTCACCTCTGTTTATAACATTCCCAACCTCCATTTTAACCAACTAAGATAAGATAGTAAAATAATTCACCCTACTTGTGCACTGCAAAAACTCAGATCTAGCTGAGAGTATTTGTCCAATTTCAAGTCAAAAACACATCAAGACTTATTATGCCACAATTTCCTGATATGTCTGGATTAAGATTTTATTTAGAGATGTAAAAGACGTAGAGTTGGTTCTAATAAGTACAATAATCTGCTAATGAGACAAGACAAATCAAACTTAAATGGTGTCTTAAATTTTTTTTTTTTTTTCTATCCAGGGTAGATGTTAAACCTGAATTTAAGACCCTCACTGAGTCAAACTTGCTTGTTTCATTGGCAGATATTTTCTTATTATTACAAGCCTAATTTTTTCCTTTTATTCCATGTAGTGAGATATTTATCTGGACTTGTTAAGTGAATGCGGATTAGAATACGTGTTTTATATATATTTTTGCCTTGAAAATAGACAAGCACACTTGCTGGGATTTAAGGTTTTGCAGTGTGATGATAATTTGTCTGTTAATGTGTCTGTCACCAGTTTAAGCCATAAAAACATCATAAAACCGCTGCATGTTAAGTTACACTCACTGTACAGAGGTTACCAGGCTGTTCCCACAGCAACACCTCCTCCGGTTTGTCCTCCTTCCAGCTGTCTGTGTGTGTCTGTCTTTCTGAAGAGCTTTTCTTCTTCTTCTCTGCTCTAATGCGGCTGTTTGACTCTCAGCTGGGCCCTGCACCAACACACCACACTGATCTGCTGACCCCAACATATGGCCCCGGAGACCCCCAACCCTCTCTGACAGCTGTGTGCGCCTGCAGAGTGAGTGTGAGCACATAGTGTTACATTAATTTAATACTCACAAAGTAAATACAGACAGGATGATTCCTAAAGCCACATACTTAACAGAAAATAACACAAAAAGGTAAAATGTTGATGAGATGTTCTGTTGTTTGTGGAAAACAATCTGCATAATTTATGTTGATGGTAAAAACTCACGGTCATGTTTACTTCTCTGAAGAATTAGCTTTCTTCAAACATCTGTCTAAAAGTATTTGGTATTGTTGGCTCCTAAATACAAAACACAGAAACAAATAATAGAATACAACAACAAATGAAACAAATAAAAACAGAAACCAAAACAACAACAAAAAATGTAACAACAAACTAGGGAAAGGAAAACAAACAATGGCTACATCTTTTTATGATTGCCTTGTTTTTAAATTGGAGTTGCATTTATCATAAATCACTGTTTTTTTTTTTAATTAAATGTGTGTTTTTATTTCTAATTCCTTTTTAGAAAATGTTCTGAATTGTGTTCTGTTCATTGTTGTTGCCTTTATTGCTACAAAATATATATAATTTTTAATTTGTCATTGTGTTAATTTTTTGTTTGTTTTTTATTTGGGTTTTTGCAGTTGCTTTTTTAACATTTGTTATCAGACAACTGATTTCTTAAGCTATTTTTTGTGGCTATTAATGAATGCATTTTTTAATTCTTTGTTTTTTTTATTTGTTACTTTCTGTGTCAGTTTCTGTTTTTTTAATATTTTATTTTGACATTTTTTTAAGTTGGGAGTTTTTTGTTTTGCCCTATTTTCTATCCGATTTTGCTTTAAAACACGCTTGTATTTTTATTGGTGAGCACTTTATTATAATATGCCATTTAGATTTTTGCCAATTTTTATTTGCTGTTTTTTTTAAAAAATATGTTTATAGATTTTTTGTTTGCTGTTACTTTTCAAAAAATGTCAAATTTGTTGAATTTTCTTTATTGTTGTTGAGTTTTCATACTTTTTGTTTTTTGTAACATTTTCATTTGTCATTAATTTTAACTTGCAGTTTTGTATTTTTAATATTTGTTGTATTTCTACATTAGGTTTTGCATTTTTATGTTGAATTTTTAATTATGGTTTGATTTGTCATTGTCTAAACTTGTGTTTATAGTTTGTTTTTGTGGTTTAATATTTCTTTCCATTTTTAAAATTGAAGATTTAATTTGTGTTTGCTTTTCCAAAATTAGTATTTTGTTTTTTGTTGTTACTTCTAATTTACAATTGTTATTTTTGCCCTTTAAAATTTGTTGTTGCATTTTTGACTTGCTGTTATGGATATTGCTTTTAAAACTTTTTTTTGTCCTTAGATTCAGATTCAGATTCAGACAACTTTATTAATCCCTGAAGGACAATTCCTTTCACAGTTACTCTGCCTTATTGAACCATCCAAACAAATCAAGAAATAAACAAATGCAAGACATTCGTAGCAGCATATAATACGTCTGCCTGTTTAACTCCAGGGAGACCATAGTTTGGAAAGCAAAATCTATGATTTTTAATTTGCATGCTTGTCATTACTTGCATTTTACTTAACGTCAACATTTGAGTAAAGGGAAAAAAAAAAAAAACTTTCGCTGTGATTATTTTAAATAGTAGATTAAACTCTGCGGAGGATTTAATCTGACAGTATTTAAGCACAGTGAAGTCCCAAGGTTTTATTATCAGGTTGAGACTCCTGCTCTGACCTGAGAGACGCAGGCGTTTGGGGGGAACAGTGAGTCCAAAACATGGATATTAAAAAGTCTTTCATTTCGTCATGCTGCTCTCTGCATGTCCACAACTGATGAGGGGCTTGGATGGAGAATCAGAGGAGGTCCAGCACTAACATGAATGTCTCTCTCTTCAATGAAGCTGCCTTCAGGAGCCAAAGCCAAAGTCAACACAGCTCAGCTCAAGGTCATATTAAAGGTCAACAAGCTGACTGATGTTCTGAGACTCACAGAAGCTGAAATAATGCTCACTGAATTGCTCGATGCTTTGCTTGTAAGGGAGCTTGTTTTTCTGAATCAAGGGTGGGAGGTACAAATGGAGCAGAGATGGGCACAAGTCGCTTGTTGCAAGTTCAAGTCAAGTCTCAAGTCTGTATGAGGCAGCCTCAAGTCTATAAGTTACAAGCACTGAAAATAGCTGAAATCGATTTAAAATAATGTGACTCAGGGTAGAAGAAGGTATTGCTGTCATTATAGAACATATAATACTGACTATAAGAGTGTATTATTGTTTAATTACACTTTGTTCCTACTAATAATTGTAATAAAATGTAAATAAACATTCATTTGAGTCTCCCAAGCTCAGTAATGGGGATCTAATGAGCTTGTAAAATCAGATTTTAATGGTCAGTGATTAATATGTTCCCAAAACCTGCCTTTGGATGCACTGCTGCTCATATTAACAAGTCAGAGACACAAAATAAAATGGTTGGGCATGAGTCTAAAACCCTGAGTGTAAGTGAATGGTTGTCCATCTCTCTTTGTGGCCCTTTGATTGGCTGTCAACCTGATCAGGGCATACCCCCCCCCCTTTCCCGCAACATCAGCTGGGATAAGCTACAGCCCCCGTAACCAGGGGCAGGCAACTTTGATTACCAAAAGGACCACGTCTCTTTTTTTTCAGTGCCTGAGGACTGCAGCATTGCATATTGTCAGGCACTCTCAGTGAGGAAATATATATGTAAACAAAATAAAAAAGCAAATATGAACTTTCAAAAAAGGATTATATCAACAATAATATACTTTAACTCAAACACAATTAAAAATTCACAATTTAATGAGTATGACACATAATTAGCCAATTAAGCTTGTTTTTGTTGCAATAAAATAATCAATGTTAACCAATTTGAAAGCACAAATACATTACATTTACAATTGTTCAGTATTATTTTAATATTATATATAATAATATTTTAATGCCCCATGAAAGATATTTCGATATACATCACAGCAAAGCAAGTTCTTTAATGACTTGTAAAAAACAAAGCATGTAACAGAAATTAAAGGTTGATAGAAATATTATCACCAACAGTTGATGTGTTTTTTTCATATTTCCCATTTGATTTTTTTTTTTTTTTTTCTGGAAATGATTGGTGGGCCACATTGAGTGAGGTCAAGGGCTGCATGTGGCCCCCAGGCTGCCAGTTGCCCATTACTGTGATGGATGATGGATAGATGATGTATTCTAGGGCAAAATATCTGCCATTTTCACATAGTTGACAAGAAACTTGTCCCTCTTTTGGCTGTTTGTTTCTGTATTTCCTTATTTTTGTTTAACACACTTTACACTGTGTGGAGCTACAGCACAGGCACATTGTTGTCCCATGATAACCACAAGAAAACGGGTATATTCGTGTAAACTTTTAATTTTTGACACTATGACTCCTTTGTCACTAAAAACAACAAAGTCGTTTCAGGAACTTTCACTAAGAAATGTTAATATACATACATGTAAAAAAAACTTGAGAATCCCTCCCCTTACACAACTGTCATTACAGACATATACAGAATTATGGGCAGATTCATGCACTTTCAATGTGTTTTGATAACCTTTTCTCTTGTTTTGTGAGTTAGGGACAAGATTTGGTTTTAAACTCTTTACTGTCAGACCAGGTTTGTTTGCACTTTCAATGTTGATGTGCAAGATGAATGAGTTTAATTAGCATTCTTGGATCATTTACACCTCATTCCAGAACAATAGCGAATGCTCATTAATCTACAGTATCCATGACCTCCAGTGTAAGAATGAACATCCACAGCACAGTGACTGTAGCTCCATGACATAAGCAGACACATGTGGAGGAACAGCTGAGCCAAACAGATTATGAAAGCTGCAGCGTGAGCTCTTAGAGAGGAGAGGAGGGGGAAATACAGCCGAGCAGTGACACCCAGAGGAGAGAGGAGAGGGAGAGTATCAAAATATGGGAGAAACACTGAAGGTAAAGGACATCCACTGGAAAGAATGACGGATGGCAAGAGCTTCAAGTGCTCAGGAAAGGCTGCAAGCAACAACTCTGGGTTCTTAAAGAGGTGGTTGCATCGTAACGCCATCTGGTGGACAAAAGCAGCATCGCATCAACATAAGAAACAGCAAACTATAGATGTCTCCAAGGATTTATTTCAGTTTCTCTTAAGGTTATAGAAAACGTAAAATAATGAAATTTGCTTAGACTTTCAATATGGGAATAAAGCCTGTTTTAATGCTTTTTTAATATATATATTTTTGCAGTTAATAAAATAAAATGTAAAACTACATTTTTGATGTGTCTTGATTCGAAACAGTTTCACTTACTTTGATAACAGAGCACACACATTATGGGAAAGTTTGCTAAATGCATCACCTTGCCAAAAACATTGGATTATTGTACAATAAAAAAATACAAAAAGTTGCACAACCATTGAGCAACAATCATGTCTTTTGATGCTGACTTATGATTCATTAAATTAAATACACTGTAAAAGAAACAATGACATTAATCACTAGAAAAAATAAAAGAGCTGAATGTTGATTGACGGAACAATTGTCCAATCACCTGCTTCTGGAAAGGTTCAGCCCTCCCCACTTTCTATGAGCTGTTTTCCAGACAGACAGATAGCTCATCTGGTGTGTTAGGTTAGCATTTTTTTGCTTGTTAGCCTTTTCACTGGAGGATTTCTATGGCATTTGTATCAGTGTTTGATTTTCCATTAAAAGAAGATAAATAACAATAACAAGAGGACACACATTATCAATCCCTCATGTGGAAATTTAATTCTTTACACTCGGTTGTTGAGACATGGTACACACACACAGGTTGAAAAACACATGGACAGGAATAAACAGGCCCTAAACTCATGCACGAATGGAGAGATGTCAAAGTGAGGACATACTGCTTCTGAAAAAGGACAACTGAGTAGTATTGGGGCCAGTGCCTTGCTCAAGGGCACGGTAGGAATGCCCAGGAGATCAGCTGGCACCTCTCCAGATACCAAAACAACTTGCAACATGGTTTGGTCTGGACTTGAACTGGCAACCCTCTGACCCCAGCTCAAGAGATACAAAATGATATTTTACCATTTAGACGAAACATTTTATTGAGTTAGAGGATTATCTTACGGTCAATAACATAACCATTGCTGCTTTATGTTGTGCACAAAGAAACATTCTATTAAAAGAGGTTTTATTAAGATAACATTTTTTTTTTATTGTATTGATTTTATTCTGTTTTTGGCTTTAGGAAGTGCTTTTATAGCTCATTGATGCAAATTACTGGTAAACTGATACTGCCACCTTCTCTAGACTCTGTTGTTCTGCAGTTTAGTCACAAGATGGAAGCAGAGCACCTCTGAGACACCATAGACCAGTGTGGGCAATAGGTGACCAAAGGCTGCGTTCGATAAGTCAAGAAAACTCCTCCCTAAGTCCTTTCCTATCCACTTTACCTTAACCCTGATGGAAAATGTCACAGGGTCAAGGAAAGGAGGGAATGAGAGGATAGGAAAGTAGAACTGCAATAAAAGAGGAATTCAACTGCACTTTCACTTGGTGTCATATTTATGAAACAACGATTTCTTGTGATGTTGGTAAGCCATGACGAACTACAATGTTCAGAAAATGAGAACTACAAGAAGCGTCTTTGTCATTTGCTTTACCTCACAGCGCTGTTTTGTGTTGGCTTGACATATTAACATTAACAATCCATGATCAGAGGATTTACCTGTGACAGGAGTTTTGTCCTTTGGTCATGCAGTGTGTGTTTTCTGCTCACAGCCGTGAGGTTAGGTGAGAGCATCTATAAATGTTGACATCTTTGACAGGCACTGAAAACCTGAAGTCTCATAATACACCAGAATGTTTCAGAAGCTCTACTCTCTCTGTTTTCATTCACATATATCATTGTGAACGTTTTTTAAATTTGTCATTATATTTTAAGTATTAAATACCTCATTTGTCCTTCTTTTATTGATTGTTTTTTAACAAACGTTATTAGAGACCGTAATGTTCTGTCTTATTATTGGCATGATTTACTTCATAAATTAAAATAGATGAAAATGTGGTAATTAATATAGAATACTAATATAGGAAACAAGGACAGCAATTGTATGTTTAATATTCATCAACATTGTCGGCAGTTATGGAGAAAAATAAATGCTTTAAAGTAAGAGTTTATAAATTATAAAATGAAATTATTTATTTATCTGTCCACCAATTTAGAACGATTACAGAAGAAATGAACTAAAGGTTATATTTTTGACAGCACTGACTTTGAAGCATATCTTTTTCTCTATACCTGTCAAATACTTTTACACAGTATTTTATACATATCTTCATAGTCCCACAAAACTCGTCCTTTCTCCTTCCGTAAATGTTACGCAGGTGCCGTATTTCTATATGTTGCTGCTGCAAGGCATTATGGGATGCTTCTTTCTCCTTTCCTCTCGTAAAGAATGGTCCAGTGTTTCCTAAGCTAAAGGAGATAATAAGGGAAGTAACGAACTTCCCTTCCTTAACTTTGGAGAATTCGAACAGCACTTGTCATGGCCGACGCTGAAATGCTTCCGGGTCAGTTCTTAAGTTATGAAGGTTCCTAACCAAAAAGGACTTTTCAAATGCAGCCTAAGTCTTCATGCAGCCC
The DNA here is from genome assembly GCA_037902135.1 of Cetoscarus ocellatus. NCBI lineage: Eukaryota > Metazoa > Chordata > Actinopteri > Labriformes > Labridae > Cetoscarus > Cetoscarus ocellatus. The sequence goes on from JBAMNC010000277.1 coordinate 2,079,634, forward strand.
CCCTTCCTCACTTATTGGTATGGCCTGATACATATTTCCAAGACAGTTATAGATGCAATGCAGGAATGAGTCCAAACAAACGTGAGTTATTGGTTAAGCACTCGTGGTTCCCACAGCCGCAAGTCTATGGGATTTTAATATTGCTTTTTCAAATAAATACCTGGACTGAAATCTGTGATGAACATATTCATGTAAGATTTGAACATTTCATTTTACAATATAAAACACATCTGATTTTGCCACAATTTTGAATGTATAAGCATAATTGTTAATTTAAAAGGGTGGCTGCAAAGAAACTGCTAACAAACTTCTAACATTAGGACCAGTTTTTTAATAACACATAAACCACACCTACAGCCTTTTAATAACACATAAACCACACCTACAGCCTTAGACACTGACTTTATATGGTCATAAGATTAAGGTAAATTATCGAGATCTCTAATGTGTGCTTTCTGAGAGATGTGTGTTGGTAAAATCCTGGTCTAAGTTAAGGTGGCTTTAGTGACTCGTGTGATGAGCCAAAAACAAGTGTCTCCAGTAATCAAAAAGAAAAAAAAAGTGAGCAACCGAGGTAGGCGGAGCTGACATGTTATCTTTTTGCGGCTGTCTTTGAAACTGTCTGCTACATTCTACTACTGCACAGTATGCAGTAAATACAACATACTATGTACTGTATTCGTACATCGTATGACTGCCAAACAGCTGTTATTTTGTAGTATGCGTCTTCTTTTGGTTTTCTGGTGGGTGACGAATATCACATAAAGCTCATTACTACCGTCTACTGTTTTCAAGTTTGGATCAGAGCAACTTTTTCTAAAACACATGAACTAAATTAAACACATATACTTGATTGTGGAGACAAAGCTGCATGCTTTCCCTCCCCAGTCCAATAATTTAGCTAATTTCTGTTTCTGGTCATGAAAATAAAAAAACAAACAAACAGTTGCTCAGCTAACGGTTAAATAATCTTCCATTAACGGACTTACAGAAGTCTTATGAGTGATTTATTTGGATTTTCATGACTTTCACCGCTGAACATGCACATAAGAAATGTGTAACATCCATGTAATGACTCTAAATATGTACATTTACGAAGTTTGATTTGCTTTATTGTTGTATAAATGTAACAGAAGCAATGCTAATTTCTAATATTGCTAAGGCTAGCTGTCTGCTATTTTGACCCCTGACCTGTTGGTGCTTTGATTTCAGGAAATGGCACACGAGATAGACTGGTCTCATACATAATACTAATTTTTCCTGAAGTTGTATGACATCTGGGTATTTTTTGGCATATTGTAGATGCGGTAAATTTTCCACATACTGCATACCTACATACGGCTAGTATAGTATGCAGTTTCAAAATGGTCAGTGATTTTCTTGCTTGTGGTGGATTTTACAAACTATCTGTTTGAGCTGATCAGATCATTTAAGATCAGTATCTTCTCTATAATACTTATTATAGTTTACTGAGTTTCAGCAGCCCCCTTTTAAACCTGACTTTTCAAATATCCCCTGATATTTGATTAAAATGGCAGGAAGGGAGGCAGTGCTGCCATGTGTTGTTTGATCTGACAATAAGCTTGAAGCACATTTGAGGAGGTTCATATTTGTGTCTGTATTTGTGCTCTTTTGTGTGCATGAATTAGTGTTTGTGTAAAAAGCAGAGGGAAAAGAGAGAGATCAGATTTAATGTCCCAGTAGCTGAGGCTGCATTGATGTGATTGTGAGTATAAATGTGCTGGGAAGGCAGAGTATAAAAGAAGGCGTCCCTGCCCCTTCACATAGAGGGCAGGGACTGTAGTAGGTCCTGTAGTAGGTCCCAAAACTGTAAAAACTCTTCATGTTTGAGTGAAGGACTCAAACTTTCAGCACAAGAACATGAGAACCCTGCATATAAGAAATGTGTAACATCCATGTAATGACTCTAAATATGTACATTTACTGTAGTAGATCCTGTAGTAGGTCCCAAAACTGTAAAAACTCTTCATGTTTGAGTGAAGGACTCAAACTTTCAGCACAAGAACATGAGAACCCTGCATTCACTCTTGGTGGGCGCCTTCCTGACCCTGCTGCTCTGCCTCCCCGGTCCTGCTCGAGGAGGTAAGTGCTGCTTCGAACCAAGGCTGGATGATTCTTGCGAATCCGTTTTTGACTGATGTGAGGGATCATGATTGTCCACATTCATCTCTGTACTTAAAGACACTTTCTGTTGATGACTGTAAATGGATGAATAATTTATAAATGAATTTAAAAGTCTATTTTAAATGCATAATCTCTCTTTTTAAACTGATTTTGCACGCTGGGTTACCAAGATGAGAGTGGTTTCCTTTCCTTTAATTTGTAACTCGTGCAAGATTTTTTTGGAGATGTTTTGAGGTTGATATAAAGATTTGTGGTGTAAACTTGTGGTGCTGCAATGATGCAAAAGCATGAATAAATATTACAAATCCCCATAAACTATCTTCAGGTTTAAAAACAAAAACAAAACATTCTTGTGCATGCTGGGCGCCGCTTTCTTTTGGTTCCAGTGTAACATTAAGCACACATCACAATTTTTGCCTCCTTATGCCTGCCCCTCCCTGCCAGGCAGTACTTTTAACTGTGATTTGATTGTTTAGATTTTTCCCACCTCTCCCTCTGATTTACCCTCTAACTGGAGATTTTGGCCGCCAGTGGGGACGTGTTTTATATTTTACTACTGCTCTGACTGAATGCATTCCCTATGCCTTGACAGTAGATGTTATGGTTACCAAGAGTGGCCATTTCAAACCAGTGTACTGGATGTGGAACAAACTGGTATGGAGCCCTATGTAACATCTGATTGATGAGTGTAGCTGCAAGAGTCTGCCAACATTGAAATGAGTGGGCAAAAAAAGCATGGCATCATTCTTCAGAGTGTGAAATAAGCACGACAAGCTCAGAGAAAGATCTAGGTCTATGTGTTTTGGGATAAAATCAATCAGCCTCTGCAGGTTAAGGCTTAGGCAGGACACTGACTGGCTATCTATCCCTCCTGCCCAAACTTTCCTGAGGCTGTGTTGATTTAGAAACAGAATAGATAAAAATCATAATTCAGTATTTTTAAAGGTGGATTTATGAGGTACCTGACAATAGGCAGTGAAGTGGCTGAAAGGGCTCTCAGCAGTTCTGCAACTTTAAGAAGAGCTGAGACAACTGCTAAGGTACACTGCTGTTGGTGGGTCCAGGTGTTTTGCGTAATTGTTTGAATTTTACATAAAAATGAGCCACTCTAAATCAAGAGCACACAGGTAAGTATTGAGGAGGCATGAGATGTGGTTCCAAATAAATAATTTTATTTTTAATTAATCAAAGAAAAAAAAAGAAGCAAACAGTAGAACTGAAGCTGAAAAGGAAAAAAAAATTGTTAAAGCAATGAAACAACCCAACTGAAGTAGTGAATTAAAAGAATTCTTTATTGGAACAATCTTAAAAAGACCTAGAAAAAAAAGCTGAAAGGAAAAGCTAAAATATGGCTACTAACTTAACGAAAACTGAACCCAAATGTGGAGTTGACACCCCTAGCTGAGAGGCAGACTATGCTAAGGAAGGTGTGGGGGTGCTACCCATATACTCACCCTTCAGTGAAACACACAGCAATCCTCAAACAAAACAGGTGTAGTCTACGTGTGACCCAGTGTTTAAAACTCGCATGCAGTATGAGGGCCCTCACCCGGGGTGCCTAGCCTCCCAGCTAAATGACGCCAACTCTAAAAGAACAAAACAAAATTAAGCAAAGCAATTGAAACCCAGCAGGATAAAATAACTGAAGGACTAGTATAACTATTGAAATTAAAGTAAACTAAAGGGAACTAAAGAGTACAAAAAGGGGAAGCAAAAACAGCAGCCATGTTCTCTGGTTTAAGTTGTGGGCTGTCAGAGTGCCTGTTGAAAGGGACCAGTGGATCTACCAGGGATTCTCCATTCAGCAGCCAGTACAGCCAAGAGCAGCCAGACACCTTCCACACACACACCAGGCAGGAGCAAGAGGCCTGGCCTCAGCTTCAGGTGGCTTATATAGGTGGCTAATTGTAAAGCAGGAGAGGAGGAGGACAGAGTATCAGGCTGCATTCAGCAGCAGCAGCCTGTTTCTGCAGCACTGCCTACCACACTTGGAGTAAACAGAAGAACAAGTCTCAGCTGGCAGAATCACTTTGCACAGGCGTAAGAATAAATTGCCATTTGTTGCATCGTAAAATAGTACCAAACAAAGAGACTTCCTGGAAGAAAACAAAAGAGCTCTGAATTTCTTTACCCAATTGTGCATTTGACCAAACATTTCCAGGACTCCTTTTTAGGCTAAACTCACACAATTATAAAAAAAAACAAACCAAAAAAAAACTACCTGCCAACAGCAGTGTACCTTACAGGTCATCTCAGCTCGTTCTCCTTAAAGGGACAGCACTGCTGGTGTTATGGTTTGTAATAATTTGAATTAGACCCAAAAACAAAGAGGAGACGGGTAATTCCAGTGCAATCAAAAAAGAAATTTTATTGAAAGGGAATGGGGGGTGGGGACACCAGAGCTGTGCTCAAAACCGTTCCCTATCACGGATATAGTGCACTATAGTGTTTGCCATTTTGTAGTGTTAATCGAATTATCAGCGGTTAATTTCATTCACTATAGAGTGCACTATAAAATACCCACAATGTGAATGTGAGTGTACATACAATGTACCCTATATTGTACTCCCATATACAACAATGAAATGCAGTCGTGTTTTTCCAGAGGAGAAGAGAAAGAAGAAGAAGGAAAGATGGCTGCTATGGCACAAATTGGCGTTCCTTTTGTTTATAAATGTAAAAGAACGTAAAATATCTTAACACGTTTGTAGCGTGGCTTTTTTACGTCTTTTAACAGTTGTAAACAGCTGCAAAATGTGCTACTTATCCTCCTGAGTGCCTGGTTTGTTTACGTGATGCTTGGCGCATCCACTTCTGTCACAAGAATATCCGGCTTATCTACTGATGCAATGATGTTTAGAAAATTTCAGTGTGGTGTACGAAATCTCATTTGGTCATTCCCTATGTAGTTCACTATTTCATTTACAGTACATAGGGAATAGTGAGTGAGTGACTGGATTTTCAAAATGAAATAAACACCACAGCTGGAGCTCTTTCAGCCACTTCACTAACTGTTGTCAAGTACCTAATTAAAACCCAGCTTAAAAAATACAGAAATACTGTGTCTTTGAGTAAGCAGGTCAATATCAGTGCAAGAACAATGTCGAATGGGATTTCATATTGCAACACAGTTTAGCAGTATTTTGATCTGTAAACTGAGATGAAGTTTGACTGTTTTGGTTAAACTGTAAAACTTCACAATGTGTCAACACTGTCAGCACAGATGTGTAAATGTTGTTTTGCGAGGAGGACCGAAGCTTTCGGTGCTTGCTAACATTAGCTACACCAACCACAAGAAGCTCCCAGCCTATTTGTCTTTTTGGTTCAACTTTGCACTTTTTCTTTAAATTCTGGGTTCAAATTCTAAGAGCTCAGTAGCTTACAAATTGGTTCAAAGCGATTGAGTCAGTGGAAACAAAGCAAGAAGACTGCACGACCCAAAAGAGATAGAAATGATATCACCCACACATGATGGGAAGAAATTGCTAATGAGTCTGTATGAATGTCTGACCCTAATAAGACTCTAATCGTGTTGGGAGCTGTGAAATCATGTGTTCATCCATTAGCAAAAGGAACACAGTTCTCAGTCTCTACGATTAGTCCAAGAAGCTCCCAAAAGAGCTGTTAGCGTGCACGCTGGAGAATGTATTTAAATCTGGAGGAATTTTAATTACACTGAAATAGCTTTCAACTGGATTAACTTGTGTTGTTTGGATGTGGATTAATGTTTTAGTACAATGTTAATGCGTCATCTGCAAACTCAAAGAGAGGTAAACAAGCAGAGAGCGGCATGGGAGGTGATATGTGGGACTCTTTTTGGCCATACAGATACTTCATAACATATTCAATACAATATAAAGGGAGCTTAAAGAACTGGACGTCTGCCTTGAGTCAGCAACAAGTGACATCCTAAAGCAGGAGCAGTGCCGGTATCACAATTCTGGATGTGCCGGTCAATATCAAGAGTTTAAACTGTGAACCCAACGTTTCATTTTTAAAGGTCATTTCTGGGACAACCATTAATCACCTGCCTACTGCTTATGAATTCTTGCTACCTTATTAAGGCAGTTATGTTTTTGCATAACTGCCTTCTATGGCTCTTCTATGATTAGTTTACTGATCTTTTGTTTCTGTTTTTCATTTTAGTGCAACAAAGGACGGTGTGTGAACCCTGAAATGTTTCTTAGTGAATTGAACAAAGAAGAATCCAAAAAAAACACCTCACGTCTCTTGGAAATGTTGTGACAGATGTATTTTATTCTCTGATTTTCATTGTTTGTTGTGATAATGTTTGAGAAGCAGACAAAGACCAGAGACTTTTTAGCCATGAAACATGTTGCCAGCATGATGGATCATCCCGATCTGAAAAATGCTCAAAGAGCTGATCCTCGGATTTATGATTATCATATCCGCCGGTGTGGAATCTGCTCTCCCTGTGAGGTATTAGATGTAATGTATGCATGTTCAGACCATGCGGTGCATTGCTTCTCACACATATTGACTCTGAGGTTTGCTTACTTAGCGGGTAAGCACCAGTGAACACATCTGCAGATGGTTTGGTTTATACTGTAGGAGGCTTCCTGTCCCATTTCCCCCCCTCCATGTTTAACAGGTGACAGTATATCATCTTTACTTTAATGAGGCAAGAAGAGAACAGAAAGTTTCATCTTCCACCTCCTCATAAATGAGCCAGAGGAACTTTATGCATGATCATTTTTGTTTTGGAAAACCTCACCTTGTTTTTCATACCACCGACATTCAACCTCAACTAATGAATCACAATGAGTGTCTTAAATACAGGTGGGCAGGGGGGGTTTCTGCACGAGGTCAAAAGGGGAGCGAGAGGAACAGAGAAAATCTGCCTGAGCATCTTCAGCTCAAACCTTGAAAGGGAATTAGCACAAGTGTGCCTCTTTACGTGTTGGGAGAAGACACTCCAGTTTATTCGAACAATCTTTAATTCTGTAATGGTCCTGAATACTCTCACTGTGATTATGAATGAGCCAGAACTCATCACAACCAATGGACTCTTGATGAGGGGAAATCATTGTGAAATCAGTGTATTGTTTAAAGCTACATGAGGCATGTTGTCAGCAAATTAACACATTAAAAGTATAAATCAACAAGACATAAGAGGAACTGAAATAGAAAACAAGGTGACGAGATTGAAGCAAATATTCCTGAATCACTTATAAAACATAGCTGCACTCTGGTGTCAGAGATCGTTTTGTGCACTGCTAAGACTCATGTAAACAAACTTTAGGGAGACACAAGAACCATATCCAAGCTTCAGTTTCTGACTCATAACTACTGTAACAAACTCTCTGCAGATCTTGATATCATTCTCAAGAGAAGGTGTCAAAGTAGACATCTTGACATACATGAGAGGCCGTGAAATAAGCCCTAGGTGAAGTCACTTCTTTGGCAAAACAAGTTTGAAAGCAGAGATTTGTAAAGGTCCCATGTCCTGCAAAATCAACTTTCTTTGCTTTTAATGTTGTTAGAAGGGGATTGGGGAGCAAAAGAACATGACACTTTTTCCTAAACTCAGTTAAGGGAGAAATCCTCTATCCCTCTTGAAAGAAAATGCCCCTTAAACTCTCTGTTTTTACTTCCTGGGGTTTATGATGTCATATCTATACAGCCTCCACCCACATGTGTGTTTTCTGCTCATCACAGTCAGACACCATGGCTGTTTTTGAAAGTCTGCTCTGTGGCCTGTAACCCCTCCTCCCTCACCCACCAGGCATCATTTGGGCAGCCAATCACTGCAGAGCTCATTATTATATCCTCTTGTAGTTTCCTTGCCCCCTCAGATCAGAGTGTTTTCAAAGGGGAGGGAAAAAGAGCTGAATGTGATCCTCCCCAGAGATGACATTTTTCGTGTTCTGGCTGTAAGCTTTATCACTGATATATTGACAATCTGTGAGCCAGCCAGCAGCCTCAGATCCTCGGCAGGGGCCTTTGAGGCTTAAAACTAAAGGTGATCGAGCTTTCTCCATCAAAGCTCCTCGACTTTGGAACAACCTGCCTGAGGAGATGAGGAGTGCAGAATCAGTAACTTCTTTTAAAGCCCTTCTCAAGACTCACATTTAGTATGGACTTGCTTTTATGTGATATTATCTTCTTACTTTCTAATTTCCTCTATTATTCTTTGCTTTTATCTGGATTCACTTTATTTATATATTTATTGATTCAAGCATGTGTATATGAGTTTTGATGTACATGCATATATGTGTATATATATAGGTGGGAATATGGATACACATATTTTTGCATCATTACCTCTTCTGTTTGGTTTTAGATTTGTCAGCTCATTTGTCTATGAAATAAGACAGCTAAATCTTGAAAATATAAGTCTACTAATCCTTATAACCTTGTGTGTTTGTGCAGATGCTCCAAAGATCAGTGGCTTACCGGAGAAGTACATATGGAAGGGAAACCCTGTCAACATCAGCTGTGAGGTGGAGGCTGACCCTGAAGCTTCTGTGGTTTGGTTCAGAGACGGCCTCCAGCTGTCACATGCTACCATCACCAATGTGAAGATCTACAACATGCCAAATGTCAGCTACCTGGAGGTCTGCTGACAAACAACTGCACAACATGTAATAGAAGAGAGGTTACTGTTTGTAAAAAAAAAATGAGCAAAACTAAAAATTGTACACAAGCCTTGAAATATGGCCCCCGTGGCCCAACATGCAACAAAGCATGATGTATACCTAGATTCTCAACATCACTATGCTATAAAGGCCAAAGTAGAGCCAGAATAAAGGGGCTTGTAGCAGAAAAGTAATGCTTTGTATATGAGTTCAGTGCAAGGTACAGCCACCCAAATGCTGTTACTTAAAATCAGTTTTCACCTAAAATTCACTAAGTTTCCCACAGCTACTGGCCCAAATTGCACTAAAGTATTTCCTTGCTTCTGTTATGGCAGAGCTGATCAAAAACACTAGGGCTAATGTTTTTCTGTTAAGGTGAACCATGGAAAATGGTAGGTGGTAAATGGGCTTGAGCTTATATAGCACGTTTCTAGTCTCATTGACTCTCAAAACAAATTTACACTGCAGGTCACATCCCATTCACACCCATTTACTGTCACATTCCCTCACTGATGGTGGAAGTTTCTGTGTCAGTTGCCCATCACTTTTACCACATCCACACCCTTTCATACCCATTTTCACACCACTGACGCAGCAGTGGGAGAGTTATCTGTCTTACCCAAGGATACATCGCCATGTGACAGCCGGAGCTGGGCTTGAACCTGCAACCTTCCTATTACCGACAGAGCACACTATCAGACACTATCAGACAATTTGCTAATAAGGTGCTGCCCATTCTTTTAGTGATAAGCTGTGAAGAAATTACTTGAACGGCACAATCTTAAATAACTAATGATCACATCCTAATCTCGAAAAAGTTCATGCTCTTCTAACTTGGATTCCATTGTTACATTTGTTTTCAGGTAAACCCTGCTCAGGAGGAGGACTTTGGCACCTACAATTGCACGGCGACCAACGCGATGGGCAGCCAGTCAAAGACGTTCCATCTTTTTAAAACAGGTTTGTTAACACAATGTTAACCAATGCAGTTAAAGCAACAATTTGTTCCTTTTCCACCTTAAGCAATTGTAACGGTAAAAGGTCGATCTATCAGCACAATGACTATCCCATTTGTACTAAGTTCTCATGTTACCTGCTTTCAGCATAATGTCACTGTATAAGAGTCACAAATGTGCATAAACCATAATACTGGAAACAAGTGGATGAAATCATGTGACGTCAGCCGTTTGAGTTTCCTAGGAGCTTTGCAACGCTTTGACTTCCTTGTTATACACGATGTCATACCAGATGTCATCACAACCAAACTTTAGATTAACCTACTCACAGAGAAGGAGACTGTGTTGAGGCAGGTGTTAAGGCCATCTGATCAAGAGGAATTCCAAGTTCACCAAACCGGAAATCCGCAATAAATCCTCAATAAAGGAAAAATGGATGCAACATAAAAAAACCTCCCCCTGCACAGTGAGAGTACATATGTAGCATTTAATTAGACTGAAGCAGTTTTTTGAACCAGCCAGTAATGATGTTTATTCAGGTCATATAAGCTGTTGTTCCACAGCACACAGTCATTAGAGTGTCAGGTTTCTGCAGCCAGCCTCAGGTGGACAACTGGGGTACTACAGCTTTTGGCATAGACTGGCAATTTTATTATACCATGTTAGTGGGCATGATTCCTTGACTCCTCATGTCTTTCTCTGTTGTGACTTAGGGCTTGCATCTTTTCAGTATCATCAAATGAAATAAGTGCACACTGACTGATTAGGATTTGTCTTTCCTTTGTTGCAGATTTGCCATGAGCTCCTGACTTTAACTTTGTGAAATCTTCACACACCTCATTAGATGTATATCTGAGCCATCCTGACTACTCAGGCGGGGTTCCTGTTCTCAAGTACAAAGTGCACTGGCGTTTGCCTGATGGGGACTGGATGAGCAAAGAGTATGCTGTTAGTAGAAGTAAGTCACACAGTAGCACAAAGAAGTTTTTTTCTTTTTTTTTTTTTTTAACTCCAAGTGAGTCAGGATGAAGTAAAAACCCTGGGACTTTCTCCTTGATAAGAAGAGTTTTATTAACACAAGATTGATCTGCATCAGGGAATTTTCTGCTCCTTTACCTGGATCCTACATCAGCATTTACCCAGTCAGAATTACACTGTTTCTGTCTCAACCTTGTCATTAATATGTTCATCCAGTGGCTTTGTTTCTCTTGCCTCTGACTGTCATGAACCAGACCAGAAAATAGGCCCCAAATGCAGGACATGAGACAGATGAGAGCTTTCCAAGAAACGTGGTTTAATTGCAGAAGGTGGTCGGTACACAGGAAGGCAAAAAGACAGGCAGAGGTATCCAAAACGCTAGGCTAAAGGCAGAGTCAAAAGGCTAATCAGGATCAAAAGACAGACGAGGACTAGACAAAGATGAATGCTGGAATGGGACACAAGGTGCTAACGAACTGGCAACAAGACAGGGGAAGACACAGGGTTTAAATACATGAGGTAATGAAGGTAAATGGGAAACAGCCAGGGAAGAACAATCAGGGATCAGGTGCGACAAAGCCAGACAGGAAGCAAAACCTACGGAGACAAGGAGAGACAGGTGAATTTTCAAAATAAAACAGGAAGCACAAGACAAGACACAAAACACAATACAGGTAACTTAACTAAACACAGAAAACAGGATCATGACACCGACGTCACATCATAGATATCAAGTTGATGGATCGCCATCAATTGATTTTTCGCCCGTTTTTTAAATTTGAAAATTAAAAATCGGAAAGGATACTATAAACTGTGGAAAATATTGAATAAAGCTTCAGCAACATTAGCTATTGGGTTTCTCTAGGGCAGGAGTGGGCAACTTGCAGCCCAGGGAGGGACCATATTCATTCCTTGTGCTACTTAAATGTGGCCTGCCAGTAGGCTCGAATATATATAAAAAAATGCATGTACATAAAATAATCCAACAAAACCTACTATGGCAGAAAATGTTCTCTTTAATTCCCTGTTAAATGTAATTGTGATTCTGTAATTGTTCTGTGAAATGATTACAGGAATGTAAGTTAAATATTCTTTGATAACCAGTATATTCTGTTACGTCTAAAAAGTTGCTTGAGTTCCGTGTTAAGTTCTTTAGATAAAATATTGCGAATTCAATTTAAGTTTAAATAAATGTTGATAAAGTTATTTAAACTTAAATTGCTATACTGTATTTGTCCCTTTAAGTGCCCCTCAAATGCTGATGAAAATGTGGCCTTCTCATGATGAGGATGAAGTTAACGTGGCCCTCTCAGTGACCAAAGTTGCCCATGCTGACTGCAGGAGCTTTTGATTTCAATCCTCTGCAGCTGCCTGTTTGAAAATCCATCCACCCATCCATCCATTATCTATACCACTTGTCCCTTTTGGGGTAGCAAGGGGCTGGAGCCTATCCCAGCTGACATTGGGAGCGAGGCAGGGTACACCCTAGACCAGCCCCCAGACAATCACAGGGCCACATAGAGAGATGGACAACCATTCACACACACAACCACACCAAAGGGCAATTTAGAGTCACCAATTAACCTGACAAACATGCTTGCTGTTCTTCCAGAGTGCTTGAAGTGAACCCATGCATGCCCAGGGAGAACATTCTAACTGCGCACAGAAAGGTCCTGACCGACACAGGGATCAAACCAGCAAACATCTTGCTGTGAGGCAGTTGCACTACCTGCTGCACCACCGTACCACCTTGAAGATCCCATGTTTTACTCCTTTACAGCAAATTCACCCTGGTCTTAGAACTTTCTAATGCTTTTACACCCCTCTGTTTCAGCCCTGCTCAGAGCAGACTGTTTTAGTGTAAACCCTCATTACAATGCCTCTCTTAGGAAATGAATTTGGTTTCAGCTTCCCAGTGCTGTGCTCTGATGTTTACTGTGTCTGCACAGATATGCCTGGACATGCATGAATGTAAAATAATCAGACGAAGCTTTGTTATGTTGTTCATGCTTTGTAATGGACACTGCCATACTGTACGTTATCTCATACATGCTTAGATCAACCTCCTCAGGGATATTAAGGCTTTGATGAGGTGGGACAAAGTGACCCTGCATGGACGTGCAGCCATGTCAATCATGTCTTTATATCCAAAAAACAGGGTGCAATGTCAGTGAGAGCACATGGATAACCCTCTCCCTTCTTCCTAATCGATTGTGCCGAGCCCATGATGCGTGGGAACAACTGCATGTGAAAAGACAGAAATTACTTTACAAATTTACCTTGTAATAACTCCCCCGTACTTGTTCATATATCTTTAATATTGTGAGTACATATGAATCACGCTAAGACCGCCTCTTCAAGTAGCCTTAGGCACATGGATTCTAACAGATCTGTGCCTGGGTCACATGTGTACATCAACCCTTATTCACGCATATATATGTTTTAGACCAGGCTGTGCTCATACAAGTATAGATAGATAAATACATAGATATTCATTTCTCAAAAGGGCAATAGAGGGCAAAACAGCAGGTGCTCAAGGTCTTTGTTGTGTGCCTCATGAAAGAAGTTAAACAAACATCCAGAAAGCCAGAATCAACTTTGAAGGAAATTATGCAACTGTCCTCCAGAACCTATGACCTTCCAAACATCTGTGCCCCCAAATGAACCCCAGACGAGTCCACAATGCTGAAATCTTTAATTCTCTAATTTTAAATAGTTAGTGCACAGAGAGCATGGACATGACCATATTAGATTGCAACAATAAATAGACTTTTATCAAGCAAACCACACCCCCAGAAGCACATTTGTATAATAATGTCTTGTACAAAAATGTTTTTGCACAAAGCTTAGTTGTTGGCCTTGATTCCACGTTGGTAGTTTTGGCTTTTCGATGCTATTCTACCATGGAGACCACTCATGACCAGCATTTTCTGGAGAGTAAACAAGTGTACCTGGTTCCTACTGGTCTTTGCAAATTCTGAGATGATGGCATGGCTGGACCTCTGCCATATTCAGAGGGAGGTAAGTTCAAAGTGTCTTTTATCAGCTGAACTAAGGTGCCGTCCACATGGAGACGAGTTTAAGAGTATCTGCAAAAGTTTTTATGTCGTATGGGCATTTCATCCTCTCGAAACCAGTGTTTTGGGAGGCCAAAATCAAACATTTTTGAACTCCCAGAGTGAATAAATCTTAAAAACGTCACCCTTGTGCTTCTGTGTGTACAATGCATATGCACACTTTCAGAAGCCCCTCACTCCCTAGAACTGCATGCATGATCATGTTGCCTTGGATACTGCACCTGAGTCAACATTCTCTTGCAGTTTAATAGTCTTCTAGTTCTTTTTCTTGTTGTGTTTGTTTACATTGAACATGTTTTATGCGCATGCTCCATGTCTTCTTGTCTGGTTTGGTGTATGGCTGCGACAGCATCACACCCCTATCTATCGGCCTGGCACATATACTAAAGAGTTTTCACTGTTTTTGTTTTGAGAGACACAGTTTTTGAAATGACACCATGTATACGGAAACTTTTCAAATGAAGTAGATCATTTTTGTTTCAGTGTGGACAGGGTCCAAGTTTCCTTCACAGTCCTCAGCATTGCCAGGTTTTTTGCCCATCCTGAAAGAGCTTAAACAACACATCTTTAACCCCAGTCTGCTTGGCAATATTTGCCTGGGCGTGACCTTGCAGATGTAATATATGTGCTTTTACATATTGTTGCTGTGCTTGCAGTGCAATTGATGACCCTTTATGACGGTGAGTTGGTTTTATACAGGTGCAGCCCCTTCAATATTCCCCTTCCCATTACCAGCCAACTTTATTTTACAGTATTTTTGTCACCTGCCAAAATCTTTTGCCATAAACATATATACATAGATATATGATGGTATGTACAAAAACTAGAAGTTTCCTGCTTTGACAATGAATGTCTTCAATGCATTTCACATTCACACAACAACAGCCAAAACAACCAATATAACAGCAATCTTCATTCACAGTTTTTGTTCTTTCTCTGTTCAACTCCATCTTCTGTCAGGATCTAAGACCACCATCGATGGCCTGAAGCCAGGTACAGAGTACGAGGTCAAGTTGTCCGCCATCAGCGAAAGAGGTGAAGGGGAAAGCAGTGAAGTCTTAACCTTCAGCACCTTGCCCATCAGTAAGTATACCTTGAGAGGAACTCAGTTCCAGGGAAAAATATTCACTTCATCAAAGCTTGACCTTAGATCTTAGGAGGGGTTAGTAGACTGACTACAGAGAGGAGGTGAAGGGTATGGAGTGTGTAAACTTTATAAACAATGACTAATTATGATAACTTTAATATTTAAAAACTGATGATTTATTGGTTTTTCTTGTGCAGTGCCACCCAGCGAACCCCGTGTGAGGGTAGGCTTCCATAAAGACGGAAATGCTGTTAAGCTTAGCTGGGTTGAGCCGAATGATGGTGGATCTCCCATTACACATTACATGCTAAGATACAGACCTGTGAGTACACTGGAAGAAGACGGGACTTCCTTCCATTTGTGTTTTTAATCACATAAAAGCTGCACATGGATGGATGTTAACATCTATCAGCCACTTTATCTGACAATCAGACACACCTGTTTTGCTCATGTAGACATGGTCAAAGCAACCTGCTGATGCTCAAACTGAGCATCAGAATGGAAAAGACAGGTGATTAAAGTGACTTTGAAAGTTGCGTGGTTGTTGTTGCCAGATGTAACCTTGCTGTGCAGATGGACCTGCCTGATTCGTCACGGAGATCCATCTTGCCAAGCTCCAAGCCTCAACGACTTCACTCGGCTAAAATTTGGACGACTCAATCAGGGGAAAGAGGCAGAAGCTGCAGGCGTGATGACAGCGGGAAGTAACTGCATGTTTGAAAACAATGGTGGCTTGTGAACCATCTCCGTGGTTTTGAGATGGAAAGGCGACAGAAACTCCTCTGCCTACAGTCATCAGATAAACTCTTCAGCAACTGTAAATGGCCCTGTGTGCTCCTGTTGTGCCTCCTTTTTTTTTACTGTGTTATGTTACGTTATCTCCTACTATCATTGTATTATCTTCTTCTACTCCTGGCCTTGTTTTGTTGACCTACTTACCAGCACTTGGAGATGTGATGTTCGCGAGCGAGTCAACTCTTTTGAACTGCTCTTTAAGTGAAAGATGAGAACCGATTCGCAGTTGTTAGTGAGCCGTTTGTTTGCAAGCCATTCTTAAATGCAAATTGTCTGCAAAAAGTTCACAAACATCCCATCTCCACCACAGAAGTGCTAATAAGTAGGTCAACAATACCAAGCTTCTATTTAGGAGTAGAAGAAGATAATAAGATAACAGTAGAAGATAACGTAACATAATGTGGAAAAAAAACAGTCACAACAAGCACACAGGACCGTTTAGAGCTGCTGACGAGTTTACCTGATGACTGTAGGCAGAGGCAGGCTAACACTACCCATTGACTACCAGGCATTTGAGCCATGCTAGTTAGTGGTGGGTGAGCTTTGTCCGTCTCTTCCTTGTTACTGCATGCAGTCGAAAGAATGGTGTCGATCTGCTTGTCGTGGACTTGGGAGTGAAGCAATACACAAAAACATAAAAAGAAGTTGGACTTTTGCTTTTAAAGGAAAGATGAAACATGCCCCTGTTCCAGCTTTTCTGGGGTGTGTTGCAGACATCAAATTCAAAATGAGTCGATATTTGTCAAAGAACAATTGATTTTATCAACCTGAACATCAAATATCCTGTCTTTTTAGTTGACCATAGGTCATACGGATTTTGCAAATCATTGTATTGTTTTTTTACATTTTACACACTGTCCCAGCTTCATTGGAATAAGAGTTTATATTTATGATGATAGCATTTGATGGCTGGTTTCACTCTGGTTTACCATTAAATATCAAAGTAAATTTGGTATAGCTTGACCTTTCCTCTGAGCCTTTCCCCTCTCCTCCATGCCCCCCTAACAGAAGCCTGAATGGGAATCAGAGATGCGCCTCCATCATGAAATGGAATATGTGGTTCTGGCTAACATGCCATTGAACACGGAGTACGAGTTCGAAATGGTAGCATGGAATGAGCGGGGCGCGTCACAGCCGGCCATCGTCTCCGCCAGAACAGCTGAAAAGCCCACCAATACTGGTACCACCCTGAGCGTGCAAAACACACACAAACACACACAATAACTATCATCTTGATATTAAAACTGGGCTTACACTGCTGACCAAACAATGGTAGGACATCACACTGGTAGGTTTTTTCAGAGGGGGGCGGGGGTTAGCTCTTTCAGGCAGGTACTGGTGCTGTTTACAGGAGAAGAGGGAGAAGTCCAGCTATTGCAGACTTTTTCTCTTGAGCATAGAGGTACTCTATCACATGGATGTGACATAAAACATAAATTAAAGGGTTTATAAAACTCAAATATACATGACATGACCTTTTTAGCTCACTTATATTTGATATTGAGATTAGATTTTGTAAGTGATTGTGGCACCAAACCGACAGAACCCGTCAGCCCCCGGAGACCTGATGTGGCAAATGTTTAACCGGACAACAAGCTACCAACTCCACCAGTCATACGAAGACCCAAAGGATACCTGTCTGTCAAAAGCTCCTCGCTGATGTGCGCAGTCACCTCCAAACTGGGAGAAAAGACTCATGTGTTCAAAACTAATCTGCCTATAATGTGAGACTCCTTCAGCGAAATCACGGCTGACCAAGGACTGATGTATATCGCTTTAGGTTTTTTCAATAATCCAGACCTTTAACTAAATCAAACCCTGAGTCTTGTGGCTGTAACTCTTTTGTCCATGTATTTACAAACCCCAATTCCAATGAAGTTGGGATGTTGTGTAAATATAAATTAAACAGAGTACAATTTGCAAATTCATGTCAACCTATTCAATTGAATACACAAAACAAGATGTTTAATACTCAAACTAATAAACTTGTTTTTTTTTCTTAAAAATTCACTGACTTCGAATTTGAACACATGCTGCAATCTAAACACCTTTTTTTTCAGCAAGACAATGCCAGGCCACATTCTGCAGTGTGGCTTCATAGTAGGTGTGCATGATTACAGAGATCGAATCACACAGATCCAGCTGCTAAGCAAGGTTAGTCCGGACCTGTCTCCAATTGAAAATGTATGGCGCATTTTGAATCACAAAATATGACATTGAAGACCCCAGACTGTTGAGCAACTGAAGTCGTACATCAAGCAAGAATGGGAAAGAATCCCACCAACAAAGCTTCAACAATTAGTGCCCTCCGTTCACAAACGCTCATTGAATGTTGTTAATAGGAAAGATGATGTAGCAGAGTGGTTAGGTTGACTCTGTCCCATACATCAAATTCAAAATGAGTGCATATTTGCAAAAAAAACAAACAAAAAGTTTATCAGTTTGACATTAAATATCTTATCGTTGTAGCATACTCACTTGATTAAGGAAAAATCGATGTCAGCTTGCAAATTTATATATTTTGTTTGTATTTGTTTTACTGTCCCAACTTCACTGGAATTGGGGTTTGTGACAATAGTAACACAGTCATGTATTCACATCTTACAGATTGTTTTCTTATTTTCCGCTTTATTGAATATAATTCATCTATTGTTGACTGATTACTAGCAATAAATAATAACTGAAAATCCAAAAACTGTGTTGGTGTTATTTTATAGGGAAAGAGTACAATCCTTGAACTTGATCTCTCTGGGTTTAGTATGATAAAGTGATTATTTCATTATTTTTTGGTGCCTAATTTTCTCAGTAATGTCTTTTGCTATCAGGAACAAGTCAAACTGCACAGTACAGGGCAGCATAACGGCCTTGTTTGACTGTCATGCAATTGTTTTTCTCAGGGACTAGATAGCATGGACGATTGATATGCACTTGTTGGTGTTACTGCCAGTACAGCATCTTTGTAAAAAATAATCACAGTCCCATTATTAGTTTGCTGTTGTTTCTACAGTAAAGCAAGGCATCACTAAAATTTCAAATACAGATATTTAAATAATACATTTCTGAGTCATTCTGGAATTATTCTTGACATATCAGTGCCTATTTTATCTCCTTTTGAAGGTGCCTAAACATAATACCCTTTGGCAGGCATCCTCCAATTGGAAATGTCCGTCAAAACTTGTGGAACGTTTCAATAAATGGGGAAAACACAACTGTCACATGAAGATGGAAAGCAGTCAAAAACAGAGAGAGGAAGCACGGAAAGAAGCTCAAAAGGTGGAAGATGACATGAGTCATATAGAAGTAAGGGTCTGAATCACACACAACTCAAAGGTACGGCATTCATAAAAAATCATGCCCATCACATGCTTAGAGTTTCTCTGCGCACTGTAAATTTCACATGAATTTCAGTAAAATATTATTTGGCCAATACATGTGATATTTGTACCATCCAGTCCAAATGTAAAAACAGTATAAGAACTTAGTGCTGTTATTTTTCACAATGATGTGTGTGTGAGCCTGTCCCCTGTGCTGTATGCAGCATTTGATGGAGAAGAAATAAAGGAGGATGAACAAACAACTTTGACAGATGCACAGCGAGTGAATGACTTCAACAGAGAAGAATAAGGGATGTAGTCAGCTTTGTAAGTAGCAGACAAACTGCAGGTTTGCACCCTAACGCCATCTGGTGGACAGAAATACTGACAGCATTAGAACCCCAGAAACCAGGAGTAAACAAAAAAGACTTTCATAAATGTAAACATCTTCATAGAAATAAAAATGCAAAAATCAATATATGTAGTTCTCTTGCTCTCTCTAAAATATTAATTCTAGGGGAAACAATATTTTTGTCTAATAACTTAAATATTTACATTAAATTTGCTGCCTGTTTCCCAGCATAACGAAATAGTTATAACAGCTGTAAACTAGAGTTAAAAGCTCTTGAATAGGTTATTTTTTAATCCTTTTTTTTTTCCAAATCAGAAACTTCGGCAAGGATGTTTATGGAAAGAGGTTTCCTGACTCAAAGCCGAAGAAAGAAATTAACCCTTGCTGTTCCTGTAATGTTTCCCTTTAACACTATAAAGTGAAATAGAAAAAAAGTCACACTTCAATGGCCAAGGACGTCAAAACCAAATTCACCTTTTTATAGTCAAGTTTGAGCCGCTCAGTGGGCTTCTCTAAAAAGTCAGAAATTAATCAAGCATAACATTCAACCACTAAATCAATTTCTTCTGTTCAGGAATTAAAGTAAATAAATAAAATTTTACATCTTACTCAAGAAATAATACATTTTTTTATGTTTTTCATTGTAAACAGTACATTTGGAAATTCATGGATAACAATAATAATCACATTTTAACATTTAAAATATTGTTTCATTTGAAGAGCTTCTACATACTGGCGTAATAACCATTATAGAAACATCAAAAATGATTTTTGAAATGACCAGTGCTGTTAATTAAAGGCAGATGTGGCATAAAACTTATATTTAGTGGAGGTCTAATAAATGTTTAAAGCACAATATATATATTCTTCAAATGTTGCTGATACTATAATAATTTTAGGCCCCTCTATCAAACAAGGGCCGCCCTCAGAATCTTCCTAACTTCCCCTCCGGTCAGACAATAAGAGCAGAGCCTGGTTGCGTGAAAATTTTATTTCCAGTGGTGCCGGAAACATGAGTTTTGACATTGCTTTGTAAAACCCTTATTTTAAGAGGCACTTGAAGTATACACAGTTCTGTTTAATCTCTTTCAAAGCAGAAACTTTCAGAATGAATTGATGTTTAGGGCAATGACAAAAAATAAATAATGAAAAAAAGGGCTGGTGATGAACTTTGACACTGACACTAAACATACACTTTAATTAGAAATAAACAGACAAGGGATAGTGTATTGAAAAACACTGCGCAAACACTCATACAACACAAAGACACACTTGAGCATGGTTTTAGCAGTCCAATCCAATCAAATGACATGTATGTGTATCTTTCATGAGGCATGATAACATTTTTATATATATTTAAATATATATATATATATATATATATATATATATATATATATATTTATCTCTCTCTCTCTCTCTCTCTCTCTCTCTCTCTATCTATATATATATATATTATCTCTCTCTCTCTCTCTCTATATATATATATATATATATATATATATATATATGTATACATATATAAATGTGGATAGAAGAAATTGATAATTCTATTTAGCTATCTATTGGAAATTGTCACTGGATTTAACAAGAAAAATTTACCTTCTGATATATGCGTCAGATAGCATCAAAAACCAAAAAATTCAGTAAAGCAAGAATACTGCAAAGGCATTATCAGCACATCACAAACACAGGATAAGGTGTCATCGGCGTACGGTATGAACAAAGGAAATGTACATCAAATGGTGAAACACTTATGGACAAAATCAGCTGCTGAAGTCATTTTTTGCCTATTGGTATCAAAAATATTAAAGAGAAGACCTTCATTTATATTCAACAACCACATAATGTAACAAAGAAACACAGAGTTCAACTTACAGCAAGGCTTTTCTTAGTTTCAACTAAAAAGAAAACTTAAGAGTAAAAAAAAATATATAGGTTTACAAATATAACAGTCTGTGTATGAAGCTTAAAAAGGAATGATTAAAGTCAGAAATAGCTTTTTTTCAATGTCTCCAATTTCACGAGCCTAGCTTGTGGAGCATTTTATGTTTTTAACCACCACAGCACCAACCAGCTGTTATGAATTCTCAATGACAGGCCTGGAAACTCCAACCATCCCAGTCTACGGTGACCTCACTTCAGCCTTTCAGCCAAAATGGATGTGTTAATGAAGACCTTTATGACTTATATAACCATCCTGCCTGTGGTCTACTGACTGCGTACTGTGTAGTTTTGTGGTCAGTGCTGTGCCAGTCCAGTGAATATTTACAAGCAAGTTGGAAACATGGTGAGTAGTACTGTGATAGATGATGACGTGACTCTGAGCTAAATTCAGTTGAGCCTGTGCAGGCTGGAAAAAAAAGGGTTTTAATTTGCAAAGACACATCTTATTTCCAGACAGAAGTCAAACAAGAGTACAGAAATGTTAGCAATGTTTCATAAGAAAACTACTCAAATGTTTTGAGAACTCTACTTTTTTGCTCTATGGAGGCTGACACCTCTTCAGTTTCAGGGGATGACATTTCAATATTGGTTTGATTTTTCTCTCACACTGCAGCTGCAGATCTTCTCAGCTTCTTACCATACGGTGGCATGCCTCGCCCCTCTGCAGCGTACAGTGAAAAGAAAAAGAAAGTGAATGCTGTGGAAATCCTGTCAGTGAAACATCTCCCTGCAAATCCTGATTCTAAGCAGGATATTTCATCGGATATAATCATGTAGTGGACTTTGGAGAGGGTTTAATCTACCTTTTTTTGACATTTGGTCTGATGTGTAAAATTTCTATCCCGATAGACTTGTACTCTCCATTTGCTCTGCTGGAAAAGCTGAGAAAGACTATAACTTTGACAGTCTTTACAGATTTTGAAAAGTTCCACAACTGAGAGGCCGATGGTCCCAAACTTAACAACTGATGAGGGATCACAGACAACATGGTCTGTCAAACCAGCTAAAGCCAACTAAATGCATCAATCTCACACAAACTCTCCCGAGGGCGACAGTTTGTGTTGATATTCCCTCTACATCCAGTCGTCTTCTGATGCTACTTCCAGTTTCCCACCCTCTTTTTTCATTGGCTGGTAACACATGTTTGCAGTTGGGCCAATAATCAGTTCACACTACCAAACTGCATCCAGATTTGACTACAAAAATTCAAACATGTTTGATTGACTGTGACTGAGGTCTGGTCTGGGCTGTTCGCCTATTCATGCAGACTGTCCCCTACTAGTGCAGACAGCAGCACTTTGCCCAGCCGGGGATTGTGGGTAAAATCTGGCAAAACATCTTGTTGTGTGTCCTCAGCTTAAAGGGCACTTATGGTACAATTGTCTATTAACCTTCTCATTAGAATTTTGAGGCTGTAGTACCCTGATTCGCCAAGGAAAGAAACATGGTTTACAGCCTAAAGTTTGGCGGCTCCATTCAATTCCGGGACAGAATTGCAACATTGCTTCATTTTCCCCTTGATTTGGTTTGCTTTCATACTGCACTTCGTTAGATGGACCTGTCAAATGTTTTGTAATTGAATCTCCTGCCATTAGTTGGGACTGTTTCTGCTGTTTTTGTTCCAGTCATCCAGCCTATTGATGCATTATGACTCAGAAATACAGAACTGCCTTTGAGTAATAACATTGGCTTGGAGCAGTTATGAAGTATTCTGTGCCATAAATCAAAGATAAAGCTGCATTGGCATTTGCAAATGGGCTAGAGTGATGTGTAAACATATTCTGCATGGATTTTAAGATTTTAACCTGTTTAGAAGACTGGTTGCCGGACTCTGCTTGGGATTTTTAGTTAGCACTATGATAGCTTTCTTACTGCTGTGATATTCAGCCAGATCCAAGCCACGATTCACTCCCTTTTGGTTTGCATGCCCGGTTTGGTCCTTTTTCCGATTTGGATTGCTTTCGCATCCACCACAAAGCAAACTTGAATTCTGACTTTGATCTCACAATTTGACTTTTTTTCCTCAGAATTTGGACTCTTTCCTCAGAATTCTATAAAGTCAGAGTTAAACGATTAAAGTAAAAATGTTGACATCAGTACCAGAACTCTGACTTTTTTCCACAGACTTCACATTTTTTTTCGACCGCACCAATTTTTTCTTACGGTAGCCCTGATTCTGTTCTGTATACTTATAAGTTGAGAAAGTGAAGTTCATATATAAAAATTATCATGAACAAAACATGTAAGTTTCGTGAACTTTTGTTTCGCACAGATCTTCAGATAACTGTCTGCAATTATCCAAGAACACAGTGGGCTTTTATCGAGGGAATGTGTGATATCCTAAATTCTGGATTCTCCTTAAATACCATTATTCCTGCACCACCCCATTTCGGGCTCAGCCGGATTTCAGATACCACTACACAAAAGCGTGCTCACTATATAGCAACATACAGTGATTATGGAGTGGTATCAGACACAGCCTATCTGATAGCTTGTTCTTTGCTTTTAAACTGAATTTAGCCCTGAGTAACATAATACGGTAATATGAAAAAAAATAAAAATAAAAGAAAAAACACAAAAACATTTTTAATCTTTTTGATAATACTGCATACACTGGAACCACCATCTATGTACAAGGCTTTTCAGCTACTCTCATGAACAAAAAAATCAAATATAATATCTCAAAGTTTTAACTTACCTATCCAATTTAACTGAGTAAGATTGGCCTATGATATTTGGAATACAAGGATGGGGCACATCAAAAAATACTTTTTGCAAACATGTGACATGTTTATGTCTTCATTTGTGCCCGCTGACAAAGAGGAATGATAAAACTAAAATAAATAGACGCAGCACAAGCCTCCTAAGAAAAATATCTACCTCTGTCTCTGCCAATAAGTTTTCAGTGTTTCATCGCCTGAGAATTTGTCCACAGTTATGCTGAGAGAAATGAATAAACAATGGTGTCTTGACAAGGATTTTCTATTTGAACTAGTTTGGCAAGAGGTCTTTAATACTGAGAGGAATGATGTGAGGAGGACTGCAAACACTCGAGGATCCACCTCTCTCTCTGTGTCCACATGTCAAAGAGTCTCAGACCCAGTACTGGTTCTTTTTCAAGGCCGGATTTGTTGTCCGACAGCTCTGCAACAACTCCGGATCTGCATCTTTGGAGTCCATGTTGGACATGGGGATGTTATTGGCCGGGTCAGTTTTACGGAAGGTTTCTGTGCCGGCCACTTCTCCATTTTTGGGCTTGGACACCGCTGCCTGGACGTCATGCTTGCCAGTCTTGTTCTTACGGATCAGGTAGTAAGCCAAGATGGCGGCCAGCAGCAGAAGGAGGAGGATTACAAGGATTGGGATGAGAATGGACCAGATGTTGCTTCTCCGGGAAACATGTGGTCGCCCGTGAGAGCCAGAGCCAGAGCCTGAAGATGTGGTGGCTGGCGTAGTTAGAGGGAATCTTCCAACAACGGGGAGGTCTTTGTTGTCCTTTGACAGGCCTTCAGAGGGAATCCTCAGTAGAGTAGCAGGGTAGACTCCAGAGGCATTGTAGGGGCCTGTCTGGAAGGAGAGCACACACTCTGCAGGAGGAACCCCATGAGCCTTGAGCAAGAAGCGAGCCTCATCTTGGGAGACACCACCTCGTGATCCAGAAGGGCTGTCAAGGATCTCCATAGCCACACGGCCCTCGTCCAGGTCCTTCTGGCTGAATGTGCCCACTGGCTGACCTGCACCAGGACCTCCAGACCTCACAAACTGAGCTCCTCTGGGCTGCTGGATTACGGTGAATGTTGGGGAGGTTTTGGTCTTGTTTGCAAGGGGGGTTGCATCCAGAAGCTTCCTGTCAAGTTGGACAAGAGCACCCTGAGGTAGGAGAGGATCCTGAGCGATGTTGGCAAGAGGCTGGACTGTGATGTTCAGCACAGAGGAAACATTAGCAGCACGACTGCGGGCTACAAAAGCAACGCTGTCTCGAGGTGAGGTGGACTTGACAAAGCGGACGCTGACTCTACCTTCTTTGATTTGTGTCTGGGTGAAGGCGGACGTGGGCTGCCGGTCCACCATGACAGCTGCGTACTTGGGAATACTTGTGATCTTGTAAAGGATGTCCTCCTCAACCGGACCCCCTGTTGTGGCTTTCAACATCTCCTCAGTCACGAGGGTCTCATCATCACCTTGTTTCACCTTGATCTCAGGGGCTTTGTCTAGGAACAGGCTGCGAGCCAGGACACCAATGTGGAGAGTGTGGGGCTTTGTTTGGTGCTCTCCATCTGACACAATGAATTCTAAAAATCCACCAGAGAGGGTGCCATCGCTGAGGAAGCCCACCAGCCCCTGGTTGATCATCTCCTGTGTGAACTCAGAGATGGGGTTCATGGTGTAGGAGTCGACTATTTGACCGTTTTTGGGGGCTTTGGTCACCTTGAAGTTCACCTCATCTGGCGAACTATCTTCATCTTGTGTGTTCAGATGCTTCTTGGTCAGGATTGTCATTGAGCCTTGAAGAACCTCTAAGAGCATATCAATAGTGACCAGCTCAGGGGGGTCTGAGCCTCGACGTTTAACTGAAATGTTGAAGATCTCCTCAAGGACCACGGATTCAGCCGGTGAAGCAACAGCACCACCCTCAGACTTTAGTCGGGCCCTGAAGGCGAAACTGTCAGAGGAGGCGCCCGAGTCATCATGGAGATACTCTACATTTCCTTGAATAACATCCTCCTGCATAAAGGTGGGGTCATTACGGGGCAGATCTTGACCCCCCAGGGTGATACGACCATGGTCAGGGAAGCGCTTGATCTCAAAAACCACATCCACATCGACTCGCTGGTCCTCAGGTAGGCTTGCCAGAAGGTTGGATGCATCAAGAATGGAGTCATCGATGACTTTCCTCTGACCCTGCACAAGATCCAGACCTGAAGGGAAATAAACAGGTAATTAGCATTTCATTTCATTTAGGGAATTAAGATCAAGAGAAACACTGTCCCATCAATGCCTTATTGTTTTAGATCTTTTATAGTCCTGCAAAAGTTTTTCTTTTCTAAGGTTTTTGGGATGGTATGAAACAGGTGGAGCAAAGGGTTTCGTTTTGGCAGAAGAGGATGTAGAAGTAATGAATTCCTTAGTGACACTAGAAGGTTCTCTCATTAAAGAATCACAAGACATGATCTGTAATTTACTTTATGGTAGTTTTCACTCCAAACATGTTAAGTCCAAACCAGACAAACTCTTGTTCTTGTTCTGGTTCTGCTTCTGGTTTTGGAAAGTTTGACTGATTTGGCGTGGTTTGAAACCCCCAATGAACTCCAAAGTGGACCAACAAACTATACTCTGGTGTGCTTGAAAACAGGATCGCAGTTAACCTCAATGCAAGCTAGAGTTTGGTTTGCAGCAAACAAACAACAAGAAATAATAACAAACAGAAACAAACAAAAAGACATACCAAATGAAGAAGAAAATAACAGAAACACTATAGTTTGGTTTATATAAAGTAAAATCTTATTAAATTAATTCTGCCATTTGAAATGAACTAATTTCAGTTCAGTCTCATTCGAATCAAAATTTTATTTTGGGGAAGAAAATTAAATTAAGGAAAGCAGGCAGGGACAAAAATGTCATTAAAAAAAGACTGACCGACAAGTCAAATTTTATTTTGGGGTTGTCAAACATTAAAAATAAGAAAAAAATCAAACAAGTAGTTAAGAGACTCGAAAACAAGTCTTAATAATCAAAAGCAAAAGGAAATACGATTATAGAAATAATACTACTCTCCCACCTCACTGAAATAAAGCAAAAACAAACAAAAGAAAAGCAAAGAATAAAACATGCAAAAAGGATTTTAGACTAAACTATTTGATTTCCCTGATTTGAACTAAAATTTTGTTTTGAAATGAATGCAACATAAAAGTAAAATGATATATATAAACAACAGACACAGATACATTTCATAATAGGAAAAACATTTAAAAAAACCCCACTGTTGTTAATGTGTTTGGGTCTACAGATGGGTATTAGCAGTTTGCTAAATCTGGCCTATTTACACTGGTATTGGATGGACTCCCATGATATTGTATATTCATTAATATGTCCAAACCATCCAAATAAATGATAAATAAATAAAAAAAAATGTCCAAAGAGAAAAAGAAGTCAGAATTCTGACTTTAATCCACCAAAAAATGTGGTGAGAATGCACTTAATTCATCCCACCCCGTGGTCCAAATAGAGCTGAATGTTTTCTCATGGAGCTCCACTTTTGTAAAGAAAAACAAACAAACAAACAAAAAAAGCTTAAATCCAGTGTTATTTTTGTTCACCTTTGTTCTTCCACAGCTGTGAGGAGATGTTGCTGTGGGCAGCGTAGTAAGAGATGGTGATGGGCAGGATGTGACGAACATCTGGAGCTGGCTGAGATTTCAGAGTCAGCTCTATGGAGTCCCTCACCACCCAAAAAGGCTCTTCGGGGATCTGGTGCTCATAGAAAACTGCTCCAGACTCCAGCTGTGGATAAGAGGAAACGTGATATCAGGCTTTTTAGAACTTTTGATGTAACAGTGTGAAGACATACCATCTGGAGAGGGCAGGAACAATAGTGTTACTGTTAACAACCCCTAAATGTCTTCGTCTGCAGCCTCCTGTCAATGTCTTTATAATACTTGACTTCTTCAGGAAGAAGCTGTCACTCTCATGCTCATCCAAGCACAGTCTGATGTCAGGGATCGGAATGAGACAAAGATGCAGAAAAAGGAAGCAAACTAGCTGAGAGTGAAGCATAGCAGTACCTGATCGTCTATGACACACCTATAAACATGATTCAGGTATTAAATACTTAATATATCATTGGTAATGTTGTGATTAACACAGATTTGTCCCTCATATGAGCATTTTATTTACTTAAGTAAAAGGAAAAATGATTACTTGCATGTTGGCCCTTGACTGAGGACCACAGTACGTCTAATGACGCCCTCTCCTGGTGGAAAAGGGTAAGTGAACCATTACAGCAAATTACAAAGACGACTGCAGATACATTTCTATTAGACAAACCTTCATAAAAGGGTTTGATGGTCTCAAAAGATGATTTAAATGTTCTTACTTGACGTATTCGAATATTTGCACAAGGTCAAAATTTAAACACGGCCATCTGAGAAAAATCTCCTCGGTAAAAATGTCAAATTATGACATATGAGGGTAATTTGGGCTTTTAACAGCTAACAGTCATAACCTCAGTTCAATGCAGCCTGTGCTAAAAGAGGGATTAGTCATGTTTTATGAGCTAAAAGGCATTATGTCTTCTGAGAGTCTAACATCAGATGTCTGAGGTGGTTTTAACACCTCGAGCTGCTGAGTAACACAGGCCTGCTATTAATAGGAGTGTGAAACCTGAAAAGAGAGGGTTTATCTGAAGGAAGAAACACATTACACCTGAACTCGCGGCGCCCTTTTAATGCTGCCGGTTATGTAAGAAATGTTCAGGCAGGAAATGTTTCATTTTTCTTTGGTTGTTATATCAAGGTGTTACTTCATATATTATCGCTTTAACCATAACTATCAGCAGAAGCACATTTTTCACACTCAAAAAACACATTTAAAATGCAAATACACCCATTATAGTTTGTCATAGAATAGTCATTTGGGAGTTAGGACTCCCTAAAAGCTACCAGAAGCTTTAAATTAGGTAAATAAAATAACATACACAGTTGACATATACAGCAGGTTTAATCAGCAACCTTGTGCAACCACTGAACTCTAAAAATAACCTAATATCAAAGGTCCTGAGGGTACAGTCACCCAAATACAGCTGATGTAAGCATGTTTAACTTTATAACTGTATCTGTGGCTCTCAAAATAAATGATGGGACCCCTCAGGAGGATGCAAGACATCAAAAGGGGGTCCACCTTCATCAGTACTGTGCCCCTTGATACCATGATGGAGCAGTTTTGCCTGAGTTAGCAGGGTTTCCACTATTGACGGAATAGCTCTCAACCTGTTTAATTAAAAATCATACGTAAAATTCTTACATTTTCAGTAACCATGCAATGAAATACAAAAATACACTAATCTGCTCTAAAAACAAATAAAAAAAAATTGGCTTGTACAAATGGTGCTGGACTTATATCACTTTCTCATTCGCATAATTTTTAAGATAACTGAACACTTCGTGAATGGCAAAAAGAAAGATTTTGTAGTACAGGATAAATAAGATTAATCTGCATTTCTAGTTTTAATTCAAATACAGAAGGAGATGGTAAAATCATTTGCATTCATAATAAAGAGAAGTAGCCTCGGCTCTGGTCCCTGTTGGACTCCACTTTTGTTTTTTACTTTGAGTTATAATAAAATTTACATGTTCATGTTATCCCCTTTCATAAATATAATTTCTGAGCTGCTTCTTTCCTTAAAAAAAATTACCAAAGCATTTCAAGAAGACTCCAGATTTGTCTAACTGCTTGTCTTTATTTCAGTGGTCGTGTCATGATATAGAAAATGACAGCTGAAAGCATCATGATGCTAATTATTACATCAAATGGAGTCACTGACGAGAGAAAAATGATCCTGATGTTGAGAATAATTATGATGTACATAGTTAATTTGATTTAGCACAAGGTGTTTAAGATTGAGGTTGAGTTAGGCTCAAAAATTTGCAAAATTGAGTAAACATGAACAAAATCACAACAACATAAAACCCCAGCTGTGTCCCATTTCAGGGGCTGCATTCTCT
Source organism: Cetoscarus ocellatus (assembly GCA_037902135.1). NCBI lineage: Eukaryota > Metazoa > Chordata > Actinopteri > Labriformes > Labridae > Cetoscarus > Cetoscarus ocellatus. The sequence goes on from JBAMNC010000277.1 coordinate 2,109,604, forward strand.
GGAGGTGTATTTCAAGACTGATACAACACAGCAGGGCTTTGAATGCTGTTGCCTCTTTCCATAAATATCACTTTAGATACAGCTTACTGTTCTGGCCCTGATACCACATTGAAGCAGTTTGCATGAGAGGATGGATTTGCCACTATGAAAGAGAAATAACATTTAAAAGTGAAACTTTTTAAATAAACTTGAAATTACATGTGTTGCATAACACAAGAATAACACACAAAAACCTTTAAAACAAGTAATCCAAAACTAAATTATGAAAAATTCTTTGTTCCAATGGCTCTCAAAATGATGGCTTGCATCTCTCAGGAGGTAATAAGGCACCAAATGGGGGTGCACCTTTACCAGTGCCTTAACTTAAGTGTTTTAAATATGCCATTAGATTTTGTGTGGGGAAAAAAAACAGTTATTAGCAAATATTATCTTGAACGGTTTACTACAGGAGCAACTATATACATATATAAAATGAAGAGAAGTGGTCTAAATACTGATCCCTGTGGGACACCATGTTTGATGTATTCACTCTGAGATTAGATATAATTTACATGAAGATAGATATACCTTCTAAACCAGCCTGATGCTGTGACTCTAATGCTGTACTGGGGCAGGTTAAGGAGCAGCTCTTTCTTCTAAAGCTGCGTTCACACTGAACGTGACTTTGGTGACCTCAGCGACCACTTTCCATGTAAACTCAATGTACAGCCGCGATGGGGTGGGGTTAACCCTCCTGGGACGTGATGGTCGCGATCAAGAAAAACACGTCGCTTGTCGCTCCAAAGTTGAAAAAGTTGATCATTTCAGGTGATATCGCGAGTGGCTGTGCAGCAACAACCAATCAGCGTCGTGTGGTTGTGTGACGATACCTGTGACATACTGTTTTTTTTTCCGGTTCACAGAGTAACAATCCATGTCCGTGTGGGAAACATTAGTTAGTGAGGATATTAGTTCTGCCTAGACGGACCGCAGAGAACTCACCGACGATGCTGCTGCAGGGCCAACAGCTGCAGTGTTTTGTGGGTGGTAGGTGAGTGAAAAGGATACAGTTGGAACTAGAAAGCACTTGGAGAGTGCAGACCTCAGCCAAGAGCCACAGTTCCCCCTATTTGTCATTTGCACCATAAATATTAGTCCCATATTTATTTTGACTACATTTTTAGATTCCTTGACCATGAAAACCTACCATTGGCAACTGAATTCATAATGATATCAACATTAGTTCAGCAGTGATTCACGAAAATCGAATTTTCCTTAATGGCGGTTTTCTTCTGGATCTAGCTCTCTAGCTTTTGAAGATAAAGCAAATTCGTTGGCACCTTCCAAATTCCACAATGCCTTTGCTATATTATGGTGTTTGTTGCGTGTTTATAGCTTCATTTGTTCTCTTCCTATGATGAAAATTCCAAAGGTCCCCTATTTTTTTATATTCTGGATCATAGTATCTGGAATTATTCCTTTATCTGGATCAGTCTTTGATATACTGTAGAGCATGTTAGAAACTTGTCCTGTATTTTTTTCCCAAGTGCCCTGACCATTACTTGTCGAGTTATATGCACAAATGTCGAAAATGGCCCTATCTCCCAATGTTAAAGAATCCTTTAAAAAAATTCCTGGATCCAGACGGAGATCCGGATCGCTTCCAAAATCTAATCATTTGTTCCTTATCCCAATCCGGACATTCCCTGGAAATTTCATCAATATCCGTCCAAAACTTTTTGAGTAATGTTGCTAACTAACTAGCAGACGGACAGACAAACAAACCATCCCAAAAACATAACCTCCTTGGCGGAGGTAACAATGTCAGCTAATACATCCTATTATATGATATATGATATGATCGTGGTGAAACTCGAGCAGGCATGACATCACTGAGCGACGGTGATAGTGACCAAAATGAGGTATTGATGGACACGCGACCCGACTTCAGTGGGCGACGCAATTATGGTCGCGTTCAGTGTTAACGCAGCTTAAAGCTGTAATTTGTTTGGACAAGAATATTTGATTCATGAAAAAAGGCTTACATTAACAATTTCCGTCAATAACTTGAAAATAGTGGGCAGTATAGGCATAAGTCCATGGTTATGTAGATTATTTTATCTAGGTTTAAATATTCAGACAATTCTTGTTGTCTTTGTGATTTTAGGAGAAGTTCTTTAAAGCAGTAATGTAGACAGAACTTTGGAATTAAGATAAATGGAGGGGATTTAACAGAAATCCTTATTTACCCCCCACACTGAAAAATATTCACCTGTGTTTGCGAGAAGCTGCTGATTTCCTCGTACTGGTTCCTGTCATTGGCGAGAATGAGTCTTCCCAAACGAGGAGGGCGTCTGAGGGAGTAGATGATCTCATTTCCATCCTCGTTGGTCACAGCACCCAGATTAGCACTGGTGATGGGCTGCCTGGTTCCTGTGAGATACACACACACACAAACATATGGTCTTCTGAGAGCTGCGGCGATTTGATGGAAAATGACCTCTTGGGAGTGTAGTAGAGTTTGTGAAATTGAGAGTCTGGAGAGTCTCAAACCTCAGCGACTACTCTTGAACTTTCTGTGGTGAGGACTTTTTCCAACGGTTAAAGTTCCATCCAAATATCCAGCATACTCCTGTATCATGCATTAAAGTAAACTGTATCTGGAAAATGCTGACATGAAATTTTGCACTTACAAAAATCTAGACTGTTAATTTAATGATTCAGAGCAAGGGTGTCCAAACTACGGCCACAGGCAACTGCGGCCTGCATCCCACTTTAGTTGAACCCCAGAAAGTTCCAGGAAATAAAGGATATTTGGCCCAGGTTAGAACATTAGAACTTCCATCACGTGCTGGACTGATTTGTAAAGACAAACTGATTACAGCCTCCTCAGGACGGCCAAATCTCTGAGGGGCGGGCCAAGCCTTTGGTTAAAAAAAGGCCATGCTGCTCCTGAACAGGTGACCCCTGGCCCCTCACTATAGATATCCTTTCATCACTGCAGGTTTAAGGATCAAAATCTGAAGGATTTGGGCATCTTACCTGGAAATACCATGAGCTCCTCCTGCGTTTCCATGGTGATGGTGAGAGGCCGTGCGGTGACAACAAATCTGTAGAGAGGAGACGTGTGCTCACCGTCTGTCACCGTGAAACTGAAGCCTCCAGACTCCTCACCTGGAGAACAAACGTACTCTGCTCAGACAGAGAATAAATTCATGTCCTCTGATGTTATGAGTCATACTATGGTTGTACTTATTGTTATATATACCTAATTTAACGATTATTACATGATAAATTACAAAAGCAGAGCTATTTTAATGTCTGGAAATCTCATATTACTTAACATAATACAAAAAAAAAAAAAGATTCTCAAGGACTAATCTTGCTTTCTTCCAACACAAAATTCCACAAAATGATGCATTTTTGAGGGTTTTACAGTTTTTTTTTTTAGATGAAAGACGCAAAAAAATTCAAACTACTCTCTTTCTGGGGATCAGTCATTGAAGGATGGTGTTCCAAGGTCCTCATGGCCATACCATGAAAATACCAGCATTTTCATTGTGAAAAATTGAGTTAGAGTTTCATATTAGTTGTTATGAATGTATGAATTCTTGTACAAATATCACCTTAATCCCTAAAATGGTACAGCTAGAACTGCCTGTCTTCTAAAGCACTTACCAAGTAATTTGATCATATCTTTAACTCGCTGCTTGTCATCCAGAAAATTGAGAATGCAAACAAGCATGATGCATTGTGAAGAAAAATTTAATCATAGGAAACTGAATCAGTGACTAAGTTAAAGTAATTCCAATCATGAGAATGGTAAAGATGTACAGCACTTATCGGGTTTAATACCAGTTGTTAAAGATTGAGGTTGAGTAGAGCTTGAATATTTGCACACTTGAGTAAAAATGAAAATGAAAATCAGCTGTGTCCCATTTCAGGGGCTGCACCGTCAGAGGGTATGTTCTAAGACTGATACAGCACAGTAGAGCATTGCAGGCTGTTTTATTTGATGCTCCTCCAAACTTGGCCACCTTTTCTCAAATGTTGAATGTGTCTGGTCCATCCTTAACAATATAACATTTCCTGTGGTGTAGGGAGCAAGCCCTACACCATAAGGCTCCTTTAAACTTTTAACCCTTTAATGCCTGTTGTATCACATTTGATACATACTTTTATGATACCTCTATCTAATCAATATGATCAACAGATTACTAAAACAAACATCTGAATACAATCAGATAAATGATAAAAATGTCCTCAAATGGATCATCAGTTGCCAAAAACACCTAATGTATCAAATGAGATACAAAAAATGTATTTGTTCAATTTTATGTAAATTTTGCTTTTTCAGTAGAAAGTGAAGTAAACATTTCAGCTCCAAAAAATTAGAATTTTCTGGCTATAATTTGTGTTTTCAGGCATTAAAGGGTTAAACATCCTCTTCAGCCACCTTATCAACTGTCATAACCAGCGGCAGTGCCCCAGGGAGTCAGCTTGCATCTCCTCAGTGTGATGTAAATAATACTAGCTAGTTATGAGAGTTTGTAAGAGTACAGCTGTGAACAAAGAACAAAGAAATCATGGGAATGAGCACAGCAACTGAAAAAAGTAAGGAATCCTCTGGAATCTAGACCGTCCCATTTCAGTTTGGTCTAAGCCAGGGGTGTCAAACTGATCCAGTAAAGGGTCACTGTGGCTGTAGGTTTTCATTCCAACCAAGCAAGAACACACCTGATCCATCAAATCAACTGTGTAAAGACAATCCAGTTGATTGAATAATTTGCATCAGCTGTGTTCTTGCTTGGTTGGAATGAAAACCTGCAGCCACAGTGGCCCTTTACTGGATCAGTTTGACACCTGTGGTCTAAGCAGTCTATGCATGTAACAAAGGTTCCTTCAAATGACAATTCCCCCTGAGTTGGGACCAAACTAAATTGTTAACAGGTACCATATCAGCTGACTCACCCTCATGAATGAAGATAACCTCTCCTCTGTTGACCTGAGCTTGTGTGAAATTCAGGACGCCCTCTTCGGGCGCCTCCTTCAATGCCACCATCCCACTGGTCGGCACCTCCACGTGGTAGACCAGCTCCTCTGTAGATGTGTCAGCGTCCTCTGTGTTCAGCATGCTGGAGGTGATATCTGCTTCCTCTCCAGCCAGAACCTGTGACATATAAACACAGAAGAGGGGTGAGGCAGGGGTTAAGAGATATTTAGGATTATTTACTCCGAGTTATCCGTCACAGAGAGTAACTTAAGTCACAGAATCTGCTGTCTGAAGTTCTTCAAAGTATCAGAGTCATTCCTCACAAACTGAGACAGAAAAGAGTGAAACTAACCATGTGGAACAAACAAACAAATCCCTTCAAACGTCCACCTCCATGGTAACAATTTAAAAGGTTAATTTGTGTCTCTGTGGCGGTCCAAATGCTCCTGTTATCTGAAGATGGAGCGCAGTGGCTTGGGCTGAATGACTCTCCTCGGGTTGAAGGGCTTTAATGGACTTCTAATGGTGGGCTGGTTGAAAGGAGCATTAATTGAAAGAAATGGGCCATATCTCCAGAAAGGCATTCTTAAATCGCTGGAATCAGTTGGGAAAGTGAGCCGATGGGGCCCTACAGTAAGAGGCATGTATCGATCACCAAAAGCCCATTTCGCCTTGCTCATTCTCCTCTTTCTTTAGACTCAGGATGAAGAGAGGAGCCCTTTTTTGACATAAGGAAAGAAGTGAGAAGATGACTGAGGATATGAAAGCTTTAGATGTCAGTCACTGAGAGTTAAATTTAGAAATAAGATCATAAAGTTCATGACAGGGGGCATTTCAGGGGTGCTATTAGAGGGGACAGCATCACTGGGACATTTCACCACATCTGTTCTGAACACTGTTATTTATTGTTGTCTGTTTTTAGGTGTCACCCTCCAACCTGAACATTCAAGACCTGATCCCAGCATCGGCAGTTACAGATATGGATGTGTCTATGGGCCCAATTTTAAACCCCAAATGCTCCAACTACTTTGTCAAGGGCATGCATACCATGTGTTTATTAAGGCAAACAAATGTGATACCTAATACCCAGTAACCTCAACCATCAGTGTGTAAAAAGGTTTGTGTTACTTCCTGTGTTAAAAAAGCACCTCAGTATTCGATGCCTTGAAAAGTACATTGACAACTGACCGCACAGCTAAACATGTATGTAGCGCCCAAATAAAACGTGCCTAATCTCCCCCCTCCTCTGGAAGAAACCCTATGGTTCCTCAGTGAAGCAACATTAAAAATGATGTGTTTGTCAATCTCAGGGGTAAAACTATAAGCAAGAAAACACAAACTTTAAATTAATATTAGGATGAAGAGCTGCAGTTTAACAGTAGTGTAAAAAAAAAAAAAATAGATATATTGTCTTGCTTCAAGTCTTTTTTCTGTGTGTGCTTAGGGATGTATTATATGTATCAAAATTAAGTATTATATATAGGTGAAATAATATGTGTACATTTGTACATAAGTTGTGTATAATATATTACAGTCAGTATATTATAAAGACCATTGGTTCCTGAATAGATGATGAATGTTGTAAATATTATAAATATGGAGAAATAAAAAAATAAAATACTGTAGTAAGTGGTAATGAAAGGGGTAGGATTAAATAAGTTTATACTTCTTCCTTATCCTTTTCGAGCATGTAAACTTGCTACACATGCAAGATGTCATCAACAGTTTACCTTCTTTGTTTTTTTTTGTTGTTGGTATATGCATGTATTTGTTAATGGAGACTTTCCATGTTTGTTTTTACATTTTGAAATAAAGCATTCAGTTCAATACAATTCAATTCAATTCAATCCAAAGAGTGAAGAACTGGTCTTCTTGGGGTACATGGACTAAATGGACTTGAGCTTATATAAAGTGCTTTTCTAGTATTTTCACCACTCAAAGCAGATTCACACCATAGGTCACACCTACCTACAAATGCTACCTACATTTACACTCATTCACTTTCACATTCACTCTCTAATGGCTGGAGTTTCTATGTCGGACTCCATCAGTATCAACTAACACATTTCATGCCCCTTTACACACCACTGATGCCCCAACAGGGTGTTGCCCTCCTGTGACGCCCTCTTTGTGGTCTGTGTTTGACTTCACCAGTCTCAAGATACTTGGTCCTGACTTTGAAAACTGTACCAGAGCTGAGACCGGATAATGCTGTCACTCTGTGTACCAGAACACCAGCTTCTAGTGCATGTTTTTGGGGTGTTCCCCACACATTTGTTGTGTTGTTCTTGCCATGAATGAATGATCCTTACATGTTGTACCTTGTTGAAAGGTGACGAAGCAGACTTTTCAATTATATAAAGTTTAACGCCACCTGGTATTATTAAAAGGGAGAAATAATGACTGAAATATGGCTACCAAACTTTTCTTGAGGAGTGTATAGATACACATCCATTATTTAGAAGCTAAAGCTGTTTTTTGTATCTAAACACATTTTTTTTAATTAAACTTAAGTCATAAATATCCTTAAAAAAGTATACAATAAAAAAATAGAGCATCAAAAAAAACTTTTCAAAAGCCGTTACCCCTAGCTCACAGCTATTATACCTATTTTATTATTCTTGGAATTCAGAAAATGACAGCAAAATTAATGTAATTATTCAAGTTTTTACACAAAAACAATACTTTTTTTACCTGACGTTATATTTAAACATATCATCCTGACATATTTACTTATCTGTCTAACTGTCCGTTTTCTGATGTGTCATAGAATATCATTATATAACCATCAACATCCGCTCCTTAAATTTGTTTTTGACCATCATTCTGCTAATTTCAACAAGGACTTATAAATAGATTACAATTTTATCAGTGGAGCTATTGACAAAGTTTGAGTGCTCTTTTCACGGCTGTTTAAGCAGATGAAGAAGTTTGTTTCTGGCTGTAGAAGCCAGTATGTTATGAGTCCGGAGGCCGTGACACTGTTATCCAAGGCTAGGTGAAAAGGTAGAGTTTCATTTGGACTTAATTTGATGCATGATGCTGATGTGCTTGGATTTTATGTTCCCCCATGCAAGACCTGATGAATGTTTGTGCACCAGGGGTTTGATTTAATGACATTGTGTGACAGGATTTAGGGGACTCAATAGCTGTGATGAGCTCAAATTAATTTTAATGTTGGTCAAATGCTAAAATATTTTCACCACAATAAATTGAAAGAGGGCTGCTCCCTCATTTTGGAGCCTCTCTTCACGAAGTAATCATGATGTCTTGGCCCAACTTTAGCGCATTGTCACTTGTGGGAGGAGTTTACTTAACCCTGCACACTGACTCACAGGCACAAAGTCAGTAGAGTAAAGAACAGACCATTTCTGTCATAAAATCCACATTTGCTTTGTTTATTCTTTCACAGACAACAAGCAACCCTCTTAACATGGTGCTGAGGCCTCCCAATGTGCAGTGTTTTTGATAATTTTACTCCTCAACCTGCATCCCTTAATATTTGCCAGCAGTGGAAGGAAACATGCATAAATTTGCATTTTCTCTTTGCCAAATTTTTAAAAGTTTTGTTAAATGTTGCACCAATTTGGATGGAAACCAAGAGCCATTATCTCAATTTCCTTCTTTTAAAGCCATCAATAACCTAATGTGGCTAAAACATCCTCTCATTTGGCTCCTTTTGTGCACCATCAAAGTGAGTATCATTTCTTCCTGATGTGGATCTTCCGTAAAACCAACCAAATTGCGTCTCCCTCTTAGTCGTCAGGGTAATTTCTTGCATTTCAGACCCATCTCGACCAGTTCAATATAACAAATGTATTTTGAAGTGTATAATTTAGTTGCCTTACAGCTGGCTGCTCTCAACAGCCCATTCAGTTTGACACTCCGTCAAACCTCGATCACGAGGACTCACAGCGTCGACACTTCAAAGCTGTAATCCATCATCACACACTTTGTGCTCCCGAGCTGCGAGATAACGTCTTTGTTCCTCTCAAATGATAACTCTTATACTCGCTGACGACTTCACAGACAAGCAGGGCTTAATTTGAAGGGAATGAAGTGCTTTCCATGGTTATGGCACAATTTCTGCTGCTATAGATTTAATATATACAGTGATGTATGATGACAGCAGAGGTCATTAGGAAAAGGATCTTATAGACTATCTGAAAATCCTTCCTCTGTGTGCTTAAGTTTATAACGATGAATAACTCCAACTCTAACTTTTAATGAATATGCAAAAGCTCTGTAGTTCCTCCAAGCTCACGTTAATGAAACCTTACACAGAAACACAGGAAGTAAAATAGTTTGCAGTTATTCCTGTTTGAAGAATATCAATGAATGGAAGTGTCTTACGATTCCCCTCTACTATTTGGCAGGTAGCTGTGTGCAATGGAGGGTAAACACAGCTGTGTCGGTGTGCACACATATTTAGCTAATGCAGCAAATGAGATCAAGAACAACGGCGTGAAACGTGAGTTCTTGAGCCCATGTTGGATTTATCCCTGCCTGTTTAACATGCTGACCCTCCCGCTTTGCTGCTTTGGCCATTATCATGAAATATGGGTCTGCTATTGGCATGGAGGGTCCAACTGATGGATCAGAGCAGGCGTGAGCAAGAAGCACCCCCTCCCTATATTACACAGCCTGCAAGTCAATTTGATAAAAATTGTTAAAATGAAGACATCACAAAATCTGCCACGAAAACATAAAATTTAATATTTTACAAAAAATCGTCAAATTCTTAAAATCTTTGAACGCAGTCAGAGTAATGATAAGTTGTGGTTTCTCCCCAAGTGCATTTACAAAACACGCCTGTTCAAGAATCAACAGTTATTAATATCCCTTCTTTATTCTCATGCAAAGAACTTAAATGTACTTGAAATCAAAGACACAAATACTTCATTTTAATGTTTTTATGCTATTTGAGATGTTTTCCTCATGATCACATTTCATTCTTTTTTAAAACTTTTTATAAGGAAATACTAAATGCATCCAGTAAAGCCAGTACCTTTTTAACTTGATTATTCCATCAGCAATTTTCTTTTTTAAGAGTTATCTAATGACCTGCACAAGGCATCTCTCTTTAGGGGATTTTCTTAGAAAAACACATCAGATATCTGCCCCACCCATGCTGTATTTGCACTGTGAGAGCTTGGTCTTTACATGCTTGGTCATGATGAAGCTAATTAAAGATATAAACAAGCCATTGGCAAAGACTGCAGTCATACCAGCAGAGGATCTTCATGACCTACTAAAATAAAATAAATGCAGAGAACATTATTCACAAACTCTTCCTTAAGTGTTCAATGCTTTTGGGGGTTGGGGTCTGCAGGCTGCCAGTCCTACTCTGTGGTCCAGGAACAACAGAAATGATCATAGTTGTTGGCCCAAGCAAATTGCTTATCTTTGCCTAATAGTTAAGCCTTCTTCAGCTTCAGTGTTTATAAAGTGGCTCATTTTTGGATCACACCTGGAGCCTTACCTTGCCGCATGCATTAGCAGCTTTCTAACATGCAGCATCATCGGACCTCAATCTGGAGTCACATTGAATGCTGTGACGTTTGCATCGCCCCCTAAAGTCAGCAGATCATTCTTTGGTTCCACTAAAACTGCTTTAACATAGACTCCTGCAGAGACTGTTTACCAGATAGTGTCTGGGCCAAATGATCATTCAGCCGCGAGGGACTTAGACCAGGACTCGTCCTGTCTGAAGGATTATTCCACCTTTCACATGTCAGATACCTGAGTGACAGAATGGGGCTAACCTGTCTGGATGAGCTCAGCAGGTGGTGCGTCACCTTCAGAGGAGGAGTGTCATATCAGCCTGCTGGAAATGATTTCTCCTGCATCACCTAAAGCCACTGATGGGCTGAGGTGATATTTTCAGGTAGAGGAGACAAGTGCATCACATCAGGAAGCACCACAAGGTATCTACAGAGGAGCATGATATCAGGCCCTGAGGGATCGTTCCCCTCATCTGAGAGTTTACATCTCAGGCCTGCCGAAAGCAAAGCCAGATAGTTGATCCAAGAGCACATCCTTCTTCTAAATGTGCAAGCAAAGCTCCAAATTTTTGAGCCAAATATGGACTCTGTTAGAAGAGGTGGACGTGTGTTTGTTTGCCTGAAGGCAGAACACCCACCATCCCCCATGTATGCAGTGTAGATGGGGCAGATGCTCTCTGCTTTCCCTTCTCTCTGTTTGATCCCTCCTTTTATCATAAAACAGGAGGCTCTAAGCCCTCCTGGACATTATGCAGAGATGACTTAGCTGATAATAGCACCACCCACCTGGCAGCGTTCTTAGCATTAAGGCACATTGTTGTGAGCAAAGTACCATGAAGCGACTCGCAATGATTCCACCTCAAGAAACAATGCAGATCCTGTTTAACATCTGTTATCCATGAGAGTAGAGAAAAACAGCCTGCAGAAAATATGGTAGTAATTTTGGGCACAACCTTAAGAGAACAACGTCTGTCCGTGTGTTTGATTTGATTCTGTCTCCACGTATAGATGCCAGCCGTTACATTCTTTATACGACCTTGAAACCTCGCCTCTAACAGATCCCTATCTACATTCTTGAGTGCCCAATAGCATCAAACTCAGCTGTGAAAATATTTTTCTGACATGTTGAGCCGATTTCACCTTTGACCATGTGCAGCATCCTTGATTTGTGGTGAGAAGTAGCCTATGGCAGCAGCTGTAACCACTTACAGCAGTGATGATATCATGAGGTCCTGGAGTACACTGGAGCAAGGCCGCAGGCAGGTATAATGTACTGTTGTAGGACTGCTTGAGGAAACCTATGCAAAATAAATGAAGTATCATACTTTTTAAAAGGTCTGTGAAGTAAAATCAGATTTGGTTTCTTAAGCAAAACAAAGAGACATGTACGAAGACTCACTCTGTTTTCATCAGCTGCTTGACAATGACATTTCAGGAATGCAGTCAAATTATTTTGGAGGGGTGTAGCTGCAGCTCAAAATGATCAAACTATATGTAAGTAACTGAAATTGGTAAACTGATATCGAGCTATGCATTTTGTTTCAAAATTTACACAATTGAATGATGAATTACAGACTGAGAAACTCTTTTGTCCCTCAAGCCATCAGACTGTATAACTCCTCACTGGAGGGGAGAGTAACAGGAAGACAGAGGACGAGAAGGAGCCAGTAGCAATAATTCTATTTTGATTTATTTTTATTTATATTTATATATTTTTTTACTTATATCTGTAAAATGGTTTTTACTTTTATACTTTTTGATATCCTGTGTTCTTTTTTAACCTATGTACTATACAATGCTGCTGTAATCTTAATTTCCCTGAAGGAGTCTTCCCAATGGATTAATAAAGCTCTAGCCAATCTATTCTCTAATCTCTGATGTTACAATCCACGACACTTGGTCGAATAAGCATATTACTATACTGGTTTTAACACCAAAGGGATGAGATTACCAAGATTTTCTTTACACCAAACAAGAAACTATACTCCTAAAAAAAAGGAAATGTTAATTCAGACAATTATTTCTTCTCTTTGGTGATACATTTTGGTTTTTTATTTTGGATTGTTGTAGAGCCTGAATACATCTTGACAACCAGGTACAACTTGTAATGATAGTGCACTCATGGAATGTAAACTGGAACAATAGATGGAGCGTTCAATATATTTAACTAGTCCATCTGGGAAACAGCCCATAGAAAGTGTTTGGGGAGGGCAGAGCAGTTCGCAAGCATATCCAGCAGGTGATTGGATGATCGTCAAGTAACATTCATTACTGGCCAATCAGATAATGCAGTAGGCCGGTGCTACTGCAATGCTACTTAATACTGAAATGCAGTCAAGATACGATAAAACTGCTACTGACGTTATTAGCATCTATGCTAATCACTTCCTGCCATCTTCTCTCGTAGCCCCACCTCTTCCTGCTCTAAGGGACGCTAATTGGGCCATGCTGCTTGGGGCAACTCACAGCCGTTGTAGATTTGCGCCTGGCTTCTGTGATTACAGACATTAAATCACACAGGTTCGGCTGCTGCAAGAGGTTACATGGAATGAGAAACACATCTTAATGTGTGGGTTTAGTGCCCAAATAAAGTGTGACAAAATCCCCTCTTTCCCTGGAAGGAAGCCCACAGTTCCTCAGTCAAGCAAGGGTGAGGGACCGGTCTTCCTGGGGTGTTGTCTCACACTTGAACTTGATCCTAAGATTGGAAATGGTACCAGGGTTTGGAAATGGTACTCTGCATACAGGAACACCAGCCTGTAATTTCAGGCGATTTTGCTAAATTTCTTTGGGAGATACCCACATGTGCATTCCTTGAAATTTGAACTGTTCCTTACAAGGTGACTAATCAAGCCTTCCAACATCAAAAAATAAACCAATTGGTATTACTAAAAGGGAGAAATCACAATGTTTTCAACTGTTTTTTTTTTTAGTTTATATTGAAAAAATGATTGTATTTTTCACAGTTGCTTCCTTGGTTGAAATGTGAAATATAAAATATTTTATGTATGAGATCTTCAGGTGTGGACCAAGCAAATGTTGGAAAAGTAACGAAATCGCACACCAACATAATAACGTTAATATGGGTAATTTTTGAAAAATTACAGGAGAATGTGACTCCTTATTACCTGTTAATTTAAGTGTTAAATGGAGGATGCACAAACGTTTGAAAAGACTTGTCTGAATTACTATGTAACAGGCTAAAAACATATCAATAAACTGTGTACAAAATTAGAGGCATATCACCAATTAGTCCTAATGTGATTTAATTCAAGTGAAAGTTTCTAGTTTAAATACAGAATAAAAACAGTTACATAACTTGTAAACTCAAAAGTAAGTCAATATTATAAATTAGGTCACATTACAGACCCAAAGCACCAGCTGTCAATAACAGTCCTCATGTTTACAGTGCAAAACCCTGTGTATACACTAGATGGCCCTATTGGCCCACTCTAAGCTCCATCACCTCTTCAGGAGATCTGGGGCAGGTAATCTGCAAATGGACTCTCAAATTGATGGTTTATATAACAATCAATGCATTTAGCACCTAAAAGGATGGGCTGCAAATTAAATTTAGTGCGACACAATGGCTGATATTTCATTTGGAAGCAGTAATGAAGGAGCTGCCAAAGGCAAATGACTTAGTTTGCTGATGACTCAACAGGATACCACCAGCTCTTAAATTGTTTGTGACTCTGAGGGACGCCAGACGTCTGAGGCTTTATCCCAAGCTGACCCGGCAGCCGAAATCTTGGCTGCCTGTTCTGCAGGGTACAACCAATGAGCTCTGAGCTTTGTGTTCAAGAGCTGAGGAGAAAAGGCGTACGGAAAATAGCAGGAGAGATTATAGTTCATGGTCAGCACCTACACTGTCTGGACATAGCTGTGAATAGAGGAGACAGTGGTGGTATTCATTTTGAGCTCAGCTTCCTGTATACAGACAAGTTTTTGCTCCTGAAGGAAACAGTTCATCCTCAAAAGGGTCTCCTGTTTTGTTTAATGTAAGTTTTCCCTGTTGTTGTGTCTTGAGGGATCCGTCTCTGTGTGATCAGCCCATGAGTGGGCAGACAAACAAACTGTTACAGCGCTGGCTAAAACCACACAGTATGACATACACCTTGCTAGCTTTAGCAGGGCAATAAAATCCTTGTCTAAACTCCTATTGTTCCGAAAGGAATGTAAAGCATTTTTCATGAAGTAACTTGTTACTGCAAACACTGCCCTATTTCTTGTGTCCTTACATTACAATAAGATACAAAGAAAAAGAAACAGAAAAGAAAATCTCTAAAGCATCTGCACAGTTTCTGTTTCTATACATGTTGACACCTTGCTGTGTACCAGCAGAAGGTAAACTTAGTTGTGTCAGTGTAACGTAGCTCGCAGCTCTAGCTGAAGAGATGACGGTAAGGACAGCTTCACATTGTGGAAATATCACTCCTATGCTGAAATACTGGAAAAAGGGACAAAAACAAGCTCAACATTAAAGCCCTTCACTAGGCTGAAGAACCACAGCAGAGTCCAAACATCATGGAGACGTCAAAATGGCTGCATGTTGTTTTGATAACTTACAAATTAAAAAAATGGTGAAGGGGTTTTAATTTTGGTAAAGCAAAAGAACCCAAAAGAGAGACTCTGAAGAGAAACTTGTCAAATGACATAGGTTGACAGGTTACTTTTTGAAGTAATCTTCCCCAACACTGCTCTTAGTAAATGTTGATGGGAAAATGAACTATGCAAGTATGAAAATAAAGAAATATCTATTTATCTGTCTGTCAGTCTGTCCATCTATGTGCCCATCTATCTATCTATCTCTCTTTCTTTCTATCTATCTATCTATCTATCTATCTATCTATCTATCTATCTATCTATCTATCTATCTATCTATCTATCTATCTATCTATCTGTATGTCCATCTATCAGTGGACATAAAGACATAAATAGATTGATAAGCTCTCATATAAAAGATGGCTTGACATGTAGACATAAATATTTAGAGGAACAACAAAGTGAAGTGGAGGCAGACAAAGTCGGTCTGAGAGTAAAACACTAATGGAGACCAGCTGTATCCTATGGAGGGGGCTAAATGGGATCAGCAGTGAGTCTGAGCAGAGCAGAGCCTGATCGAGGCCGTGTTAGTCATCATGTCTGATCATCTGCTGCAGAGGTCACTACACACATACACACTTCCTGCTTTAAATCAATCCCAGTGCAGCTGGGTCGGCCCCGGCTCCGAGTGCGTGGAGACATCCACATATCATTATGCTACAGTCTGCAGCCGCAGCAGAGGAGGCACAGGGACTGGATGCCGCCCTCACTCTGCCAGAAAGCCGTGGTCTCGTCAACCATCTTGGTTTTCCAAAAATACGGGTTGCCAGGGAGACGCAGAGCCGCAGGCAGAGCAGGGAGGGCTGAATGACACAGTTGGTTTCCAGTTCTATGAGCTGATTACTGCTGCCTTTTTCCAACTGCCTTCCTACTCCAACTTTAGATCCTACTTTATTGATCCTCTCAAAGTTTCCTCTTTAGACTAACACAAATCAATCTGAAAGAAAACACACTTTAACCCTGCTGTAGATCATTTTATACCAAGCACTATTCAATTAACACGTCTTTTGACAACAAAAATTTGACTCTATGATGAAATTATTGTGGAACAAAGAAAAAAAGAGAGACTGACACCCTTTAGTAAGTGGGCCAACGAGCTCCTGTTGGCCTAAAATGTCATCAGTCAGACAATCGCACAACTTCCTTTATAAAAAGATAGAGAGTGTCAAGCAATATTTTGAAGAGTTTGAGGGGGACCAGCAACTTGTATTAAGATCAAAACTCTTCAAACTGATATATTTACTTAAAACCCGCTGTGATGTCAATCATGTAGTCTCATAAACAGGGAGACAATACAGCCGTCACAACACTGTTTCTTTGCAGGCACTTTAACAGGCACTCCAGTTTGGTGACTGCCCAATTCAGCCCCACTGCTTGCTTTTTGTCTCTAATAGAGCAGCCTTTTCAGTGAAGAGTGCAATCCATAAGGTGCATTTGTGCAATTTCTAGCTTCTTGTGCTGGTTTTATGTGAGACAATGTTTTCATGGGCCAAATGTGAATGGCAAAAACTCTTTCAGTAATATGAAACAACTCACCAAAACTGGGTAAGAGGGAGCCTTGAAATCACTTCCTCAAAGAACAACAAATGGACTTTATTTAGCTTATGCAGTACTTTTCTGGTCTTTACTCAAACCACACCGCAGGTCAAATCTACCCATTCACCCCATCTTCTTTAACACTCAATGACTGATGATTGAAGTTTCTTTAAATTGTTATTCAGCAATGTTAGCATTTGCTAACACATCCACACCCTTTCATATCCATCTACACATCACTGAAGCAGCAGTGGAAGCAACTCAGGGTTAAGTGCCTTGCCCAAGGACACATTAACTTTTGACAGCCAGAGCTGGGCTCAAAAATGCATTAACAGACTAAGCCACTAACGCCTCTACAACCCCTAAAAGGACACAAGGTTGGTGTGCTGGTTCAACAGGCAACTGTGTAAACTCTTATTTTTCATAGCTAACTCAGTATTACTCCCATCTATTATTCAAAGTCAAATCTAGAGTATAATTTCTATGATTTTGATAGAGTTCTTATTCTATCAGTCTTTGATATTGATATTCATTCAAAAAAATGAAAAAGAGCATGTACAAATGACTAAGTGATGTCCAAATATCCTCTGTTAATGTGGCAGAATTGACACTTTTCAGGAGTTCACATTTAGTTGATTTCTCTGCAAGAGAAAACCAGTAAAGGTTTACTAAAATATGAAATGTATTATTAAATTGATCTTTGTGATGGTTTTATTTTTTAATTTGTACGGCTTTAGCAGAGATGACATTACTTCCTGTCGAAATAAACTTGCTTTCATTTTGAAGGAGAATATAAGGAACTTCTGGGAGTTAGCAACATTAGCTCAATCGCAGAGAAAAATGGATCAAACAGTGATGACAACAGTGAGGCAAGCAGAAAATTACTATTACTTTACTCATTCACTGAACTGTCTGTGAGCTTTTTTAAACCAAAAAAGGACTGAAAAGGTTTCTACTTCAAATCAGCATTGGACGACGGATATCGTAAGTAGCTGCTGAAAGTTTGTTGATAGATTGGGGGGGGGTGTCTCTCTGCTTGGTCAGTCAGAGGCAAATGAGACTGCAAAAACTCCAGTCATAGCTCAAGTCACATTGAGGATAGACACGAAAACTTTGGTTTTGTGGAGAGAGTCCTCGGGCCAAAACTGATCCTGTCAGTACCTCTTTCTTTATACATTTCTGAATGCCACCATTTCTGCCGTATCCTTTCCTGACATGCTGGGTTACTGACCAGGCAAGGTGGCTAGATAAAAATTGTAGGCAACAAAGGTAATATGCTTTTTTGTGTGAAGAAGTAGGTCAGGGAATGGTTTACTAACAATTCACCAAGACATTTGGGGTTGCATGTTTGACAAGGGTTTCTGGCTGACAACCAGTCCAGGGCATACCTTGTCTCTGACCCAAATCAGCTGGGAAGGGCTCCAGCCCCCCGTGACCTGGGAGGGGCAAATGGGCATAGATAATTGGATGCTCTGGTTAACATGGAGAGTACAGAAATGACTTTCTTTGAACACATTCACCTTACAAGTTAAAACCTCCAACCAGTAAAATACAAGGACAGAACAAATTTCTGTCTGCTTACGGTGCATATTTCATCTTTTATATAAGTCATCATCACATGTAAATTGGATGTTCCTCCTGGATTTTGCATGTACAGCAAAAACACATATGTCTTATGGATGAGGGGATAAGTTTAAGCGCTCTAATACTCATTCCCTGTCACCGTATTTCCTGTTCTGATGTGAAGTGAAATATCAGCAAATTGGAGGCCTTATTAAAATGCACGGAGATACGGTATACCAGAAATTCTGCTTGGCACTGCACTGAGCGGATACAGTTGTGAATCAATGCCCTCGTCTGCTTATGTAGCGCACATGATTCACATTTTCTGAGCAGTCAGGCTAAGAATATGCTAATCTGCTCCTATTTTATGGCTCTTTGTTTCAACAAAAGTGCTGTGGAGGCCACTGCTGAACTGATTCAAGCATGCGTCATCGCCTCAGAGGTCAGAATCCCTCTGTGTCCAAGTAAAAAAAATATTCTGCATTTATTGTACATACTGCATGAAGAGAATCTTATTCTCAGTTCATACAGGATTCATGAATGCAGACTGAAGCTGCAGCTCAAACTTTCCAGTATAGATTTGAGACATCACTGCCAAGTTCATTCAGAGTTCATTAATTCTTCAGACTAGGAATTTAACTAAAACTTTTAGGATTTTAAACTCGAAGCTCCACTTTGGCTGCTGCTTCTGCTTTATAAAAACAGTCAAAAACAACTTTATTCACTGACTGTCTGATGGAAAATCAAACTTTATCAACAAAGAGCAGCAAAGCCCAGCGCCCTATCAAGCGTTTGACTAAATGACTCCTTTTCAGCCGAAAAATCTCATAAGCCATCATTAATCTCCTCTTAAATATTTCATTAAACCATCAGACTGATCAAGCAAAGTCTGGAACAGGTGGGGAAGCCTTCAACCTGTCAGCAATCAGCACAAGTTGAACTGCTCTTCATTTGAGTGGGATTTAAATTTCAGTGTCATATCTACACTTGTTTGCTCACTTTATTAGGTAGATCCATTCAGACGCTCATCAATGCAAATAGCTAGTCGGCAAATCACATGATAACAACTCAGTGTGGGGCCACATGCTGCCCTCCTACTTTCCAAAAGTGGCCCTGAAATGACAATAGCTGCCATGAAAACATAGAAATATTGATATAAAACTGCTGCACATGCAGATCTATCAAGAATGGCTGAGTGAGCCCTAAAGAATCTCCGCCTTTATTCTTAACTGATTCTGTACATTTAATCTTCTTAGATGTCTCCCTCTTATTTCTTTTCTGTCTTCCAATAACTGCTTCTCAATCAACTGCTGCACATAATTTTTAATCTCTACTTAAGCATTAAATACTCTGTTTAAATCACAGTAGTTTTTATGAGCTCAAATGAGCAGAGAATGTGACAGGATGGGAATATGAACTGCACTGCAGATTAATGTTTTTGGAGAGTCAGGGGTGCTGTAAGTGGGGACAAGTTAGGACAATTCTGAGGGCATAAAAATATTTAGATATTATTAATTTTTTGATCAATCAATCAGTCTTATTTGCATGACTCCAAATCAAAATAAATATTATCTTGAGACACTTCAGAGCAGGTCAATGCCATACACTTCTTCTTTTTAAAGAATTTTGGATTAATTTGTTTCATTTTTGAAAATAATATTTAAATAACATATGCATTTTCTCTACAAGATTTAAACTTGTCCAAAAAAGCAAAGACTTTTCTGACATGCTTTTCTTTTTGTTTGTTTGCTTGCAAAAAGGAAAGTCCACTGTGATACTATAACGTTGAAGAAAAAACTGTTGGATGCTTAAATGGCCCCAAAGCCAGTCCTCACATTACATTTAAATTCATCTTAAGGCCTCTTTCATTGGGGAAAGCAACCATAGACTGAGCCTGCACACTTGGGTTTGAAAAAACAGCCTCAGCAAGGGGGTCAAGGACATAACTCCTGGGCTATTGCTACCCACATTCAGTTGTATTTTACACAAAATTATATTCAGTCAATTTTATAATATATTTTTCACAATCAAGGTGTTTAAGTAACTGGGCATAGTTAGGTTGGACATTGCTGATGGGGGCCCACATTAATATCTTTTCATGGGGCCCACAATTTCTGCTAGCACCCCTGGGCACAACACGGTGAACAAGTATAAATGATGGTGGAATTGCTTTGATGCAGACAAATAAACTAAACTATAAACAAGGCCTTACATGATCTTTGGTGTGTTGATAAAGGGAAGTCAAAGTTGCCTGAAGGTGTGGGTAATAAGTGGAGTAGCACTCACACTGGGCCCAGTTGCTTTGAATGATGCTTTTACGGTTCACTGCAGACCTGCACTCACACTGCCCCAGCTGCAACACAAACTTTTGTGACTGTTCAGTTTATTTCTTTTGCTTCTGAATTTAATGGTAGGCCGTGTAATTATGTTACTTTCCTACATGACAAATGCAGCAATTTTCTTCTCGATTTTACCTCCGCCTACCAGGTAAAGGTGTGTTAGGCTATAAAAATGCAAGCCAGATCAGGGTTTGCTGTTCCAACCTCTACTGAAATGCATCAATATAAGCAAGAAAACTAGCCTTACTATCAGAGGGAATTGTTTTGTTATTCTGATTTGTTAAATGTGGGACAGGGATGATTAAAATAGTACATATTTGTGGGACATGGAGCTTAAAAATAGGAAGGTCACGGTCAAACCAGGACATATGAATACTCCATACTTACTGTAGTGTTACAGGAGAGAAAATAAACACATGCATGAAAGCAACTCAAAATAAATTAAACAAACAGGCTGATAAGAACCTGCATAGGAACAAATTCTTTTCTCCTGGGATTACCATCTTGACAAAATAAGTTTTATAGGTCAAAATAAGAAGTTCTTTCCTGTCAAACAAACAAACTGCTGACTGAGTTTGATTCAACTGAAGCAACAAAAGACAAACAACAACAAAGTTTGTATTTTTACAGACCTGAAAGATTATCTGAAGGAGATATTTTTTACTGTACTGTAAAAAAGTATCAGCAAAGGCACCTTCAAGGAGCACGACATTACCTCCAGTCCCGTGTTGCGTGTCAGTTTGGGCGGCTCGTCGTTGACTGGTATGACAGTCACCGAGATGGTGACTGGGAGGCTCCGCCGCTCCATCTCATAAATGGAAGCAGAGAGTGTGAAGCTGTCCTCTGTGCTCTCAGTGCTGTCATGCATGTAGTAGATGTGTCCAAGTTTTACCTGAAGGAGACAAAAAGGATCCAGTTGTCACTCAGCGCGGAAAAGAGGGTAAAAAATATCATGAAATAGGAAGACAGGGAATCAGTGTTTATATCCCCTATAACACTCTTATCCAAAAAACACTGCTTTTAAGAAACAATAAAGCTGCTTATCATTTTTGAATCTGGAAAAAGACTGCCACAAAAACAGGAGGACACTGATAACTGTTGTGTCTCAAGTGTATAATTTTATATCTAATTTATATATTTTTTTGTTTATTTTTAGTTAAGTAATGACCTGAAGTACAACACATGACAATGTTACATTTTTTGCATTAAATTGATCTCAGTTTGTACATGTGAATGACAAGTCTTCTTTGACTTTTGTTTGCTAGGGTGTTCCCCAAGGTTCTGTGCTTAGACCACTTCTTTTTACCTCATATATGCCTCCTCTTGGTGATGTTACTAGCATTAACTTCATACATTTCCATCATTATGCTAATGACACTGAGCTATATGTATCAATGAAGCATAGTTATAAACCTTATTGTGATACCTAGTTCAGCCCAAACTGGTCTCAGCTGTCCCTGAAAATATTTTGAAGTCACTTGCTTGAAATCTCAGATGTTGATTTTTGCTACACTTACAACTCCACCATTTTCAGCCCTGCTCAGAACTGGCCATTTTAGCATAAATTCTTATGAGCTGTTTAGACTGTGCCCCTCTCAAAATTTGTATATTACCCAGGATCTAGATTATTGGCTCAATTCAGTAATAAGATATATTATTGGCTTCAGTTGTTTTTCATTGGGTGCCATTTTGACCGTCTTATGTCGATAAAGAATGAAGCCTATCGTGGTTTTTGTAATGTGTGTTTTTGACACTATTTAATTCTTATGTCACATTGTGCATATGAATTATATATAATCTATATTATTGCACATACTTTGAATAACTAGAAACCAGTAGCACGACTTCACTTTACTAAGCTGTTGCCACAGTATAGGTCCATCACTTCTTACACCCATCATCCAGTTGGAGATGTTTCTCATCTAGGAGGAGGGTACTTAAATCCTTAAAATCTTGTCTATACTGTTTTATTCTGATAAAGACACAGTGTGCGTGAAACTTAAGTCCTTTGCACCTAAATCAAATAGCCAAAGTGACTTGTGTGCTCCAGTTCTTTCTCTGAAATTGCCTTTTTTTTGGAATCCATTGTAGGTTGTTTTCATACTACTTAGTTTGTCTTGGATTAAGTTGTACTTTTAACCTGCCAGATTTATTATTTCTGAATCATACACCACTTGTTGCTCTTTATAGCATGTTTAAGTCAAATTGAAGGAGAAAAGCTGATCAAAGGGGGTTGCTAGCCTCGTAACACAAAGATATTCATCCCCCATTCATTTGTATCACTGCACATGGCTTACAGACTAAAAAAGCCTCAGAGCCACAGCAGTCATGTAAGGCATATTATTTTCAGTGAGAGTGCACATAGTCAAAGTAAGAGTCTGAAAACCCAAAGCAGATGCTAAACTGTGTTAGTGCACAAAGTAAACAGGGTCAGTGATAGCCTGAACAGACATACTTTTATCTTACTTTTGTTGTTTCTCTGTTTGTTTGGCCCTTGCTGTCTCCTGCATCTCCCTTAATCCTCTCAAATGGTATCAGCAGAGTTCAATGTGAGTTTGCGTCTGCTCAAGATTTCCTGCCTGCTTACAAGAGGTTGTCTTACCACTTTGCCTGCTAAATCTTGCTTTGTGCTGTGTTCATGGTGGATTAATCGTGATTCTTTGTGAATTATATAACAAATAGTACATTGCTCTTTTGGCAAAATGTCTGCAGATATAATTTATTATGAACTGCTGCCTCTAAGATGAAGACTGATGGATTAATTGATACTGCCAAGTATGTGAGACGATAGTATAAAGTCTGCTCAGTTATTCAAGCTCCCTTTTGAAGAGTACAAATTAATAACAGATAGTCTGCATTACTAAGTGGAGTTTAAAACATGTAGGCGTTCAAAAGGCTGTACAAGTATCTGTGAAAAAGATGCCTTTGGTTTGGACCTTGACCCAATCTGGGGACTTTAAAAGCAAAAATGTCTCTTTCTCTGCTGCCTTCATTGTTCCAAAGCATTTTAAAAATCTGTCTTTTGAGCGTGCCAGCTTTATGAAAAGTTGTAAATCTCTAGAGTTCTCACTTTTATCCCTTTTTATCCAATATCATCTCTGTTTGAGGTAAAAGGCACAGATATGATAAAGGCAAGAAGAAATCCAATCCAGTTTGTAATTTGCTTGATCTTCAAAAGATGACAGTTTTCAAAAGTGGGAGCAAAAATTTTGTTTGATCTTAAATTAAACTGTTGACCACAGAATCACACATATTATGAATTATGTGACAACGTAGCTTGAACAATAGACTACTAAATCTGCTCAGACACATTTATGTATGTTGTTTTCTTGCACCTTATTACTCCTGTCAGAAAGCTGCTTAATTAACCGTCTCATGCATAGTGGTCTCGACAGAGTACAGCTATTCAAAGGCTGTTCTCTTGTGTATGCACTGGTTTTGTTGTTCTAGTTAGCCGCTTCTGTGTCATCCCGAACCCTGCCACCTACTGGCCTATCATGGCAAGTGCAATTTTTTAGACAAAACCAAGGAAGCCAGAAATGCTGAACATCCCTGGAACATCCTTCTATAGCAGAACATTCCTGCAGTGAGAAATAATATTCTAGAATTAAGTAATATCTAAGGATTAATATAACTGTTAACATTTCCAAAAATGTATTTTCTATTGGGAAAAAATTGTAATTGGTCACATGTCCACTCAACTGTATGCCGTGCATCACTGGCTATATAAAAATTGCATCAGGTTAGCAACATTAAAATGCCTTTATTTAACAGATGTCACACAATTAATCAATTTCTGTTATCAGTTGGTTAAATATATATGTTTTTGGTGTCCAGCTGAGTGGACATGTTTATAACTCCATTAAAATTAGTTAGGTCCATAAAGTAAATTTAATTTCATTGTTTTTATGCCTAAAGAGGAATAAGAACACTTGACTGAGGTTCTCATAATTCATGCATGACAGGGTTAATAAAGTTATAATAATACAGTGTCTTTTTGTATCTTAAAGTAAAACTGCATTGTTTTGTATCATACTGTGATCCACCCTAAGATCACCAGCCCTGTCATACACGATGTATCCTGCTCTATAAAAAAGTTTCTCTATAGGAGCCACAATCAGGCCTTACAGTCTGGCAGCGGCACATGAACAAGAAGAATCCCCTGTGTGGGATGAAACCTTGAGGGAAACCAGATGCACAAAGGAATCAGTCATGTTGTGTCGACCGAGCTCCATGGAAAACATCACCTGCAGCCAACTATGTTGACTCTCTCTCAAACTGAGGAGGAATTTCAGCACCCAGCATCCTCTGCTCCTGTTTCTCGCCCATGTACTCGTATCTCGATCAAATGATCGGACAGCCTGACCAATTCCTCTGGTACTTTTTCACAAATTTACAGAGTTTCAGAGTCGTTCTCTGCAGAGAGGACTGTTGGGACTTTGTTTAGTCATAATCCAGTAAGCTGCAGTGATGAGGGGACGTGGCTCAGGGAACAGGAAGTGCCAAATGGATCCCATATGACGGGCATCCTTCTGGAATAACAACCCCCATCATCATTACCGATCAGGGAAAGTCAGGGAGACAAATGGTCTGCTTTCTGTGACAATAAACAGTAGATGGCTTTTGGACATGTGGCCTTTAGAGTCTACAGAATCAGACTCAAGCTCTTATCAATATTTGAAAGAAGCTGAGTTTTTATTTCATTTCCCTCTTTGACTAATGTAAAGTTTTATCTTTTGTGCCACTGGAGTCTAAATTTGAAATATACAGCACTAGAGCTAGCACACTTGATTCAAAACACTTTGTGCTTCAAGACAGAAATGTCTGTGTGGACTTTAATAGGTCTTCACAGATGGACTACCTAATTGAGATCTGATGGAGAGCAGGCCCAGATTTAAGAGGTGGTGTGTTGTTTGCAAATGAGCCGGCTCTAAGAGCTGACTCTTTTACTTGAATGATGGGAGCCTGATCCTGTTAGAGAGACCGTTTGACTATTGTTGCTGGTATGGAGACTAAAGAGATAATCTTCTTCCACACTGAGACGTTACGGACTGAGGACTCCAGCTCAATGTAATAAAAAACAACAATGTACTGTGTACCAGAATGAAACACAACAACAATAAAAAAAACACAAAAACAAAACAGAATACACACACAAAAAATACAACAACTAAAACACATCATTGCTATCAGACACAGGCCTCCAGTCTCCATAATTCTGAGTTTTTGGGAAATGAAAGAAAAGTTCTGGATATAAAGAAATGGACATTGTATTTTCCTGATTATAAATAATTTTTACCACCGCCAACGAGATTATGTTTTCATCAGGGTCTGTCTGTGTGTTTGTATGTCTGTCTGTTTGTTTGTCTGTTAAGCAAGATAACACAAAAACTACTAGATGGATTTACATGGAAATTTTACCAGAGGTGTGGTTTGGTCCAAGGAAGAAGCCATTACATTTTGGTGGTGATCCACATATTCGTCTGGATGCAAAAAGTTCCCAAAATTTGTGAAAATCCCATAACTTAACATCGGCAGTATTTTAAAAAAAATCATATCTCTGACATCACTTGATGGATTCGCTTCAGAATTTACAGGATAATATATATAATATAGCTCTACCATCAAGGTCAATTTCATCTGAATCTGATCCAGACTGACAGCACAAAAAAAACACTGAAATTTATAATGCAAATCCCATACATTTCTCCTTGGGTACTCTGAGGGTTCCGCCCCTTTTACATCATCATGGGAATTGTTGTTTATTTGCAAAGTCACATCAACGTTTTTCAAGCCTATGTCACTACATTACCCAGCTTCCCTTGCAATGCCAGCAGAGGAGTTCTCCAAATGGACAGACATGAGCGGAGATTTTTGTAATTACTTCTTCCAAGGAGGTTATGTTTTTGCTGTTGTCTGTCAATGTCTTTGTTTGTCTTTCTGTCAGCTTTTCACATTTTCGATAACAACTTTGGTGATTAATGTCAGAAAGACCTTGGCAGGTGTTTGTGCTCAAGGAGCACCTCTAGTTTATTGTGTATTCTTTTTTGTTACTGTGTTTCTCAATTTGTTGTTGCTGTGGTCTTTAATTAGTTTCTTTTGGGAATCAGAATTGAACAGATCATATATAGCAGCTAAGACATTTGGTCGAAATGAGATATTTGGAAAAAACAGGAAAAGAAGGATTAGGGTTTCATAAAAAAAGTAAAAATTACACTTCATTTGCACAGTTTCAATAAAATGCTTTAAACGAGCAAAATTTGGCCTTTTTGAAAAAGGGTTTAATGATAACACATAATGTTTTAAAGCCCTATGAGCTGTCCCATATCCCTGAATTGAATCAAATGGTTCAGATCATTAAAAAGAGCTGAAATTTCCATCACTAAATTGATGCAAGTTGTATTAAAAGAAAGTCCTTCTCAGTTCTCCTTTTTTCTTGAGTTGGATCCAGTAAATGTCACACACTGAACATCTTCACGGCTTAATTGTTCAAAGTCAGGATAAATCAGAGCCAGCGACGTGGTTTCAAAAAGTCTCACATTGTCTGACAGGGGGCTCAGTGCTTATATGACACATCTGGGCTGCAGTGAATGCATTAAACTTTAATAACTTGTGGTTAGGGTGCCTATAGATCTGCATGAGAAACTCTGTTTCTCTTCTTCTGAACTCCCACCATGTTACTGTAGGCTTTCATAACCTCAGCGAACCACCTCAATGATGGTTTTATCGCCAAATTACTACACACTTCAATAAGTCCAGTGACCATTCTCAGGGGGGGAGGGAGGACTTACCCAGCAGAGTCTGAAACAGCATTCAATTCAGGGAGCCAGGGATACTGCCTGGTAGTTATATGCCTCTGTGAGGTTTACAATTTCCTTTCAGTGAAAGTACACTGGTCTGTCAAAAAGATGGGTTGGAGGGCTTTTGCGGCTGTGTGACTGGTAGAGGTCCAATGTCTTTGATGTGTCCACGCATGTTTTGTTATATATTCTGGATTATTGGGCAAAGTGAATATCCATCCATTATCTATATCGCATATCGTTTTCGGGGTCGTGGGGGGTTGGAGCCTATCCCAGCTGACATTGGGCGAGAGGGAGGGTAAACCCTGAATGTGCACTACCTGCTGCACCACCATACTGCCCACAAGTGAAATGTATAGAGGTCCAATTATTGCAAAGAATAAATGTAAAGGAAGTAGATAAATATACAGAAATTAAAGTGTTCTTAGATATTGCAGTCACAAGCAAGGGATTAAATGACCTGGTGTTTGACCTGTGACTTTCAAAATCCACCCAAATCATTCTTAAGTTAAAGTAAATATCAGCATTAAGTTCTGAGAAAATCCTTAAAAGCATTCTCAAGATACTGTGTGAGGAACACGAGATCTTTAAGCTTTATCTTTGATTACATTTTTAGGAAATGTTGGTCATGGCCTGCCCCCTTTTCGCTTTATTCAGGTAGAGCTTTAATGTTTACTAACTGATGAATCATCCAGAAGAAGTGACTAGATTTTGTTGGTGATCCAAATCAGGATATAGATCCAGAAATTGTTTACAAGGATTCATGACATTGCAAGATTGGTCAAATAATGCCAGAAACCCCTTAGTGGAGGGTTGCGTTCAAAGAGAACTTCTACGTTCAGTCTTGAATCAGAGTAGATATTTGAACAAAGATTAAAGAAAACTTTTGAGTGTTTGTCAGGATATTGTGTCCACATGCAGGAGATGAGTTTGAAGCTTATTGACTTTGACCTCTGACCTCTAAAATTCAATCATTTTAGTCTTGAGTGAGGGTCATGAGTTGTGTCAAATTTAAAGAAAACCCTTCTATGCACTCTTTAGACATCAAGTTAACAAGGAAAGGATGAATATGAGTCCCAATGTCCTTATGCTCTGGATGTGAGCGTGGACATACAAATGGATGCGCTGATGGCCAACCTGAAAATGAAATGCCTGTGACCCCAGCTATTGTCAGAGCAGAGACATAAAACCACAGCAGTATGGTCCAGAAGACTATAAATACATCCCTCTTTCAGTTTGAAACAATAACCATCTGGTTTAAATGATGCTGAGGCTGAGGCTGAGGCCTGGATATTTATTTTTCAATCTGGTCCTCATTTGGGAGAGCTGTTTCATTGTGAGAATAACAGTATAGGAAAACATAAAAGTATACCCCATATACACATAAAATGTCTCCAAGAAGCAGAACAAAAGAGCCTTTTATTCCCATTGACATTTCCATAGTAGCAGATGATGATATCAATGCTCATATTTGCCTCTGTGCTACATAAGTGATCTATTTCAATGCAGCAGAGCCATTCCAGCTCAGCACTGGGATCTTTCAGAGGCAGAACGAACGAGTCTGGCGGTAGCAAAGTGCGGGAGTTTTGTGCACACTCACATATTATTACAGGAATATACCGTGCCAGTTTATTTTGGCTTGGGGCTGTCCGAAGACCTCGTCAGATTTTCCACAATGGTTCAGCAGAGTGGAGAGGAGCAGAGGCAGACGAGGACTCCATGTAGGAGCTATAAGATACGCCTCTAACTAGATCCACTAAACTATGTGGTCTTCTCAGAATGCATGAGGTTTTTCCACTGGTATCTACTCATGCATTTTTAATACTTTCCTAAAGCCTGGGCCTCTGAACCCACATAGAGGGAGACCAGATAGCTGTGCTGCAGCAGATTCTACTTCCTCTCTTTCTGCTACAACATAACAAATAGAAAACAGCACTGAGGAGATGCTGAAGAAAGTTCCATGATAAAGCTTTGCTGTGGTAATCATCTGCAGCAGCAACGATGAGAAGAAGATGGTATTGTCCCTGGAGTTATGAAGATGTGGATTGTTTCTTTTGGGGGTGTTTCTGGGAAGTCTGTGGGTCTCACGGTGACAAAAATAAACTGACTTTTGATCAGATAAAATCCAGGTGTGTTGGGTAGACTCAAGAAGAAATTGCATGTGTAATTAATTTTATCCGCTAAAACAAACTAGAATGATTGTTACAGGATCCAGTTTGTGGTGAATTTGGCAACACAAACCAGACAAATGGTTACAATTTGTGCAAGAAATAATTTGTTACACAGAAACTTGAGCTTGAGTTCATGAGGCTGGGACAACAACAATGCCAGAGATAGATTGGAAATATTTAAACAGAAAAAATTCCCAAAGGGTTTTTTCCAGTATGTCTATGGTGACAGTTGAGGCCAGGGGCCGTATCTCTTCAGGATGTGCTGATGCTTGTGAAAGCAATATCTCAAAAAATCTTGGAAGGACTTTTGTCAACTTTGAACACATGCTCACTAATTCTGACCATACACTGTTTGATTTTCCTGCAATTTCAAAGTCACAGACAAACTTCCCCAATGGCAGTGAAGTCTTCGGTCTTGCTGGAGTCAGGGTGCACTCCTGTGGTTGTGGTTGGATGTAAGGTGGGCCTACAACACTTTAAGGAGGCTGTTAAGGACTTATGTAAAAATCAAACATGTTTAATATTATCATAGGTCTTTAGTCTTGTCTTGTGCTCTTCAATGATGTGACTGCAGTAAAAGAACAAACAATATCATCAGGCTCACGTGGACCTAACAGGACGCAACAGACTGTAACCACAGCAGGGAGATGAAGGGGGCATATGGATCAACGGGACGGTCATGAAGTGTCATGATAACCCTTTGCTTGTAGAGAACAATATTTGATAAAAAATGTCAGCAATTTTGATCAAACTTTAGAGTCCACTCTTCACCATAGAGTGGTGAAGAGGGCAAAAAAACAGCAAAATCAGTTTGCACAGGTGGAAGGTGGCTTGTTTTAACTCAAAACGTACACAATTACAACTAGAAAAGCACTCCGAGAGCTCAGACCTCCACCAAGCAGCTCAGTTACAGCAGTGGCTTTTCAGTTCGGATTGGGCAGCCGAGTGTCTGCTCATGTCTGTCCATGTGGAGAATGCTGCGTTCCATTTACATCGGAACTGGGAAGAGGGGAGTGTGAATGACGTGATCTCCGAGTTATCAGCATTCCAGTTACAAAGTCGGACAAAACATGCTGGTCTACCAGGCTATTGT
Source organism: Cetoscarus ocellatus (assembly GCA_037902135.1). Classification (NCBI taxonomy): domain Eukaryota; kingdom Metazoa; phylum Chordata; class Actinopteri; order Labriformes; family Labridae; genus Cetoscarus; species Cetoscarus ocellatus. The sequence goes on from JBAMNC010000277.1 coordinate 2,140,187, forward strand.
TAGCAGAAGTCCTCCACTGGCATTGCAAGGGAAGCTGGGAAATGTAATGACATAGGCTTGGAAAACGTTGATGTCAGTTTGCAAATAAACTACATCTCTCATAATGACGTAAATGAATGGGATTTGCCATTATAAACTTCAATGTTTTTTTTGTGTTGTCAATCTGGATTGGATTAGCACCAAAATCTAATGGCTTCTTCCTTGGAACAAATCACACCTCAGGTAAAATTTTCATATAAATCCTCCCAGTAGTTTTTACATAATCTTGCTAACAGACAAACAAACAGACAAACAAACAAACAAACAAACAAACAGACAGGCCCTGGCGAAAACATAACCTCCTTGGCGGAGGTAGTAACAGTATCTGGTAACAGAGTAGTACCTTACTGGTCCTTTCAGCTTGTTCACCTTAAAGGTACAGCCCTACTGAGACTCTTTCAGCCATTTCACTGACTATTGGCAAGTACCTGAAGCAACCCAATTTTAATAATACTGAACTGTCTCTTTAACCCACTTATTCATCCCAGAGATCCTCACAAATGGACTTTGGAAGTAACCCCGCAGATATGGCTGTGGTGACAGAAGAATTTAGTGCTGATAGAGCTATCTAAAAGAGAGCTATGCGGTTTTGTTATGAGGAGATGTTTGGGGTTTTGCAGCTAAAAGTGAATGAATAATGAATGTTTCTTTTTTTAAGCTATATTAAGACATACCTCTTCCCAGGTAAAATAAGTCAGCTCCTCTCCATCCAGGTAGCGGATGTCTCCATGTTGCGGTGGCTCCTCCACCACAAAGTCAACGTTTGCAGAGCTGTAGAAAGGATGAGTAATGTTGATAATGTTTTCGCCGATCATCTTGCTGAGGCCTTCCTTCACTGTGAAGTTGAAGGTCTGGACGGGGATGAGCCTGGGCATGATATTCACCAAGATCTGCAGGTCCTCCACGGTGGTAAAACCATTGCTGACATCCACAGTGAAGGCGTCATTGCCCTGAAAAGCAGATGGATGTTCGAATAAGTTGTAAACCTTGCACTCTTATCAGAGGCTGAGGTCGTCTTTTGTCAGATTTTACTTTCAATATGATTATGAAAGAGAACAAGCTGCCAGTCTGATTTACTACAATGGGACGGAGGGAAAGACAATAAACCTGGGTGGATGCAGACACGTAGAAAATGTGCTCCTGATCGATGTCCTCCTGGGTGAAGGAGTGGATGTAGTTGAGGACGGGCGAGGTCGGGCTGTCTGAGCTGTTTGTCAGTTTGACCACATGACCCAGAGTAGGGGGGGCTTTGATGGTGAACACCATCTCTGTGGGGAGAATGTCAGCTTGATCCACCTGAAAAGAAAAGAAACACACTGATAATGTCATCTCATCAAATTCCATCCAATCAACTTTATTTTTATGGCACATTTAAAATTTTTTATAAAAACACCATAATATATTGAAAAGAAACAAGAAACACAGTAAAAACAAAAGAGAACTTGTCAAAAATAAAAGACAAAATTAAGAGACTAAAAACCACTGTAATAGAGACCTCAAAACTCTCAAGCTGAATTAAAAGTCAATTAGTAAAAGTGAGCTTTAAGACAAGATATAAAAGTAGGTAAGTTGGGGAACATTCTGATTTCAGGAGGTGACTCATTCCATAATTTAAGGCCCACCTGAGAAAAAGGTTGGTCACCTTAGGTTTTCAGCCTGCCCTTGGGACGACAAGGAGAAACTATCGTGTGGACCTCAAAGATTACGATGGGGAGTAGACTTCTAAAAGATGATTGATGCTATAAGATACAATTCCATTTAAAGACTTAAAAACAAACAATAAAAAGTTAAAAATGAATCCTCAAAGGAATGGGATGCCAAGGAAAAGAGGACAAACTGGGAAGGATATGTTTCCACTTCCTGCTAAAAAAAACATGAGAGTCATTTTGGACCAGCTGTAGATGTGAGATGGGAGTCAGGTTTACTTAAAATAAAGTGCATTAAAGTGGCTCAAAATCATTAAAAGATAAAACTGATTTAATGTTGGGTAAAGGCTGGTCTAAAGCGTTAATCTCTGTTTTGGTTTCACCTATATTTACAAAGCTCAAGGCCACCCAGGCTTTTATGTAATTTTATAAAGAGTTTCAATAGAACTGTCATCATTTAAAAGGCCCTGGGAACCAGCAGAGGTGAGCCCTTGATTTGACCTTCTCTTAGGATTGTGTGGACATTGTCAAGTTTGTTTGACTGACAGCTCCACAGCACAATAAGAACCTAAGAAGAAAGAGCAGAAGCACTTTTGGTGTCCCTCAGACCAATGGTGCTCATGTAAGGGAAACATTAGAAGGACTGTAAGGGAAATCAAAACCCAAGGAAGCACCTAACACAGTCTCAAAAAACACACAAGACCCCCAACCGAAGGGCTAGAAACACCAAAAACCACATCAGTGTGCATTGGCAAGCCCAGTTCAGTGGATATACTTTATAAAGAATGCAGAGCCATTGAAAACATCAAGCTGATTAGCATCAAAGTGACCAGTTACCACAGAAAAGACCTTAAAGGGACATGATCTTCAACAGAGTGTCTCACACAGAGTGAGAGTAGATCTGGATCAGGGGTACTTTTAATGTTCTTTTAACATTAGTGGTAGTGATAGTGAACTCTTGCAGTAAAAATCAAATAAATGAAATCAAGTTAAGGAAAAAATGACCTCTTTAAACTTCTTGATAAAAAGCCACACCATGCTGGCTTGCAGCTATTGACCATTTGCAGACACGTGACTAACATGACATCACTCACAGTTCTGTAAATGCTTTTGTCAACAGACTATCATGCATTTTAGCTGATAATTACAGCGGAGATGCATTTTTGAGCCACTAAAGTAACAAAACGTGTCATTGATATGTAACAAAAATGTCACAGAGTCCGTCAAATGGGTCCTCAAGAAGCCTCACAAACAGAAAAACAAGTGTGTAGATCAGGCTGAAATAGCTGCTGCACAGCAGTCAGACAGCGTGTGGATCATCTGTTTACAGGTAGGATAAAAAGAGGAAAAACAACCATTGCCCAGCAAGATAATTTGGAGATCTCTCCAGGGATTATGATGGCAGTTTGTTCTGGAAACACGAGGAGACTTGCATGAACACAGAGTGCACACAGTAAAGAAGCTTACTTGACGATTGCTAGCATTAGCTTTAGCCCACAAAGAGTTTCTGTTGCAAATGATGGTTTAAGCTTCAAAAAAGGACTCCCTGATAAATAAAACTGACAATTAAAGCCTTGTTAGAATAGTCCACTACACAGCCATAGATAATTATGGTTGGATATGTAGGTTTAGGTTCACCAAGGTGACATTTTTATTTACTTCGCATAGACATCCATTAAGTTACCTACTGGACGGCATAGTTTTTGCCAGAGTGTGACGTCACGTGCCAATGGTCGATTCACGCGCTCCCAATTATGCTTCAGTCTTATTATTTGAAAAACAAAGACAGATGAGCAAATAAGAAATCAATTCTTTTGCATAAAGATTGTATATGACAAAAACTGTTAGAACTAGAAAGTAAACATGTCATTGTTTTTAGCATTTTATATGGATTTCAGTTCTTTTGTAAACAGCTTGCAGTGGACACTGGAGAAACTGCAGCTTTTTACACTAACACTGACTTTTTCGGAGGCCACTGCTTGATTGATAAAGGATAATATCCACTATTAGAGTTTTAACAAAGCGGTGCAATTAAGAAAATACAGAAACACAGTGATTGTGCTTCAAACACAGACTTTAAAGAAAGAAATCTTTAGGGCACATTTAAAATAAGATTTATCAGAAGGGGAAATTTATGACTGGTCCTCTTTGAGAAATTTGATAAACTCTGGAGCCTGAAGCTTTGGTCATGCTCATATTTGATAATAGTTCAGACGACCATGCTGCTTTGTATTTCAAAACAAGGACACACATCAGAAATCCTTGTGGCCATTCTATGAGGGTTACATTCAGTATTTGATTAATATATGAGTTGGGTGATGCTAGAACTTCAAAATATCTTAACCCTGGTGAAATAAGACCTTAAGAGAAAGAAACTAACACTCACAGATACATCTTAATTTCTCTTTAAAGTTAAGACACACTTAAGCATAAGTGATCAAGACATCCAGGACAGTCTAAACCATCTCTAACTACATTCACAATGATCTGGTCGAATAAATTACAGTGGGCTGCAGGAAGCTCCTCGGGGGATGCTCAGCGCCCTGTTTTCTTCACTTAATAGACTGTAATTTAGTACGTAAACTCGATTCAAAGCTCAAACTGTTCAGTCTTATTTAGCCCTGCTTTTATGTGGTTATATTGTAGATTAGAGACTGGGATACAAACCAGGCCGGCATGCTTGAGTGAGTCATGTGAAAGTTTGATTTCAAAAAGAGAAAACAAACTGAAAAAGACAAACAATGCACAGGCTCATAATCATGGCCACATTCTGTAAATACTGACTGCTGTCATACAGAATAAAAATAATTTCCCACTTCAAAGATTCAGTTTTAGCAGAGCAAATGTCTCCAAAGCTGGGCCCTGTTTGCCCCTGTTCCTGCCACTTTTAAGGCCCCTTTCCCCCACCTTGGGCCAACCTGCTCTGATGGTTAACCAGTCACTTCAGAGCTTCTCCACACCATGTTTCAACAACTCTGCAGTCTTTGCTCTGCAGTGGTCTCACTAGCCCAGGGAAAGGGGCTTAAACTGCTGATGAAACAATGGTTAGATGTAGCACTGGTAGGTGTACTCAGAGGCGCAGAGGAAACAACACGTTTAAGGCAGCTATTGGCACTGTAAACAGAGATAAAGAGAGAAGTCCTGATGCTTCAGGCTTCAGGTGTCTTGTCTGTAGAAGTTCTGTCCCACTCAAACTAAAGGGTATGAATTTGAACAATCCAAATATGGGCTTTTTAAAAACGATAACACCCTCACATATTAGGGCTATTTCTGTCACACATAAAATCTGCAGTTAGGTGTGCCAGATGTCAGAATTGCTTTGACACAACAGATATGCATCTGAAACCAATACTATAAATCAATTTTTTAAATGGCTGATGCTTGTAAAATGTGCTGATATCTCCTGATACCTATGTTGTACCAATACCAATGTGTATCACTAATATTAAAGAGCCCACATTATGCTTTTCTTAGTTTTATGTTCTCTTTAGTAAGTCACTTTCATATATCAATAAATGAAACATGACAAAAAAATTAACAATTGCCATGAACATTCAAAAAAATCAAAAGTAATAATATATTATTGGAATATATGTACTTCTTTGAAAGAAATTAGTGGTGTAAGTGATATCATGGTCCATTAAAGTTTCTTGTATATGCATTTGTAAACACATACATATTTGAAAAACAGTAAATACTTAGTTTTCATTGCTGAAGAAATAGTCTCAATTGTCGTATATTCTATGTGTACCTTATTTACTTATATCCTGCTGTTTGTTAGCCTAATTTGTTCCTTTTTTTTAATTAAGTAAGCATATTCGTTAGAACATGGGTATTTTGCAATTTGCAGTGTGGCCCTCCAACTGTGTGAATAATAGTAATGTGGCCCTAAGTTGCTCATCCCTGTTTTATAGTGTGTGTGAGCACTTTTATGAATGAGATAAAAAGTCCCAAGCATCAGTACTTCTTCTCCTCATGTTGATGCCAGGAGGACATTCCAATCAGGAATTAGCCTAATGGAAGCAGGGAGCACAACAAACACGACCATGGCGATGACCGTAAGCCAGAAGTACATAATTACAGGGGTAGCTTTGAGGTAAGAAGGCTGGAAACCACTGCTGTACAACATGGAGGTAGAGGATTAAATAGTATTACCTTGAGGTACTCCTGGTTGATGATGGTGTGCTCCCCCTCATAGGAAATGATGACTGCGTTGGTTATGACCTCTGGTGCAGAAAGGTAACCTTGCTTGAATATTTTAATCCTGAATGTGCCCTCTTCAGAGTGTCCTCTAGCCTGGACAATGAAGCTGAATGAGTCCTTGGACCTCAGACTTTCATAATTGTGCTCATAGGACACAACTCCCTTTTTCAGATCCTCTTGAGTGAACGCCAAAGCCTCAATGCCACTCACAATAATCCTACCATCACTTGGAGGGGATGTGACCAGGAACTTTATCTCACTGTCGTCTCTGATGTCCATGTTGGTGTCAGCACTCAGCAGTGTGGTGTTAAGAGTCTTGGTGCTGCCATGGTCAATGACAATGATTGTGTTGTTGACTACTCGCAGGTAGGGATCTCCTGCCTGGATCTGGAGCAGAGCGGTGGTCTTGTGGAAGCCATCAGACACCTGCAGGGAGAAGGTTTCTCGGTCTGCACCATGGTGGATGAAGAGAACTTTCTTGTCTCGCAATTCAGCTTGTGTGAAACGAAACAAGGATTGAGCAGGTCTGGCTGCTGAGACGATGTTGCCTGAGAGGATTCCCTCACGAGCGTAAACGATCTGGGTGTCGTTGAAGCCTGAGTCGTCATCTTTAAACTCGATGACATCAGTCGTTAGCACACGATGGCCATGACGGACAACATTGAAGGTTCTGTCCACAATCCTTACAGGTGCGTGCTCATTCTTGGACTGGATTATAATTTTGAAAACATCTGTTACTGTGGCCTGGTTGTCTAAATGCTGTGCTCCTTGGTCTACCACTGAAAAATGGAACTCATCACTGCTTGACTTGGTGCCATCATGCTTGTAAATAAGCCTGTTAAGCTCAAGGTCCTCATTGCTGAATACTCTTATTGCTCCCTCAAATCTTGGCTGCCCAGGTGGGGAGTCCCTGATCAGTCTTCCATGCTTTGGCCCTTGTTTTACTGTGTACACAAAATCTGCAGAACCAGAAGACTGCATCCAAAGGTAGTTCTTGTTCAGAGTCTGCTCACCACCTTGCAAGACAATGAGCTTTTCATTGGTCAAAGCTGGAGCGTCTTCATCAGCAAGGATGTTAATTTGGAAGGTATAAAGAGGGGAGAATTGATCATCAGCGAGAACTCTGAACTGGAATTGATCTGTGCTGTCCACGCTTCTATGTACACGCACCTTGTAGGTGAGAGAACTGTCCAAGAGATCCTTCTGTGTGAAGGTGTCACCCTCAGTAAGCTCCCTCTCCAGCAGTTTAAGACTACCAAGAGTTGGAGGCTTCACAAGGACGTATTTGAGCATTTCTGGAGCTGTGTTTTTCCCTTTTACCTCTGCCTGAAGCTCTGAGGATCCAATTATCTGCTCCTCACCTGGCTGCATCTCCAACGCAATCATGGTTGAAACTTTGACTTGTGCAGGGATGACCTTCACTAAGAAGGTGTTCTTGTTGAGGAGGAACTGCCCAAGGTGGATGTCAAACTGGATCCGCTCGACCACGATGTCTTCCTGATCACTAGAATCGGTGCTGACATACCTAAGGCGGGCTTGATCAAGATCTGATTGATGGAAAGTCGTCACTTGCTTATACATTCCCTCACTTGTCATCTTTTGTAGCTCTCCGTACATTAAAGGTTGTGTGACATTGTATAAAACATCTCCATTGCGAGGGTGAGCAATCACAGCCAGTTGTTGCAGACCAATTGACGCGTTGTTGCCTTGAGACAGGAGAAGCCCAGTGTTGGTGACGATCGTCATATGCGGCTGCGTCACAGAGAGCTTAAAAGACGTCGAATGGCTGACTGACTGTCCATCAGATACCTCCAAGGTGATTTCACCGGCAGCACCACCTCTGTGTACAAAGTAGATGTTTCCATCTTTCAGCTCTCTGCAGGTGAATTCTGAGATGCTTCTTCCTGGCTGCTGACCATTTTCCAAGTAACCAACCTCTGAGGGGAGTTCTGAGGTCACAGTAACCACCAAATCATCACAGCGGGAATCTGAATCTGTGATCTTGATTAGGGTGGGGTTTAAGCGAGTCCTGCCATTTTCCGTGATTGTGATCTCCCCTCCACCAAGTTGTGGAATATCATTAACTGGGATTATTTCAACTGGTATGATGTACTCACGAGGAGTCCTCAAACACTCTGGGAGGTAGCCACTGCTGGTTGCAACCACCTGAAGCTGGATTTGATCTGCCTGCCTTTCATTCCCATCATGCATGTACTTAATCTTCTTGGTGGCGACATCCAGAAGAGTGAATTTTTGAGTGCGCTTCGTGCTAGTATTGATATCCACCAAGCCGTATAGGGGATCATTCTGGACTGTGAAGATAATGTCTGACTGACGCATTCCAGCAGCACTGAGATCAAAAGTAGGTTTAAGGTGGCTCACATCAAGAACAGCTTCCCCACCTTCAGGAACAAGCAGCATGGTGACATCGAGGAGTTTTCTAACAGTCTTGAACATCTCTGGAGTGTCATCTGTTGGGTAGCAGTGCTGTTCGTTGAAGTCCATATCAATGTATCTAAAGCGCACAGGGGGAGCAGTGGTAGTTCCTTCATTATCATAATAACTGGAGTAGTCGTAGTCTTCTCCTTCACATTTTACATGAACATCTTTGGTCACTAAAGCATCCTGCAGGCTTCTATCCTTCTGGTTTACTTTTATTTCCCCCAAGCATCCAATGAAGGACTCAGCAGTCATTTCCTCCTCCACACGACTCAAGGATCCACTCTCACGGAAAACATCTTTCATCTTACCCTGAATGCCTCCCAAGTACAAGTTCCCAACCAAGTCCAACTTTTGTGTGGGGTCTAAAGGTAGAGAAGAAGACTGGCTGTCAACATTGATCACAAAAGAGTTTGGGCTGACTTGCACTTTCACTCGATGCCACTGATCATCGTCCAGCTGCACCTGTGTGTTCTCCAGGACCTCCATGCCATCCCCAAGGTCAACCATACCTTTAAGGAAGCCTTTCACAACACCAATAGCAATAAAGTCTGAGTCCCTTCCTGGGTGGAAAATTAGTAGGGCATCCTCAATGGTGGTTTTCATCAGGAACTCCAAAGCCCTGGGAGCACCACTAGCCCCACTCCAGGTAGGGAAGGACACAAAGGAATCAGGAGTGCTGAAACTAGTCGCCTCCCCATCACCGGCCTCAAACTCACTGCTGCAGGCTTCCTTGGTGTCATGGCACTGTTTGAAAGCAGAGCTTAGGATGTCAAACTGATGGGAGATGAATTTGACCTGGGTCATGCAACCACGAAAAGGGGGGATGGCAGTGCTGAGGTAGGAAGCTTCCAGTTCACCGGTTCCTCCGAGCCAAATGCCCAGATCGATGTTGAGCTGTTCCCCATCATTGTCCACTGGTATGAATGTTGGGAAGAGGTCATCGATGGTCATGGTTAGCTTGCCATCCTGTAATGTGAGGGAGACTTTGTGGTCCATTAGGTTATTCAGCTGTACTCCTAAGGATGAGGTCAGTGTCACCTCGCCCGCACCCATGTTCATCCGTGCCTATAAAAAACAGAAACAGAAATAGTGTATTTACAAATTTGCTAATATCCCAACAGCAGATGACAAAACACAAGCCCTTGGATTTCTGCACCCCTCTGGGTCCAAATATAGATTCTAAAACTTCACTCCTCATTTTTTAAATGCAAATTTTGACCTGACAAAAATGTCAGACCTGCTAGTCCATTGTACAGTATGTATATATATATATATATATATATATATATATATATATATATATATATATATATATATATATATATATATATATGTATAGATAGATATATATATAGATAGATATATTGCTGTCTTCAAATAATTACCCACACTAAAGAGGTAATGTATTTGTTGGTGTGTACATTTGTTGGTATGTTCATGAGCAAGATGACCCAAAAAGTTCTCAATGGACTTTGATGAAATTTTCAGGGAGTGTTGGTGATAGCAGGAGGATGTGATTAGATTTTGGTTGTTATCAGGATGTGGATCCAGGAATTGCTTAAGACCTTGCTTAAGAAGCTTAAGGGTTCTAATTTTTGGTAACCCAAAAGTACTCAAACCTATCACGTCTCTTGGTCTGTAATGAATATACGCTACAGATGACTTTTCTAAGTGTGTAACACAGAAATCTAATGTCTATCTAATGTGCAAGTCCTGCGCTTAGTATTAGGTGTTTTTAAAGGAAAGCCACTGTTGTCTTACAAACTCCATTCCAAATAACAAACATAATTTAGTCAAATATGTTGCAAGAGTGTTTTTGCATCTTTCTTTGTTGATAGTTTTGTGATATTTAGTGCTTATGTTGCTTAATTTGACATAGCAAACCTCTGATTTACATAGTGAAATGTCATGCCTCAGTCATTTACTGTACCTGCACTTTCCCATTTTGAAGCTCAAGAAACAGGTAATCCTCCATCCCTGCAGCCAGTAACAGCAGCCCACTTCTCCTACTCGTCTTGATCTGTAGAGACAGCTGGAAAGTGGAGACATCTTGGACCGCCTGTAAACTGCAGTAGCTGTCCCCAAAATATGATTCTGTGAAGAGAGAAAGTAAGAAAACAGCAATTAAAGATAAGAAAACAGCATCATGTCAGCTTAGAAGACAAAAGGCATGAATAACAGTGATTTAAAACTTGTGTAAACACTATTTTGACAACACATGACAGGCACTGCTAACTTGATATGCAAGGCTTAGACAAACTGATGTGTAGCATCTGTGGGAACTTAAATAAGCAGTTGGACATGAACCAAGTAAATCAGCATTTTTCTGTGTAACATTATCGTGCAACTTGTTCTGGAGTGATCTCTATATTATTAAGTGCCATCCCAGCTGCTCCTGGCTGCAGAGTTTCTGCTCTGGCCTCAAAGGGATCCTCTCACTAAGCCATCACTCATTACCCCTGCAGAGGCTTTTTCTGGGCATGTAGAGTCTAGGGGTGCAGGATTTCCCAGGCTTGAGCTGTCTCGTTCCCAGTGATATGCTAATTCAGCCACCTGCCTCGGACTGTGCTTGCCGGGGCCCTCGACAAAATGTAAACCACGGAGGAAGTCAATTATTTCACAGTGCACATGCTCTCAAATTGAACTGGACCACCTCCAAGACCCCGTTTCCTTGCCATGTGTTTTCCACGGCTTTAGCCAAGATGATGGAGAGTGAGGGGGGCTTTCCATTAGCCACCCACAACCAGAGATAATACATCAAAAGACAGTGACTCTCGAGTCTTCTGATCACATCAGGCAGATGGTTTGAAATATTTGGGATTGTGAGGCGGATAGAGACGCTGCTGTGTGAAAGTTAGAACATTCCTTCCAGATCATGAGGATCAAAATGTACCCTCAAACACAACAGAAGCTTCCAGTAGCCCGGCAGGAAGGTGGGCTTCATGCCACGAGGGAGAAAATATCACAAAGTAGCTTCTCAGACATGAGTGAGTCAGAAAATAGAAGAGGAGAAAATACAACGCTAAACATTCACATTGCAAAATTAGATCACTGCCTGGTTTTATTCCTCCGTGGGGACTGTGCTATTGCTAGAAATACAGTGGTTGGCAAACAAGAAGAGCTACTTTTTGTGATCGTTTGAGGTGATGTGGCCTTTGACCTCCAAAATCAAATCAGTTCACCCTCAAGTCCAAAGTCTGCAAAAGTTCCCACATGCATTCTTGAAATATTGTGCTTGCAAGAGCTGTAGGTCACAGGGCCTTTGGCCTCAGAAATCTATCAAGTTCTTCCTGGAGACAGAGAAGATATTTGTACAAATTGAATAAAAATCCCATACGATCTCAAGGGATACAATATTCACAAGCAATAAATGGACATGAGAACAAATCAGTTTGACCTTTAATCCTTGAAATCGTATTAATTTGTCATTATACCAGAGTGGGAGTTTGTGCAAAGTTTTCTTGAAATATTGAATTCACACACAAGGTTTCTTTGTGAGGTGCATGAATCTCACCTTTAACCTATGGTCAGAAAGTTGTATTGTTAACAGGCAAGTGATGAGCTGAACCTCTGAATTCCAAACTCAAGTGAATCCCTGTTTCAGTCAAAGTGGACATTTGTGAAAGTTCTGAGGAGAAAAAAACTCAAAGTTTTCTTGAGATCTCACTTCAACAAGCAAAGTTTGAACAACGGTTCATCATTTTTCAGGGTGTAAGCTTCTGCCAAGTTTGAAGTGAAGCCTTTGAAGTTTTACTGAAATTCTGTATTTGCAAGTAAAGGATGAGCATGAGTCCAAATGACTTTTATTTTTGACCTATGAGCCTCTGAACTTAATAAGTTGATTCTTGAGTCAGACTGGAGACTCATTCAAAGTTTATGGAAAATCCATTAGAGCTTTGTTGGGTTATCATGATGAGCAATGGATAAACATGAGGTTCAAAGACCCTGGTCTTCAACCAGTGACCCCCAGAATCCTTTAAGTCCATCCTTAAGACATGGTGGACATATTTGCAAAGTTTAAAGACAATCTCTAAAGGCTTCGAGAGATATTATGTACAGAGAATGGTTCTGATCTATATACATACACAATAACACAATGCCTCCAGCCTGTTCCTGCCTCCTCCTCTCTATGGTTGAGCTGGAGGCATAAAATGGATAAAATCTATCCTCAAGACTAATGAGGAAGGTGTCTGCGTAGGTGAAAATGTTTATGTGCCTTTAAAGGGCAGTATGCCTCTGTGTTGTGTCTTCATTAATGCCACGCTGCCAACTTCAAACCACTGAAGGGCACATTTGTCCTTTGCTCTCTCATCCTGTAAACGAAGCCCTCCCTCTCATATCTGCAGCAAACACTGCAAATGTGAGCAAAGACAATCATTTTGATGTCGGCAAGGACAAAAGACAAAGCTTTTTTTTCCCCTGCTCATGCTTTAGTGATTTCACTAAGAGGCATTTGCTTTCACTTCCAAGGCTGCTCTGTCAGGAACAAAGTCGGTGATGAACGGTCTCAGCTTGGTGACAAATACACAGAGACTTTTGATTATACGCCGCTGCACTACACCGGCCTTCTGCAGCCAAAGACACACCAGGATGGAGTTTCTGAGAAACAAACATGATAGGAAATGTTATTCGACATAAAACACACCACAGCTACGAAGTAGGGGTGGGAGTTGATATGATTCCACTGATACCGAAGCCAATATTGTTTCTCCTTTCTGTTAACTCATTCTTCTCTGACTGATGTGGATTTTCTTTGTGGAAAAAAGTAGACCTAGACAAGGTGTGCCAACAATGTCAAACACATGGCACTCCTGATATTGCTGTGCTGCATAAACAAATGTTTTGGCGTGCTGCTGGTCTTTCCACAGCCACAGACATTGTACATATGCTGTACATGTCATGTTAGGTAAGATAAATCTACACTCAAAGCGAAAGTGCGGATGTTGGAGGTGGGGTTGCTAAAGGCTGATGGCACTTGTAAGTGTTTTTGCTGATAAAGCAACTTGCTAGCTCTCATCCTGAGGGGAGATAGCTGGTTATGGATGCTGGCCAATATATAACAGTCAAGCGTGCTACCCAAAGCCTAATAACCTCACTTTTTGGGTAAAACTAGAACTACAATGGCTCAACTAGACGCTAAAGTAAGATTCTTTACAGTGTTTCACTTTTCCTGGACAAAGCCCCAGTGTTTGGAACTGTTTAGTGACGCAACATGTGGGCAACATATCCTTCCACCGGCAATGTGCACTCATCAGTTGTCTTCTGTTTTTCTATCATCTGTCTATTGTGATCACTTCCTTGACTTTCTTGTTGTTGTTTGTGCTGACTGCCTCTCTCATAAACCCACAATGTGCAGCATGCAAAACGAATGCTAGCCATACACGCAATGATTTTCAAGAAATTTCAGAAGAGCAGACAAATTTCCAAAGGCAGAATAAAATCCTGAGAGTCCTGCAGGAGTGAGGTGCACAACTATGATTGAAAGGTTTACGTATAAGGTGGACTTTAGACTAAGGCAGAGTTTAAAGGCAGTCTGTCTCCTATCTTGATGTTACCAAAAAAACAACCAAAAAAAAAAAAAAAACATGTTAAAATCTTTGGAAGTTTCAAGCTCTGTCTTTTGTAAACTGTGCTGTTTAATGATGTGACCAGAAACAAATAGCACCAGGCTTGCAAGCACCAAGAAGCTTCTAAAGAAGGGAAGGTACGTCAGGCTCTACTGGACTGTTCAGAATATACAGACAATCTTTAGATTTCATGTCCTCCTCTTTGACCAAAGAACCAGTGCACTGAGGAAAAGGAAAAACAATGGGCAAAATTTACAGAGGACTGAGGATATCAATGAGTGTGCTATCGCAAGCTAGCTTAGCAGCTGACCACAGACACAAGCTAACCTTACATTCTAGCCAAATATCACCGTTTTCAGTCATAAAAGTCTTTCTTCAGTGCTTCCTTTGAGGCATTCCCTCTCATACACACAAATGTGTTTGTAAAAGGGCATTTTATTTTGGACAACAATCTTTAGCAGAAATAAACTGCTAGCACAGAAGTTAATCAGTAAGTAATCAGTAGTTAAAATAACCAGTTGCCAAACAGTACTCAAAAGTTTTTCCAGCAGAGAGAGAGAGTAAACACAAGTTTAGAAAGCAAACAGGACCAATATGAGACAACACTACATTCAACAACAGGAGTTAATCTGTAACAGCTGCACAGAAGAAATTAAAACATGTTCAATAAATATCCAAAATATATTAGAAAATAAGGGTAAAAGTAAAAGAGTAAAATGGGTCAAAATACATATGTAAAGGTATGCCTTGAAACAGTATATACACACCGATTCTTGAGAGTTGGGACTAAACATGTCCAACATTGAAAAGTCTGATTGATTTATCAAAAAATCAAGAATTCACCATGATTGACAAACTTCAAAAGTTAAATCCAAAGGAACTGTGTTTACCAATGTTGTTTTTATTTCCACACATTTGTATCCTTTTTTGGGACATTTGTGTAAAAGTCTGATCTGAGGTAAGAAGGCCCATGTTATTGTATTTATCCTCTGCAAGAAGTCACAACACTGACTAGCCCAAAAAACTTTAAAAAATATCTACAATTGTGAATTCACATAAATCAAATTACAAAGAATGGCTATAAATATATAAAACAATGTATGACGTGACTGTCAAACAATATTTCAGCAAAAATCTGTTATTAAGTTTTGTCCTCAGTTTCTGTCAACTCCGTCAAACATTTTCATAAACTTAAATTAGATTTCTACCTGGGTAATATTTAGATGTTATGTTGTAATTATGTTGCTTTTGCTGTTAGCCGTATAATTTGATGATATTTTGAAGGCCTCTGGCATGTACTATTTTATTTTTGGACTTAAGGGGTAGGACTAGATCATTTCTATACTTCATCCTGCACCCTTTTCAAATGGAAAAAGAAACAGAGAGAGGACCCCTTCTGTCTGCTGTGATTGTCCAATGTATTTTTTAAAAAAAAGATGTTGGAAATAAACCATTAAAAAAAACAAACAAAAAAAAACAACAACAACAAAAATAAAACATTGTTAGCTCCTGGTTGAAAGTTAGGGTACACCTCGGACTGATTGTCAGCCAATTACAAGGCCAACATAGGTTGAAATACAGTCATTCACACACTCACAGGGCAGTATTTGTAAGATAGGAGTCTGCGGGTCTGTGGCTAAAAACTCTGCGGTTTGCCCACAAATCGAATGTTTTTAAAGTCTCCTTGTGTTGGGAAGGCAAAAGCTATAGGCATTAATACAAGCCAAATTATATCAACGCCTCAAACTAGTTTGAACTGCTTTTTAATTGGAGACAGTTCTTCATTACCATCTCTACAAAGAACCGAAATAATTTTAGAACAAGCAGAAATAAAACTGAGATCATTTCCAAGAATCTGTAATAACAATAGAGCTGAAACGCAAATATCATTTGTTAAACAAATTAAAAGAAATTATAACAGCTACACATCACTGATTGTCTAATGTCACTTTTCAGAGGCTATTGTCGTTAGCTTTATCTGAATGTGCCGGGGGCTATTATGGTACAATTCAGAGACTTTCTGCTAAGGCTAAGGTGCTGCAAATGAAAGAACAGCACTAATTGCACAAGAGCCTCCAGGCTGAATCCAGAAAATAGGGGAGCAGACTCTTTTCTTACAGGCAATTGCATTAACAAAGAAAATCGCAATGAGCTCCATGGTTCTTAAACCCCGAGCTTTTGTCGGATTGTTCGCTGAGCATAGGGATAAAAAGCTGAAGGAGAGAGTGATGCCAAGACAATTCCGCCTGGGGATTTTCTGGTTCGAATTCAGCCTGCCGCTGTTGTCTTCAGGAAGAGAAGCACATTTTCTAATGATGCACACAATAGCTCAAGTCTCTGCAGCGTACCTGGACCTGGAATTCATTAGTTCCCAAGCTAAGCCTGTAAAGCTGAGGAGAAGAATGGGCTTCATGTCGGAAAGCACATTTTCACCATGCTATCTGTGACACCGCTTTTGTCTGTGCTCTCTTTGCTTTAGCCATCCTCATGCTCATGTCAAGCTGACAAAAATGGAATCAAACCTTCTGTATGAAAGTCAGGCATAATGATGACGGAATTATGAGACACTCCTCTGTTTTTTTTTTTTGTTTTACAACATAGCAATCCGTCTTTCAAGCTCTTCGAGCTAGCTGTAGATTGGATCTAACTGAGGCTTTTTTGCTGACAAGGCATGGATATCTGGAAAAGATCATTCCTGCTGAAGCCAAGAATCTGCTTTAACATGGTGTCAGTGTAGCTGCTGTGTACTTTACCCTGCAAAGTGTGATGAACCAGGCATAAACTTTCACTTCAGGCAGCAGGACAGCGTTTATTCTAATAATAATAGAAGAATATCAGGTCTCTCACCACCAGTCTCAATGTACTCAGCTCCAAAAATGCACGAGGACAGGATAGTGCTGACTGGATAAAAATATGATATGAAGCAAAGATAAAATATGTGAAAGGAATCTGAAATTTGGATATTCATTCAAAATCTGACTAATCCTTTGGTTCATATGCTTATACCAGCAACTTTATTAGGTAAACCTGTTCAACTTCTCATCACACAAACACTTAATCAGCCAATCACATGGCAGCAGCTCAATTCATTTTGGCATGTTAGCATCCTCCTTAAGTCCAAAGTGCGTATCAGAATGGGGAAGAAAGGTGATTTAACTGACTTTGAACGTGGCATGTTTGGCAGTTTTAGTCATAATTTAGTCATCTTAATTGTTTTAATTTCAGTCTAGTTTTAGTTGATGAAATTTCACAACATTATAGTTGACAAATCCACTGTAAATTTAGTCGACTAAAATATGAATTGTAAAGTGTAAGGCATTTTTTATGTTTCCTTGAATTTCTGAAGTCATGTTTTACACTTGGACCCTGCCACCATGAAGCTAAGGCAGTTGTGATTGGATGTCCCTCTTAACTCATCCAGCCTTTCCACACAACCTAAGTAGCTGTGATTCCTAAATTGTCCCTACTTTCTACATGATGAAATGAGGTCTGATTGGATTTAGTCTCTGTCACACATTATAGTCTAGTTTTTATTTGTTGACAAAAATGTCAGTTAATTTAGTTTTAGTTTTTGTCCATGTGCACTTTTTTTATTACTTATAGTCTAGTTTTCGTCAAGGGACAAAAGGTTGTTGACGAAAACTATGATAAAAATAATCAGTCAACAAAATTAACACTGCATCTACTAGGATCTTCACACCCACCCACCTCTTGGGTTGAGAATGGCCCAAAAAAGAGAGTATCCAGTGAGTGGTTCAGGATGACAGAAAGGCAACAGTAACTTAAGTAATTCAGTATAACCCACGTATGAAGAAGCCCATCTCTGAAAGCACTATGCATTAAATATTAAAGTAAATAGGCTCAAGCAGCAGAAGACCACACAGGGTGCCACTTCTGTCAGCTAAGAACAGGACACTGAGGCTTCAAGTCTCACAGGCTCACCAAAAAAGAAGATTGGAAAAATGTTGCCAAGATTTCTGATGCATAGGGTCAGAATTTGGTGTCAGCAACCTGAAAGCATGGATCCATCCTGCCTTGTCTTAACGATTCAGGCTGGTGATGGTTTCTCGGCACACTTAAGGCCCTTACTGCCAATGATCATGGTTGAAAAGTCCTAGGGCTCTAATTTCGTAGACCAGGCGCAGGCAGGGCGCACCTGCCATGCGCCGCGCCTGCACCGTGCCTGCTCCGCGCCAACAGGGTGTGTCCAGGGCATTTTGCAAGTTTCGTGCACGGCGCAGTCTGGCGCAGGCAGGCGCACCCACGCCTCCGTCTCTTCTACTGGCGCACGTAGCAGAGAGGGAGGAGATTAGACTTGAGTGGGTTTAACACAGCCGAGTGTGATCTTCACCAATCAAATGAACGCCTCTCCTCGCCTTTTAATGCGCCGCGGGCGAGGCGCAGTGGCAATTTAACCTTGGTGGAGAAGAAGGTCAGAGCCGCTGTCACTTTTGCAGCAACTGGGAGAGTGCAGGAGCCACCGGGCCACGCATTGGAGCCTCGATGTGCGTCACCGTGTGGACCACCTCACAGGCCAGATGTAATCTGTTCCTGCGTCATAATAGGAGTACAAAATTAAGTGATAATTACATTTAAACACAACAGCAGTCTAATCCATTCATCATGCTTGTGATCCACCTGCAGTACTGGTCTGTCATCACCAAATAGCCGCGCCTTAGGTGAAAATATATCCTCCTTGCAATAATGTAGGCTACTCCATCTTTTAAGATCACGTTACGAATAAAGATTAAAACAGAGAAATATGGGCAATCGCAGGTAAATCCTTAAGACACCGAGTGACTTACATTTATTCAGCGAGAGTCTCTCTCTTTTTTTTCTTTTCTATTTAATTTCATGAGATGAGAGAAGCCGGATACTCCGTATCGGATTATGTGGCTGTTTGTGGTTGGCTGAGAGTTGTGAACTCGTTAGTTATGACAAATGTCTCTGATCCGACATCAGATGTGACGGGACAATTAATATAGATACAAATGTATGTGCTGGTTCAGACGGTTACATTAAGTAGTGGTTGCTGTGATTGTTTATTGCATTGAAATGTGCCTGACACTCTGGACACCTGCCTGTGAGGTTTTGGTGACGTGTGTGCACTGTGCGCTTGTCAGCCAAATTACCACTGCCCCAAGTGCGCCTCACCTGCGCCGAGAATAGACCAGGTTGGAGCTGGCGGGCTCTCAGCGCACCTTCCGAGCGGTTTTTTGGCACGAAATTGTCACTGCGCCAAGCTGAATCTGTTGACACCTCCCCCTGGTGCGCCGTCACACCCATCTCGGTGCAGCCGGTCTACCAAATTGCCAAATTGGCTGCGCACAGCGGTGCGCCGGACGAAATTACTACTGCGCAAGGTGCGCCAGGCTGCGCCATCCTACGCCACCCTGAGTTGCGCCAGGAAATTAGAGCCCCTAGTCTACATTAGTGTTGTTGTTAACAAT
Source organism: Cetoscarus ocellatus (assembly GCA_037902135.1). Taxonomy (NCBI): domain Eukaryota; kingdom Metazoa; phylum Chordata; class Actinopteri; order Labriformes; family Labridae; genus Cetoscarus; species Cetoscarus ocellatus. The sequence goes on from JBAMNC010000277.1 coordinate 2,159,534, forward strand.
GTCCATCCCTTTATGACCACAGGGTCCCAATCGTCTGATGGCTACTCCCAGCAGGATAATGCACCATGTCACGAAGCTCAATCACCTCAAACTGGTTTCTTGGACATGACAATGATTTCACTTTGCTACTGTGGTGGATTTCAAACTTTTCTTAACTCAAGGCACATCCCATGTTCATATCTGTGAAAAATAAGCTCTTTAACATGTGTTACGGTATCTCTTCAGTCTGTGTGTCTATCTGTGTATCCCCAAGCAGTGAGACTGCTAAACAGTCACCCCCCTCCTTTCTCTGCCCCACCCAGAAACACTCACCATGCCCCATCGTTACAATAGCTGTGAACTGGTCTTTGCACTGCTGCAAAACTGAAACATCACTCAAAAAGCTGTCTGTTCCCTCAGTGTGTCAATTGCCCTCTTTATGCTGTTACTGTTTACTACATTTGTACCTGCACTGGATCATTTATTTATTTATATAACTGGGTATTGTGTATGGATTTTAAACAGTGGGTGGTCAGGGACTGGGAGATGGGGTTTTTGCACTCCATATTTATTTCTTTTGCTATGCAGTGTTTGATTGCTCTGAACATAATCTCATTGTTTTATTTATTATGACAATGACAATAAATAAATGAATTGAATTGAATTGAATTGTGTCCACTAATGCATAATAAGATTGGACAAAAAGCTTCACTTCTGATAAAATAATTCAAGAATATTTAAAATTGTGTCAAAAGTTACTTCAGAAAAATATTTATACTAATAAATTGGAGCCACTGAAAAATGGCAAAAAATGTACTCACCCTACTTATTCTGTCACCTTAAAGGACCTCTTTGAATTTTTGGATGTTTTTTTGAGTTACAGAACATCATATGTTTCAGATTTTCTGTCCATGGACCACGGATGCAAAAAAAGCTTTAGAGCTAAATCTAGCTCAACATTTGTGTTGTGCATGGTCCCTGTCAAATAAACTAAATTAAACTGGCTGTTTATGGAAATCAATGCATCTTAAGAATTCTTTATTAGTTGTAAAGGAAATGTATGGTTTTACAAACTTTATGGTGCACCCAGACGAGGCTCATGCACACCAGTGTGCCCTGCAAAGCCATTTGAGAACCTCTGCTCTTGTGGCCTCCAAGGTCCTCAGATCTCAATCAAAAAGAGCACCTTTGGGATGTGGTGGAAGGTAGAATTAAAGCAGTTCTGAAGGGAAAAGGGGGTCCGACTGGGTGCTACCGGTATGTACCTAATAAAGTGGCTGGTGAGTTTCTTTTAAGATTTTTTTTTTTTGTAGGATATCATTGTTTTGGTTGAAAGCCCCCTGGTGGCCAGTGACATATTTGCACCATGACTAAAGTAAAAAGATGCAGCCAGACATTGAATTGCAAAAAAAAACAGATAAAGAAAATGAATTTAACACAGCCTGTTGCCGTCATGGATTAGTTGTTTCATTAAAAAATTAAAGTCATAATCAAATGTAAGCATAGTGGGTGAAAGCATACAGCAAATAGCATCACTGCATTTGTAAAACAGGCGAGATATCAGGGGAGGCCTGTCCTGAAACTTTTAGGAAAATGCCTTGAGTGCATGTGTTAAACAGACTAACATGTTGACTTAAAACTACCTAAGAGCACAGCCTGTGATCCCCTTCAGCTACCACGCCCCTCCTCACACTGCGTTATTGTGCGACAGGCAGAAAGCTGGTCTAGGGCCAGTGCAGATGGCTATAATTTGATGAGTGACTGCGCTTGTATTCACAATGCTCCGAGGAAACCCAGTCTTCCTCTCTCTCACAGGCGACTCGATGAATTACCCTGTTGTCTTTCCTTCCCTTTCCTCCTCCTCCTTCTGCTCCTCCTCCTCTTCGCCACCCTTCTTTTGGTCTCAATCTAGAAACACATGCCCGGAAGAAAAAAAGGAAGAAGGACGCTCTGACCACAAGTGCAGGAAGAGTGGAGACACTCAGACGTCTGTGTGTTGTGTGACTCCTCTCTGTGCATGAGTCAATAATTTCAGTCATATCACTGAAGAACAAGGAGATTTTTAGATGATCATTTCTGCTTGCTTTAAATTAAGGCATGGCTGGTGCATCAATCTTGAGAGGGGAACAATGTTCTTAGTAAGGACTTGAGGAAATTCCCTTTGAAAGACTAACATTAGCATTATGATTACTGTAAATTTGATTCAAGAAATTATTTATTCAAATTACATCAAAGTGTTCAGGATAGGGGACAGTTATATTGAATTCAGAGATGCTTAATTCGCTTGTCTTCATTTTTCAGTCTTGTTGTGTCATTTGCATTGACAAGAAAATATCAGACAAATCATAAGTGATACTTGGTGTCTGGTTACTTCGGGGTAAATATCAACTCTCTTGAGCCTCCATATTGGTAAGACTGTCTTGAACTGGTTGTCAGACAAGTCAGTGACAAACAAAAAGTTGGAAATGAGGATGAGCTCCAGCCCTCTGACAAGCAGCCACAATGGAGTGGTGCAGGAATGACATATTTCTCAAGGCCAACATGGAAGTCAGCATCGCGATAGTTCTCTCAGCTTGCCTTTGAGGATTTTTACTGTGTTTGGATCAATCCTGACAATAAGCTCTGTCAAGACAGAAAAATATGAAACTTAAATGTTCTGTTCTTTGAAATAATCTTTAAAAAAGACCCTACTTATCATGATCTTTTTAGGCTTAAATGTAATTGACCAGAGCAAAAAGCTATTATTAAGCTAACATAGAACTACAACATGACGGTTCAACTTAGAAGCAGCTACAACCTTTCCAATCTATAACTTATTGTTGTGACCTCCTGTTTGAGAGTTTCCTCTTAATTGGATGACCTTATTAAGTCGGTCTACATGCCTGTGGCTTTGTTGTATGAAGTATTTTTTATTAAAGAAACATTAGAAATGCTTGCATAAGAGTGTCCGGTCATTTTGTAGTCCTTGTCAGCAGTATGTTAGCAACCGTCCTTTTAGAAACACAACTCTTTAAAATTAAAAAACAAAAAATATCATATACATTTTATTTTTTCTGGTCAAGTTTTAAAATCTTGAGTTTATTTGTTCATTGTGAACCTAATTTCAGGCAGTTCTCCAAAGCCAGTATTCAAAACCCATTTACTTTCAGAGTTGGGAACTAGGAAGTGCTAAATGCTAACTCACTTCTGCATTTTTGGACTCTACCCTGCATCAATCTATATAACGGCATGCAGTCATATCAGAAATGCCTTTGGTCATGCAAAACTCAAACACTGTCCAACTCAAGCCAAGAGTGACAGCAAGTCCCAAGTGAGACATGTGGAAGGCCTAGGCAGGGGCCCCAAACCTGTTTTTGTATCACGGCTCAGTTTTATGTAATACAATATAGTTGTGTACTGGCCTCTACAGGGCAACAGAGACAACCAGAAACATGTGTTGTGCTTAATATAATTCACAATAACACAGGATAAGATGGAGCCAGTGAACTTGTTTCTAAACCTCAACAAAGAAACATTAATGTGGACTCACTCTTTTTTATCAGCTGCTAAACAATGACATTTAGTAACACAGTTGTCTGAAAGTCACCAGTTGACATGGGTAACTATATAACCTGATACACCCTCTGAGTGTGGAGATAAGTGCTGTAAAAACAGCATTAATACAGTAGTGACAGCATGTGTTTCATCTATTGGTTATGAGTCTGATTTGATGTTTCTATTGGTTATTGATGAATATTTTATTAATTCTTACATCTGAACTCAGTCCTTCCATATCAGGTAGTTGAGTGCTCATGCACTTTACTATCCTCAAGTAACACACATTAAAATATATTTGCAGCTACATTCAGAGCACAAATATATAAGTGCATGAGTGAAAGGTATAGAAGCAAGTTTATCTCTGGTTGTATGTTTTCATACATCACAGCAGTGACAGAGTGAAGGAGCCTGAGTATAAAGACTGCACAGCCAAGCCATGCCACACAGGTGGATAGACAAGGATCTGGTCATCCTTTCAAAATAAAACACCATTTGGTCTCAGTTATTAAAAAGATGTTAAAGTAATTTTTATTTTCCCACGGTCTAGTCCCAGACTGCAGCCCCATGGTTGGAGACCTTTGGTGAAGTGATGGACTAATGCTCAACCAAAAGAGGATGGGGTCCTGCTTTAGGGGCATGTTCCATATATGCTTCAGCCAGCCAGGGTTCGATTCCCACCTAAGACCAATTTGTTGAGTGTTTTTCCTTGCTCTCTTTAAGCCTGCCCACTGTCTCAACTACCAAAAATACAAAACCTAAACAAATGCCAAAAATAAAAAGAAAAGATGATGCAACTAATCCTGTCCCAACTTTTTTAGAACTTGTTGCATGCATCAAATTCAAAGCAACTCTTTGCAAACACGGAAAAAAAGGTGGAAAAATGAATATTTTTTTCAGCATATACAGGTTGCAAATTGCTATATTGTGGTCTTATTCATACTTTAAACCACGTCCCTACTTTTATGGACTTGGGGGTGGCACATAAATAGCAGTGGATTTTGATGAAATGTTAATCCACAGACAAATAAATGAAAATACATATTTTCCTCTGGGAGATAAGTGCTGTGAGTGCCCAAACAAAACCCCATCAGGACATAAATCACAGCCTCATCCCATCAGAGTTTAGTGTTGCATAAATCACTTTATGGAAATTCAAATAAACACATCACTGTGAATGTTTTTCAGATACACTCAATAGAAATACATTGCATTTCATGATGCAACTTGACAAAATCAATAATTCATGTGGCTTTGTGCTCTCTGAAGACATATTTTTGTTTGTGCTGGGTTCACACATATCTGTGCTCTGCCTCCGTCTGAAAGTTTCCTCACAAACAGACTGTTACAAAGTCATTGCGTGTGAAATGCTAATTAAGTTTCTATTTTGATGAATTAAGATATTCCTCTTAGGTATGGAGAAGAAACTAGTCCTGACAACAATAATGCACACAAAAAGTTTTGCAAATATTAATGTTAAACAGGACCAAAAACTACGTCACACAAAATATGACATTATGATTTTATTCTACTGGTTTTCATCACTGAACACAACAATGCATTTTGTGCAGCAATATGTAGCTTAGTTAGCTTAGCTGATTATATTTAATTTGTTTTGGCTTAGCACAAATTTCAACACAGATTTGAACTCTGGATGAATATTTTTGACTAAAAGGATTAAAAGTTTTGGGGAGCCCATACTACAGCCTTTTAGTGAATGCCATAACACTGATTTCAGCTCTTCACGCCATCTCTGGTTAACAGCAGCCTTCCCTTCATGTAATTACATACAGAAGCCAGTGTACCATCGTGTAGTAGGCAGAGCCCGGCAAAGGAAACAAATGACCAACATGAACCTCTATTTATAGTCGAACCAACCATGGTTTGACCATCGCTTACGCATGTGGGTGGTGTGTTTGGATCCCGGGCAGAGTTACCATGACAGCGACAGTGTGGAGGGAAACACACTGGGTTTATTTACTTCTTCATTTTAAACAATAATGTTACTTTTTGGAATAAAATGTTTATATTTAAAGAGAAAAGGATATCAGTGGTACTCTTTTAAAACAGATCAAATATTTTTACAGTAACTTAGATACAGACTTACATAAACTTGTTACTCAGTGATTAACAAACACAAAGACAGCTGTGTGAACCGGCTAGCAAGGCTAATGTTAGATTTATTCCTCTGTGTCAAACACTGTTGTTGGCTGTAGGTCTAAATAGCCCAAACCAACGCTCAAGCCTTTAAAGATGCAGCTGCTTCAATTCCCCCCTTCTAGCCAAACAAAACAATTAATTCCGTTACTCTTTTTGGAATAACTGAGACCAAAAGGTGTGTTATTTAGAGAGGATGACCAGATCCTCACATATCAGTCACATATTAGCCTGACTGTGCAGACTTTACACTCAGTACAACCACTGCTATGCCTTGTGCTCATGCACTCTTTCATCTGTGATTTGGGTGTAGCTGTATATATTCAGAGGTCAGACCTGATAAAATACCCATCAGTAATCAATAGGGGTGCACAATGTTATCGGTATGATATCGGTATCAGCAGATACAGAATTTTTTGCAGATATCTGACCAATATATGTGGTCCTAATATATGACCAACATTCTATTAAAATGCCAAGATAATCCATAGCAAACATATTGAGTTATTAGCAAAAATGTGGAAATCTGCCTTGTCTTGCAATGTCAACACCCTTCAAAAAAACTCAGAACACCCCCAAAATTGAATTGATTGGTCCTTGGCCCATTTTTAACTTCTCCTGAAAATGTCATCAAATTCCATTTATAACTATTTGAGTTATTCTGTTCACAAACTTACAAATGCTGACAAAAACACAACCACCCTGGCAAAGGTAATTATTGTCACATCAAACCAGGCCGTGGTACAAAAATGGTTGGTCCTAACATTTTAGAAACTGCATTTTTTTTTAACCTAGCGTAATAAAGAATAGCCATCTCATAATATGTCTTTCTTGGCACACTATCTGCTCTTTAAATGTGATTATCATGTCCGTGCAACATGTTTATAGACCCTCTCTTGAACACAGCAGTCTGTATAGGAAAATCCTGCTAACTTCAGCACTGTAAAACAGCAGAGAGCAGAGCCACAACTCTGCATACGTTGACAGCGCAGCTTTACGAGGACCCCCCTCCCTCCTCGCTGACTTTTCAGAAGTCCCCAGGCACACACTTTTACAAGCTTTATAGAGCCATTTCTCGGACCAGGCTGTGTCAGTGTGAAAGCAAACACATCATCATTTTGGTCCACCTCTTTCAAATCCCCGTCTACCCCTCGGTCCCTCTGAGACTCTCCAATGTGAGTCAAAGTGAAAAGGTACAATACATTAAAAAAAGCTGGCTTGTGGAGGCTCAGCGGGCGGTCGCCTCCCTGGTAATAATTAAAACTTCTCAGGGCTTGCTGTTTGTTGAACTCGCACTTGCACAACAGACCGAGGGGGGTAACGTAAAAATTATGACCTTTCTCTGTGAAAGGAGAATGGCAGTGTGATGTAATTTCAGGTTAGGAAAATGGACCTGTGAGAAAAGGGAGGGACAGCGGGAAAAGGGACGTGAAAGGCTCACTGTTGTCTGGGTTTGTGCCGTTAATGTAAGAGGGATTCTGAAAGGCTTGGTTCCTGAACCAAATGAATGGGAAATATGTTCTCTTAAAAAACGAGGGGCCTTTTCTCTCACAGGCTTGTGCTGTTAAGGACTTTGTGTCCGCCTCTATTACTGAATTTAGTTAAGATTAAAAACACACAACAATAAAGAAGTAAGAGGTTAGAGAGGAGTATCTTAAGGCCGTCAAACGTCCAATCAGATCAATGGAAATCACCGTTTTATGCTCCTGAAACTCTCTGTGAACTCTCCTTTATGGTCTCTTGTACAGCTGCCAGTGAAAACATTTCCATCAAATGTTGGCTCTGCTTCAGTTTCATGTAAACTCTGCTATGCTATAGTTTGAAGCTTCAGCGAACAATGATATACTGTCTTATTCCAGAAACACACATGGAGCACTTTCAGATGTTTGCCTACAAGGTAAACAGCTCTGCTCTGAGCCAATATTCCTTCAGGGTGAAGGCATTTGCACAGTGAGACGGTATTTTTGAATCTGACTTTTTGAGGCCTTTATCAGATATGAAGCTTGAGCTCAGAAAAAAGGGCTTTATAGACTAGAACTAATGCAACCAATGCATTTAGGCATGAAGACATGGTCAACAAGAACCTGCAGGAGTCCACACTGAGCATCAGAAAAGGGAGGGAAGTGATTTAAGTGACTTAAGTGACTGAACATGGAATAGTGGACAGGCTCAAGTGTTTCAGAACTGCTGATCTAGAGGGGTTCTCACACACAACCATCTCAAGGGGCTAACAGAAAAAATTCTGGTTGACACCAGAATTAATGAGCCTGTCCAAACAAACTGCGCCCCATAAGGAATATTTTACAATCAGTGTACCACCATCATCTTTTTAACCTTGCAGTGCAGATGGATCAGCCTGATTCAATGTCTGTAATCAGGCAGATCCATCTTGCCAAGCTCCAATCTACAGTGACTGTACTCGGCCATAAGCAGCAAAGCCCAGTCAGAGTCCTTTAAAGCAGGGAGAGGTGGGAGCTATGAACAAGACGACAGCAGGAAGTGACTGCTTGGACAGAGATTAGCAAAGATGCTAACAGCTTCACTAGCAGTTTTATTTGATCTTGACTGAATTACCATATCATATATATGAACAACAAATAACAACACTACAAGCTTCATTATAGTAAAAATACTCTTGCTCTACTTCCTAGATGTTTTGGTGAGAGTTTGTTTTACAAAGTGGCTGACATTCTGTCCTTTACACCTCGGCAGTAGCACCCATCCCTTACATTACATTATTAGCACATAATGAAAGTGATGGATGGAACGATTGTCCAATCACCTGCTGGATATGCTACTGAAAGGTTCTGCCCATTCCCAAAGACTTTCTGTGGACTCTTCCCCAGATTGGCTAATGAAATATATCGAATGGTTCATCTGGTGTGTCAGGACATCATCTTTTCACTTTCTAAAGACCTGTTGGTTCAAAAAAGAAATCGCAGTGGTGTGGCCCAATGAGGCAAACCAAAGTGTCGTATAATCTTACATACATGTAGGGTCCATTTTGAGGTGGCAGTAGCTTAGTCCAGAAGTCCCAACTGAACCATGTTCCTTGGCACTGCTGTAGTGCCCCTTAAGCAAGGCATTGAACCCAAAACTACTTAGTAGTGCTTCTGCAGGAGCAGCAAGCATCACTATGACATCTCTCGTTTAGTGCAAACTGTAGGACCTGTTTGTGCATGTGCATGTGTATTTCAGCCTATGTGTGGGTTGTTTGTTTCAACAACAGTGTGTGAAAGATTGAATTTCCCCACAAGGGATTAATAAAGTATGTCTTGTTTTTTTTGTCTGCAATATCACACATTGAAAATGAAATTCTATCCCACGTTTGTGTCGATCATGTTTGAACACTGACTCCAAAACTTCTGTCTGTTCTGTTATTCAAAACACATTTGATTTTCTGCATGTTTCTATGCGTCCAAGTTATACTAGAGGAATTTTTGACTGTTTAGAGCTCCAGCTGTGATGGGACCCTCGGCTGCAGCTCCAGTACTCTCTCCCTCTTGCTTTTTACCTTCCATGGAAAGCTCAATTTAAACACCATGCTGTGTTTATTCTATGGATTTTAAAAACAGAAGGTGATACACAACAACGAAGACTGTATTTCTAAACCAAAGAGATGCATTCCCTCTCTCTTATGACTTTTTTAGCACTTTGCACAACCCTGTTTGGCACAAGTCTGACACAGTCATAGCTTTGCAAGGAGTGGACAGACTGAAACATACCTGTTCCTTGATGTCTCCATATTTTGGTATGTTTTTGAGAATGTCTTGGTTTTCATGAAAATGGAAAAATAAGCTCATTGACTCAGTGTGCAAGATATGTGTCTGTAACATTTTCTATCTGATTACAGACCCCTAAATCCATCCAACAAACCTGACTCAGACCTTTTTTCTGTTATAAGGATGACCAAAAGTCAGCGTTTTCAACACAGCAACAGCCGCCAATTGGACTTAATAGCTCACTTCAGTACGCATACAGCTGACATCACTTAAGCTTAGTCCAAAATTTTCAACAGTCTATGAAGCAATCATGAAAGACACAACTTGAGAGCATTTTTTTAACCAGGAGGCAAATTGAGACCAAAAAAGGAAAAAAAAAAAACTCTGCTAAAGGTCTTTAGGTGTGTGACTAATTCACATGTTGGCTCATCAGACTAAACCAAAGAGTCGTTGGTCATAATGACTTTTGGACTGATGATCTCACTTACCTAACAACATTGTAAAACAAACACAGTAGTGAACAGAAGCATTGTAGTGACTCGGTGCTCTGCTGTGGTTTACGACCGGCTAATACAAAGCGTGCCTGTGTCAGCACAGCCGAGCTACGGAAGCCATCAACTGCCAAGGTCCTGGTGGGTGGGTCCTGTTAAAATAATCCCCCCGTGACATCAGAGAATTCACCCCACTCCAACCAAAATCCTGCCTCACACCAAGTGACCCCTTCTGCACTCATTCACACACAAACACGCAGACACACACTCTTTCCCCTTGTTACGCTCACCTACGGAAGAAACATTTGAGCATTCGTGATTGTTTATAGCTGTGACTGTCTCTGTTTTGCCTCAACTTGAGCTCGGCTGTTTATAGACTGAGCTGAGGTACATTTTAAGACACCGGTAATGAATTCCAGTGTAAAATCACACCACATGAAGAGTGAGTAAAGCAGCGTGTCAGGCGAGACGACAGGAAGGAAGAAAGAGGTGTCAAATGGTGAACGGTATCACACTTAACAGATTAAACTTGTTGTTCTTACACTGATTCCTCCTCATTAGACACTAACACTTCATACTAATACATCTAATTAGGTCATTGAAAGTTTCCTATAATAATACAGGACATAAAAAGGTCCTCAAAGGTGAAAGAAGAGCTAAACTGAATGTACTCACTGTGCAGCCTGACTGGCTTTGTTCCACTGCACTGACAGTCCAAGGTAATAACAGGAGGAAATTGATCAGCAGTTAAGTACTGTACAGCCACTTTAGTTTCCATGATTTACAATGTCAACATGGCAAAGCTGTGTCCTGTTACTTCATCCATGGATAAGTACGGATAATTAAATTTAAATCATTTTCATGTGAGTTACTTTAGGCCACCAGATTGAGGACCTCATTCCCTTTGAAGCAGTTAAATGTCGGAGTATTTTTTCCCTTTTGTCACGAGTTCTACACTCTATTTCTTAATCTGGCTTCACACCTAACAAGTTTCCTGTGATTTGAAGTTGCGGACAAATTTTCAAAGTCTAAGTAAAATCTTTAGAACCTTACTGGTGTCAAGGTGCACCAGTAAGGTTCTAAGGTACAATCCAACATATTTGACTGTATTACCTGGAAAAAGAACCCATAGAAAGTGTTTGGGAGTGGGCAGAACCTTCCTGGCAGGTTATTGGATGGTCATGCCGTCAATCACATTCATTACAGGTTAATCAGATAATGTAGCAGGTGGGCGCTACTGCCACAGGTGTAAAGGACAGAAAGTGTGCAACTTTGTGAAACAAACTCTTAGCGAAACATGTTGGAAGTGGAGCGAAAATATCCTCACTATGGGGAAGCTTGGAGTGTTGTAGGCCTGGAGCACTTCTGTTGTACTTAGTTATGTTGCGTTTCTGCTTCTGAAGGTGTTTTCTGGGTTTAGATCGTTTTGGGCTTTGTTTTGTTTCTTACTTGTTTGCCAGTGTTTCATTTGTTTTGTATTCTTGGAGTACGTTATCTCATCTGCACCCCTTTTTTCTGTTTGTTTTTTGTTCTGACCTTTGGTTGTGTTGAATCTTTTGTTCTTGGAGCTGTTCCTCTTATTGAACTGCATTGAACCATTGTGTGCCATCTTCCCTCATTGACCACCGTAGTTTTAGCTCTAAAAACATTTCAGCTTGCCTCTGTTGACAAAGCAACCCCCATTTGTTTACTCATGTAATGGTTAAATGCAGCACTTCCTTGTTACATTTCATCCTGCCTTGTGGAACTGAGAGTAACTGGGAACTTCCACATTTAGCATGATGACAGAAAATACACGGGAAAACCCCATTTATATTAGTATGAACCATTAAGACATGGATAAATTGGTTTAAAGGGTGTCTGGGAATGTGGTATGCTTTGATGACCTTATCCCGGACCTAGAGTTATAGTCGTGTTAAACCGTTAAGAAAATCATTCAGAAAACTATAAAACACCAAGAACACAGTACAATGACAGCCTGGTTCAGAGCAAAGACGCGCAATAAGACAGTATAATTTCTGACTGTTTTACTGTGGGGTTGCAATAACAACATCTATGATTCTATTTACATATATTGTGCATATCTTTTGGCTGCATATTCTCAAGGCAAATTACATGAATAAGGACATTAGTAGTATAGTACTTGCTGCAATTCTGCTTCTGTTAAAAAAATGTTGATAAAAGTAAAAATGATGAGATTAAGACTTTGGAGGATCTCATGAATGTCTTGAAGATGCATATTTTTACAGTGTACTACATGAATGAGGACAGGGAATGTGACATACTTGCTTGACTTCAATTCTGCTCATGACAAAACCAAGAAACATTAACAAAACAAGACAAGACTGTACATTTTTATCATACTACTCAAGTGTCTCAGCCAGTCTATGCCATGAATTTGAGGCTGGAGATATCCTAGTGTCTGGCAATGTCTTTTGGTTATTCCAGGAACAGTTTTGTCAGGTATAAGGTATACAGTGCCCAGCATAAATGAGTACACCCCTATTAAAAGTAATGTATTAATCAATATCTAAATGAACAAAAGAACAATTTCCAAAGTTTTGACAAAGCTGAATTTAACATAACATTTTTTTTTACCATAAGATGAAAATAAGGGTAATATGATAACTAAAATTTAGCTTTGCTACCACCCCTTTGATTGGGTTGTACTCATTTTTGCATCCTGATCTTAAATTGAGAAAAATACTTTTTTGTGTGCAACTTCAAAAATCTTGTTTGCAATCAATGGCCCACATTTGGGGGAGTACTTTGTGGTATAGTATGCCATAGAAAATGTTTATTTTGAAAGGAAACTAAAGGTTTTCTGACAAATCTGAAGGGGTGTACTCATTTTTCGCTGAGCACTGTACATATTGCCTCTCACTGGAAAAAATGCCCATATGATAAAAACTTTTGCGGATACTCCTAATCTCATTCCATGTGGATGGCCCCTGGATCAGAGCCATCCACTTCATTATTCACTGGCCAGCAGTGATGGAAGATAAAATAGTGACAAATATGCCAGATAACAACCCCTTGTGTGAAAGAGGTGGGTCTCTCTGCATCAGATGTGTGCTTGGCCACTTCGCATAACAATCTGGTGGTAACTCTATTCACATCAACTTAACATTCAAATAACTTTGGTCTTGTAGAGAAAGACATTTGGCTAGGCTTTACGAGTGATCCCACAAGTAAAAAAAACCCCTTCTTGTGCTATTTTTTTAGTTTGATTTGACAGCACACATCTGTAATGAGGAGACTCAGATAAGCTGACTGATTGTAGGCTCTAGCCCAGACATTACAGTGCTACTGATCCTCTTAGCTAATGTCTACCAAGACAGACAATAATACTTCCAAAAACATCAAAATCTCAAACAAAGGGTATTAACAAATCCCAAACATTTACAGCCCTTAGAGTTTGGGGTTTTCCAGCTTTGACGTAAGCAGTCACATTTTTCATTCAGCCTGAGTCTGTGTGCCGTGACTCTAACACTCTCTCTGATTCTGGTACTTCACTTAATGTCAGTATGCTCAGCTACTGAGGTTCTTTTTCCCTCAGATATTCTGTGGTCTGAATTTTTCCATCAAACATATACAACTGGAATGCTGCTGATTACTACTCAGAGCATCTGAGACACTGTAAAAACAGTCATGAATTTGACTATGAGTAAGAAAACGACACTTGATAGCACTACAGTTTATTCTTGTCATTTTTCACATCTTTTTTAGGGTTATCGTTTTGTTCTGTTATTGAAAGGTTTATCTTCATGTTTGCTCTCATCCTGCTTCTAAATGATTCTCCGTCCACAGTCATTCCTGAAATATCAAAAGCTCCATTCAGCCTTCACTCAGTCTGTCCTTATGACTGCAGTTATGAGAACGAGTGCAGGCAGCGCTCACTCCACCACTAATTATCAGCGTGACATTGGCTTTTCAGTGGGCTGGAAAACACTTCACTGAGTAGCAGCTCGCTGTCATAAATCATTCCACTTAAACGTCAGCGGAGGTGTCGAGATTTAGGGCCTGGACCTGAGAAACCTGGCTTGGCTGGGGTCCGTTGCAGGGGAACTCTTTCTAGAGACTGTGTTTAAGTTGGATTGGTCTGCTGTATGGGATCCAAATAGTTCAGACATATCTCATAAATTTGGTCTTTCTGTCTCCTGCTCTTTGTCCATTTTTGGATATACCTCTCATTTGGGTCTCATGTATCAAACTGCTGGGACATTTGTAAATTTTAAGTAGATCTCACCATCATCCAAAACTGTTGTTTTACTACTGTACTAAACATCTCAACCACAGGCCTCTTTAAATTATCAGTCAAAAACTGCACAGGCTTGAACCTCCTGTGGCAACATTATACACCAGTATACAAAACCTCTAAATTATGATGTGAAATATGCAAAAAGTTTGCTTTGGATCACAATGGAAGACACTGGGTGGGCCAAACAAATCAAGACTTTAACCAGGGAAACTTAGGCCACAGTTATGCTTTCTGGAAAGCTGGACATGCAACGAGAAACTGCTGTGACATCATGATGTGGAAATGTTCAAAGCATTTATGCTCTGTGCCACTCTCACATTGCCACAAACAGAAATTCTTCCAAACTGTAGGGGGCAGCGTCCTCAAAAGTCGCATGTATAGCATGGTTTACAGGGAGTCATCAAAGAAGAAAGTCTGTCATTACTGGCTACGATGAAGAAGAAGTTTTTTGTCAAAATGGAGAACCACAAAGGGGAGTTGCTGAGTTTACTCATGTTAGTGTTCTTTCATATAAGAACCATACAGATATTAATATTTCCTAATTTCTGTTAACAGTTGCTCCTCAGAGTTCTCCATTTCACCTTTTTCTTTTTCCATTGGCAATGAATCAATGCACTTGCGCTCCTGATGGCGTCCGAGTCCATGTCTATTGAAATTCTCAGGATGTGCATGGCCAGTCAAAAATGAGCTGTGTGCACCATCGTGCCAGGGGTGTGTCTAAACACTTGATGTCATTCTAGCCATGTGGACACTCACAAACTCGAAGAGACATTAAGCATGAAACAGCCTTAAGGCTCAAGTCCAATAACTTCCCAAAACCAAAAGAGAGAGTCAACAAGTCTTATCCTAACCATTTTCCAGCTCCAGCCATTACATTTAAGAGGTATTTTTCAATACTAAGGAAAGATGCACCTAAAACAAAATCTAGGGTTTGGTTATTCTTCTTTTAAGTCCATCACCTAACTTCAGAAGGTAGAAATAGGCACATATGAATTTGTTTTATGACATTAGACAGACCATGTCTTGGGAGTCTTGCCTAAGTAAACAAAGGTTGCTTCCAGATATCTATCTATCTATCTATCTATCTATCTATCTATCTATATCTATCTATCTATCTATCTGTCTATCTATTTTTAGATAGACAGATAGATAGATATAGCCCCATATTATAACAAATGTATTTCAAGACACTTTATAAAAGAGCAGGTTGAAGTCTGGCGGACTCGGTTCAGTTCTGGTGAAGTTGAAACATGGTTTGGTTTCACTTGGTAAAGTCAGCTTTCACACCGCACATTGTCAGGTGGATCAACATCCATCACTGCCTGAGGCTGCAGTTGCAGTCTTAGTTCCTACAATTCTGCCTACTGCTGTACTATGATCAAGAATACGCAAGTGGGCATTGAGGGTAAAAAAGTAAATTGATATATAGAATATAGATATCTGTACTAAGGCTGCATCAGGTGACATTTTATTGACATGATTGATTTGTAACCACATTCTCTGACTTGTAGATGTTAATGGGGACCAGAGACTGGCAGAACTAGCAATGCTGAAGTTAGCCACACTCTGCTTGATATTGTCTATTAACTCTATGTTAGCTTGCTTACTGTTGTGATATGTACTGCTTCTTGGTTGGCTTCTCTTGTTTGATGGCTTTACCTTTGTTTTTAAGCAGAACAGAGGTCAGTCCTTTAAATCTTTCTAAAAAAAGTTAACCAGAGTTTGTTTGGTTTCATGTTTGGTGTGAAAGTGACCTAAGTTCCATCTGAATGAAGAATACAGATAATCACTATGCATAGACTGTAGCAAATGACAGTGTCCTGGTACCAGTCCAAGGACAAGAGTCCTGACTTCTACTTCAGGGACAGTGTTTTCATCCACATATCACAGAGTCCTTGAACAAATGATCCAACTAAAATGTCTTTTTAAAAGGTGATGCAAGAGCTCAGCATCTGAGCCCAGGAGCCACAGATATGATTGTATAAGGGAGAATGCAAGCAAGGTCAGTTAAAATAGCAAAATATCATTTTCAATTTTATCTAATGAATAAAAAATCAGCAACATCAATCTGAATTAGTCATTGTTCTAAGATTACTCAGAATGTAGTGCCAAGTGGAAGGGACCTATTCAGTGAAAGTGCTAGTGTTAATGTTTAGAAGTCATCCAGTCAAATCAGTTCAAGTTTTCTTCAACACACTTTCCATGACCACATTTGATAGTGAGGCCTTTCCATAAATGAGGCCCCCAGTCTTGCTGTGCTCTAAGGAGGGAAACTGTGATACAGAAGCTGCAGTGAAGGGGCCTCCCAAAAAAACCACATATCCGGCTTTAACCTGGCTCTGCAAAGTCAGTGTGTGTTTGAGATCAGAGCGTCACATTAGCCCCATAATGAGAACCAGCTGAAGGCACATGCCAGCAGACTGACCCTCTCCTGCTCAGACGAGACTCCCCCGCCGACAAAATCTCACCCCTTCCCCCACAAGCCCTTGAGACACCTCTCTCTCTTTTCCTCTCTTTGGCTTAAACTGTGCTGAATATAGTCCCAGATAAATGCTTATTCCAGATGCTTACTCTCAAACCCTTCCATCAGCCTCCAAACCGTTCCAGTGTACACGCCCAAAGACAGAAGCACACGGTGCAAACATAAACACCCGCACTCACCCGTGCACATGTCACAGACCATGAACACACACTTACACACACTCTCCATCATGAGTTAGACGTCTCACAACCCAACAGTCACTTCTGCGTGGCTGGCTGGCTGAGTCAGCCCACAGTCTCCCGCCATTCACACAACTGTTTTCCACTGAGCTACTGTGGAGGAGGCCCGCCCTGCTCCACCCAGCCACGTTTTTTATACTCTCCACTACAGCTCCACTCTCAATCCAGAAAGAAAAAAAAAACGAATACTCTCCAGTTCCCCATCTCCTCTCTCCGTCCCTCTGTCGTACACTCACTCTTAGATTTTCCGCAGCTTCCAGCCCAAAATAAACAGCCTCTAACATGGAAACCCTCAAAACTTAAACACTACACCAATGTTCCAGCTGCAACCTATACATCTGCTTTTCCACAATTTGTCTGCTTTTGTTCTATACATGTGGTTCTGACGTTAAGGCGAAAGGATAGTATTGATTACACTGGAAAATGGAGGTAGTGGGCACATAGGGGAAACTTCTTTAGGGATACAAAGACGAAACAGTCTCCTATGTTTCCATCAAACAAAAGTATGTCTTAGAAGATTCAAAGCATGATAATTTGCTGAATTTCCGTGAGAGACCGTGAATGTTTCATGCTTTATCGTTTCAATATGTACTGCTGTACAAGAAAATTCAGGAAATTGGTTACTATAGGGTCCGCAAAATGTGTTTTATTTTTGGATTAAATCAGGACAAAGCAGTGATTAAAGCATGTTTTCATAAAAAAATAGGTAGAGCATATGTGTGGCACAAACCTATCTCCGTTTTTATGATTATTTTTTTCATGAAACGGTGTCTTGGTCACCTTCCATGTTGGTAAGGGAGTTTTATAAGCAAAAGAAAATACAAAAAAAATTGATTTGGCTGTTGCAGTTTTTATCCATTCAGAGGTAGAGTTTTTTTTTCATTTCCAAATAATAGCCAATTTGGAGATGGAGGGTTTGTGCACTATCATTACAATATATACTTTATATATTTTATGTCTGACTTCATACATTAAATAAACATTTATAAAGAGACCATATTTTATCTTCAATCAGGTTCATGTATTCAGTTCCTTTTATTGATTGTTGATTTTATACATTAGTGTCTTATAGACTGTTGGTTGCAGTGTCCCTGAGTGTAAAAAAAGATTCTTATAAAAAAACATATAATAATAATAATTACTGGTTTTGATGGCTGCTAGAGTATGTTCACAATGACTACTGCCCAAAATACCTCCTAGATTCATAAACTGAGTACTCCTGATCCAGCTGTATTCTCACTCTTAGACACTCTGTGGCAATGGGTCAATTCAGTGCTGCTCTGCATCATATTGTCAACTACTCCACATTCATTCTACTTTCTCTACTCTGCAATGTGCTTGTTAGTTTAAGCCAATGGGCTTCTTTCTCCTCAAAGAATGCTGATTGGTGAGTGTTCCTGCAGACCCAACTCTGCTGTTCCAGCTTGGAGCTTTGTGTGTTGAATCTGCCTGATTACAGACATGGAATATGGTGAATCAGCTACATCCCATGGTTAACGGCCAGATAGACTGTTCTACGTATCTACAGGTTATACTTCACTCGTCCATCTGGGAAAGGGGATGGTTTTTGGAAATGTTTTGTCGATTGTCGATCAGATCAACAAAACTTTTAGTAGGCAGGCAGATGATAAATAAACGTAAATGTGAGCCAGTGGGTAATTAAACTGTTTCCAAATCTTATCGGCAGAAGAGCAAAGCAATCTTTTCATTAAGATTCACCTTTAATGTCCCTCTCTGTATTTCTTTGAAAGAAGAAATTAACCATTTCTGATAAAACCTGGTGCTAATGCAGCATCTATTCTTCTAATATATTCACAGGGTGCCATTATTTACACTGTTGCAGTCACTTCTTACTCCTGATACAACTAAACCATGCTTGAAGCTACTACTCATTGTCAAATTGGGAATGATAGTTCCTACCTGAAGCTTTGCAAGATTGATCTGAATGTTGACAGACAGCTTCTATGAGGTGAAGGTGAAGTCTTGGCTTCTCATGTTTGTGGGCACTAAAGACAATGACACTGCTATAGTATTGTCTGATATGAACACCATGAACAACCTTGACGGCTTAACTCATGAAAGTGGAAACACAATGGTCAGTACATTATATATAGTCAGGATCAATGCATGTATATTATAACTATTTCATTGTGAATACATGAATGACTTTACAATTTAACATTCATGAAATTCATTATAATTTCTGGACCACATACCCAAGCATCACCATGTATTACTATTACAGTGACATTGGGAGTGACTGTATAACAAAATATCCTGAATTATGACTCAAGCCAGAACAGTCAACACAGTGATGATTACTCGAAAAGGCACTGAGTGGCAAAAGCTGGTATTTGTTCAAATGTGAATGAGTCTTTTGTTTATTTAACCTTTCTTTAAACAGAGTATATTCACTGAGTGTGAATGCCTTTTTCCAGGAACGCCCTGCTCCACACAGTTACTCACAGTCGCACACACCTGGAAGCTGACAATATAATGTGAAATAAGGTCTCTGCTGAAGAGCTCTACAGCGCTCACAGCTAAGAAACAAGCCCTGCTCTCTGTATCTCATTCCTTTCTTAAGTCGACTTTTTACATCTCAATTTTCACCGTCTAAAAACTAACCATCTGCCTGGTGAAGTCATTTTCCGCCCACACATGGCACATCAGCATTCAATGTAGAATACACATTT
Organism: Cetoscarus ocellatus; assembly: GCA_037902135.1. NCBI lineage: Eukaryota > Metazoa > Chordata > Actinopteri > Labriformes > Labridae > Cetoscarus > Cetoscarus ocellatus. The sequence continues at coordinate 2,179,092 of JBAMNC010000277.1, forward strand.
AACTCAAACACTGGGTTTGTTTGGTCTTAGCACCCGTGTCACTTTTGTGGTAATGGTTTAAACATGCGGTGACAAAATTGCCGAGGGGGGAAACAAACTCTGCGTCCCTGTCAAATCATTCACCGGCTGCTCTGTGCACCACAGAGGGCCAGGAGCGATGTCATGGCAACACGTGTCCTCGAACATAAACCAATGTTTACTGTGCATAACTCACACCCTTTGGCATCTGTGCTGTGTGAGGATGCAGAAAGAAGGATAAGTCTGACCATGTTGTCTGTGATAGCTGCAGTAGTCTTACTCTTAATGATGAATTTATAATTTTACAGCCATATCTGAAACCAAAGGTGATGTTAATTGCTGTGACAAAGTTCCCTTGTTAATGTTTCCATCAGATATAAAATATTCTAATATTACCTAATGTATATGGACTACCAATGCTGCCAAACTTTACATGACATTAAAGCAGTCATTCTCAGGCAATGGTCGTACAAGACAGCACACAGCTGCCATCACACTCAATGGTTTTCAGTCTTATCATTAACTGGAAATACTCCAAGAGCACAAACCTCCGCCAAAGCATTTTCAACACTGCTGGGCCAAGTTAGTGTCAAAATGTGGAAGCTGTTGACAAATCCTTGAAAAAATTCCTGGAATTCCATGTTCAGATCACCTCCAAAATCTAATTGCTTTTCCCTTGTACCATGACCAACATTCCCTGAAAATATCATTCAAATCCAATGAGAGCTTATAGAGTTATTAGTGAAAATGTTGAAAACGCCCATATATGGCATTGTTAACAAATTCTTAAAAAAAATTCTGGATCCACAACCATATTCAGATCACCTCTTAAACTGAATTGCTTCACCCGTATGTCATGACCAACTATCCCTGAAAATGTCATTTTAACCTGATGAGAACTTTTTAAGTTATTGGCGAAAATGTTGAAAAACTGCCCTGTCTTCCACTGTTAACAAATCCTTTAAAAAAACACTGTAAATGCATTCAGATCACCACCAAAATCAAGTCAATCAAATCAAACTGACTGGTCCTTGGCGTGTTCCTGGCCTTTACTGAAAATCTCACTGAATTCCATTCATAGCTTTTAAGTTATCCTGTCCACAAACTAACAACATGTACAGCAATGTATAGCATTAGCGTCTGTCCTGAGACTTCTAAACAGAGAGAGAACTGAGCTGTGACACTGTGGCACACGTACAGGCTTAAACCTCACACAATTCCACTTCAAAAAACCTGAACTATCCCTTTAGGTCCATGACAAAATCAGTGGAAGGAAGTTCTTTTGGGTTTTGCTGCACTATTGCAACATTAACTTTCTGATAAGCCCTCTACTTAAAAATTCCTGCTTTGGGGTTGAAATGAGGGGATGCTGGCGGGTAGAGGAGCAGATAGATCATCTGTGTGGCTCCATTACAAAATTCAGACATGATAGAAGTTCGTATTTGTCAGTACTGACCAAAGTTTGTACTAAGAAGCCCATGAATGATGTGAGTCAAAGACAGTTATAGACCTTGAGCTCTTACTGACATGACAGCGGTCTTCTGATGGACCACAAACATTGCTAACCAGGAAAAGCATGAACATAAATCGCCTAAAGCCTTTGAAGGAACAACCAATGTTTTCTTTAATCCAGTGAACACATTCTGCTCAGTTTTCTGTTCATGTCCTGAGAGAAAAGTTGACATGTGACGGCGGTCATGAGTCACATTCGAAGGCACACTGCCTTGTGTTTGAGCTTCTCTGAACCTTGGGGACACCTCAAAGACTGAAAACAGACAAAGGCAAACTTCATAAAAATTAAAAAAGACAAATGTTCAGAGAGAGAGAGAAATATGATGAAAAGGACCTGCAGAAACAAGGAGACATGCTTCTGGGAGTCTGAAAAAGTACAAACAGTGAGCGTCAGGAAAATTGGGCAGCACATCAGAGAGCTTGTTTTCTTCCTGCTGCTCCTGTAAGTTGGCAAAATAACTCCAGTATAGACAGACAAGGTCCTAACAACATCCCATTTGCATTTAGATGATAACAAGAACAGGGGAGTTAAAATGTTCTGTTGTTTCAACAAGTTCTCTGTGTCTCCAGCAGATGTAATTACCCGTAATGCACCTCATTGCCTATGACTGATTATGGTGTTATTTCTTCATTTCATCTGAGAGAAGAGGCTCTTAATCCTTCTTTGTGTAACCCCCAAATGGCATGGCTGACTCAAATGATTATCGATGTGTTTGAAAACAACACATATGCATTATAGACGACTGTGGAGGGATCAAACACCCTCCAAAGCTGCACCACCCACCATGAGGACAACAGGGGATCTGCACAGATATTAATGCTGGGTGGCAGGGAGACTGTTACATCACAATCAAATGTTTTCAACACGGTTTTAATTACCCAAAGACTGCAAACACAGGCTGTTTTCACTGACAGCTAACTGAGGGTTTAAGGTCAATTGACTTTTTTTCACCAAGGGCCACAGACAGAAAATATACAAATGGCCTGGCAGCAATGATAAACCTACTTTAACTCTTTCATCCAACCATCATCTATGCAGCACTTCCATTTTGGGGTTTCTTGGGCTAGAGCCTATCCCAGATGCCATTTGCCAAGAAGCGGGGTGCACTCACATCTGAGGGCTATTTAAAATCACCAGTTAACCTAACAATTTGCTCTGTGAGAGGAAACTATAGTGCCCAGAAAACACCCAAGCAGGCACAGGGAGACCAACTCTACACAGAAACACCCAAGGAGTTGAACCAGCAACCTTCTCGCTATAAAGCACACACATTCACCTGCTGTGCCATCCTTTAACCGTTTTAGAGCAAGTATATCCAATATACATTTACCGGCCCCTTTTTTTTGGGCACTCCCATTAAACTGCTTGTCAATGCAAACGGCTAAACATCCAGTCACGTAGCAGCAAAACACATTTTACACAGGTCGCCAAAATTGGACAACAGAATTTTAGTAAAATTAGGTCTAATGCGCCTCAATTCTAGCTGCCACAGTCAAATGGTAGGGTCAGAATTTGCAAAATAAACATGGAAGCTTGGATCAATCCTGCCTTGTATCAACATTCAGGATGGTGATGGTGGTGTATCGATATTTTGTTGGCACACTTTAGGCTCCTAGCTACCATCCATCCATCCATCCATCCATCTATTATCTATATTGCTTACCCCTTGCTACCAGTTTGGCATAATTAAAACACTACAGCCTACTGGAGTATAGTTGCTGACCATGTCCATCCCTCTATGAGCACTGTCTACCCATATTCTGATTATTTACAGCAGCATAACAAGCTGCATCATAAACCATAAACCATAGCAATAAACATGACAATAAGTGCTCTGTAATCCAGTGGCCTCCACAGTCATGCGGTTGAGCAGGTGATTCACATACAGATGGAGCCACTTAAATTTTCCTCATTTTCCATGAGTTGTTCTTGACTGGTACAACATACTGAAATGTGGCTGTAATGAGATCCCTGAGTTGCTGTGACAAACATGTTGTGACTGATTAACACTATCGCTACTCCACTAGAGGCAAACATTGAAGCCCATTAGATGTGTTTTTGTGAGAGAAGCACCATCTCACAGGAACACCCAAAAATTGCATCAATGGGCCTGTTTATGGCTGAATTTAAGTGCAAATCCAGAGATCAGAGCGGAATTTCCAGTGACTGGAAGTTGGCTGGAATTCGACAGGCATTCAACTGGAAGGGTACAATTGAAGCGGCTGCATCTGTACTGTGTGATCCTGTCATGAAATATGGACCAAAATCTTTGAGGCACGGTTCCTGCCCCTTTCTGAATCTATATGTCTAAAAGAATGAAGGTAGATCCAAAGGAAAAAAGGGGTCCAGTCAGCGTTAGCAAGATGTATCAAGAAGAGTGGCCAGTTAGCTTATTTTTGAACTAAAAAACATAAAAACTGTATTTTGTATGATATGGCACCTTTTTAAAACAGTTAAGTGGATGTACAACCTGAAATTAACAGGAGAACTTTAGTTAAATGCCATTCAGTTTGCACAAAATTAATGACTAAGTTCAAAAAGCATTTTGATCAGGTAAATCCATCCAGTTCTATAATTCTTCAATTCATGATCAGGATCAGAATCAGGATCAGAATTGGTATTTATGGGCAAGTACATTTGCACATACAAGGAATTTGACTTGGTAAATTGGTGCAAAAACAATCAACATATAATTAGAATAAGAATAAAAATAAGGGTCAGGAGGAATAAAAAAATATAAAAATAGGTAGAAAATTGTGCAAAATTAACTTGGGTATATTTTAAAAATATACAATATACATATGATAATGCTCACAACAGGGTTTGTTTCTCAATGCAGTACATTTTAACTAATATTCTTGCTTAATATTCCAGCTAACACCAACACTGTCCATAAATCTAAGATAACAACCATACCCAAGTATAAGAACCTGTACCTAATCATCTGTTCACACCCACCTGTCCTGTATATCTAAGCACATATTTATTGAAGTGGAGCACATTTTGAAAAATACCACCATGAAACGCATCAGCTAATCTGAATCTGTGCTTCCTGTGGGCCGTCCATCCATCATGGGAATGACAAACCTTTAATCTAGACACGGTACAATTACGTGTTACGATGGGAGCTCCACACATGGCTGAGTAATCTGATGGTATATGACACGCCACAGGCACAGATGGCTCCAGCATCAGTCCCACATGGGTACACCTAGTTTTACATATGATGCTGACAGCTCCTCTGCTGTAGTTAGATTTATGAATGCTCTTGTTTGTCTCATCAGGGCCTTGGATGGCTTCTTGCCTCCTTGGTGTTGCGGATATCGATAAAGGCTGTCAGACTGTGATGAATCCCAGGGCTGAAGGAGCACCATGTGAAAACACAGCGTCATTGAGAACAAGTGAGAGAGAGAGAGAGAGATCATCTGCAGGGGCAAGTTACTGAGTGATGGAAGAAGGCAAAGTGAAGAACGTGTTTTTTATTCACTGCTGGAGGCAAAGTCTCAGTCCAGACAGAGTCCCTGTGTTGACTGAGAGCTAAAACAAAGCCTGCGACTAAAATCAATGTTTGCCTCTTCAAAACCTTTAAGCTGAAAACAGAGCTGAGCCTGATGGAGATAACCATTGTAAAGTTTGAATCAGTGGAAAAATATCAACACAGAACCCCTGAGGGTTCAGAAGTGTTTAGACGGCGAATAATACTACATATTGATTGTACAAAAGTTGTTAAGCTGTTGGCTGTTATTTAAATCTGTGCAAAACTGTCTCCTCTAAAGACATTTATCTACATTTTTAAAGAGCTTTTACCACAACACTCTTCCTTAAAACTCATTTTTTAATCATGAAACTTCAAGGTGACAAGGGAAAAAAAACAAAAACAAAACAACTAACTGTTGTAATTGAGTAGCAAATACCAGTTGACTTTAGCTAACCTTCTCCACCAAACTCTGATGCAGGAACATTTAACACTCAAACACTGTTTTATTAAAGTTTGAAGTTACTTTTACAGGCAGTTGTTTGTTCTTGCAGCAGATTTTGATGACAATTTCAGGGAATGTTGGTCATGGCACAAAGAAGAAGTGGTAAGTATTTTGTGACCCAAATCCAGATGAGGATACAGGGGTTTAAAGGCATTTTCCTCTGAGCTGAAAGGGTGTAGTGGTTTAGTTAGTTACCATGTCAACTGGTGACTTTCAGATAACTGGGTCCCTAAATATCATTGTTAAGCAGCTGATGTAATCCGAGTGAGTCCTCATCAATGTCTGTTTCTTGGAGTCTAGAAACAAGCCCATGTCTACCTCTGATCCTGTGTTATATTGAGATATCCTATGCCCACTATGTGTGATTGATGTAATCATCCCCGACTCCTGTGAAAGGTGGTCTGCGTGTGTCTTATTTTACATAAAACCAGGCAAAAAATCGCAAGAGCATGAAACAGTGTCCATTGCTGAGCTTCCTACTAAACACAGAGTAGCCAGCAGCAAAGACTGTGGTTTAGGTTTAAAAAAGTCATATCCCATTTTATCTTATATGCCCTTCAGTGTTTTATACGTCTCCTCTGCAAGATGGAGAACCTCTTTGCACAAGACAACAAATTCCAGGGCATCAGGACTTCTTGCTCTCTTCCTGTAAACAAAGCCAGTAGCTGCCTGAAATGGCTGATTCCTCCAGACCCCCTGAGTAGGCTCACCACTGTGACAGTCTTTACAGTTTTATCAGCAGTATTGGCCCATTGGTTCTGGAAAGTATGCTTGGATGAACAAACCTCAGCTCGCCTCTCCTCTGTCCAAGACAGGGGTGGACAACTGGTGGACCCATGTGGCCCTCCTGCTTTCTCAATGCAGCCTGCCGGTCAACTTGTAACTTCAAATATATGTAAGCAGTGTAACAAACTCTTCCTTGAAAACATCATTAAATCGATACTTCCAAGAGCTGAAATTGGCTGTGATTATTTATGTAAAAGTACATACACAAATATAACTAGTAAATACTCTGAAAGTAGAGAATATAGTTTAAATCTGAACAGTGGCAATAAAGATAAAATAAATGCAGCCCTCTAGATAAAAGAAGTTGCCCCATCCTGGCTCAAAATGTGAAACCATAAGTGACTTGAGGTCAGTAATTTTACGGCTCTTCAACTTATTTATCAGGGAAACAGACAGCATTTGCTCTCCAGTTTAATTGAAGTTCCACCCACAACAGCTGAATAATTGTGTTACGATGCAGAAAATAAGTAAAGACCGTGAAGAAACCCTGACTCCAAGCATTTTTTCTACAAGAGGTGATTGCCCTTACAGTTCATTTGATATCAAGATGCAAATATGGCAATCTGTTTCTTTAGGATGATATGAAGATGTGAGTTTGTTCCAGCGGTTTTGATTCATGAGCTGAAGCTCTGATGTGGTTCTTGTGTCTCCTTATATTTTGTCTATGTGAGTCTGAGCCATGCAAACAATCGTAATGATGGTAAAAAGCTCCAAGTGTAAAAATTGCTCATGACAAATGGGTTTCATCTGACACCAGAGTGTAGCCATGTTTTTAATCACTGATTCATTATTTGGTTCCATCGTAACATTCCTCTCTGTTTCAGCAACACTTTGTCTCTTTGGTTGATTGATAATTTGGTGTTTTAATGTGCTGACAACATGCCTAATGTAGCTTTAAATAATACACTGATTTCATAATGATTTCCCCTCATCAAGAGTCAATTGGTTGTGATGAGTTCTGGCTCATTCATAATCACAGTGAGAGTATTCAGGACCATCACAGAATTAAAGATTGTTCACATAAACTGGAGTGTCTTCTCCCAGCATGTGAAGTGGAACACTTCAGAACTCACTTCATCTCACTCATGGAGCCCAACATCCAAAAAGTCAGGAAATTTGTGCTAATCCCTTTTCAAGGTTTGATTTTTGGAGCTTACGATGCTTCAGGCAGATTTCCTCTGTTCCTCTCGCTCCCCTTTTGACCTCGTGAAGAAATCCCATCTGCACACCTGTATTCAAGACGCTCATTGTGATTCATTAGTTGTTGCATGAATGTCTGTGGTACGAAAAACTTGATGAAGTTTTTCCAAAACAAAAATGATCATGCATAAAGTTCCTCTGCCTCATTTATGAGGAGGTGGAAGATGAAACTTTCTGTTCTCTTCTTGCCTCATTAAAGTAAAGATGATATACTGTCACCTGTTAAACATGGAGGGGGGGAAATGGGACAGGAGGCCTCCTACAGTATAAACCAAACCATCTGCAGATGTGTTCACTGGTGCTTACCCGCTAAGTAAGCAAACCTCAGAGTCAATATGTGTGAGAAGCAATGCACCGCATGGTCTGAACATGCATACATTACATCTAATACCTCACAGGAAGAGCAGATTCCACACCGGCGGATACGATAATCATAAATCCGAGGATCAGCTCTTTGAGCGTTTTTCAGATCGGGATGATCCGTCAAGCTGGCAACATGTTTCATGGATAAAAAGTCTCTGGTCTTTGTCTGCTTCTCAAACATTATCACAACAAACAATGAAAATCAGAGAATAAAATACATCTGTCACAACATTTCCAAGAGACGTGAGGTGTTGTTTTTGGATTCTTCTTTGCTCCATTCAGGGTTGAAAATTTCAAAAGTCACGCATTGTCAAAGATGCTTTAGTCACACTAAAACTAAAAACACAGACATTTAAGGTGAATCAACTGATCAGCAGAGGAGATGACCTTTGTCACAACCATATCTGAATCTGAGGCAGACATATAGGCCTGGGTTCACACAGCTTTGCCATGGACTCTTCCTAAATGACTGCGGGAAAACAGACAAAGCTTCTTCTGGTGCTACATTGTAATGAGTTACCATGCTATCTGCTGACCTCTATGGTCCACTGCAGACCCTCTTCTTTGTGAAAAGAGTTTATTAACACTGATATCATAAGGCATGTCCCACACGGATAAATATGCTCATCTGTTTAATCTTATGGACATTTAATCGCCACTATTATTGTTATCAGTATCCTAATTTCCCTGAGGGAGTCTTCCAAAGGGATTAATAAAGTTCCATCTAATCTGATCTAATGTAATCTATTATATCATAGTCTGTGGGTAGTTTAGCCTGCTGGCTTCCCTCTCATAGTACATAGTGAGACTTGTTGCCTAAGCAATGCTAGCTGTGATGTATTGATGTAAGGCCAGCTCTGCCCTTTTGTGCAACTGAGAATGGTGCTGGAGCAACTCAGCCTGGACTTGGTCCTTTTCAAAATAGTGCCATGTGAACATGAAATGAAGGGAAATATGCAAATTTTTTTGCAAGAGGAAGGTGTAAAACCACCATGGACTATAGCCTCATATCATGTTGAGGCAAGACTTCACAATTTATGCTCCACTGTAGCCCTGACACAACAGTCTTGGGGCTTTGGGTTGTTCAGTCTCATGTAGTTTGTCATAGAGAGTCACAACACATGTCAGACTTGTCATAGTACAGAGGGCTTTGCTTTGTGATGATCAGGAATGTAAACAAACCAAAGTTGTTGCCATGAGAAGTCACATTCTTCAGAGAGTACAGAACATACCATAAGAAGGGACACAGTTTTAACTCTTATTAACAGGCCCATCCAATATGTTAATACTGGCACTGCTCCTGCTCTCAGGCTGCTGAGATCTAAAACAGATGTCAGTTTTTGCTGACTCAAGGCAGACATCCAGTTCTTTAAGCTCCCTCACAGGCCTATATATTGTATTAAATATGTAATAAAGTATCTGTTCAGCCAAAAAGAGTCCCACATATCACCTCCTATGCTGCTCTCTGCTTGTTTACCTCTCTTTGAGTTTGCAGATGACGCATTAACATTGTACAAAAACATTAATTCACATCCAAACAACATGAGATAACCCAGTTGAAAGCTATTTCAGTGTAATTAAAATTCCTCCAGATTTAAATACATTCTCCAGCGTGCACGCTAACGGCCCTTTTGGGAGCTTCTTGGACTAATCGTAGAGACTGAGAACTGTGTTCCTTTTGCTAATGGGTGAACACATGATTTCACAGCTCCCAACACGATTAGAGTCTTATTAGGGTCAGACATTCATACAGACTCATTAGCAATTTCTTCCCATCATGTGTGTGGGTGATATCATTTCTATCTCTTTTGGGCCGTGCAGTCTTCTCGCTTTGATTCCACTGACTCAATCCCTTTGAACCAATTTGTAAGCTACTGAGCTCTTAGAATTTGAACCCAGACTATACAGAAAAGGGAAAAGTTAAACTAAAAAGACAAAAAGGCTGGGAGCGCTTTTTGGTTGGCTTGATGTCACTACAGGTCAAATGGTTCCCTTTTAATGGACTTTGGGGGATAAGATGATGGTGAGATTGCTGACCAATTAAAAGCCACAACGTTTTGGAGGGGGGATCTTGCACACACTGCTATGTAAGATAAAAAATATCCTACATTACATTCACCGGCTACTTGGGTACACCTGCTCAACTACTAGTTAAAACAAACAGCTGATCAGCCAATAACATGCCAGCAGTTGACCTACTGAGTTCACATTGAGCATCAGAATGGGGCAGAGAGATGATTTATGTGATTTTCAACGTGGCATTGTTTTTGGTGCCAGACAGGCTGGTCTGATTATCTCTGAAACTGATGATCTACTGGGATTTTCACACATAACCATCTTTATGGTTTACAGACACTGGCCTGGAAAATAGAAAATACCCAGTTAGTGCCAATTCTTTGGTTGTGAAACTGCCCTGCTGATGCCAGAGGTCAAAGGATAAAGGCCAGAGTGGTTGGAGATTGTAGAAAGACAACAGTAACTCAGATTAGATTGGACCATTTCTGATCACACAGGGGTGCCATAATGTGGGTAAAGTTAGGACAGTTCAAAGGGCTCATGACTGACAAGGATTGTAAAAATATTAAAAAAATAATTTTTCTTTGTCAGAAAGTAAAAAAAAAAAAAAAAAAGGTCAAAGTAAGCAAAGACTTTTCTCATATGTCTTTCTTTAGGTTTAAATGCAAAAAAACGTCATTCAGGTAAAGCTAAGAGTTAAAAAAAGATTACTGTTGGATGCCTTTAACTGACCCTAAAGACAAAAAGTTCACACATTGCAGTACATTTTGATTCATCTAATGGCCTTTTGACCAATGACACCTGCTTTGGGGACAACAGCCTCCATGTATATATATCCACAATGACATGGAATCTTTTGGACTCACTGTCACTAGATCTCAACCCAGTAGAGCACCTTTGGGATATGGGTAATGTGAGATTTGCATCAGGGGTATACAGCCAACTTACCTGCAGCAACTGCCTGATGCTGTCATGGAAATGTGGATCAAAATTTCTGAATGTTTCTAGCACCTTGTAAAGTTTATGCCTTAAAAGCTTCATGGGTTCCACCCTGGTACTAGCATGATGTACCTTATAAAGTGGCCAAGTAAGGGCTTTTGTGAAGATGTAAGATGTTGGAAAATCTGAGTCACTGGCTTCAGCTTGAAAAAAAAACCCTCTTTACATCCAAATTACAGCTATTCTGACATAACAACGGCTCATTTTCATGTTATTTGAATAATACTGCTCAATTGTGCTCCATTTTCTGCTGAAAAATAAAAAGCAACACTTTCCTGAATGTTTGGCGCCCACCTGCAGGGGTAGTTTGCGTTCAAGTTAATTGAATAATGTGCGAGTACTCAGCAATGGCACAATAATTAACGGTTAACAAGCGATTGCTACAAATAGCTGCCTGTGTGTGCTGCTGTTTTTCTCAGGCACATGTATTTTGTGCACATGTGATGCAGTTTTGTAAGCAGATTTAGGGGAAGCTGCATGAGTTTTTCCTTTCGTTGAGTCATAAGATGGGTGTGGTGCCGGAATATCTACCCATAATTCTAAGTATTTCTTTACATGAGTATGCCACCATAAATAAATCTCAGTAAAGACTAAACTCACTGAACAGAAGCTTTGGCTTGATATATGGAATATTTTATGGCTGCATACCATGGATGGATGATGCAGAGTGATGTGTAGAAAAGTCATGTAATTTATTTTCTACAAACCCCAATTTCAATGAAGTTGGGGTGTTGTTTAATGAGGTTATGTCGTATATTTCTAATTAAACATTCAAAAAAGGAAAACTTGAATAAATTCTACAATAAATGGCAACCGTTTAAAGATATTTTTGCAACAATGTAACCCCACCTCCTTTCCTTTTTTAAAAACTATAATTTATTTATTATCATTTTTTTTTTTTATTATTATGTTCATATATATATTTTTTTCCTCTTATTTTATTGTTAATTTGGTTTTATTTTTTTATATTCATTATTTCTTCAAAAAAATGCAAATCTAGATCTAATGGTGTATGCAAAAATGTTTAATGCTTCCATGGTATATGTAAGTGCCTTTGTTCCTCCTGTATTCACTTCAATAATATGAAACAGAAGTTGGGATTTTGTGTAAATTGTAAATAAAAACAGAGTAAAATAATTTGCACCATTTGTTGCCCGTGGGCTCAAACCTCTTATCTCCATTTTTTGTAAGTTTTCTTTTCCTCATAAAATAGTGCTATCTGCCATCTTATATGCAGTTTACACACATTTAACCAAATGAAAATAATAATAATAAAAAAACTATTTGTCATCAGGACATTATTCTATTATTTTTTTTACTCATTCATTTAAAGTAGCATTTTTGAAAATAGGAGGTTTGTGCCTGACGGTGACAAAATACTTTTTTATATTGAACTGAGTGCACTACAGAGACCAAATATTTAATGTTCAAATTGATTAACTTCATTGTTTTCTTGCATATATTCTCTCACTTTGAATTTGATGCCTGCAACCCGTTCCAAAGAAGTTGGGACGCGGGCAACAAAAGGCTGGGAAAGCTGAGGAATGCTCTTAAAACACCTGTTTGGATCATTCCACAGGTGAACGGGTTAAATGGGAACAGGTGAGTGTCATGATCGGGTATAAAAGGAACATCCCCGAAAGGCTCAGTTGTTCACAAGCAAGAATGAAGGCGAGGTTCACCTCTTTGTGAACAGCTGCTTGAGCAAATAGTCCAACAGTTTAAGATGAACATTTCCTTTTTATTGCAAGGAATTTAGGATTTCATCATCTACAGTTTGTAATGTCACCAAAAGATTCAGAGAATCTGGAGACTTCTCTGTATTTATGCAGCAAAGCTGAAAACCAACACTGAATGCCCATGACCTTTGATCCCTCAGGCAGCATACAGGCTCATTAACACTTCAACAAAACAATGTTTGTTAAAACAGTTCCAACTATACATCAAGAACATCTCAACTTATTCTGACAACACCAACATTTCAACTCTTTTCAATTTGCTGTGTCCAAAAATATATGCATTTGATTTTCCTTCAGATGTGGTCAAATGTATCTCAGACAGAAAGGAACTAAATCTGAAATACATCAGAGTGTAAAAATATAAAAGTAGAAGCAAAGAAAGGAACTTCTTGTTGGATGACTAGCTTTCTCATTTCTTTTCCTTAGTTCACTCAGGCACACTTCTATGATGCCTGTTACATGTGAGCCAAATCCTGTTTTAAAATCTAAAAATATCATGTTTTTGGTAAATCTACCCAAAACTTATTCCTGAAACAGACATCTTGGCCTGAAAAGTGTTAAAAACTCTGTCACAGACTACCATAAGACTCTAATACGGAGTAAATGAAACCATGGAAATGAACATTTTGGCAGAAACACTCGTGGGAAGCCTAAGACTCATGACTCATCCATCTGTCTCCAAGCTTCAGATGGCCACACACGTGAAAACTCGCACATAAACACACGAGGATCCCCACTTCCTGCTCCAGAATCCTCCCAAAGAGCCACAGACACGCTCTGTGCAATTCACTCAGG